>LR738713.1:681536411-681588017 GCA_902687465.1 Secale cereale
AGAGGGGGGAGAGAGGGGGCGCCATAGGGTGGGCCTTAGGGCCCATCTGCCCCTAGGGTTTGCCACATCCCCTCTTCCCTGTGTCTTGGGCCTTGGTGAGAGGCGCACCAGCCCACCTAGGGGCTGGTCCCTTCCCACACTTGTCCCACGCAGGCCTTCGGGGCCGGTGGCCCCTACCAGTGGACCCCCGGAACCCTTCCGGTGGTCCCGGTACGTTACCGATAATGCCCAGAACACTTCCGGTGTACAAAATGGGACTTCCCATATATAAATCTTTACCTCCGGACCATTCCGTAACTCCTCGTGACGTCCGAGATCTCATCCGGGACTCCGAACAACATTCGGTAACCATGTACATCTATTCCCTATAACCATAGCGTCATCGAACCTTAAGTGTGTAGACCCTACGGGTTCGGGAATCATGCAGACATGACCGAGACATATCTCTGGCCAATAACCAACAGCGGGATCTGGATACCCATGTTGGCTCCCACATGTTCCACGATGATCTCATCGGATGAACCACGATGCCAAGGATTCAATCAATCCAGTATACGATTCCCTTTGTCGACCGGTATAGTACTCGCCCGAGATTCGATCGTCGATATACCGATACCTTGTTCAATCTCGTCACTGGCAAGTCTCTTTACTCGTTCCATAACACATCATCCCGTGACCAACTCCTTAGTCACACAGAGCTCATTACGATGATGTCTTACCGAGTAGGCCCAGAGATACCTCTCCGTCATACGGGGTGACAAATCCCAGTCTCGATTCGTGCCAACCCAACAAATACTTTCGGGGATACCCGTAGTGTACGTTTATAGCCACCGAGTATGTTGTGACATTTGGCACACCCAAAGTACTCCTACGGTATTCGGGAGTTGTACAATCTCATGGTCTAAGTAAAGGATACTTGACATTGGAAAGCTTTAGCATACGAACTACATGATCTTGTGCTAGGCTTAGGATTGGGTCTTGTCCATCACATCATTCTCCCGTTATCAATGACATCTAATGTCCATGGTCAGGAAACCATAACCATCTATTGATCAATGAGCTAGTCAACTAGAGGCTCACTAGGGACATATTGTGATCAATGTATTCACACATGTATTACGATTTCCGGATAATACAATTATAGCATGAACACTAGACAATTATCATGAATACGGAAATATAATAATAACCATTTTATTATTGCCTCTAGGGTATATTTCCAACAAGGAAATGGCGGGAAACTGTGGCGTATTCATAAAACGCCATCAATTAATGGAAACTTAGCATCGAGCTAGCACAAGTCGTAGATGATGATCAGATGAACACAGACCACACTAGGGAACCCGTCGGTGATGAATTCATCAATCCCAAATGGCTGAATACTAGCAAGCATTTCCCCAAAACACACATGGCCTATTCCATCAGAAATAGGTTGGATGGATCAACTCTATGCCACGTATCGTGCATTGTCAAAAATTAATGAAGTAGACCTTCTTTAATTAACATGTGTTAAAAAAATTAAAAACAAGGACCTCGAGGTTAAATTAGCTGAGGGAATGGGGCATTTCGGTCATTTGACTGAAATGACACATCCCATCAGCTAATTTAACATCGACACAACTTCCCATCCAGTCACCCATCCGATGGCTGCTCCAGCCTGAGCACACTTAACTTGATAGTTTTCTTACATGAGCTACTGGTGGAACAACTAGTCCTTGCTGATAGATGTTGTGTAGTCAGAGCATATCACATACGTCTTATTAGAAGCAATCGTCTGCGTTATTATCTGTCTTCGCACACATTTCTGATTATAGAGTTGTTTGTCGCGTATCACACACATCTTGTTATATTGAACAGTTTCTGTTCTCTTGCCTAATCACAAACAATTCATCCGAGTGAACCGTATGTTGTGTATCGCACACGCCTTCATCTGGCTACCCGTTTCTTTGGTTCCTACTCATCACAAACATTTAATTGAACTGAACCGTATGCCCTTCATTGCACACGCAACTAAAACCTGCACCGTGTTTGATGCATCTGTCATCGCATACGTTTTATACATTTCTGACAGTTTTCATACACCACCCTTTGCGATTATGGCATCGCACACAGTTTCTCTAAGGGTCTCTGATTGTAGTGTCGCATTAGCAGCATCCTGCAATAGTGTTTGCCTATATTAACCCCTCCCCATTAGGGGAGATTCCACAGAGGGGGAGAGAGGGATGGCAGTATAGGAAGAAAGAGGAAGGGGTGATGGGTTGAGAAATTACAACACTAGAGAGAGCAAGAAAGAGTTGGGGCAAGGAGCGGGAAACAGCAACATCCAGATGAGGCAAGATCCAGAGGAAGATCAGAAACGTCGGGAAGTGTCAAGGATATTACTAGCTGGTATAAACCGGCTAGGGAAATCCGGATTATGGTAATGTAGCTGTGTAATTATAAATTCAGTAGAGGTTACGGCCCATGAAGGCTTAGGGCCCATGTGTAAAGTTTACGGTTTGTAAACCGTCCTATCATGTAACTTGAGACACAAGAAAGAAAGAGTAGAGACCGAGGCGGACATAATTATGAGCCGGCCTTGGGACTCTGTAAACCGGACCGGGCGTCGCCTCTTATATAAAGGGACGACCCGGCGACGGTTCAAGGACAAGCAACAATCCGTCGAGAGACAGGCAAGCAATCTGCTCCCTGTTCATCGACGCCCAAGCAATACCAAACCAAACTAGACGTAGGCTTTTACCTTCATCGAAGGGGCCGAACTAGTATAAACCCTCTGTGTCCTTTGTGTGCTTTTAACCTCTTCAAGCTAACCCGTGCGATGGTTCCACTACTAAGTCCGCTAAACCAGACATCTGCCGTGCTAATTCCATGACAGTTGGCGCCCACCGTGGGGCCTCCGCACGATGGTTTCGAGTTCTTGAAGGGCAGCTTTGAAGGACTCAAGGGCTACGCGGTCGGCCGGAGGACCAAGAGTCGCCGTGGCCGGATCTACATCGACGACGCAGGCTGGGGCGCGGAGGCCGATTCAATCGAATACGGGTACCGGGTTCCCTTCGGCGGCATCCACGTCTTCATCGGCAAGATTGGTGAACCGGAACCTGAGCCGGACATCTTCCCCGACATCATCGAGCCGGCTCAGCGTGCGAGATCGGCCCGAATTCAGCCCGCCATGAAGCGCGTTTTCGTAGGAGCAATACATGGAGTCCAAGCCGAGGACGAATCGGATTCTGGTGGCGAGACAGTTGTATATTCCGATGATGAATCCTCATCCGGAGAGACTGAATCCTTGTATCTGTTGCGGGACGGCCGGTCTGTGGGTGTGTCCGACGGGGATAGTATTCCGGACACCTTTGATCTGCCAAACCGGGTGGCTGTCTTTATGGCCGGATCACAATCTACGCCACATCCCACGGTGACCGGGGCGTTCACAGTTGAGGCAGGGGGGAGCGGCCAAGCTCCCTTGTCCTCTGACGCTCTATCCGCCTTAACAGAGGAGTTGACAACACGGGCAGTAGCAGTGGTGGCTCCCGCTGACAAGGCGTAGCACGATGCAGAAATCCTACAGCTGAAGGGCCGGATCGAACAAGCCAGACAGGATCTGAATGCGGAGAAAGCTATGATAGCAAGAAGGCAGGCAGAGCTGGATTCTCAGGCTTTCCAGCTCAGGATGGATCAGGCCTCTGCGCAGGGAGTAAGGAATAGAAGGTATCAGTCTCATCTACCGCCGGTCTATGAGGCGATGAATCTCTTTGGGACGCCAGGAGTGGGAGCCAGCAATAATCCGGAGGCAAACCGGAGGGGAGCCCCAGTGATAGGTGAACCGATTCAACGACCCACTGCGGAGCAAGATCGACGGGTTATACCCACGCCTCACATCCCCACTCCTCCTGGCCACTACTCAAACCCCCTGGATAACTTTGTCGCTGCCGCTTCACGCCTGGCCGCTTTACCCATTGAGGGGACATCCCCCGTGGCGATGGAAGCACGCAGGGTCAAGGATCTGCTCAACACAGCATTGACACAGCAGCAGGCGTACTCCTACAGCAGGGAGATACTTCATTCAACACCCCGCCACAACCGGAGTTATACTAGGCATTGGGATGAACCGGAGGTGTCCAGTAGTGAACGGAGGCGACACCGTCACAGACAGGATAATCCGGCGGGCGCAGAGGCGCAAGCCCAGGAGGCGGTAAACCGGGCCAGACCTACGGCCCGCGAGGATATCCGCCAAAAAACGCCGGTTCACACAACCACAGCAGAGACGGGAGTCACGGTGAGATCCTTTGGAGTGCAGTGTCTTATTCCCGCTTTATGAAGCGTAAGATTACCCAAGGATTTCAAGGGTCCACGTAAAGTGCCTAACTACACAGCAGATTTGGCTCCAGAGGCTTGGATTGAGAGCTATGAGATGGCTATGAAGATGCTGGACGTAGATGAAGCGGCATGCGCAAAGTATTTTACCATGATGCTTGAGGGTACAGCCCGGACCTGGTTAAAGGGCTTACTGCCTAACTCCATCGGATCATGGGGTGAGTTGCGCCGCCAGTTTATTAAAAATTTCAAGGACACGTGCAAACAGCCAATGTCAGTGGTAGACTTAGCAGCATGTGTACAAGGAGAGCAGGAGCCTACGAGTGCATGGGTGCGGTGAGTGTCAGAAATCTTACATTCTTCGAACGGTATCAGTCCCAGTACGACGATAGTAACACTGGAAAACAATTGCCGGTTTGAGTCTCTGAAGCTGAAGCTGGGACGGCTCAAGCGGGATTGTAATGACATGGGAACTCTCATGAGCGCTTTGGTAAAATATGGGGACTCTGACCACACTAAGTACCCAGAAGCGGATGGGGATAAGTCCGGAAAGGCAAATAAGCCTCGTAAACCGGCGCAGGCTAGTCCGGTCGGAACAAACTTCAACGGTAAGAGAAAGGCAGAGGGTGGCTCTGATTTTGTGGCCAATACCAAAGTTCAAGGAAACTTTCAACGCAACAAGGGTAGACTGCCTCCACAGAGCGGCGGAGGGTTCAATAATCTGGAGCGACATTTGAACGAGCCTTGCCCGAAGCACAACACGGAGGAACGCCCAGCTAAACACACATGGGGGGAATGCCGGTTCATGATGGAGGCCATGAACCGGGCCAGATTCAATAACGGACCACCGGGCGGCGGTTCAGGCCCCGGGTTTCATGGGCCGGGTCACCAGGGTAATGGCTCCGGATCAGGATACCAGGGCGGCAACAATAGCTACAACTCAGGCAAGCATCAGTATGGTCAGGGCGGTTACAATAACCAAGGCAACCATTAGTATGGCCACGACGGTTACAATAACCAGGGCAACCAACAGCAGGGCCAGGGTAATCACAACAACCAAGGCAATCAGCAGCGTCAGCAGCAGCAGCAGCAGTCCGGATATCAGAGTAATCCGAAGGAGCTGAGTAGTGGACAATATCATGTGTTCACTACGAGTTTGTGCAAACGAGATCAAAAAATCCTAAAGCGGGCGGTACACACAGTTGAACCGGCCACACCACGATTCCTGCGCTGGTCGGAACAACCTATTGTGTGGAGCAGAGAGGATCACCCGCCGCGGGTTGATAATCAGGGTCAGTTGGCCTTAGTAGTGGCACCACAGGTGGGTGGCTACAAATTCACCAAGGTACTCATGGACGGCGGCAGCAGCATCAATATCTTATATTACGAGACTTTCCGTCGCATGGGGCTGACGGATAAGAAGTTAAGACAGTCAAACACAGTATTTCATGGAGTAGTGCCAGGTAAATCAGCTTACCTAGTTGGGAAAATTGACCTAGAAGTTACCTTTGGAGATGAACATGATTCCAAGTCAGAGACGATAACCTTTGAAGCTGTAAATATCCGGAGCCCATATCATGCCCTGTTTGGACGGTCGGTTTACGCCAAGTTTATGGCTAGGCCGTGCTATGTTTATCTGCAGCTCAAGATGCCGGGTCACAAAGGAACCATCACGGTTCATGGAAGTCGCAAGATCGCATTGGAGTGCGAGGAAGGAGACACTGCTTATGCAGAGGCAGTATGTGCTATGGAAGAATTGAAATTTTACAAAGACAATGTTGATCCGGCAGATATGTCCCCGTTGAAGAAACCGACTACAGAGCATGATCTGGCGTTGAAGTTTAAATCGGCAGAGGAAACCAAGCAAGTCGACTTTGTGCCAGGTGACTCATCCAAGCAGTTCACTATCAGCGCTAACCTTGATCCTAAATAGGAAAGCGCGCTCATCGAGTTCATCCGTGAGAACCGGGATATCTTTGCATGGAAACCTTCTGACATGCCAGGTATACTGAGGGAACTCGCTGAGCACAGTCTTAATATTGATCCGAAGTTCAAACCGGTCAAGCAGTATCTGCGCCGCTTCAACGAAGAAAGGCGCAAGGCTATAGGTGAACAAGTGGCCAGGCTTTTGGCCGCAGGGTTCTTAGTGGAAGTGTTCCACCCGGAGTGGTTGGCTAATCCGGTGCTAGTGTTAAAGAAAAATGGAAAGTGGAGAATGTGTGTGGATTACACAGACCTAAACAAAGCCTGTCCAACTGATCCTTTTGCTCTCCCCCGTATTGATCAGATCATTGATGCTACGGCGGGATGTGAGTGGCTAAGTTTTTTGGATGCATATTCAGGGTATCACCAGATCAAGATGGCAGTTAAGGACCAGGAGAAGACGGCCTTCATAACTCCTTTTGGTGCTTTTTGCTATGTGTCAATGCCTTTTGGGCTCAAGAGTGCCCAAGCAACTTACCAGCGTTGCGTACAGAATTGTCTTAAGGGGCAGATAGGGAAAAAAATTTACGCTTATGTGGATGATATTGTGGTGAAATCAAGGAAGGAGGAGACATTGATAGAAGACCTCAAGGAGACCTTTGATAACCTTCGGGCCTATAAAATGATGCTTAATCTGGAGAAGTGTGCTTTCAGTGTTCCGGCGGGCAAGCTCCTCGGATTCTTGGTGTCGAACAGAGGAATAGAAGCCAATCCGGAGAAGATCAAGGCAGTCACGTCCCTAACTAAACCAGCTTGCATCAATGACGTTCAGCGTATCGCCGGTCGGATTACCGCGTTGAGCCGGTTCATCAGTCGTCTGGGGGAGAAGGCAATTCCGCTTTATCAGATGCTAAAAAAGATAGATCGGTTTATATGGAGCGATGAGGCAAACGCTGTGTTTGAGGATTTAAAGCGGCAACTGGCAGAACCACCGGTCCTTGCTGCCCATGTTGATAAGGAGCCGCTGCTATTATATGTCGCCGCCAATGCACGGGCAGTTAGCGTGGCAATCGTGGTCGAGCGCAAAGAAGCAGGAAAGGAGTATCCGGTTCAACGTCCGATTTATTATGTCAGTGAGGTTCTCATTGAATCCAAACAAAGGTACCCGCATTGGCAGAAGCTGGTATACGGCGTGGTCATGGCAAACCGAAAGTTGAAGCATTATTTCCAAGGCCACCCAATAACTGTTGTCAGTTCAACTCCATTGGGGGATATAATCCAGAACAGAGAAGCCACTGGCAGAGTGGCGAAGTGGGCCATTGAGCTTAGCCCACACGGATTGAAGTATGTGCCACGCACCGCTATCAAATCCCAAGCATTGATGGATTTCATCAATGATTGGACAGACTTGCAAGCACCAGAGGAGAAGCCGGATCATACATACTGGACTATTCACTTTGACGGTTCAAGGCAATTAGAAGGCTCGGGGGCTGGAGTTGTGTTAACTTCCCCGCGAGGTGACAAGTTTTGTTATGTCCTCCGTCTAATGTTTCCTTGTACTAACAATGCAGCAGAATATGAGGCATTGCTTCATGGCCTGCGGATGGCTAAGGAGATGAACTTGAGCCGGGTCAAGTGTTTTGTTGATTCATATTTAGTGGCACAGCAAGTATCCGGCAAGTGGGATTCTAAAGACCCTCTCATGGCAGCTTACAAACGAGAAGTTGAAGCAGTCGCAGGATATTTCAAAGGGTATCAGGTGGATCACATAGACCGGCGAAGAAATGAAGCGGCCGATGCTCTAAGCCGGCTGGGTTCTCAGCGTAAACCGGTGCCACCGAATACTTTTTTGGATGAGCTACACAGTCCATCAGTTCAGGTACCGTCGGAGGAGGATTTGGCTGTTCCTGATCCGGAGGCGCAGTTGGTTGCGGCACTTCATGTTATTCCGGATTGGACGCTCCCGTACTTGGCATATCTAAGCCGTGGAGAGTTGCCAGATGATGAGATTGAAGCAAGACGGATAATCCGGCGATCCAAATCCATGACAATTGTAAACGGAGAACTTCACCATCGTAGTGTTTCTGGAGCATTTCAGCGGTGTGTATCATCCGAGGAAGGCCATGACATTCTTCGAGAGATTCATGAAGGGGATTGTGGTCATCATGCCGGTTCAAAATCCTTGGTGGCTAAAGCTTTTCGACATGGGTTCTATTGGCTGACAGCCCATGCTGATGCGGAGGATCTAGTCCGGAAGTGTGATGCGTAACAGAAATTTTCACGGCGTGCTCTTGTTCCGGCACAGGAGCTGCGGATGATACCAATTACTTGGCCGTTTGCGACTTGGGGGCTCGATATGGTTGGGCCTTTTAAACGATCCCAAGGTCAAAAAACTCATCTGCTGGTTGCTGTGGATAAGTTTACAAAGTGGATTGAGGCAGAGCCTGTGAGCAAGTGTGATGCAGCAACACCGGTTAAATTCATCAAAAAGGTAATTTTCCGGTTTGGCTTTCCACACAGCATCATCACAGATAATGACACCAATTTATCTAAAGGAGAGATGGAAGAGTTTTGTCAACGGGAGCATATTCGCCTAGATGTGTCTTCTGTAGCTCACCCTCAATCAAATGGTCAAACTGAAAGGGCCAATCAAGAGATTTTGCGAGGTATCAAGCCCCGACTTATGACTCCCTTGCAAAGAACACCAGGGTGCTGGGATGAGGAGTTACCTTCTGTCCTCTGGAGCATCAATACTACGCCGAACCGGTCCACATGTTATACACCTTTCTTCATGGTGTACGGTGCTGAAGCGGTCCTTCCAAGCGATATCCGCCATGATTCACCACGAGTGACGGCTTATGTTGAAGCAGCCAATGAACAGGCAAGACAGGACAGTTTGGACCGGCTAGATGAAGAGCATGACATAGCAGTAGCACGATCCGTGATTTATCAGCAGGACTTGTGCAGATATCACAGCCGCTGGGTCAAAACCAGGATGTTCCAGGAGGGGGACTTGGTACTCCGGCTCATCCAAGACCAAACAGATATGCACAAGCTATCCCCACCTTGGGAAGGGCCCTTTGTGGTCAGTAAGAATCTACACAACGGTTCATATTACCTGGTGGACGTTCGAGAGCACAAAGACTCACGGACATCAGAAGAAGAGACAAAGAGGCCGTGGAACATCGCTCTGCTGCGACCCTACTACTCCTGAGCCATGAGCTCTGCTGTATCCCATGTATATATTATGATTAATGAATAAACCGGCACCCTTGGTAAACCGGGGGATCAACCTTTTTTCTACTAGATATATGTCCTATGAAAATTATTACAGATATTTCAAAGTAAACTATTTTATGCAGAAGGGACCAAACTAGGGGGCTACGGATCACATGTGACTCCTCGCTAAAAGTCTTTTCTGGTCCGGTCTACATGAATATCTTCGTATCAAGCGCCCTTTGGATAAACTCCATCGATTGGCAAAAATTTGTTCTTGTCCCTAGGGTACTTCCTTTGATGGCAGATGCAATATTTCCTGCCCCTTGGAAGAAACATACCCTTTGATGGCAAGAGAAAAGTTCTTGTCCCTAGGGAACCTTCTTTTGATGGCAGATGCAATATTTCCTGCCCATTGGTTGATCATTCCCTTTGATGGCAAAAGAAAAAACATGTTCTTGTCCCTAGGGAACCTTCCTTTGATGGTAGATGCAATATTTCCTGCCCCTTGGTTGATTATTCCCTTTGATGGCAAAAGAAAAAAACATGTTCTTGTCCCTAGGGAACCTTCCTTTGATGGCAGATGCAATATTTCCTGCCCCTTGGTTGATCATTCCCTTTGATGGCAAAAGAAAATCTGTTCTTGTCCCTAGGGTACTTCCTTTGATGGCAGATGCAATATTTCCCGCCCCTTGGAAGATACATACCCTTTGATGGCAAAAGAAAAGTTCTTGTCCCTAGGAGTACTTCCTTTGATGGCAGATGCAATATTTCCTGCCCCTTGGAGTACATCTTTTGATGGCAAAAGAGTACATCCTTTGATGGCAAAGTTCTTGTCCCTAGGAGTACTTCCTTTGATAGTCATAGCCCTTTGGGTCGCACCCTTTGATTGGCACATAGGGAGCCTGGCAGCTCGCAAAAAGCCTCGACTACATGGTCTTATTTGCAAACCTGTGTTTTTGTGTTTGTGATTTTTTCATGTGTTTTATATGGTTTTTTAATCCGGAGCTGGCCAACTTCAAAGTTGACCGCATATTTTTCAAAAGTCTGGACACAGAGCTCCAGCATTATTTAAACCGGTAGTTCCTATAAATCCGGAATAATTATTGGGTCCACCCCAAAATGGCCAAGAGCTTCCTCAGAAACTACAATGTTCGCCGGATTAAGGATATCAATCATACTTAATCAAAGGTATGAAGTTATTTTTGGTATAAAACAGATGCTCGTTTGATATATATATATATATATATATATATATATATATATATATATATATATATATATATATATATATATATATATATATATATATATATATATATATGAGAGCAATTTAATCGGTCCGGCGGTAAACCGCTAGGACATCTTTTTAGTGTTATCTATGCAGATACAGATAATATAAAAGATCAACCATAGCAGACAAGAGATTAAAGATTCGCAAATGCTTAATCAAACATCTGACATCCGGATCAAGACGGACAATGTTTCGAGCTATCCTATTACAAGGCACGGCAAGCCTGAACGGATTAAAGTTTTTCTCGAAAAAAGAGTACAGTAGCTAAAAGTTAAACTGAGCGGCTTATGCTTCTTCCTGCTGCGAAGGCTGAGGATCGACCTGTTCCGGAGCTTCTTCGTCCTCTTGAAGCGGCCGAAAATCAGGAGCGCGCCAATCGATCTTGGATAAGGCACGGAAGTACATCTCTTCAGTAATGAGATCGGACGGATCAACATCTGGGGCGAAAGTATGGGGGCGCACTGGTGGGATTAGATTTTCGGTATCATAAACCGGCCGATCCACCCGCTCATTCTTTAAGTCATACGCCGGATGATACCTGGTCAAATCCGATTCATCAGCAAGCTTGCTGGCAAGAGGACGCATCTCCTTAGTCAAAGCATGAAGATCTTTGCCAGAGAAGGCCGATCCATCTTCCTTGGTGCTGGGATACCCGTTCATGGCTTCTTCCGTATCAAAGTCTGGAACCCACGCCTTGGCTCTGGTTAGCGCTACAAGAGAACCGGCCCGTGCAGCAGATTTCTTCACCTCTTCCAAGCGTACAGGCAAGATAGAAAGCTTCTCCAAAGTGCCTTGGATAGTGGTGGGGGCCGGTTTATTAAAAGACATTGCACTTATAATCCTTTGAGCGCCGGAATACAGCTGCTCGACCAGAGTATAAGAGGCCTTGAGTTTCTTCCGGATGTCATCCCCAAGATGGGTGACGCGTCGCCCTGCATATGATTATCACAATTAAACCGGAGCAGACTAAAGATTGCAGAGATGAAAACGCATGTAAGTTAAGTATTTACCAAAGACAGCCGAGGTCATAAGCTCTATTTGCCGCTTTAAACCGGTCAGCTCTTGCGTCACCGGGTTGAGGGCCTCTTCAGCATCCTTTGCTCTTTTTTCAAGAGCATTCCTCTACACTTCCTAGGTTGTCCGTTCCGCTTCAAAATATTTCTTCAATTGTTCAGTAGTGGTTAAGCTCAACGCCAGATCTTTTTTGGCCTTGGCAGCAGCAGTTTCAGTCTCAGCAAGTCTATTCCGGAGCTCAGTTATTTCTGCAGCCCTCCGGGTCAAGTCAGCCTACAAGAAAATCAAGTGGAATAAATGACCATTCAGACAAGTTTCAAGCACATAACCAAGTTATCTACTTGACACTTGGGGGCTAATGGACAATTGCAGTATCAAAAGAGAGATTCAGACAAGTCCCAGGCACATAACACAAATTATGACCCTGGCACTTGGGGGCTAATGTAAGTTCGTTTTCCATACATTTGGAAGTACCGGTTCACCTACAACAAAGCTAAATCGGTACTTGGGGGCTATTATGGCATAAAGTCAGAAGTATAAAGAAGGCAAAGCACAGACAAGTAAGGTACCTCGTATTTGTCCTTCATCATGTTAACCAAACCCATTTCATATTCACGGCTGGTATGAAGCCGGTTCAGATACCCGGAGTAAAGTTCTTGGGCACTCAGTTTAGCATAATTGGACAGATCTATACCTCATTTGCCTTTCTCTTGTTGGAGCTTCTCCGCTTTAGCAGTGTGTTTGGCTAAGACGATAGGCTCAGCAGGAGCGGTAAAACCCGTCCCAGTTATTTGAACGTCCGGAGAGGAAGCATTATTTAGCTGTGAAGGGGCAGCAGTATGAGCCGGACTAACAGGAGCCGGGCTAGTCCGAGGAGGGCTGGCCCGGACAGGATTTACCGGTTCATGGACATCTTCAGCATTGGTATTCTTAGGAGCAGCAACATAATCATGATCCATGGGAGCAGGATCGTCAAGCTGAATCGTAGGTTCGTTTTCTGGAGGGATGACCTCGTCCGGATCAGCTACCGGATAAGCAGTAACAGTCGCAGCAGCCGTTTTGCTGGCCTTTGCCTTTTTGCTAGGCTTGGGCTTGCTGAAAGGAATTGAAAAAGAAATCAGAGTCACAAAAGCAAATACAAAGGTAAACCGGAAGAAATGAAGGACTTACCCAGGGACAGTTTTCAGAATCGGGACCTGTGTGGCAGTCGATTCGCCAGAAGATGATAAAGGAGTCTCCTGATAGTTAGGATCAGACGGTTTAAGTGGTTTGCGTATAAGTCCGGCCTTGGGATGAAGAAGAGTTGGAGAAAGTAAAACCTCAGAGCGGCGCCTCCGGGCCGGAGTGAGAGATATTCCGGAAGACTCGACTACATGGCCACTATGGCGTGTAGTCTGGCGGGCTTCGTGTTGCTGCTTCTTCAAAAGAAAATTGGGGTCCAGTTGAGCGTAAGGATGAGAAAAAGGGTACTTCCGAGATGCTTTACGAATCTTGGGCACCGACGGTTCAGAATCTGAAGAAAGAGTGATTACCTCAGTTTCTGCCGCTTTATCAGCCTCAGCCAAATCCTGTGGAAAGACATTGTTAACATAAATTTGGATAAAAGAGATCAAAGCATATCAGGATCAACTCATACCTCAGAATCCGGATCATCTTCCTCAACATGTGAACCGGAGCCAGCAGCTGCCTTTTTCTTCTTAACAGCGAAGGTTTTCCGGCGTGGCTGGTTGCCTGACTTATCCTGAGGTTTCCTTTTCCAAAAAGGATCGTCGGCCTGTGTAGAAGATGAAAGATAAATGGAAGATAATTTAAATGGACAGATTAGAAGAAAATAGAAGAGATTAAGGCTTACTGTTGGCAGTTTGTTCTTCTTATAATATGGAGCCAATCCGGTTTGGCTACATTCCTCCAAAGAGATGTTGAGCATTTTCTTAGCAGATTCAATAACTTCCTTCTTAGGAAGCATTACGTTGGTATGGCGCTGAGGATCATCCAGCTTTCCGGTATACTGATACATCAAACCGGAGCGCCGGCTCAGAGGAAGGATACTCCAGGCAAGCCAACAACGCACGAAGTCAACTCCAGCCAATCCGTTGGCCATAAAGGCTTTGAGTTTGGCGAGTTGAGGGGCGAACCGGGGCCGTTCCGAGGAGCTAAGACGCTGCGGCAGTGGATGATATTCAGGAAGACGATGTTCGCGATAACCCGGCAGTGGGTTCTCTCCTTCAGGCGAAGTATCTTGGCAGTAGAACCAGGATTGGTTCCAATCCTTGGGGTGTGTATGGAGAGCAGCGTGAGGAAAAACCGCATCTCTTCTCTTTTGAATACTAACCCCACCCAGTTCTTGATGAGGTCCGGCAGTAAACTCTGTCCGCCGGTTTAAGTGGAAGAAATCTCGGAACAAGTCGACTGATGGCTCCTCTTGAAGGTACACCTCGGAGAAGACTTGGAAATTGCAGATGTTTGATACAGAATTTGGACCTATGTCCTGAGGATGAAGCTGAAAAGCGGCAAGCACGTCCCGGAAGAACTTTGAACCGGGGGGACTAAAGCCCCGGGTCATATGATCAATGAAAACAATAACTTCTCCTTCTTTGGGGGTAGGGGGGCATTCATCCCCAGGGGCCCGCCATTTCAGAACTGCTTGAGGGCCCAGAGTGCCAATTGCAGCAGCATTAGCTAAGTCCTCTTCCGTAATGTAGGAAGGGACCCAGTTGCAAGAAACGAACTGCTTGGCAGACATATTAGCAGAAGGAAAGTGCTGAAAAAGTGAAGTGCAAAATCCGGATTATTCAAGTGCCGAAGCATAAACCGAATCATATTATCAAAATTACATCGACGGTTTAGACAAGGGACTAATGGCATTGACAACCCGGGAGCAGATGGGAAACGAGCTACTACCGGTTTATGATAACAAAAAAGGAAGAAGCTAAACCGTCGATTCGTGGTTGATGTGTCGCAGGAGCAATATATTATCGATTAAACCGGCAAGTAACTTGCAGACTTATCAAAGACAAAAAAACAGGTTTCTACAAGAGGCTAAGGTAAAATAGATCTGAGCGGTAAGAAAAAGATGAAATTTACGTAGATCTATCACAGAGGAACTGCGGAGGTCTTTCTACAGAGCAAATGAATCTAAGGGCGAACTTAGAAATATGAATCTAAGCATAAAGCTACGGAGCAAGAGCGAGTTTCGAAGCTAATCTAAGGTTGAATCCACTACGGGCATGGCGTATAGGATGAACACCAAAAGCTTCGAGGTCTAATGGTGGGAGCGATGGAGGAACGCTAGATTACTGATCTGCAGCGGGAGAAGGGGAATACTTGAGGCAGAAGGAGACGGCGGCGGAGTGGCTCTGGATGCATTTCAGGTTGATGCAGCAGCCTGGTCGACGACGGCGACGAGCTCGAGAACAATGGAGAAGCTTCGGGCGACGGAGGAAGAAGACGAGCGGAAGGAAGAAAGGCAAAGGCGCGGCGGTATTTATAAGGGTTGAGAGATGAAACGGCAAGCGCGGGATTTGAGGAGGTCAGAGATTGGATAAAGATTCTACTGTCGCGTCGATTTTCGGGATGGCCTTTAAACAAAGGTAACAAACGGTTGTGCGCAATAAACGCGGAGGTGATGTCACGATTGAATCAAATGATTTCCAGGGATGACATCATAGCCGGTTTACAAAACAGAGAAGATACAAGAAAGAAGTTTATGCAAGATTTAGAAGACTGACATGAACAAGTTCAAATCATTCTAGGGCCTAATGTCAGGGATATTACTAGCAGGTATAAACCGGCTAGGGAAATCCGGATTATGGTAATGTAGCTGTGTAATTATAAATTCAGTAGAGGTTACGGCCCATGAAGGCTTAGGGCCCATGTGTAAAGTTTACGGTTTGTAAACCTTCCTATCACGTAACTTGAGACACAAGAAAGAAAGCGTAGAGACCGAGGCGGACACAATTATGAGCCGGCCTTGGGACTTTGTAAACCGGACCGGGCATCGCCTCTTATATAAAGGGACGACCCGGCGACGGTTCAAGGACAAGCAACAATCCGTCGAGAGACAGGCAAGCAATCTGCTCCCTGTTCATCGACGCCCAAGCAATACCAAACCAAACTAGACGTAGGCTTTTACCTTCATCGAAGGGGCCAAACTAGTATAAACCCTCTGTGTTCGTTGTGTGCTTTTAACCTCTTCAAGCTAACCCGTGCGATGGTTCCACTACTAAGTCCGCTAAACCGGACATCTGCCGTGCTAATTCCACGACAAGAAGGATTAGAGGGGATGGTGAATCCTGGTAAGGATATGGAAATGCAAGGAACCTCTAAACCAGGTATGACTGAAATGGGGGACAAAAATATCAGCAATTTTGTGGGTGGCATTGATATTCTACAACAGCAACAATTACTTTCTGCTCTTCTGGTCCAATTAACTCAAGGAAATCCTCTGTTGGGGGTGGGAATGTTAATCGACATAGTAGATCTAACATGCCGCAGCAAAATATGGGGAGAGATTTGCCTAGAGATAGCAACAGATATGTTCAAGGGGTGGAGATGCAGAAAAACATTTGGAATAACAGACCTACAACCTCATCTAAAAGAGAAGGGGCATGGATAGATAATGCTCAGGGGAGAGATAGTGGAAAAGGAGGATAGATGAAAGAGGGGTAACAGGATGATCATGGGAGGAGCCGGCAGAGTGATGTGCAACAAGTGCAAAGATACTAGGCATGCTACAAAAGACTATAAACTTGACCATTGTGTAGTTTGTGGAAAAAGAAACCACAATACTGATGATTGCACTTGGCTGAAGCAGATGAAACTTGTTCCTAAGTTTGTAGGATATGCTGCAAGAGGTTTGGGAGTACTTCTGGTGCAAGGTTACAAGGATAGTATGGATACTGAGAACCCCAATCCAATGGCCCTGGTGATTGTCAAATCTGGTGTGATAAATGAAACTCAGCTACTGAAAGGATTAAACTATATGTTCAATTGGAATTGGAAGTGGAGATGCAAGAAGCAAGGGAGCAATGCCTTTCTGATGAGATTTCGAAACAAAACAGACTGGTGGAATTCATCAACTATGATGATTTCACTCTCCTTGGCACTTGAGCAATGGTGAATGTCAGGAAATAGGCATTTGACTCACATGCAGTTGGAAAACTAGACACGGCTTCGGTGTCATTTGGAGAAGTCCCTGATAACCCACAAGTATAGGGTATCGCAACAGTTTTCGAGGGTAGAGTATTCAACCCAAATTTATAGATTCGACACAAGGGGAGCCAAAGAATATTTGAAGGTATTTATAGCTGAGTCGTCAGTTCAACTACACCTGGAGATTAATTATCTGTAGCAAGTGATCAGTAGCAAAGTTGTGTGATAGTTTTGATAGAAGTGACAGTAGCAACGGTAACAGTAACAGTGACAAAAATAGTTTTGTAGCAAGTGTAACAGTAGCAGAAGCAGTAGTAACTTAGCAAGATCAATATAGGACAAATTCGTAGGCATTGGATCGGTGATTTGTTGGATGATATCCATCATGTGACAGTTATAACCTAGGGCGATACGGCACTAGCTCCAGTTCATCAGTATAATGTAGGCATGTATTCTGCAAATAGTCATATGTGCTTTATTAAAAGAATTTGCATGACATGTTTTGAACTACCCTCCCGTGGCAGCGGGGTCCATATTGGAAACTAAGGGATATTAAGGCCTCCTTTTAATAGAGAACCGGAACAAAACATTAACACATAGTGAATACATGAACTCCTCAAACTACGGTCATCACCGAGAGTGGGCCCGGTTGTTGTCACTCCAGGGTTGTCGGATCATAACCATAGTAGGTGACTATAACTTGCAAGATCGGATCTAAAACATGGATATAATGATGAATTCATAAACGGTTCAGATCTGAGTTCATGGCACCCGGGCCCAAAGTGACAAGCATTAAGCATAGTAAAGTCATAGCAACATCAATCTAAGAACATAGTGGATACTAGGGATCGGGCCCTAACAAATCGAACTCGATTACATGATGAATCTCATCCAATTTCTCACCGCCGAGCGAGCCTATGAATGAATTACTCACACCCTGTGGGTAGCATCATGGAATTGGCGATGGAGAAGGGTTGGTGATGACGAAGAACGAAGATCCCCCTCTCCGGAGCCCCAAACGTACTCCAGATCTGGCCTCTCGAGGAAGAACAGGAGGTGACGACGGCTCTGTCTCGTGGATCGTGATAATTATTTCTCCCACATTTTTTTGTCCGAAAATAGGAATTTATAGGATCAGGGTTGGCGTCTGCGGGGCCATCAGGTGGGTACAACCCACCTGGGCGCGCCAGGAGAGGGGGGGCTCCCTGGTTGATTGTGCCCACCCAGAGGCCCCTCTCTGGTGGATCTTGGCTTCGGTATGTTTCTTTTATTCCATACAAAATCCTCGCAGAGTTTCGTTTTATTCCGAGAACTTTTATTTCTGCACAAAAACAAAACCATGGTAGTTCTGCTGAAAACAACGTCAGTCTGGGGTTAGTTTCATTCAAATCATGCAAATTAAAGTCCAGAAAAAGAGGAAAAGCGCAAGAAAAAGTAGATACGTTGGAGACATATCAACTCCCCCAAGCTTAAACCTTTGCTTGTCCTTAGGCAATTCAGTTGATAAACATAAAGTGAGAAAGAAAAACTTTTACGAACTCTTTTACTCTTGTTAGCATAAATAAGTTTAAATAGCACCCAGGTTTTCAGCCAGCACTATAACTAACCATGTCGACAATAATACTTAAAGATTATATTACTCCCTCCTTTCCGGTTTATAGGGCTTATCTCAAAATTTTAGATTTTCCGTTTTATAAGGCTCAATTTAATTGTTCCCCACCATATGTTCAGATTTCAAGGTGCATTAAATCATTGCATGTAAAGATTAAGAGAAAATTGACCAATGCAAGGACTTTATGTATGCATGCATTGCAATTAATGCATTGGTAAACGTGAAATTGTGGGGAAAACGAGTGCATTAATTGTGTGTCTTTGCAAACTACAAAAATTGTTCCACCACTCACCATCTACCTTGGTTGGTGAGATTTTTGAATTGAGCCCTATAAACCGGAAAGGAGGTAGTAACTCACATCAATCACATAATCAGCTAGTGAGAAAAAATAAGACATCTCAAACAGCAACATGTTGTCAAAACAACCATGATACAATATGACAATAGTGGTATCTCGCTAGCCCTTTCTGAGACTGCAAAACTTAAATGCAAAGCACCTCCAAAGTTGAAGCACCGACTAAACATCTATCTATTATATACATAATACAGAAGTCAAACGAGCCACCACGTTTGTCCACATATGCTAAAATTATTTCATCCGTTTGATTAGGACATTAATGACTGGGATTTAAAAGTTTTACGTAACATGCGACGCGTAGATAGGAGCATATTCCATCAGATTGTACTGTCACACGTATCTACACGTATACATGTGTGAACCATATTAGGAGTCTGGATAGAAAAAGCAAGCCAAGCAGTTGGCTGGCCCAAGTCCGTAGGTGGCACAAATAGGTAGCCAATCGGCAACTCAAAACTAAGTTGCCAATCTGATTCAACATGCACTAGGTAAACACGTAAGGAAGTGCATGTATCGTGGAAGTTCAAGAAAACGATGACCTTAACACAACGTGAGTACGTGGCCAACAAGGATACATACGTTTTTTACACCGGCTTAATACATCTTTTCTCTGGCCGTTGCAATTTTGTAGGATGTGCATGTGTTTTTTCTTCACATATATTTTCTTTTCCTTCTAAATAATATCCTCCGATATTTTATTATCAATTGATTAAATATTTATGGCAGAAAAATAAAAGCTCCCAAATTCTTAAAAAAAAAGATATTTTGTCACAATTTTGAATCAAATTCAAGTGTATTTATTATCTCCAAATGGAAATTAATGCATATGTCAAATAGAGCTATATGTATATGTCCATAGAATAAATCTATATAAATATAAATTCAAGTATAGTTATAACCCCCTAACGACAAATTAACACATATGTCAAATACAACTATATATGTGTGTCAAGATACATCTATGCATATAATCTACTTTTTGTGGACTTCTATGTTCGCTTCCAGGGGTTTTATTGAGGATCGAGGAACGGAAGAATTTAGTCTAAAATACAAAAAAGAAGTAGATTATTTTTTTTCATCCTTCAAGAACTTCATATCTAGCCAAAATATTCATCCCTAATGATACTTGACAATAGTATAATTGGAGTGGATACACAACTCACAAAAAATACAAGAAGTCGACTAGGCGAATTGGTCCGAATGAAGAGAAAAAAATGCCATACGAAACTCAAAACATGCCCGTGCATTGATTAATATTTATTTCTCCCATATGCAGTGTATAATCAAAATAAAATATTTGATTCGGGTGATTCAGACATAGATAAAAATATATAATACATGTGGTTCATGTGTTCTAAATTTTTCTGCAAATACAGAAGCAATATTTGGATTAGGAAAGTAGCATATTATCATCAATAATAATGATCACAGTAATATACTAGAGGACATCTCAAATTGTAAAATAATTCGGATAATAACATGAGCGAAATATGAAGTTTTTATCCATAAACATAAATTAAACCTCATAAATACATGTGAAAAACTTATTTTTAAAATTGCATCTGAGGACCTGTGGAATTTAAAATTAAAAGGATTATTCTATTTGGTTTCCTTTTGGTAGCACCGTAGCACTGAATATGCATCGAAGGAGAACCAGTGCTAAAATAAGGCACTTAAAAGTACAAACATGAGTACATTCGGTAGTATGGAAAGTGGTTGATGAACTATAATAGAGATAACCATCGGCACACATAATTTAAAATCACTCTTGGCATCCACAATAGGTTGTACCAACGAGAAGTGTTTTACTTTGAACAATCAAATTTATGTGTGTGTATGAAAATACCATAGAAGACATACATCGCAACAAATAATAGTAAGAAAGTATAGCCAATGTTCAAGTTATCACGAGAGTGACCAAGTCATAAATGATTTTTATTATTTCTAGGGACAAGTGATTGCAAGATGGGTAGAGGAAGATAAAAAGTCTTTAAGTATATGTCATCCGGTTTGATTTAACTGTTGTAGGAAATTATCAAAAAATGTGAAAATATAAACACCAAGGGGTGAGCAGTGTGCGAGAGAAGGATGCATATTAGCAAGAAATGCTATGACTTCCATGGCAGGCCATGGACATCAGATTTTCAAGGTCACGCTACAAAGTCAATACCAAAAGAAAGTCACAACAATACCAAACAAGTTCAACATGGTATAGTTGTGATATACCACTATCTGTGATATCTATAATTTCAAATCTCTATCTAATAATACACCAATATGTAAGTGTAAATATAGTACACATGTAAATACAAAAGGAAGACAAAACATAAAAAATCTAGCCGCGCAAATGCGCGGGTCACACTACTAGTTGTAAATCATGGTAGAAAAGATCCAGTCATGATAACACCAGACATTCACTACACGCAATGCATAGGCATGACAACAGTGCTCTCAGGTCTGGAGTTATTAGAGAAGGTGATGACACAACATAAAAGTAAATAGAATGTCGCTTCGCAGAGGGAAGCAGTGATTTGCAGAGGTGCCAGAGCTCAAGTTTTTAAAACAGAGGTAAATGATATTTTGAGAGGTGCACCCTTCTCATTCACTTCACGACTATCAGTTATCAATATTTCCCATGCTAAACAAGCTAGTGGCGGTTCCCAAACAGAAAGTAAAGGTTTGGACTCCATTGGGAGTATTTATTTATTTATTTGTAAGCTTTTTGTTTTTGCAATTTGGAATTGGGAATCCCTATTACCGCCCTTTTCTCGTGCAATGGCGAGTGAATAAACACTCAACCTGAGAATAACCCGCTTAGCATGGAAAATATCGACCACCTTCGGTTGTTCCATGAACGATCTAGGCACACAAAAGGGCTATATATTTGAAGTTTTTAGAGGTGGCACATGCAAATTTACTTGGAACGGCAGGGTAATACTGCATATAGGTAGGTATGGTGGACTCATCTGGAATAACTTTGAGTTTTTGAATTTGATGCACAAGCAGTATTCCCACTTAGTACAGGTGAAGGCTAGAAAATAGGTTGGGAAGCGGCCAGCTAGAGAGCAACAATGGTCATGAACATGCATCATGCATAATAAACTTTGGACACCCGCTTGAGTAGGATATGGACACCATGAACATAAATATCATAGAGGCTATGTTGGTTTTGATTCAACTACATGCATAAACATGTGCCAAGTCAAGCCACTTGAACATTCAGAGGAGGATACCATATCATCATACTACATCACAATCATTTTAATGCTATGTTGATATCCAAGATAAATCATTATTAACACCTAGCTACTTATGCATGGCATGAGAAACTATAATCTCTAATTGTCATGGAAAACATGTTTAATCATACTGGGCTGAATCATGGGTACTGGGTTAAACATATTTACACAAACAAAACAAGTCGTGTTCATAACGGTTTCTCCTTGCCATGGCCAGTTCATCGAATATCGTCATTATTGCCTTTCACTTGCACGACCGAATGATATGAAAATTATAATAGTGCAAGAGTGATGTGGACTAAGCTGGAATCTGCAAAACATTTTAGTCAACAGGAGAAGACAAGGTAAAATGTGCTCTTTATCAGTTCAACAATTATTCATATGAGAGCCACTCAACATTTTCATCGTGGTCTTCTCCTTGGTACAACTAGAATAAAAGGAAAAGAAATTCAGAGAAACACACTGAAATATTTTTGGAGTTTTTGGTTTTCTTGAACACGCAAATACAAGGAAAAAGCAAACACTTGAAAAACTATTTACACGAGAAAGCTCCCAACAAGCAAAAGAAGAACAAGGAAATCTTTTTGGATTTTCTTTTTAGTGCTACTACTAAGCATGCATAGAAACTAAATTACTACAACTATTTTTTTTGTTTTCCTAAAGTATTTCAAACACACAAGAAGAAAGCAAGAAAATAATCTAAGCATAGATGATACAATGAAATAGTGTGAGCACCGACAAATAGAATGATATGTAAACATAAATGTAATGTCAGTGAGAAACACGTACTCCCCCAAGCTTAGGCTTTTGTCCTAGCTTGGTAGTCGATCAGTAGCCCGGAGGGTATTAGGGATCCTGAGGAGCAGGCATCCACTCATCCCACTGATGAGGCTCCTCCGCAGTCTCTACGCAGCGTGAGCATTCTAGTAGGCAATGATGTCTGCAGGCATAATCCGGTATCCGCCCCTGGCAGCTGAATCAAACAAAGCAGGCGCAAGCAATGGAATAACATCACGAGTGTTAACGCTATAGACCAGGTTGTAAGGAATGGCAATATCAGGACAATCATGTGCAAGAAAGTGATTGTGATCCATGGCTGCACGGTCTAGGTAAACCTTAGTCAGAGGGTAATCATGAGGGCGTCTCGCAACCCCGAAATGATCTGCCAAACGAGTGGCAAAAATCCCACCATGTATTTTACCCTGGGATTTATTAAAATGCAGGCAACGAGCCACGATAGCTCCCAAGCTATGCGTGTTGTCACCCTCCAGTGCATGGCATAAAACAGCAAGGTCTGGTGAACTAAGTGCACCCACCTTCTCCGTAGCAAGCAAGCATTTGGTAATAAAAAGTGCAAAGTAATGAACAGCAGGAAAATGTAAGCCAACGGCAGTGATGGCTGACACTCATCTCTCATCACCCACTGTCAAAGTGCGATAAAAGGCCTCAAACTCGGCCGGCCTAGGCTCAGCCAAGCTCCCATCAGACGGATCATGCATATGTCGCAAAACTCAGTAAGTTGTATCTGATGGTTTTCAGCATATAAATCAAAGCTCACTTCAGGAGGATTATTTCTAGGTAGGAAAGTAAAACTTTGAACAAAGATGTTTGTAAGGATTTGGTGTTGGTCACACTCATCTGCGATGAAGTCAGTGAGGCCAGCGTTAGCAATATATTTCATGAACTCCTCAAGACTTCCAGCCTCTTGCAGGAACGGGGTGTGTGGCCATTCGCATGGTTGTACTTCCGCTAACCTCCGAGGGTGGAGATCACTGTCAGAAGACTCCCCAATAACACCGTTGGAGTTCTTCTTTCAGCCAAACTTCCTGAGATATTCATGTTCGCGTAAAAATTTTCCTATGAACAAAAATATGAATTTTTAGTTCACAAAATTTTCTCAACAAAACTTCACAAAATTGATAGCAACTACTCATAGGGATACATAGAAGCCATATCAAGCATTCAAGCTACTTAGGATACTAAGAATTCAACATGCAAGCATATCTACAGAAACACCAAGAGTAGCTAATTATTCAAAGTATAAACAACTAAAACAAAAACTAATTGGACAAATGGTCGAGTCAAATACCAAGCAACAATCCCCCGAAACAGTTTTGGAAACGGAGCTTCGAGCAAAGAGATCGAAATCCGCGGGTTTGAGCTCAAGAACACGAGAGAGAGAGTAATGGAGATTTTTTCTGGAGGTAAGTGATGGTGTGGGCTAAAGAGGTAAGTGAGGGGGCCCACGTAGGGACCACAACCCACCATGGTGCGCCTGGGGGTCCTGGAAATATTCAGAAAAAAATCGTATAAAATTTTTAGGGCATTCTGAGAACTTTTATTTTTGGGTCATTTTTATTGCACAGAAAATTCAGAAAACAGACTAAACGTGGCATTTTATTTTATTTAACTAGTAAAAACAGAAAATAAAACGTAAGGACAGAAGGCAGTGCTTACTGAATTCATCAACTTCATACTGCTCAAAAATGATTCATTAATAAGGTTGATCAAGTCTTACTAACTACCACTTTCGGTTGGCATGAAACCGAAGAACTTTCGTAAATCACTAAGTTGCCTCAATGGGGATATGGATGTCCCCAACAATAAGCATTTCATATTTCTTTTTGACAGTAGGTAGAGGTATTTGAAAACTTCCAATAGTGATTGTCAGAGATTTTTCAATAACATGAATACCATTCACTTGGAATTGTTTCTTCGGAAAGTGCATTGTATGTTCATTACCATTAATATGAAAAGTGACCTTGCTTTTATTGCAATCAATAACAGCCCATGCAGTGTTTAAGAAGGGTCTACCGAGGATAATCGACATGTTGTCATCCTCGGGCATCTCAAGTATAACAAAGTCAGTCAAAATAGTAACATTAGCGACAACAACTGGCACATCCACACAGATACCGATAGGTATGGCAGTTGACTTATCAGCCATTTGCAAAGATATTTCAATAGGTGTGAGTTTATTCAAGGCAAGTCTTTGATATAAAGAGAAAGGCATAACACTAACACCAACTACTAAATCACACAAAGCAGTTTTCACATAATTCTCTTTTATAGAGCAAGGTATAGTTGGTATACCCGGATCTCCAAGTTTTTTAGGTACTCCATCTTTGAAAGTATAATTAGCAAGCATAGTGGAGATTTCAGCTTCCGGTATTTTTCTATTATTAGTGATGATGTCTTTCATATACTTTGCATAAGGATGCATTTTTAAAATATCAGTTAAACGAGTACGCAAAAAGACTGGCCTCGGCATTTCAGCAAAGCGTTCAAATTCTTCATCATGTTTCTTTTTAGTTGACTGGGGTGGAAAAGGCATAGGTTTTTGAACCCACAGTTCTCTTTCTTTACCGTGTTTTCTAGCAACAAAGTCTCTTTTATCATGCATTTTATTTTTAGGTTGTGGGTTATCAAGATCAATAGGTGGTTCTATTTCAACATCAATATCTGGTTCTTTTTTATTTGGTTGAGCATCTTCATAAACATCAGAATTATCTTTTTCATTATCACTAGGTGAGTGTTCATTACCAGACTGAGTTTCAGCATCAGAGATAGAAGTTTCATTATTGTTATCAGGAGGTTTTTCTATTTCATGTTCACTAGAAGTGTGAAAAGTCCTATCATTTTTCTTTTTCTTTTTCTTTTTAGAAAGACTAGGTGCACTAGTGTTATTCTTTGTGAGTCTTGTTCAATTCTTTTAGGGTGTTCCTCAGGATAAAGTGGTTCCTGAGTCATTTTACCTCATCTAGTTACAACTCTAAAAGCAAAGTCATGCATATTATGATTCATTTCATCAATTAATTCTCTTTGAGATTTAGCAACTTGTTCTAATTAAGTTGGAACCATAGAAGCATGTTTTCCAACACCTCTAACATCATTTTAAATTCTAAATAACAAGTCACTCAAGCGGGCAATCATATCAGAATTATATGTCAATTGTTTCATAACATTTGCATTGAAGTGATCTTGTTTTCTAATATAGTTTTCAAACTCATAAAGGCATTGGCTAGGATGCATATTGTGAGGATGATCATTGTCATTGAACTTCATAAGAGAATTTACCTCTACCACCTCAGGCAGTGGTGGTGCATTAAGCCCATGTATTTCTTCAATAGTAGGTAAATTTTTAACATCCTCAACTTTAATACCTTTTTCCTTCATAGATTTCTTTGCCTCTTGCATATCTTAAGGACTGAGATATAATATACCCCTCTTCCTTGGAGTGGGTTTATCTGGTGGTTCAGGAATAGTCCAATCATCATAATTTTTCAATATGTTATTCAATAATTCTTCAACTTGGGCAATAGTTCGTTCCCTGAAAACACAACCAGCACAACTATCTTGGAAGTCCCTAGAAGCATTAGTTAGTCCATTATAGAAGATATCAAGTATTTCATTTTTCTTAAGAGGATGATCAGGCAAAGCATTAAGTAACTGGCAAAGCCTCCCCAAGCTTGTGGGATACTCTCTTCTTTAGTTTGCACAAAGTTAAATAGTTCCTGTAAGGCAGCTTGTTTCTTATGAGCAGGAAAATATTTTTCGGAGAAGTAGTAAATCATATCCTGGGGACTACGCACACAACCGGGAGCAAGAGTATTGTACCAAGCTTTAGCATCACCCTTTAATGAGACTAGAAATAATTTGAGAATAAAGTAGTAACGAGTTTTCTCATCATGAGTGAAAAGGATGGCTATATCATTCAACTTAGTAAGATGTGCCACAACAGTTTCAGTTTCATAACCATGGAAAGGATCAGATTCAACCAAAGTAATTAACTCTGGGTCGACAGAGAATTCATAATCCTTATCATCAATAAAGATAGGTGAAGTAGCAAACTTAGGATCACATTTCATTCTAGCATTCAGAGATTTTCCTTTATACTTGTGTAGTAATTTCTCTAGATCATCTCTATCATTACAAGCAAGAATGTCTCTAGTTGCTTCTTCACACATAACATAACCTTCCGGTACCTTAGGCAATTGATATCTAGAAAGGATAGTTCTAGCGGGTGTTTCACGAGTTTCAGTTTCAAGCTGATGATCAGATTCAACAACATCATGTTGTATTACTCTAGCAATTTGTTCATCAAGAAATTCACCAAGTGGCACCTCAGCATTTTCAAGCAAGGTACTAGCATCATCATAAGCATCATTCAGAGTAGAAGTAGCATCATCAATAACTTGCGACATATTAGAATTGATAGCATGTGGTGATGTTGCAAGCTTACTCATAACAGAAGGTGAATCTAAAGCAGAACTGGATGGAATTTCCTTACCTCCCCTCGTCTTTGAGGGAAATATCTTAGTCTATGGATCCTTTAGATTCTTCATAGTGATAATATGATAATAATCCCAAGTGACTCAAAAAATATAGCTATGCTCCCTGGCAACAACGCCAGAAAAAGGTCTTGATAACCCACAAGTATAGGGGATCGCAACAGTTTTCGAGGGTAGAGTATTCAAACCAAATTTATAGATTCGGCACATGTGGAGCCAAAGAATATTTCAAGGTATTAGCAGCTAAGTCATCAATTCAACCACACCTGGAGATTATTTATCTGCAGTAAGTTATCAGTAGCAAAGTAGTTTGGTAGTTTTGATAGTAGTGACAGCAGCAACGGTAAGAGTAACAGTGACATCAATAATTTTGTAGCGAGTGTAACAGTAGCAGCAGCAGTAGTAACTTAGCAAGATCAATATAGGACAAATTCGTATGCATTGGATCGGTGATTTGTTGGATGATATCCATCATGTGATAGTTATAACCTAGGGCGATAAAACACTAGCTCTAGTTCATCGATATAATGTAGGCATATATTTCGTAAATAGTCATACGTGCTTTATTAAAAGAACTTGCATGACATGTTTTGTCCTACCCTCCCATGGCAGCGGGGTCCATATCGGAAACTAAGGGATATTAAGGCCTCCTTTTAATAGAGAACCGGAACAAAGCATTAACACATAGTGAATACATGAACTCCTCAAACTACGTTCATCACTGAGAGTGGGCCCGGTTGTTGTCACTCCGGGGCTGTCGGATCATAATCGTAGTAAGTGACTATAACTTTCAAGATCGGATCTAAATCATGGATATAATGATGAATTCATAAACGTTCACATCTGAGTTCATGGCACCCGGGCCCAAAGTGACAAGCATTAAGCATAGCAAAGTCATAGCAACATCAATCTAAGAACATAGTGCATACTAGGGATCGGGCCCTAACAAATCGAACTCAATTACATGATGAATCTCATCCAAGTCCTCACCGACCAGCGAGCCTACGAAGGAATTAGTCACTCCCGGTGGGGAGCATCATGGAGTTGGCGATGGAGAAGGGTTGGTGATGACGAAGAACGAAGACCCCCCTCTCCGGAGCCCCAAAAGGACTCCAGATCTGGCCTCCCGAGGAAGCACAGGAGGTGACGGTGGCTACGTCTTGTGGATCGCGGTAATTTTTTCTCCCACATATGCTTCTCTAAAAATAAGAAATTATAGGATCAGGGTTGGTGTCTGCGGGGCCACCAGGTGGGTAAAACCCACCTGGGCACGCCAGGAGAGGGGGCGTGGCCTGGTGGTTTTTGCCCACCCAGGGGGCCTCTCTCTGGTGGGTCTTGGCTCTGGTATTTTTCTTTTATTCCATAAAAAATCCTCGCAGAGTTTCGTTTTATTCTGAGAACTTTTATTTCTGTACAAAAACAACACCATGGTAGTTCCGCTGAAAACATCGTCAGTCCAGGGTTAGTTTCATTCAAATCATGCAAATTAGAGTCCAAAACAAGAGGAAAAGCATAACGAAAAGTAGATACGTTGGAGACGTATCAGTCCCTGATTGCTTCAGAAATTTCTTTGGGATGTGTGAGGTTGTATCATCTTTGGGTCCAGTTCTGGAGATTGATATCGACACCATAATTCATGAAAAGGTGAGAGCTAAGGTTGGAGTGATAGACTTTGAAAGAATCCCAAGTTATACCGAGATCACTGACATAGATTTGAACATCTACAGAGTTATGCCAAGCTTGGAGAAGGTGGTTGAGATGGGCAGGTATGGTGATCACAAGAGACATCACCTGGAAGAAACAGGAATGGAATGTGTGGGTGATGAGATAAGTAAGAGACTATAAATTCTAATAATGGAGGGGAAATCATTAGAGAGACTGTGGCTTTGGGAAGTATGAACTTGATGCAGTTTGAAGAAATCAAAAAATGATGTGATGCCATACTTGTAACTCAACAAGAACAAGACAGAGAGAAAGATGCAAGGAAAAAATTGGAAGCAAGTTTGGAGGTAGTTGTTACGAAGTTGCAAGAGATAGAAGAAGAAAAATCTAGAAAAAATGCTCTCAAAGAACAGGATGGAAAAAGGATTCTGGTCATGGAGAAAAAGAGGAAAAATCTGATGGATCTGATACATAAATACCAAACCATGATTGCTAGGCGTGTGGAAAAAATTGAGAGGTGGGGGAAAGAGAGAGAGATGGAGGAAATCACTGACAATGAACTTAAAAGGATGGAAGAAGAAAACAAAGTTGAGGATACTGACACATATATGGAGCCAGTAGATTATGGTGCTAGTCAAGAATCTGTTGACTCTTTTGCCACTAGATTTGGACTGAAAACTGATGAACAAGGAGAGGTGAAAAACATTGACAACAGTGTGGAAGACACCTTGAGAATATGTGATAGGCTAGTGGATACAAAGATGCTAAAATTGAGGAACTTGCCAAACAGAGAGCAGCTAACAAAGACAATTATGGTAAGTCTTGTGTTCTCAAAGATGATAATTCCTCTCTTCTTTTCATGGCTGACAAAATTGGTATAGATCTAGGATGTACTATTGTCATGATAAGTAAAAATATGGAAATTATTGAGAAAATGGAACAAAGTAGGAGAGATTTTTATCATGCTCATCTTTAACACAAAGAAGAGGAACCATTGCAAAATGAGATTAATCTCATTGACACTTCAGATAGTTCAATTCAAGAATTATGTTGTGAGGATGATCACTCGGATGCTGAGCTTGAGATGGATTATTATTCCCATCTGAAAAGCATATTTGTTAGTGAAAAAATAGTATGAGCTCACCTGGAATCACTAGTGTGAAGCCTGCTGTCTATATTGGGGGGAGAAAAAATAGAAAAGGAAAGAAAAAAATGATAGGCATGATTTGGAATGTTAGGGGGATTGGACCTGATATTAAAATATCTTTTATTAGAGAAAACATCTGCAATAAAAAAATTAATTTCATCGGCCTGCAAGAGACCATCGAAAGTGACTTCACTAGAAATGAACTACATAACCTTTGTGGTGGGAGAAATTTTAGCTGGAATTGGATACAGCCGAGAGGAAAATTTGGGGGTATTCTGGTTGGCATTAACAATGATTCTTTTGAGATTCTTAATGTGGAAAAGGGGGTATATTGCATTAGAACACTTCACTTAGACAAAAAAGCTAAGTTTGAATGGAACCTTATCATTCTATATGGGGATTCTCAAAAAGCTGGTAAAGCTGCCTATGTGGCAGAAATATCCAGAATATACCATGATAATGCTTCTGTCCCATGTATCATGGGGGGATATTTCAATGTGATTAGAAAAAGTACTAAACATTTTTCAATGGAAGAACTACACTCACTGATCTTTGGGATTAAAAAAGCACTGGCCCTGATGGACTTCCCATCGATTTTTACCAGCATTTTGGGAATTGGTGAAGTGGGATCTCATGAAGTTGTTAAATGATTTTCATGCTGGGGAGTTGGATATTGCAAAACTTAACTATGGAATCATCACTCTGATTCCCAAGTCTGTTGATGCTAAACAAATTCAAAAATTTAGGCCTATATGTCAGCTCAATGTCAGTTTCAAAATTGTTACCAAGGTGTTGATGAACAGACTAAGTGTGGTCATTAAACCTATAATCTTACCAACCCAAACCACCTTTATAAAAAGCAGATATATAATGGAAGGTATTATAGTGTTACATGAAGCTCTGAACACCATTCATTATAAGAAACAAAGTGATGTTCTATTTAAGGTGGATTTTGAAAAATCCTATGATAAAATGAAATGGCCATTCGTTTATAAGATGCTTAAAGTGAAACAATTCCCTGACAAGTGGTGCGATCTTGTTATGCACAAAATGATAGGAGGGCAGGTGGGGATAAAGGTGAATGATTGATTTGGAACTTACTTTAAAACCTACAAAGGATCGGGACAGGGAGATGTTATGTCACCACTTCTATTTGACATAGCTGCAGATACATTGGCGATTATTTTAGATAAAGCTAAACATGCAGGATATGTCAAGGGGGTTCTACCTGAGTTAGGAGATGACGGGGTGTACATGCTGCAATATCAAGATGACACCATATTCCTACTTAAGGATGATGAGGAAAGTACAAAAAACTTAAAATTCATTCTCACTGCTTTTGAGCAAATGTCTGGCCTGACCATCAACTTCCACAAAAGTGAGGTTTTCCTATTTGGGGAGCCAGCAACAAAAGTGAGGTTTATCAAGAGATTTTTACCTGCAAAAAAGGGGAGACCCCATTCAAATATTTGGGGTTACCTATTGCTGAGGTGAGACTAGGAAACAAATATTGGAAAGGGGTCTCTGAGAAGATAGAAAAAAGGTGTGCTTGCTGGCATGGGAGGCTATTAAATATGGCAAGAAGAGTTACATTAGTACAATCCTGTCTAACTAACATGCCCATGTATATGATGTCATTCTACCCCTTGCCAACAGGGGTTAGGAAGAAAGTTGATTTCTTTAGAGCTAGGCTAGTGTGGCAGGAGAATGAAGATAATAAGAAATATCACCTGGTTAATTGGAAAACCTGCTGTTTACCAAAATAATTGGGTGGGGGCTGGGGATTTTAAACTTAGAATTAATGAATAAAGCTCTCTTGCCCAAATGGCTATAGAAACTGGAAAGAGAGGATGGGAGGTGGATAAATATTCTCCTTAACAAGTATGTGAAAGGAAATTGTGTTTTAGGATTAAAAAAGAAAACAGGGTACTCACAATCCTGGGGGAGTCTCATGCAAATCAAAGATATATATTTTAGACATATTAAGAAAAAGTTGGGTGATGGCAAAGGCACACGCTTGTAGGAAGTTTGGTGGGTGGGATCTAAACCACTAAACGAGGCCTACCCAAGTCTCTATTATATCAACTTGAACCAAAACATCTCGGTGGCTGAGGCCATCGGCATGGGGTGGGCTAGTTTTGAGTTTAGGAGAAGTCTATACGTAGACAAAATTTCCTTGTGGACTAGCTTGAAAACAAGGAGGATGTATGTTGGCAAAGATCAACCATAGTTGATGCTGACAGCCAACAGACAATTCTCAGTCAGATCGTTATCACTTCCTAATCAAAACAGAGGTGGGATTCCCACATAAATTCCTTTGAAAAACCAAAATTCCAGCTAAGAATAAAATGTTCTTATGGCTTATTGCTCGAAAAAGAGTGTTGACTAAAGAGAACCTAATCAGAAAAGGGTGGAAAGGGAGGCAGGGATGTGTTTATTATGGGCAAGATGAAACAATAAATCACCTATTCTTTACCTGCTATGCTACCAGTCTTATGTGGAGTCCGGTAAAATGTTCTTTCAATTTGAAAACAACACCGAATGGGGTGGATGAGTGTCTGGGGACCTAGATTTTAAGCTTTGGTAACACTGAGAAAATTTTGTATTAGTTGGAATTTCATCCATATTGTGGTCCATCTAGAAATGCAGGAATGATATTATTTTTTGTGATAAGAAAATTAATGATCATATGATCTTGATTAAACTCACATGCAACTGGATTGTGGACTGGTCGGTTTTGCAGAGAAAAAACCCAGAACAAAGCTTACTGATGCTAGGGGCAAACTAATCGAGCGAGTAGCAAGTGAGACCTACAAGGCATCGCAAGGATGGAGGCCTGGAGTGCGGCGCCTGACAGGCTAAGGAGGGCATGCTCTCTATTCTTGCTCGAGCGCTAGTAGTTTTCATTACTTGTTTATCGCTTTTGATCTCGAGGCTACATCCTCATGCTTTCTCTGCCGCCTGTTGATGAAAATACGCCCGAGAGGCAATAATAAAGTTGTTATTATTTTATATTTCCTTATTCATGATAAATGTTTCTTATTCATGCTAGAATTGTATTGACCAGAAACCTAAATACATGTGTGAATACATAAACAAATACCGCGTCCCTAGTAAGCTTCTACTAGACTAGCTTGTTAATCAAAGATGGCTAAGGTTTCATAACCATGGACATGAGTGGTCATTTGATAACGGGATCACATCATTATGAGTATGATGTGATGGACAAGTCCCATCCGTTAGCTTAGCATTTGATCATGCAGTTTGTTGCTACTGCTTTCATATATGTCAAATACATATTCATTTGACCATGAGATCATGCAACTCCCGGATACCGGAGGAATGCCTTGTGTGCTATCAAACTTCACAACATAACTGGGTGATTATAAAGATGCTCTACAGGTATCTCCAATGGTGTTTTGTTGAGTTGGCATGAATCGAGATTAGGATTTGTCACTCCGAGTAACGGAGAGGTATCTCTGGGCCCTCTCGGTAATAAACATCATAATAAGCCTTGCAAGAAAATGACTAATGAGTTAGTCACGGGAAGAAAGGTATTTTTAGTTTTTGATATATGATAAAGGTTGACCCGGGTGCCATAGTTTTCACTAGAGGCTTCTCTCTTGAAAATAACATACATTGGGTAAACAAATTACTATTAGGCAATTGGAAGAAAAGAAAATAATCATGACGATATCCAAGGCAATGATCATATATAGGCATCACGTCCGGGAAAATTACACTTACTCCTGCCTGCATATACTGCTATTACTCGACACATCGACCGCTATCCAGCATGCATCTAGAGTATTAAGTTCATAAAGAACGAAGTGACACCATAAGCAAGATAACATGATGTAGACAAAGTAAACTCACGCAAGAATAAACCCCGTCCTTTTATCCTTAATGGAGATGATACAATATGTGTCATGTCCCTTTCTTTCACTGGGATTGAGCACCGCGAGATCGAATCCATCACAAAGCACCTCTCCCATTGCAAGAAAGATCAATCTAGTTGGCCAAACCAAATAAATATATCGGAGAGAAATACGAAGATATAGTAATCATGCATGAAAGAGTTCAAAGAAAACTCAAATAATATTAATGGATAATCTGATCATAAACTCACAATTCATCAGATTCCAACAAACACACCACAAAAAGTCATTACATCGAATTGATCTCCAATAAAATCAAGGAGAACATTGTATTGAAGATCAAAGAGAGAGAAGAAGCCATCTAGATACTAACTATGGACCCGTGGTGTAGCGACCCAACCCGAATGGGTCAAGCCTCTGTGATTAAGTGTATCCCTGGATCGGTATGCTGACACACACAGTACTCAAGGATTTATAACAAAGGTAAATCACATGTATAAAGTAATGTAAGTACTATTACGTCAATCCATATAGCGGAAGTAACAACAAAGTTGTGGATTCCCATCAACACCAACGGCAAAGTTGAGTATAGACAGCGTAACCCTAACGTAACACTTACTCGTCGAATAATTCCTGCAACATGAGACGTTGCAGCCATGTATGTCAGTACATTGAATGTACTGGCAAATTCACACCATAGAATAATGATGAACAATATCTATCACTATATGCATATTTGGCTGGTGGAGGCTGTAAGCTTTGTTTTGCATAAAGCTAGTTTTTTCCTACAACAAAGGAATGTATTTTATTTACTACTCAGTTAATGAAGCAATATTGAGAATGGTTCCTCCATCTCAAATCCCAAAGTTTACCATAGTCATTAATAACCCGACAATTTAAATTATATAGAGTGTCGAGATCAACAAATAATCCACTTCTAGATACTCAAAGATGTCCATAACCGTGGACACGGCTAATCATGATCAGTTTGTACACTCTACAGAGGTTTGTGCACTTTTCCCCACAAGACTCGATCTCCTCCGTTTGATTTCTCGCACTTCATGGTGTTTGAGAAACGGATGACCAAGACACAGTCTTTCAGAAGCATTAACTCTTAACCCTGGGTAGACCGTACCACCTACATCCGCTACATGTGCTAGTCTACCACAGAAAGAGGTTACACAATATACTTAACTATGCCAGAACCCATAATGGCTTGTGGCTGCACATGGAAGTTTCTAGTTATGAAAATATCATATGATCCCTTTGAGCCTGGGTGGCATTCCAATAGGGTGATCACACGGGTCCTCTGGGATCTCCTAAGACAACACTGGACCCTCCAGGTGCCCAGGCACACCACTGGGTACTCCACGGCGCCCCAACCAACCCACCCAGATGTGTATTAAAGTTTCCATCTTAAAGTTTCCCTTAGTTAAATATCACTCTCGCATCTTTCATGAATCTCACATACCAATCCCCGTCTACAAGCATGGCTAAGAAATAAGTAACAAAGCGTATATTCCCTTGGCTTGATCTCAAGTCATTGGGTTCCTACCTCATGAACTAAAAGCATCATATTATGTAACCAGTCCTACTCATGCAAGTGTTTGAGGATAAAACTAATGCAATGAAAACTTGGTATTGGAAAGTATGATCAAAGTATGAACTTACCTTGTACTATTGATGTAGATGATTCGCACACAGAACTCATGATAGATCTACTTGTCACACTCCATTCAATCTATTGTAAGCAAACAATAGTGACCACACATAAGCAATCACTCAGAAGATCGGAAAGAACGAAGAAAACACTTCGGAAAACTTCCGAAACAAGCGAATAACTCTTTCAACAGAAAAGAATTTTTAATAGTACCAAAATTGAATGAATTTGGTCTTATCAGAAAGTTTAGGCCAAGAGCTTTGATTTGCAAAAAGAATCAACTAAATCGGAGTTACGAAACTGAAGTTATGATCAAACGAAGTTCAGACTGAAAACTGTTTGAATTCAAATTTTAAACTTTCAAAAATATGTTTAAGTTTTTTTACTGGATAGAGGGGATCATTACGAAGGAGTGGCGTTGGTTTCATTGGATTTGGATCAACGTGCAAAAAGTTGTGACCGTCTGAAGTTCAGGGACTAAACTGAAAAAGTTTTAACTACAAATAAGTCCCTGGCCGAAAACTAAAATAAAAAGAAAAGAACTAATGAGCGAACGCTCGCTAACAGTAACTAATGAACGAAAACGTTCACTAACAGATCTAAACGAACAAACGCTCTCTATTTACCAAAACCTTAAATATAAAACCGAACTAACTACAAAAAAGAAAAATCGGGGCGGGTTTTTTAGCGGTTATACCGGTTTGGCTGGTTTTTCGTCGAAAACTGCCGAGGCGGATCGGGCGCCGGTCCGGCGCGGATTCCGGCCGGCAGAGCTCCAGCGATGGCCGGGGGCGTCGGCAGCGCAGGGCGTCGGCGGGGGTGGAGAGCGAGGCGCGGGGCGTCGGCGGGGGTGATGCAGCGCGGCGACGGGGCGAGTGCGGCGGTGGCAAGACACGTGCGGCGGCGCTAAACGACGGCAGCGGCGATGCGATGCGAGGAGGGAGAGAGAGGGGCCGGACGACGGTGCTTAAATAGGCGGAGGGGAGGCCGTGGCGTGGGCAAGGGGGCATGAGGAGGCGGCGGCACGGCGGACTCCGGGGAGGAGTCCCGGTCGGAGACGGCGGGGATGGTGGTTGGACGCGCTGGGCTGTGCTGGCCTGGCGGCTGGCTAGGCCGGTCCAGTTCGACAAAGTTTATTTAATAAAATAATATTTAAATAAAATAACCAACAAATAAAAATTATATATAGGCATATAATATATCAAAGTTTTCAGAAAAAGAATCTCTACAACATGAACATTTTCCTAGAGTCGAATAAAATCAACTTAAAATTAAATAAATCAAATAGTGCTACTGTTGCAATAAAATCCAATAAAAAAATTTAAATGCCAAAATGATTTCAAATTTATTTCTCTCCAATTTCTACTGTAGGGAATCATTTTACCCTATTTTCCATATATTTTATTTTTGGGGGAAAATAATTTGAATAAAACCAAATAATTCAAATTTGAATATGAGTTTTAAAAATACATCAAAAGAACTTCCAACTCATATTTCTTATAAATTGAAGAAGTCATTTTATCTTCTCTCGCGAAAATCATTGAGTTGCTTAAAGTTTCTGAATTTGAAATATTTCCAAATGAAATTCAAATGTTTTCAAAAACCATTTTCGTTTTAAATTGAAGAAGTCATGTCATCTTCTCTCTAGGGTTTTGTATTTGAAAATGAATTTGAATTCATGGGGGGACATAAATGCAAAGTGAAAGTATGGGAAAGTCATTTCATTCCCTCTCATTTAACTTTCAAAAGTTTCAAATTCACTCAGTTTCACACAGCACATCACACAAGCAATCAATACTATCTATTTAATATAACATTCCAAAATTTAGAATTTTGGGATGTTACAAACCTACCACACTTAAAATGAATCTCGTCCTCGAGATTCGAAAAGGCTAGCAAGAAATAGGTTGGGGTTCGGGGTCTCCTAACAAATGCATTGATTGTTATGGTCTATTGTGCTACCACACTTATAATCATGGTCATAGTTGTATCAAGAGCTCATATACTCCGTCCTTATTGTTGACAGGGTCGGTCTTCTCAAATCTTCGGGAAAATTCCTTCTCCGGGCTGTTTCGATAGCGGCATAACCTTTGTCCTCAATTCTTGTGTCCCTTCATCTTGGTAAAGTTTTTCTAGGTCTAGTTCTTCTTAGCTGACTATCTGACAGGTGTGGCGCCAATACTAAACCACTATCGATATCTCATGGTCGTCTTCAAACAATTTGAATTGGGTTCCTGCAGAAAATGGTTCTGGGCTTCATTCTCACCGTATGACCTACGGTTGGCAACATCTGCCTTGTACATGGGAAAATTCGTCATACCATTCTAAGGTTTAAACAAAGTTTTGATATCGTCGTCTCTCTACTATAGGTAAGTCACTCAGATTTACCATCCTGTATAACAGAGGCGAATAATAAGAGTAAGTTAGTATGGTGATCAATCCATTCCGCACCCAAATTATTACCTTGTACTCCCTTCGTTTGAAATTACTTGTCACAGAAATAGATGTATCTACACATATTTTACTTCTAGATACACCCATTTTCAAGACAAGTAATTTCGAACGGAGGGAGTATATGGTTTAGTGAATCTCGCATTCTAACACTCGCTCATCCTCACAAGCATTGCAGAATTTCTCTTGTCGACGAACCGAGTTCGCATATATCCATTACTGCTGCAAGCTGAACAAAACATCTATCGTTCTTCACAACCCTCGGGTTTTGCGTACACTCCTATAAGATCGTCCGTTGGCAAAAATCGTACCTTCTTCCATGGGTTTTCCTTCAGCAAGAGTGTGCTTGCTTCTCGACAGGTCCTGGGGCCTGTAGCTTATGGATCATCTCATCGCTGCTAACACTTGGTCTCGTCATCGAGTTGCAACTGATCATTCTTCCAACATCCAGCTCCCTGGGTTTCCCTTCCTTCTGGGGGTACAAACTAAGATGTAATTACTCAGACTCATCGTTGAGTGGTCCGTTCCAAAGTCTGACATAACTAGCTCTTGTATTCGGGTAATGGCATTGGGTTCAACCACCCTAAAAACGAAAACACTAGGAGGCTGTTTGGATCGATGCCCTGAGACGCCCTGCCAAAATTTTGGCGTTGACCTGGCATGGCATTTGTGTTTGGATGCCTACCAAATTTTTGGTGCGCCCTGCCCTGAGTAGCCATCCTAGTTCAATCTATCGCCAACATTTTGGCCAGGCGCTGGTGGCAGAATCGACCGCCAATTAATTGGCGCGCCCGCAGCTGGCGAGGCTGGCGCCGACGCAATCCAAACAGCCCCTAGTTCTCTTCAAAATCTTATTCCATGTATCATGACTTCACTCATTGCCTTATATAGTAACAACTCATAAAATCCAAAATCAATACCATGATGCTAACTTTATTGATTCTCAAATCATTACAATCTCCTGCATTTCCATCACATGCCTCAGCTCAACTATTTAGCACAAGTCTCCTTCTTATTGGAACAATCTCTACGAGAGTACCCTGCTTCCTTACAGCAGAAACGTATTACTTCTGACAAGTCTCGTGGTTCCCTTGTGATTACGTAGCCTCCTTAGGTCCTCGGCTTACGAGTCCACTTATGAACTTATATATCCTTAACTCATCCTTTGAGTCACTGTTGCTCCACTCTTCAGCATTACACCCTCTTTAAACCCACTTGTACATATTTCTTCATACTCTTGAGGTAAGCATCATATCATGAATAAACTCCAACTTATTTGTGCAAACTCCACTACTTGGAGCAACATTTTCCTTTCTATTCCGTAATTCAGTTTCTCCTCATATCAAATCTTTTATTACTTCCTGAACCACTATTCAACACACAAATTTCAAAGGTGCTTTACTACATATGCTACCATCCACATAGTTTGGTATGGTTAAGCATTCCTTCTATCTTTATTCATTTTTCCTAGCTAAGGATACTTCAGTCCCACTGGAATTGTGCAATGTGATTCTTGAAATCATCGATCTTTCGCTTCATCATGGTGGCCGTGTGCTTCATTTCCATCATCTCTGCATGAACCCCACGCACGCATTACTGAGTGTGACGAAGTCTTGCTTCAAGTATTTCCCCAATCTGACGTATGGCCTCCATACCAGCTTCACAAACAGAGTCGAAAAATGTTGTTCATGGCACTCGAGAGATGAAAAAGTATTAACCCATAGTTTTTGGGCAAACTCCTTTCACACGGTGGAGGTCTACCTCCACGTACCAAAGTTCAACTCGATTCTCCATGAAGGGATAACCCTTGTAGACTGCATCTCCTTCAAGGTGAATATGCTTCATCATATCCTTCAGGATCTTTGGATAATCCTGATCACTAGTCAGGGTCATGATCGTTTCCGGGCCCTTGATAAAAGACTCGTAAAGGGTTGTAATTTGTAGGTATAAGATAGAAGGGATACTCGGGATAATGTATGTATTTTCTTGGGTGAAATGTGGTTGTTTGTCCGAGAAGGGTTTGGGGTCAACTTGTCTATGGGTTCTAGGTTTTAGTCTAGGTGAGATCGCAAGAGTGGCACTAACATTCATCCAACAACTCATAACAATTTCATTCATGGATTCAAAAAATATCAACTTCTATTGCTTCCCGAACTATTACAATGTTCTTTTCCATAACTCAACTCAACATCGTAATAAAAGTGTTTTCCACATTTAGCTAAATGCTTCATTCTAATATCCAGGTCTCAACTACTCTTCTCAATCTTTCCTCTGGTCTGAACCTTCTCTGGCAAAATGCCCTACTTCCTTGCAGCGTAAACTAATGACATTAGACAAATTTAGGGACTTCTTGGTGACTATCTTGGTTCACTCGGTTCTTGGCTTCCTTGTTCGGCAGTTGCTAGCGTAATGACCTAAATCCTTGCACCTGTAACATGTGATGTGACTCAGGTCCTTTTTCACAGAAATTGGGTTGTTCTGGGGACACTTGCTCTTTCTCTTCCTCGACTTCTTCGTTCCTATCAATTCTTCTATCTCTTGTGGATCAAACTCCACCTCTTCTGCCGGGAAGTCTCCCAGATACTCATGGCTTTCCTTCGTGCAATACTGTGAAAAATGTCCTTCTTCTCCACATGAATAGCAAGCACGGGAGTAAAATCTGTTTAGGCCTTCTCCACCAGGATCGTACATACCTTCCTCCATCGTGGATTGCTTTCAAAAATTCCTGGAGGACTTCTTTCATTGCTTCTTTCTTCTTATGGATAGTTCGTTGTACCATGGGGTAAATGTGACACTGAGCAGGGTAGTGGGTAGTTCCTTCACACAAGAAACAAGTAATCTTCCTAGTTGGACATTCTTCAGCTGGGTGAGTTTCTTCACAATGAGGGCATTCATCCTTGTGCCCCTCCTGGATGTGTCCTATTTCTCCACAAATCCTGCTGGCACAAGGTTTCTTCTTCAGGTTGTCGCCACGCTTTCGGATGAGACGGGATTTTAACAGAGTCTTTCTGAATTCCTCCCAACTTTTTGCTCCATTACATCCTTTTATGGCTTGATGCATTTTCCACCATGATTCAGCACTTTTTGTAAAGTACTGAAGAGCGCATTGAACCTCATACTTCCTTGCAATCATTTTTTTCCTGAAGTGATCATCAATGTTTTGTATCCATAGTTCTACCTCCGGCTGGGTCATCGGTCCAGAGAATACAACTCTATCTTCATTCATCATCTATTGGGTCCAATGGTTTTGGGATGAGATTCGGGAGACGGAGAGGGATACACTCAATACAAACAATAGTTTTAAAAAGACGGTTTTATTTTGTGGCCGTCAAAAAAACATCAAACAAATGATGGCTCACAATCGTCGCATATAACGTAGTACATAATAGGGGTTTGGTCTTCTAAAGGTTAATATCTCTTCAAGTCGTCAACTCTTCAAATCTTCGGAGTATCCACTATTGTAGCTTCAACACTTCTAATTCATGGTGAAATCCTCTTTACTCCGAAGTTGTCAAAATGGAAAAGGGTATTGTCTAACCATTGGTAAAAGGGAACATTTGATAAAGCTCGGAAAAGAAGAGAGGAAAAGAATCTTTTTGAAAATAAAGTTTTAGAGAAATCCTTTCCTATGGGCTTGCCAATTTCGAGGGTCACGTCCTACAGTCAACATGTGCTCTGATACCATCTTGTAGCGACCCGGCCTGAATGGGTCAAGCCTCTGTGCTTAAGTGTCATCCCTGGATCAGTATGCTGACACACACAGTACTCGAGGATTTATAACAGAGGTAAATCACATGTATAAAGTAATGTAAGTACTATTACCTCAATCCATATAGCGGAAATAACAACAAAGTTGTGGATTCCCATCAACACCAACAACAAAGTTGAGTATAGACAGCGTAACCCTAACGTAACACTTACTCGTGGAATAATTCCTGCAACATGAGACATTGCAGCCATGTAGGTCAGTACATTGAATGTACTGGCAAATTCACACGATAGAATAATGATGAACAATATCTATCACTATATGCATATTTGGCTGGTGGAGGCTGTAAGCTTTGTTTTGCATAAAGCTAGTTTTTCCCTACAACAAAGGGATGTATTTTATTTACTACTAAGTTTAATTAAGCAATATTTACAATACTTCCTCCATCTCCAATCCCAAAGTTTACCATAGTCATTAATAACCCAACAATTTAAATTATATAGAGTGTCGAGATCAACAAATAATCCACTTCTAGATATTCAAATATGTCCATAACCGTGGACACGGCTAATCTTGATCAGTTTGTACACTCTGCAGAGGTTTGTGCACTTTTTCCCACAAGACTCGATCTCCTCCGTTTGATTTCTCGCATTGCATGGTGTTTGAGAAACGGATGACCGAGACACAGTCTTTTAGAAGCATTAACTCTTGACCCTGGGTAGACCGTACCACCTACATCCGCTACATCTACTATTCTACCACGGAAAGAGGTTACACAACATACTTAACTATGCCAGAGCCCATAATGGCTTGTGGCTGCACATGGAAGTTTCTAGTTATGAAAATATCATATGATCCCTTTGAGCCTGGGTCGCATTCCAATAGGGTGATCACACGGGTCCCCCGGGATCCCCCTAGGACAACACTGGACCCTCCAGGTGCCCGGGAAATCCACTGGGTACTCGAGGGCGCCCCAACCAAGCCACCCAGATGTGTATTAAAGTTTCCACCTTAAAGTTTCCCTTAGTTAAATATCACTCTCGCATCTTTCATGAATCTCGCATACCAATCCCCGTCTACAAGCATGGCTAAGCAATAAGTAACAAAGATTATATTTCGTTGGGTTGATCTCAAGTCATTGGTTGCCTACCTCATGAACTACAAAAGCATCATATTATGTTACCAGTCCAACTCATGCAAGTGATTGAGGATAAAACTAATGAAATGAAAACTGGGTATTGGAAAGTATGATCAAAGTATGAACTTTCCTTGTACTATTGATGTAGATGATTCGCACACAGAACTCATGATAGATCTACTTGTCACACTCCATTCAATCTATTGTAAGCAAACAGTAGTAACCACACGTAAGCAATCACTCAGAAGATCGGAAAGAACGAAGAAAAGACTTCGGAAAACTTCGAAAACAAGCGAATAACTCTTGCAATAGAAAACAATTTCTAACACTATCAAAATTGAATGAATTTGGCCTTATCAGAAAGTTTAGGCCAAGATCTTCAATTTGCCAAAAGAATCAACTAAATCGGAGTTACGAAACTCAAGTTATGATCAAACGAAGTTCAGATTCAAAATTGTTTGAATTCAAATTTTAAACTTTCAAAAATATGTTTAAGTTGTTTTACTGGATAGAGGTGATCATTACGAAGGAGTGGACGTTGGTTTCATTGGATTTGGACCAACGAGCAAAAAGTTGTGACCGTTTGAAGTTCAGGGACAAAATTGAAAAAGTTTTAACTACAAATAAGTCCCTGGTCGAAAACTAAAATAAAAAGAAAAGAACTAATGAGCGAACACTCGCTATAAGTAACTAACGAACGAAAACGTTCACTAACAGATCTAAACAAATGAACGCTCGCTATTTAACAAAACCTAAAATATAAAACCGATCTAAAAGAAAAACCGAACTAGCAAAAAAAGAAAAGCCGGGGCTGGTTTTTTTAGCGGTTATACCGGTTCGACTGGTTTTTCGTCGAAAACCACCGAGGCGGATCGGGCGCGGATTCCGGCGACGGGCGGGGGCGTCGGCAGCGCGGGGCGTCGGCCGGGGTGGAGAGCGAGGCGCGGGGCGTCGACGGGGGTGAAGAGCGTGGCGCGGGGCATCGGCGGGGGTGATGCAGCGCGGCGGCCGAGGCGAGATGCATGCGGCGGCGGGGCGAGTGCGGCGACGGCGAGACGCGAGCGGCGGTGCGAAACGACGTGTCCGGCGCGGATTCCGGCCAGCGGAGCTCCGGCGACGGCCAGGAGCGTCGGCAGTGCGGGGCATCGGCGAGGGTGGAGAGCGAGGCGCGGGGCGTCGACGGGGGTGATGCAGCGCGGCGACGGGGCGAGTGTGGCGGTGGCGAGACACATGCGGCGGCGCTAAACGACGGCGACGGCGGTGCGATGCGAGGGGGAAGAGAGAGGGGCTGGGTGTCGGTGTATTGGATCGACACATATGGATCACAAGAATCCCTACTACGGTTGCGGGGCGCGGGTTGAGAGAAGAGCGGATCAAACAGCTAGCACACGGTTCGTTTACCCAGGTTCGGGCCGCGAAGATGCGTAAAACCCTACTCCTGCTTCGGTGGATTGTATATTTGTGTTCTTCAGCTAGCTATGGGGCGTGAGGTGCTTCAAAAAGCCGAATCCTCCTCCTGGTCGCCTCGGGCGTCCTTTTATAGAGAAAGGGGTCACCACAGTGGCACATAGGAGGTGGAAAGGGTATAGTGATGCAAGGTTTATCCCTCGCATTACATGACAAGGCGCATTTAATGCGTCTTGCTTAGGTGTCCTTGCGTTATCGGGGGGGGGGGGGAGAGGCCTGTCTTGTCCGCCGCCGCTCCCTCTTGTGTCGACACGCGCCCTGGCCAGCGATGCCTGAGATGCCATGTAGGCAGGCAGGCAGCTGAGGTGGCGCAATGGTGGATCATCACGAAGATCTACATGCCGCCACGCAGGTGCCTGCCCAGCTGGTTGGGTCGGCAGCTGCATAAGGCGGTGGTGGTTTAGTTGGTGTGGGCCTGATGGTGGCCCTGCAGGTGTCCTCGGCAAGGGCCTTGCCGGGGCCCCGGCAAGGGTCTTGTCGCGGCGCCTACTGCCATCCCCGGCAAGGTGCTTGCCGGAGGTCTTGTGGGCTTCCTTGGCTAGGATCCCGCCAAGGGTCGTCGTCTTCTTAGTGTGTATCTGATCTTGGATGTCTTCACAAAGATCTGCATGCCACTACGGGGATGTCTCCCGAATCCTAGCCCCATGGGGGCGGTGGACTCAAGGGTGATCCGCTCCGTAGGCGTGGGGCGAGTCGCCACGGCAAGGGTCTTGCCGGGGCTGCTAAAACTGGCCCCCGGTAAGGATCTTGCCGGGGGAATCTGCTTCGTCCCTTTGCTCTTTGTGGTCTTGTTCTCTTGGGCTTCAGTCTTACCCTGGCTTACCTCCCTAGCCTTGCTTGGTGTGGCGGTGCCTGTGGCTCAAATTGCCCGTGCACAGTCATAGGGGTACAAAAAGTGTACTCCCCCCTTTTGTACATCGACAGGAGCCCCCGGGCCTGGGCCACACATAAGCGCGACGCGTTGTTGGGCTAGGCCAGAACGGTGCGCGGGCAGGCGGGACGGTTTTCACCGTGGTAATATTTTCCACGCGCTGCGCCTCCCACGATCCGTGCGCATGGCGCGGTGTGGAGGGGCGTGCGTGACGTGGGCGGCATGCACGGAGTGGTTTCCGTAGGCATGCGTCACGTCGTAGTAAAGAGGCGGCTTCGCGCCTTCCCCATAAACGAGGGGAGGCGTGGAGGCGCGGCCCATTTACTGAATGGTGCCGAGGTGCAGTCCTCAAGGCGTCCACTCCCCACGATCACGGGGTGGGGAGAGGTTGCCTCACCCGTCCCCTCGGTTTTGCACGTCTGCCACGTGTCTCCCATGCGCTTGGGGTGGCAAACGGTGGAGGCGGGAAACCGGGCTGTCGCTGGTTGGGGCGGCGGGTCGGTCCTGGCTCCCTGCGCCTTCCGTGTCTTGATTGGCCGAGTGGGGCGGTCGAGCCCCAGCCCCGTCCCTTTATAAAGAGCGGTATGGGAGGGATGGCGCCCCGCATTCTTCCATCTTCTTCCTCCTTCAGCTTCTGCTCCTCTCTTCCATTCGTCATGGAGAGAGGAAATCCCGGCCCTTCAATGGTGGCGGCGAGGGTCGCCGCTCGACAACGCGTCCCTCCTTCTCCTGCGCCTGCGGTGGCAGAGCCGGCCACGAGGGGAAGGGGGAGGGTGCGAGGCCGTGGGCGAGGCCGGGGCGCTCGGGGAAGAGGAGGACGGGGTAGCCCGTCGGCCTCGCCCCCGCCAGCAGCTCCTCCTCCAACGGAGGGCCATGTTGGGGATGACCCTTGTGAGTTCTTCGTCAGGTTGCGCCGGTCGCCGCGCCGTCACCTTCGTCTCCCGACTCCATTTGCGCGGGAGATGGAGCTGGATCCGCCGAAGTCATTGCGGCTGCACAAGAGGGGTTGCGGGATCAGCAGCACGCGGGTCCGCGTCGACTTCCCTGCTCCTCATGTAATGTATCTTCGTCGGGGATGGAAGACGTTTGCTCGTATCCACAGCTTGACGGATGGGCTCACTCTCCATTTTAAGTTAATGGAGGGTGGCCTTCTTTCTGTCAAGGTCTTCGGGCACTTCGGGACTCGTGCAAGGTGCTGCGTGGAGAGCTCTTCCGATGACGAAGATTCCTCCTCGAGCGAGAGTGACGAGGAGGATAGCGGTAGCGACGACGAGGGCGGTAGGCGGCAGGATGACGGGTCCGACTAGGTGTCGGGTGCCGCTCCTGGTGGCACCGGCGACCCCATCATCCGTGTCGCCGGCTCCTTGAACTTCTCGGGGCCGTCCCCTTGGCGGCTGGCGTTGGGAGGCTGCGAAAGAGGAAGAGGGCGGGTGGCAAGGTCGTCATGTCGGAGTACGCGGGCACCGACGCCTTCGACGCGTACTGACGTCATGCCGCCTCGTCTTCGAGCTCTGCTTCCGATGCCGCCATCACCATCCAGCCTTTGGGCGGCCACCAAGATGTTCTCTTGGTGTCTTCTGCCACCCGTAGCTCGCCTAGGCGCTCCTTTTGCCCTCCTTGCCTCCTTGACGTGCCTCCTGAGGAGAGGGACAAGAAAGGCATTACGGGCATCTTATCTCTTTTTAGTTTGTAAGCCTTCGGGCATCTGTTAAATTTAAAACTTGTAATCCCCTTGTTCATTTTTCCATTCCCTATGGACTGTACCTGAGTGGAATGTTTTTAATGAAAAAGGGATGTTTGCCGGGTCATTTGTTTGTGGGTGAAACCCACGACAAGGAATAAATCCTTGATATCTCTAAGATAAACATTTTCTCGCCCGGCAACAGGCCTTGCCGTCTCCCCACTTCGCTCGACCTTTCTCATGCCTTTGGCGGAGGCAGGGATGAAGTGGGTTTAGGCTCCTCGCTTTACCCCTTCGCTGCCGCGACTACGACCCAACTTGGTCCCAGGAACGAGCCCCAGGGCCTAGAGTTAGGGGAGCACGGTAGTTTTAAGGAAAAAACGAGGTTTCACATACCTCAGCCCATAATGGAATGCATGATAAGGGATGGAGAACTTATCTGAAACTGCAGCCCCCGGCAACCCTGCCCTGGTTTGCCGTGGGTGAATCTTTGCTCTTGCAGCCCCCGGCAACACTGGCTTGCTGGGGCCTTGATGCTGATATGTTCCTTTTTTTCTCCCCAAGTGGTTTCGGCAAGGATATCTGTGCGTCCTGTGAACCAAAGAAGATAAAAGGAAGACAAAGGGATGCAAACTCGACCTCTAAGCTAGGGGTTAGCCGCCGCTAAGCACTATCAACCCTAACCAAGGACGAGACTTGACCTAGCATGCATGCTATAACTTAGGGCGCCAGCGCTTCATTTATTTATGCTCAGGGTCTGCGCCTGGCTTTGTACAAAGGGTTACATGCCTTGCCTGCAAGGCTTGTACAAAAGGTGGCTTGCCGGGGGGGCCGGCAAGCCACGCCTTATGGGTAAAACTTGCGAAGATGCTCATTGTTCTAGGAATTGCTCACCGGAATGGCATTTTCGGTCTCCAGGCGGACTGCGCCAGGCCTGGTGACTTGTATTACCCGATAAGCGCCTTCCCACTTCGGCGTCAACTTGTTTGTATTCTTGGCCGATTGAACGCGCCGAAGAACAAGGTCGCCTTCCTCAAAGCTTCGGGCACGGACCTTGCGGCTATGGTAGCGGCGCAAGGCTTGCTGGTAGCGTGCTGCTCTCACAGCCGCCCGAAGACAATCTTCCTCAAGGAGCGTTGCGTCATCTTGTCTCAGTTGCTCTTGCTCAAGCTCATCATAAGCGAGCACTCGAGGTGACCCGTATATGAGTTCAGTGGGGAGAACTGCTTCTGCCCCGTATACTACGGCAAAGGGTGTCTGGCCGGTGGCTCGATTTGGCGTCGTTCTGATCGACCAAAGAACCGTCGGCAAGTCATCAATCCAGCGCCTTCCACTCCTGCGCAGCCTGTCAAAGGTCTTTGTCCTTAAGCCTCGCAGTACTTCAGCATTTTCCCTCTCAGCTTAACCATTGCTTCGTGGGTGAGCAACGGAAGCGTAACAAACTTTGCTGTCGAGGTCTTGGGTATATTGCATGAAGGTGCGGCTTGTGAACTATGTGCCGTTGTCGGTGATGACCCTGTTGGGTACACCAAAACGGCACACTAGTCCCTTGAAGAACTTGATGGCTGACTGAGCTGTGACCTTCCTCACTGCCTCCACCTCTGGCCACTTTGTGAACTTGTCGATTGCGACGTACAAGTACTCAAAGCCCCCGACAGCGCGGGGGAAAGGGCCCAGTATGCCGAGCCCCCAGACCGGGAAGGGCCAGGAGAGAGGAATGGTTTGAAGGGCTTGAGCTGGTTGATGAAGTCTCTTTGAATGGAACTGACACGCTTCACACCTGGTGACCAGTGTCATCGCATCTTGGAGGGCAGTGGGCCAGAAGAAGCCTTGCTGAAATGCCTTGCCGGCAAGGGCTCTTGACCCTATGTGGGATCCACATATGCCTCCATGTATCTCTGCCAACAGCCCTAGTCCTTCCTCTCGAGGGATACACTTCAATTTCACACCGTTCGGTCTCTTTCTGTACAGGACGTCATCGACAAACTGGTACATAGCAGATCGACGGGCTACTTTTTCCGCTTCTTCCTGCTCCTCAGGAAGTTCCCCAGTTTGGAGGAATCGGATGGTATGATGTGGCCACGCTAGAGCCTGGGGCTCGACGGCGAGGACTAAAGGCATTTCCTCCGCTATAGGAGCGGCTGCCTTGACGGCAAGAGCTTGACGCTCCGCCGAAGCTAGCTGTCCTGTGGCGGGCTCAGTGTCCCCGGCAACATCCTTGCCGGCGGCTCCGGGGAGCTCGGTGAGAAAGTACTTCCCAGGCCCTGATTTCCTCCTCTTGTTTTGCTCTGTTGATGGATCAACGGATGGCTGAGAAAGCTGAAGCACAAAGGTACCTGGTTCCACAGGTAACTTGAGGACGGCGCGCTTTGGCAGGTAATCGGCGATGTCGTTCTCCGCTCGGGGAACGTGCTCCGCATGTATACCATCAAAACGCTCTTCCAGCTTTCTCACTTCATCGACGTAGGCCTTCATCAACAGGCTCTGGTAATCTTTGTTGACTTGTTTGACGACAAGCTGCGAGTCGCCCCTGACAATGAGTTTCTTGATTCCGAGGTCTACCGCGATCCTAAGACCAGCAAGCAGCCCCTCATACTCAGCAGTATTGTTCGTTGATACCTCCCTGGGGAAGTGCATCTGGACCACGTACTTGAGGTGCTCTCCAGTGGGCGCGACCAGCAGTACGCCAGCCCCGGCGCCCTGTAAGGAGAAAGCTCCATCAAAGTACATGATCCAGTCGCAACTTGCCTCTTTGCAGGGGAGAGCAGTTTCCTGGACTTCTTCATCAGGCGTCGGGGTCCATTCTACAACGAACTCTGCCAGGACTCGGCTTTGAATCGTCGAGGTACTTTCAAACTTGAGGCCAAAGCTGGACAGCTCCAGTGCCCACTCTACAATTCTTCCCGTCGCATCTGGATTGTGCAATATCCGTTGTAGAGGGAGGCGAGTGACGACAGTGATCTCGTGTGCCTGGAAGTAGTGATGCAGCTTCCTCGAGGCCATAAGAAGGCCGAAGAGCAGTTTCTGCACACCGGAGTACCTTGATCTAGCCCCCTGCAAGAGGGAGCTAACAAAGTAGACCGGATGCTGCATCATTTTCTTCCTTGGCTGCACTCCAACCGGCCGTGTCGTCTCTGCACCAATGGCATCAGGCTCTGTCGCTGCCATCACCTCATCATCGATTTCTCTCTGCGCCACTAGTGCGGTGTTGACCACCTGGTTTGTTGCCGCCAAGTATAGCAGCAACGGTTCTCGTGGCCTAGGCGCAACTAGTATTGGCGTGGAGGAAAGATACCTCTTCAAATCTTGTAATGCTGCTTCGGCTTCTGGCGTCCATTCCATTGGGCCCGCCTTTTTCAAAATCTTGAAAAAGGGAAGGGCACGCTCGGCAGACTTGGAAATGAATCTGCTCATGGCGGCAACGCAGCCAGCAAGCCGGCGCACATCCTTGACCCGTCTGGGCTTCAATCTATTCTATAGCTTTGATCTTGTCCGGATTGGCCTCTATCCCACGCTGTGACACAAAGAACCCGAGAAGCTTGCCGGACGGGATGCCGAAGACGCACTTCTCAGGGTTCAGCTTGAGATTGATCTTGCGTAGGTTTGCAAATGTTTCTTGTAAATCCGGTATAAGGGTTGCCCTGTTCTTGGTTTTGACCACTATATCATCCATATAAGCCTCCATATATCTATGGAGCTGGGGTTCAAAACCAATCTGGACTGCCCTTGCAAATGTTGAGCCAGCACTCTTCAACCCGAAAGGCATTCGTACGAAACAATACGTACCACATGGGGTGATGAATGCTGTCTTCTCTTGTCATGAAGATCTGATGGTAGCCGGAGTAGGCATCAAGGAACGACAGCAGGTCACACCCAGCCGTGGAGTCAACAATCTGGTCGATGCGCGGCAACGGGAAGGGGTCTTTAGGACAAGCCTTATTGATATCTGTGTAATTAATACACAGCCTCCACTTCCCATTCGCCTTGCGCACTACCACTGGATTGGCCAACTACGTTGGATGGACCACTCCTCTTACCAAACCCGCTGCTTCCAATTTCCGGATCTCCTCTGTGATGAACTCTTGTCGTTCCAACGCTTGCTTCCTGACCTTCTGCTTGACGGGCCGTGCATGAGGACAGACAGCAAGGTGGTGCTCAATCACCTTCCTGAGAACGCCGGGGATGTCGGATGCTTGCCATGCAAACACATCGATATTCGCCCGCGGGAATGTGACGAGCGCGTCTTCCTATTTGTCGTCAAGGGTGGAGCTTATGGTGAAAGCCCCTCCCATGTCGTCCTCCTTGACGGAAACCTTCTTGGTTCCCAGCGGCGTGGCCCTGGACTTCTTGTTTCTGCCGGTGGAGCTCTCTGGCACGTCCTCGATGGGAGCGCGACACTCCGAAGAGGCGCGCTTGCCGGAGTGGGTGTCCGAGGTCTCACCGGTCTTCTGCTTGCCGATGGAGCTCTCTGGCACGTCCTCGACGGGAGCACAACACTCCGAAGAGGTGCGCTTGCCGGAGTGGGTGTCCGAG
>LR738713.1:681588124-681623015 GCA_902687465.1 Secale cereale
CCCCCCCCCCACCCCCCGGGGCTCCAGCGGCAGGAGCAAGGGCCCTAGTGGCGGCAGCTGCTGCAACTGCTTGCTGGTATAGTTGGTCAGCGCAAATCAGCGCATCTTTCTTATTGGAGGGGATGGTGATGATCGTCACAGGTCCTGGCATCTTCAGTGTGTTGTAGGCGTAGTGTGACGCTGCCATGAACTTGGCCAGCGCTGGGCGGCCAAGGATCCCGTTGTAAGGCAAGGGGATCTTGGCAACATCGAACACGATCCTTTATGTCCTGTAGTTCACATCACTTCCAAAATTCACGGGCAGCGTGACCTTCCCCTTTGGTTGACTTCTTCCCGGGTTGACCCCCTGAAACGTGCCCGTTTCTTCGAGGTCTCCGTCAGGAATCTGCAGCTGCTCGATCACGGTAGGCGAGATTAAGTTCAGACCGGCCCCGCCATCGACTAGCATCTTTGTCACCTTGAGGTTGCGTATTCTCGGTGAAACCAACAATGGCAAGCACCCGACCGCAGTAGTGCGATCAGGGTGATCCTCAGTGTCAAAAATGATAGGCGTGCTAGACCATTTCAGCGGCTTTTGGGCACCAGACGACGGCTCCGCCGCTGTAATCTCACGCGCCCACTGTTTAAGCTGGCGGTGAGAAGTATGCAGCGAGGCGCCGCCATCGACGCACATGGCCTCCGTGGCTTTCTGAAACTATTGGTCGCCGGACTCGTCGTCCTCTTCGTGATCGTCGTCTTCTGGCTTTCTGTCATGGCCCCGGGCGGGCCTCTCCTGCTGTTTATCCTTGCCGCGACGGCCTGCTTGGCCATCATGCTTCTTGCCGGACCCCTCAGCACCGTCCCGGCCCTTCTCCTTGTCCCGCCTCTCATATTCAGCCCTCTTCTTTTCAGCAAGGAGCTCAACCTGTCGGCAGTTCTAGAGATCATGGCCTTTGGTGCGATGGATCTTGCAGTATTGCTTGTCGGAGTTTCCTGGTTTCTCGGCAGCCGCCAAGGCCCGGTAGGTGACACACCCGGCAATTTCCTTGTCGGGGTCATCTTCCTTGGTTTTCTTGGCGGAGCCGGCGTCATCAGATCCCTCGACGATAAGCACGGCTTTACCTTTGCGCTTCCTGTTGCGGTGTCGGCCATTCTTCGCCAGGGCGGCAGTATCCTCATCTGAAGAGTCGGTTTCCACGCCGGCATCTTCATCGGGGTACTTCCTTCCCTCTTCAGCCCGGGCACATCTGTCAGCGAGAACATAGAGTTCCGCCACATCTTTCACCTTGTTCATTGCCAGTTCTTCACGCATCTTGCGGTTACGCACGTTCTGATGGAACGCACTGATGATGGCGGCAGGGTGAACATCAGGGATATTGTACTGTGCCGGCTGAACCTCTGTATATACTTGCGCAGACTCTCGCCTCCCTTCTGGGGAATGACGTGCAGGTCACCTGCTTGGCCATGGGCTTGGTGACCTCCAGTAAAGGCGCCAACAAACTCATGGCACAAATCCGACCAGGAGGAAATAGAGTCCACCGGCAAGTGCATCAACCACGACATGGCGTTGGGTTTAAGAGCCAATGGAAAGTAATTCGCAAGCACCTTATCGTCGCGAGCTCCAGCAGCTTGCATCGCGATGGTGTAGATGCTGAGGAACTCGGACGGGTGGGTCTTGCCATTGTACTTCTCGCCAACGTCAGGCTTGAAGGTGCGGTGAGTGGGCCACTAGAACTGCCGCAGCTCACGGGTAAAAGCCGGACAGCCTACCTCGTAAGGTAGACCTCCAGGGCTCTTCGGTGCTGGGCGGTCCACAGCAGGCCCTGCTCGCCTGTCTGACTGGTGACGCGCTCCGCACCGGCGCTCGATGGTGGTCCGAGCATCTTCATGAGCTCGCTCCTGAAGAACTTGACGCTGGTCGCCGCGGGTCCGCGGGTCGGACGACGCTATGGAGATGGCATCACCCGCGACGTCTCGACGAGTTGGCACACGCGGTACCGGGCGAGGAGGAGGCGAATGCACCGTGGCCGCGGTGCTGCCGGTCCTCCCGCCACCGGTGCGTGGGACCCCATCGGAACGTCGACCCGGGGGCCTCGCTGGACTTGGTTCATCCTTGTTAGCGACCGCGACAAGGCTTCGGATGGTGGCTCTCCATTCGTTGAGTTTCCCCGTAACAGGAGGAAAATCGAGGAGCAACTACGCGCGCGCCAAGGCTTCTGCTGGGGTTAGCGGTAGCGAGACCTGCACGGATCGCGACGCGCATCGACCCCTGACCATGTGAGGAGGAGCTCCATCACGATCCCGCGGTCCCATGCCGTTTTCACCAGCGCTTCGGCGGGCGGGCAGGTCTTCTATGTCTCCAGAGTGGCGCTCGGGGCTCTTCCCGTGGCGACGCCCGGGATCTTCGGCGTGATGACGTTGTTCGTCGCGCACTGCTTGGGAGGAGCGCGCTGTTGGCGCCAGTGTGGGAGTCCTGGAGGCCCTTGCGTCACCTTCAGGTGATGCGGCAGCGATCCTAGAGGGCCCCGCGCCACCCATGGAGGGCCTGGCTCCGTCTTTGGATTTGGCGGTGTGTGGCCCGTTACCAGGCGCACAAACATCACCACCTCACAAACTCCGGCTACTGGGACGGTGTTGGTGTTCGCGAGCAGCGCCCCGGGTCCTTTCCGCGACCGGTCCGCTGCTCGCCCGCGTCGGGACGGGCTGTCCGGCCTCCGACTGGCCAACCGCCATCGTCGTCTTCTTCTTGGGCGCCATGATGATGAAGAAGCGTCGAACTAACTGGTAAATCTGATTCTCACAACTGCACCCCCTACCTGGTGCGCCAAAGATGTCGGTGTATTGGATCGACACCTATGGGATCACAAGAATTCCTACTACGGTTGCGGGGCGCGGGGTTGAGAGAAGAGCGGATCAAACAGATAGCACACGGTTCGTTTACCCAGGTTCGGGCCGCGAAGATGCGTAAAACCCTACTCCTGCTTTGGTGGATTGTATATTTGTGTTCTTCAGCTAGCTATGGGGCGTGAGGAGCTCCAAAAAGCCGAATCCTCCTCCTGGTCGCCTCGGGCCTCCTTTTATAGAGAAAGGGGTCGCCACAGTGGCACACTAGAGGTGGAAAGGGTGCAGTGATGAGAGGTTTATCCCTCGCATTACATGACAAGGCGCATTTAATGTGTCTTGCTTAGGTGTCCTTGCTTTATCGGGGACGGGGGAGAGGCATGTCTTGTCCGCCGCCGCTCCTTCTTGTGTCGACACGCGCCCTGGCCAACGATGCCTGAGATGCCATGTAGGCAGGCAGGCAGCTGAGGTGGCGCAATGGTGGATCTTCACGAAGATCTGCATGCCGCCACGCAGGTGCCTGCCCAGCTGGTTGGGTCGGCAGCTGCATAAGGCGGTGGTGGTTTAGTTGGTGTGGGCCTGATGGTGGCCCTGCGGGTGTCCTCGGCAAGGGCCTTGCCGGGCCCCCGGCAAGGGTCTTGCCACGGCGCCTGCTGCCATCCCCGGCAAGGTGCTTGCCGGAGGTCTTGTGGTCTTCCTTGGCTAGGATCCCGCCAAGGGTTGTCGTCTTCTTAGTGTGTATCCGATCTTGGATGTCTTCACAAAGATCTGCATGCCAGTACGGGGATGTCTCCCGAATCCATGCCCCATGGGGGCGGTGGACTCAAGGGTGATCCGCTCCGTAGGCGTGGGGCGAGTCGCCGCGGCAAGGGTCTTGTTGGGGCTGCTAAAACTGGCCCGTGGCAAGGATCTTGCCGAGGGAATCTGCTTCGTCCCTTTGCTCTTTGTGGTCTTGTTCTCTTGGGCTTCAGTCTTACCCTGGCTTACCTCCCTGGCCTTGCTTGGTGCGGCGGTGCATGTGGCTCAGATTGCCCGTGCACAGTCATAGGGGTACAAAAAGTGTACCCCCCCCCCTTTTTTGTACACCGACACTGCGCGGCGGCGCTTAAATAGGCGGAGGGGTGGCCGTGGCATGGGCAAGGGGGCAGGAGGATGCGGCGGTGCGGCGAACTGCGGGGAGGAGTCCCCGTCGGAGACTGCGGGGATGGCGGTTCGGTGCGCTCGGCTGGGCTGGGCTGGCGCCTAGATGGGCCAGCCTAGTTCGACAGAGTTTTTTTTAAATGAAAAAATAACCAACAAACAAAAATTATATATAGGCATATAATATATCAAAATTTTCAGAAAAAGAATCTCTACAACATGAACATTTTCCTATAGTCAAATACAATCATCATAAAATTAAATAAAGCAAATAGTGCTACTGTTGCAATAAAATCCAATAAAATCATTTTAAAAAATTCCAAAATAATTTCAAATTTATTTCTCTCCAATTTTCTACTGTAGGGAATCATTTTATCCTATTTTCCATATATTTTATTTTTGCGAAAAAATTATTTGAATAAAACCAAATAACTCAAATTTGAATATGAGTTTTAAAAATACTTCAAAAGAACTTCCAACTCATATTTCTTATAAATTGAAGAAGTCATTTTATCTTCTCTCGTGAAAATTATTGAGTTGCTTGAAGTTTCTGAATTTGAAATAATTCCAAATGAAATTCAAATGTTTTCAAAAACCATTTTCATTTTAAATTGAAGAAGTCATGTCATCTTCTCTCTAGGGTTTTGTATTTGAAAATGAATTTGAATTCCTGGGGGAACATAAATGCAAAGTGAAAGTTTGGGAAAGTCATTTCATTCCCTCTCATTTAACTTTCAAAAGTTTCAAATTCACTCAGTTTCACACAGCACATCACACAAGAAATCAATACTATCTATTTAATATAACATTCCAAAATTTAGAATTTTGGGATGTTACACGTGGGTCTGTGGTAACTACTCACACATCATCGAAAGGGCGGCAAGGTTGATGTAGCGCCCCTACGTGATTGATTCTCCCTCAGGCAGAGTTTCGGAAATGGCCTCTAGATGGGTTCTCTCGAGAACAGGAACTTGCGGTGGCGGAAAAAGTATTTTGTCTGGGTCTCTGTTGGTTTCACGATTTTAGAGAATTTATAGAGGCGGAGTTATGTCAAACGGAGCCACATGGGCCCCACGAGCCACCAGGGTGTGCCCTGGTGCCTCGTGGGCCACTGCTCCATCTTCTCGTCCCCCAATGAAGCTTCTAGGGTCTCTTATTGCCAGAAAAAAATCTCCAAAAAGTTTCATGGCATTTGGACTTCATTTGATATTGATATTCTACAAAACCAAAAACAATAAAAAAAAGCAAGTGGTACTAGGCACTAAGTTCATAGGTTTGTCCCAAAAAATGATATAAAAGTGCTGGTAAATGTATATAAAACATTCCAGCTTGATTCTATAATAGCATGGAACAATCAAAATTATAGATACGTTGGAGACGTATCAGGGTTCTATCACCCTGCCTGTGAAACAGACTGGATGAGCGGGGCCTCGGAACCGAGCAGTTCCGCATCGAACATCGGGGGACATCCATGTATAGGCTTGGTCCAGAGCTCAGCTGTTCCTGTCCATCCAAGCATCATAGCCATCGAGTCCGGCTAGCACCCGGCCTCTTGACTCGTATATGGTATCGTGCGTCGTAAGGCTCAAAGTAATCAACATAATCCTTGCCATAACGGCTTGTCACTATTTGGGTGTGAAAATTTTGCCTTGTTGGCCTGTCGCGCCCTCTAGAGGGTCGAGCAGGTTGATCAGCCCGTCCGCTCATCAAAGGGGCGTTGTCGGCTACCTCTTCGTAGAACTCGAGAAGTAGACGCCTGCGCGGGTAAGATTTAGGCACGCTGCGGCGCCATTCTTTGAGATCTTGCTCGGCCAAGTGTATTTCAACCCACTTGTCATTCAGTGTGTCTTCGTTGGCATGTAGCTGTTGCTTCTCTCACTTCATGCTCCTGGCGGTGGCCAGGACGCGACGTCGGAACCGTTCTTGCTCAAAGGGGTCCTCGAGGACTATAAAGTCCATGGTGCCGAGGCTCTCATCCTCCTCGGACTAAGGTAAGGAATTATCATCCGCCCCTTCAAAGAGGTCATCGGGATCCTCATCCTTGGGGATTCCTGCGGGACTTTGTTGCCATGGGGAGGCTTGAATATCCTCTCCCAGATTTTCGGCCTTGTCTGCTTCTGTGTCATTGTTGGTGGTTGTGGCGTTGTGCCAGCTAGGGTCCTCGCTGGTACCCGCACCTTCGCCGACGTCTTGACGGGTTCTTGGGAGTATCCACCATATATAAATTATAAGTAGATGTTGCAGTCCACTTGCCGGTGTTGATCAGCGGCATAGTGGTTTCTAGACGGTCGTCGACATCTTCATCCATGTCGGTAGCCTCCTTGTAGTCTAACATCGGTTAAATCATCGACCATGGTGACTAGGTGGGTGGTGGGTGGGACATAAATTTCCTCATCGATGGCTTTAAATCTGATCTTGTCATAAACCGAGGTTTGACCGTCCGAGATTGATAAGCTCTGGATGCGATCAAGTGTCTGAAGCTTGCTAGAACTATGTCAGTATTTCCCCAAAGAGGAAGGGATGATGCAGTACATAGCAACGGTAGGGATTTCCCTCAGTGTTGAGACCATGGCTATCGAACCAGCAGGAGAACCACGCAATACTACGTGAACGGCACCTACACACATATAACAAATACTCGCAACCCAATGCATTAAAGGGGTTGTCAATCCCTTTCGGGTAACTACGCCTCAAATTGGCAAACGGACGTGAGAGAGTTGTAATAAGTTGATAGATTGAACGCCAAATAAGATAAAGTGCAGGAAGGTATTTTTGTATTTTTGGTTTAATAGATCTGAAAAAAGGAAATAAAATAGATCGCGAAGAAGACGAGACACGGGGGCCGTAGGTTTCACTAGCGGCTACTCTCAAGAAAAATAGCAAACGGTGGGTAAATGATTTACTGTTGGGCAATTGATAGAACTTGAAATAATCATGATGATATCCAGGCAATGATCATTATATAAGCATCATGTCCAAGATTAGTAGACCAACTCCTGCCTGCATCTACTACTATTACTCCACACATCGACCGCTATCCAGCATGCATCTAGTGTATTAAGTTCATAGGAAAACAGACGAATGCAATAATAACGATGACAGGATGTAGACAAGATCTATTTATATAGAAATAGACCCCATCTTTTATACTTAATGGCAACGATACATACGTGTTGGTTCCCCTTTTGTCACTGGGATCAAGCACCGTAAGATCGAACCCATCACAAAGCACCTCTTCCCATTGCAAGATAAATAGATCAAGTTGGCCAAACAAAACCCAAATATCGGAGACGTCTTGACGTGTTCTTGGGAGTATCCACCATATATACATTATAAGTAGATGTTGCAGTCCACTTGTCGGTGTTGATCAGTGGCGTAGTGGTTTCTAGAGGGTTGTCGACATCTTCATCCATGTCGGTAGCCTCCTTGTAGTCTAACACATCAGTTAAATCATTGACGGTGGCGACTAGGTGGGTGGTGGGTCGGACATAAATTTCCTCATCGACGGCTTTAAATCCGATCTTGTCATAAATCAAGGTCTGACCGTCCGAGATTGATAAGCTATTGATGCGATCAAGTATCTCATTTAGGTGAGATAATTCCTCGGGGCTCGTGGCCTGGCTATAAGCCAGGCTGACTCAAAGTACGCATGGCAAGTAGCTTGATGCGTTGATTCTGGATCTGGAGTTGATTCTGGATCTGGCACTAGAGTCGGTTATAAACCTGATGTAGTGTATGTGGTTAGGCTCAGACCAACGTCGGGGCTTGACGCTGTGACGAGGTCATCTGAGGCAGGAATGTTTTGTTCCTCTAAGCGGTCTTGCAGTGCCAGGGGACCTGATCCAACGTCCTCGACGGAGATCGGTTCCCGATCGAGCCCCGATGTTCAATAAGCCCTCGATCCGTGATGTCTACTACACATCCTTCTTCTTGTAGACTCGTGTTGGGCCTCCAAGCGCAGAGTTTTGTAGGACAGTAGCAATTTTCCCTCAACCGGAAAACCTAAGGTTTATCAATCCATGGGATGCGTAGGATGAAGATGGTATCTCTCAAGCAACCCTGCAACCAAATAACAAAGAGTCTTTTGTGTCCCCAATACACCCAATAAAATGGTAAATTGTACAGGTGCACTAGTTCGGCGAAGAGATGGTGATACAAGTGTAATATGGATGGTAGATATAGGTTTTTGTAATCTAAATAAATAAAAACAGCAAGGTAATAAGTAGCAAACATGAGTAAAAACGGTATTGCAATGCTTGGAAACAAGGCCTAAGGTTCATACTTTCACTAGTGCAAGTTCTCTCAACAATGATAACATAATTGGATCATATAACAATCCCTAAACATGCAACAAAGAGTCACTCCAAAGTCACTAATAGCGGAGAACAAACAAAGAGATTATTGTAGGGTACGAAACCACCTGAAAGTTATTCTTTCTGCAGACTAAGTCATAGCCTAGTTGTGGAAAGGGGCCGATGCCTTCCCACCCACCCAAGTTCAAGGCATGGTACTTGCAATTTGGGTTTGTTGCACCAATTATACCGTAGGGCCTCCCTTACAGTCTTTCTGTCAAAAAAGTTTTTCTTTCTGATCGATCTATTGGGATATTCCTATAACTGTCACAAATAGCCCTACAGTTCGTACTAAAATTAAAACTTAAGACACACATCAACCAAAACCCTCATGTCACCTAGATACTCCATTGTTGCCACAAGTATCCACGAGTTTGATTATACGATATGCATCACACAATCTCAGATTCATCTATTCAAACCGACACAAAAAACTTCAAAGAGTGCCCCAAAGTTTCTACCGGAGAGTCAAGACAAAAATGTGTGCCAACCCCTATGCATAAGTTAACAAGGTCACTGAACCCATAAGTTGATCACCAAAACATACATCAAGTGGATCACGTGAATATCCCATTGTCACCACAGATAAGCACATGCAATACATACATCAAGTGTTCTCAAATCCTTAAAGACTCAATCCGATCAGATAACTTCAAAGGGAAAACTCAATCCATTACAAGAAGGTAGAGGGGGAGAAACATCATAAGATCCAACTATAATAGCAAAGCTCACGGTACATCAAGATCGTGCCAAATCAAGAATATGAGAGAGAGAGATCAAACACATAGCTACTGGTACATACCCTCAGCCCCGAGGGTGGACTACTCCCTCCTCGTCATGGAGGCCGCCGGGGAGATGAAGATGGCCTCCGGTGATGATTCCCCCCTCCGACAGGGTGCCGAAACGGGCTTAGATTGGTTTTTCGAGGACTCAGATGGCTTTGGCGGCGGAACTCCCGGTCTATGTTTATTTTTGGGGTTTTCCCTATTTATAAGAATTATTGGCGTCGGGGACAAGTCAGGGAGATCCACGAGGCGCCGACAAGGACGGGGGCGTGCCCTCTACCCTTGTGGTGGCCTCGGGACTCCTCTGGTGCATCTCTGGTACTCCGTGGGCTTCTTTTTGTCCATAAAAAAGTGTCTTAATGTTTCAGCTCGATTGGACTCCGTTTGATATTCCTTTTCTGCGAAACTCCAAAACAAGGAAAAAACAGAATCTGGCACTGGGCTTTGGGTTAATAAGTTAGTCCCAAAAATAATATAAAATAGCAAATAAGCGCATACAAAACATCCAAAGTTGATAATATAAGCATGGAATAATAAAAAATTATAGATTCGTTGGAGACGTATCAAGCATGCCCAAGCTTAATTCCTGCTCGTCCTCGAGTAGGTAAATGATAAAAACAGAATTTTTGATGTGGAATGCACTAAAACAGAATTTTTGATGTGGAATGCTACCTTAGTGCCTAAGTTTCCAAACACCTTTTCCAGCACCAATATATATCATAAACAGTAGCTCATCTCATAAAACTTCTCATAATCAAGTAGCAAGTTATTCACGTGTTAAAGTATAGACCATAAACTTTTTTGAAAACTAAGAAACTACATTCTCAGTTATCAAGCAATTGCAATTCATCTTATTTCAGGAAGGGTCTATGTAAGAGCTTTGATCTAGCAAATTCCACATACTCAACTATCATATAGTCTTCCATGATTTCTACCATTCAAAGCATATTTTTAGAACAAATAGGATCCATCGAACACAGAGAAAGATAGGGGCTTAATGTTTCGCCTCCCATCTCATTTATCATATAGATAGTTGTCAACAATAATAATTCATGATCAAATATATTTGAATGGCCATATATGCTTAGATCTTTCCCCATCACATGATGCTTGCCAACTAAAGAGTAGGTTGGAATGAGAAGAAATACTACTGACTTGTGCATAAAAGTAAAAGATAGGCCCTTCACAGAGGGAAGCAGGGATTTGCAGAGGTGCGAGAGCTCGAAGCTTTTAAAACAGAGATGAACTTAATTTTGAGAGGTATGCTTTCATTGTCAACATAACAACCAAGAGTTCTCACCATCTTCCATGCTAAACACATTATAGGCGGTTCCCAAACAGAATGGTAAAGTTTTTACTCCCCCTCCACCAACAATCACACTCCACGGCCATTCAAATCCATGGGTACCGTCCATACCAACAACAGTCCAGTGGGAGCTTTGTTTATTTATATTTTGATTTGATTTTGAGCGTTGGACTGGGCATCCCGATTGCCAGCCATTTTCTCGTGAATGACAAGCGGAGATCCACTCATCGTGAGAATAAATCACCTAGCATGGAAGATACTGATAGCTCCTAGTCGCTACATGAGCGATTCGGGCATACAAAATATATTTTTATTTGAAGGTTTAGAGTTTGGCACATGCAAATTTACTTGGAACGGCAGGTAAATAGCGCATATAGGTAGATATGGTGTACACTCATGGAAGAAACTTTGTTCAAGGATTTTGGATGCACAAGCAGTATTCCCGCTTAGTACAGAAATTTTGGCTAGCAAAGATTCTAAATAGCAAGCACCACATGTTGGAGGATCCATAACAATATAACTTCTATACAAATATACCCAAACATAACTCATTATGTTGTCTTCCTTGTCCAACTTCAACTAATTTTATCAAGTTTGAAAATAATTAATGGGGCTCACAATCATAGAAGATGTCCAAGATAGTATATTTATAATTGAAACCTCTCTTCCTTCAATATTCTTTTATGAATTGTTCAAGTGAACAATATTATATTTGCTAACTTTCAATAAATTTTACCACCTACCCTTCTTATATGTGAAGTCATTACTCCCCATGGGATAAGCAAATGAAACATATATTATTTAAGAGTTATGATATGCAATTCATTCAACCATTTACTCATAGGATATAAGTGAGGCACAAGAGTAAATGACAAACTACTCCAAAAAGATATAAGTGGAGATCAATGAGTAGAAAAACAATTATGTAGCCATGGGAGGACTCTCCCTCATTAAAATAAAACTTAGATCTTAATATTTTATTCAAACGGAAAGCAAAGCAAAATAAAATAATATTTCAAGGATAGCACATATCATGTGAAGAAGTAAAAACTTAGGCTCAACCGTTACTAACCGATAATTATTGATGAAGAAAGGTGGGATGCCTACTAGGGCATCCCCAAGCTTAAAGGCTTGAGACTTCTTGAAATATTATTTTGGGATTCCTTGGGAATCCCCAAGCTTGAGCTCTTGTGTCTCCTTAATTCCCCTCATATCATAGTTTTCTGGAATCTTAAAAAACTTCATGCACACAAAACTCAACAAGAACTCGTCAGATAAGTTAGTATAAATCAAATCAAAATCTTAACATTCTCTACTGTAGCAAATCACTAAAATTATAATTTGACATTGCATAGTAAATTCCTCTGGATATTTAATACTCCTATCCTGAAATAGAATCATTAAACAAGCGAACATATGCAAACAATGCAAACATAACAGCAATCTGTCTAAACAGGATAGTCTGTAAAGGATTAAGAAAAATACATACTTCTCTAACTAAAAAAGTTCTGAAAATTTACCACACTGTAGAGAATTTATCATTGCAGATTATGTTAAAATTTCAAAATTTTATCACATTCTTACTTTTCTCGGGAATTTTTGCAACAGCGATAAACTTTTTGTTTTCAAACAGCAACATATAGACTTGTAAGATAAGCATGATAAAGGCTATCCTTGACATTTTTATTGAAACAAAAGATAGTGCCTCTGAATAACATCAAAAAAATACAAACAAAATAAAATGACGCACCAAGCAAAACACATATCATGTGACGAATAAAAATATAACTCCTTGTAAGGTTACTGATAATGTTGAAGACGAAAAAGCGGAAGGCATCCCCAAGCTTAGTTGCTTGGATCTTCCTTGGATATTACCTTGGGGTGCCTTGGGAATCCCCAATATTAGGGTATAATCACTCCTTATTCTCCTCATATCGATATCTCACCCCAAACTTGAAAACTTCAATCACACAAAACTTAACAGAACCTTTGTGAGATACGTTAGTACAACAAACCCAATCCTTCCTTGTAGGTATTGTTGTGAACTCATTTTTGTTTTATATTGATGTAATATATAATGTATTCCAACTTTTCCATGGTTCATACACCATGATACTACCCATAGATGCATCAAAATAAGCAAACAACACAAGAAAACAGAATCTGTCTTAAAGAGGGTACTCTGTAAAGATGCGAATTGATGTAAAACCTATGTATCTCTAAAAATTCTGAAAAAATAGGACAACGTGGGCAATTTATAGGTCATAAATGTGTAAACAATTCAAGAATTTATCACGTTCCAGTAATCAGAAAGAATTCAAATACTGGGTGCAAAGGTTCTGTTTTTCAACAAAACCAATCTACTATCTTCCAAATCATCCCAAAGTTCTTACTTGGCACAAACACTAATAAAAAATTATAAAAAATTCTCTAACCAGAGGCTAGGTGATATAATAATTCAAGAACAGGAAAGAAAAATATTGGGTTGTCTCCCAACAAGCACTTTTCTTTAAAGCCTTTTAGCTAGGCATTGATATTTTAATGATGCTCACATGAAAGAAAAGAATTGAAACACAAAGGGAGCATCATGAATTGCATGACTGTAATGCCCAGTATGCGGCTATGTCCCCCACGTGTCGAGCCACGACTTAAGGACATAAACGCATACTAGAATGATCTCAAGTATGGTATATTTGCACATCTCATGTAAAATTCAGGGATGAAATTGTAAAATGATAGTTGGCTTACACTCGCCACGTCACACAATGAATATAATAACATACATCATCCAAAGAACATCAGGGTACGACTACGGACGAAATCCAAACGAGAAAGATACCATAAATAACACAAGCCCGGATCCTCCTAGTAAGAACCACTACTGATCGTCGGGATAAGACACATAGTAGCGACCACGCTCTTCATTGAACTCCCAGTGAAGTTCTGAACCATCTCCAGCATAGTTCTCAACGGTACCTGCATCTGGTGTGTGTTGAATCTGTGACCCACAGAGGCCTCAGCAATCCCGTTGCCGGGTATAAAAACTACCAAAACCTTAGGTGTGGAAAGGCCATAAACAAGGGTTGCAGCAAGCACTAAGCACTAGCTTATGAGTTTAGAGCGAGAAGAGAACAAGTGCCAATGATCGCCAAGTTGATCAAGAAGTGATCCTAGCTACTCGCGATCAAACATAACCCCACCGTGTTCACTTCCCGAAGCCCTTCGGAAAGAGACCATCACGGTTACTAACACAGGTAGTGTATTCATGAATAAGGTGTCAAGTTATCTACAACCGGATATTAACAAATTCCCATCTGCCACATAACCACGGGCACGACTTTCGAAAATCAAACCCTGTAGGGGTGTCCCAACATAGCCCATCACAAGCTCACGATCTGCAGAGTCGCAACTACAAAGTGGGAAGACCCGAGTATTCTCGGAATCCCGTGCTCAAGATATTTCGACAAAGGTAAAACTAATCCAGCAAGACCTCCCGGCGTGCCAACACCCTGATAGTAGCCGCGCGTATCTTGTCTCAGGCCACGATCGGATGAGCACTACGTACATCAACCGAAGATCCCAACGAACTGGGTGGCACCGCAAGTGGCTCTAGTTTGGGCCAACACTCATGAGGAGCACTGGCCCGGGTTGTTAATTAAGAACTCGGGTTTGCAACGCCCTATGCAAGTTTTAGTTATTAGGCAAAAGTAAAACCAATGTTGGGCCTTGCTGGAAAAGCTTTAAACAGAGCGAATTATCAGGGGGGCATAAACCCCAACCGTGTTAGGAACGCAAAATCAAGGAACATAACACCAGTTTATCGGATCCTAGGGTGGCATGAGTGGAACAAAACACCAAGCAAAAGGCTTAGCCTTCCACCCATTACCAATATATAGGTGAATTAGTTTAACAGGTATTATATATTGTGTTATCCCAACAACAACTTCATCACGGAGCAAATCTTCAAAACTTCACCTGCAACTAACAACGCTATAAGAGGGGCTGAGCAATGCGTACTTAGCCAAACAACGGTTTGCTAGGAAGGTGGTTAGAGAGTTTCATGGCAACAATAGAATGGATGACAAACAGGAATAGGCATCGAGGCAATATCTAAAGAGCGAGACATCTAGCATAGGCAAAGATAGAAGTGATATCTGGGAATGGTCATCTTGCATGTTGATTCCACGGAGGGATCGTAACCTTGCTCCTCAAACTCAGCCTTGAAAGGAACCTCGAACTCCGAATCGTCACCGGGCTCTAACCAACACAACAATGCAAACACGGGAACAACGATCAATCATTATGCAATGCTCAACCACATGATGCATTAATATGATGCATATGGACAAATATATGGTGCAACTCCTAGGAACAAGAAGAGTGCACAAGCATCATGGCAATAACAAGATCACACACATGTATGAACACAAGCAAAATGAAACAAGTCTAACATGACCACAAGTGGTTATGTAGATGTTTTAAACAAGCACCCAACAAGTTTTAAAAGTTGTTTAATATGGCAAGGGGTGCATCTAGGACTAACAGCAACATGCTATAATTTTAAATGGGCCGGAAAGAACAAACAACATTTCCGGAAACTCCCACATTCATATAAATACATTTGGGATAGATCTGAGATAGTCATGTTTAAAAGTTGATAAACATGCAAAACAACAGCACCACATTAATCTACACATTTTTCCACCCCAAAAGCATATAAAGTTTGTTAAATTTGGAGTTGTAGATATTTAGTTATGATTTTTACAAGTTTGAGCATATTTTAAACACAATTAATTTAAACAGCATTTTAAATATTTTAAACATGGTAACAAACAGCATATTAATATTCTACATGAAAAACTAAGCAGTTTTCATATATAACTTATTTTCATCAGATGCATATTTTAAAAGATATTAATATGCAAAGATAATGCAGAAAAAGAAAAAGAAAAAGAAAAAAGAAAAGAAAAACAAAACAAAAGGTCAAACTGACCCAGGCTGGTTCTAGCCGCAGCCACTGACCCGTGGGGCCAGAGGCGCTGAGGTGGCAGCGGCGGGTGCGGGTGTGGGTGGACTGCACAGAGGGGATGACAGGTGGGGCTAACGTGTCAGGGACACAGGAAATGCAAAAGGGGGGAAAATATCCACTGACCCCCGGCGGGATCGAACCCGCGACCTCCTGATTAACTAACGAAGAAACGAGCCACTGGGCTAGATGAGTATTGCTGACAGAGAAGGTGTGTGTGGCCTTATGAGGTAACTGAAGAAGCAGACAGCAAGGGAAAAACAGAGCACGTCGGAGCTACTCGTCGGAGCTGCTCCGGCGACCAAATCTGGCGGCGGAGGGGTGCGGTCTATTCCTGGGGGAACTCCGCATCCACGACGTGCACTCGCAGCACCTAGCGTCGACTACAACGATGACGGCGAGCAACAAACAGAGCGGCGGCGGCGGACCTCGACGAGACAAAGCAGGGGCCTAAACGGAGCGGCCAAAGCACTAGAAGCATCTCCGCGACATGGCGAACACGACGGGCAACAGCGGAGGAGCTAAGGTGGTCGGAACACTCGCCGGCGACGAGGCCCGACGGCGACGAGCTCGGGTGCATGGTGAACTACATGCTAGACGACGCGGACGAAGGGGAAAAAGGCACGCGGAGGTGTGCGCACGTACCACAAGCATGGAGGTGTGCTTGGTTAGCCTGGAGGGGGACGGAGTCGACGGCAGCGACGATCGAACACCCGCGGCTGCCGGAGTTGAAGAAGAGGAAGAAGAAGTCGCAGGCGAGGCGATCGGCTCCGTGTAGTGGACGTAGACGACGCAGACGACGTCGAGGATGAAGACCGGCAAGGTTGGCGAGGCAGAGGAGGACGGGAAGCACACCGGCGACGAGCTCGCGCTCTCATATGCGCTCGGGATAGCTGTGGAGCGGCGGATCTGGTGGCTCTCAGCTCACCAGGCGGCGGGAGGAGGAAGAGGGAACCCTAGAGGATGGGTTGGACACGAAGAGAGTTTAAAAGGAGGGCCCGAGCCATGACGGTGCGGCGACGGCGTCGGGCTCGCGGTCCCCATGGCGTCGCGGGAGGAGGAACAAAAGGTGGGTGAGCTTCCTGGCGCAGTCGCTGACGAGTGGGTCCGACCTGGCCACGTGGGCGCAAAACAGAGGGGGTATGTGGGGGCGCGGGTGAGAAAGGGAGAGAGGGACGCGCTAGGCTGCTGGCGCGGGCTGGCTGCTGGGCCGAGGGGAAGAACTGGCCCAGGTTGGCTGGGCTGCACTGCTGCGGCTGCTGCTGTTTAATGCTTTTTCTTTTTCCATTTTCCTCAGACAGAAAATAAAAGAAAACGTACAGGCTCAAGGAAAAGTAATTAGGAGATAAATAAAATATCCCCATGCTCCTGGATTTATGCCCTATTTTATAAAATTGGTTTGGGCATTTTTAGAGGTAGAAAAATAAAACAAGTTTGAATATGGTTCAAACTTCTGTCATTTTTGAACCTAACCAAATCAATTCAAAAGGAGGCAAGGCTTTGCAATGTGACCCATGACAGTGAAACTTAGATGTGGGGAGGAGATGAACATTATTGGAAGAGGCTAAGTCACTTGAAAAAAATACATAGAGAATAAGGAAAGAAAAGGAAGGAAAGGAGAAGAAGTGCTAGAAGAGGAAGAAGGGGTTTTAGGGTTTAGCATTGGCATGAACTTGCAATCACCAAAACAAGAACAAGATGAGCTCACAAGGCAAGCTAGGACAAGAACCAATCATAACTAGTAAAAGAATGCTATGAAGAACATGATTCCATGGTGATGATGAAGCAATGCATGGATGCAAAAGAAAATAACATGACAAAGCAATAACAATAATAATGCATAAATGACAAGAACCCCCAAGGAAAGGACATGGATCAAAATGATGAAAGCTTTATCGCCATATATGGAAGGTATCACATATGGGGTGTTACAAACTCTCCTCCACTACAAAAAGATCTTGTCCCGAGATCTAGGACTGAAAGAAGGAGGGATACTCGGAACGGAGATGATCTTCTCATTCCCATGTAGCTTCTAGGTCGGTATGGTGTGACCACTTCACTTTCAAGAATTTGATGGACTTGTTGCGGGTCTTGCGCCCAGTTTCCTCAAGGATAGCAACGGGGTGCTCACGATAAGACAAGTCTTGTTGAAGATCAATCTCTTCGAACAGAATGGTGCGTTTAGGCGTCTTGAAGCACTTGCGGAGTTGAGACACGTGAAACACATCATGCACATTTGCAAAGTTGGAGGGAAGCTCGAGTTGGTAGGCTAGATCGCCTCTCTTGCCAAGAATCTTGAAAGGGCCCACGTATCTTGGAGCAAGCTTGTCGCTGATACCGAACCTCTGTGTGCCCTTCATGGGAGAAACACGGAGATAGACATGGCCTCGAATGTCGAAAGCCAAGTCACGATGCTTGCCGTCATAGTAGCTCTTTTGACGCGATTGCGCGGCTTTGAGATTCTCACGTATGACCTTGCACATTTCTTCGGCTTCTGAGATCAAGTCATTTCCAAGGAGTTTACGCTCACCAGTCTCGGACCAGTTGAGAGGGGTACGGCACTTTCGGCCATAGAGGATTTCAAAAGGAGCTTTGCCGGCACTTTCTTGAAAGATGTTGTTGTAGGAGAATTCGGCAAATGGAAGGCAATCTTCCCACTTCATGCCGAAGGAGATGACACAAGCTCTTAGCATATCTTCAAGGATCTAGTTCACTCTTTCGACTTGACAACTAGTCTGAGGGTGAAACGTAGTGCTGAAGCGAATCTTTGTGCCCATGGCTGACTGAAAAGAATCCCAGAACTTGGAAGTGAACAAGCGTCCATGGTCTGAGGAGATCACTTGAGGAATGCCATGCAAAGAAACAATTCTGGAGGTGTACAGCTCTGCCAGCTGAGCTGCGTCGATGGATTCTTTGACTGGAAGAAAATGAGCTACTTTAGTTAGCTTGTCAATCACCACAAAGATAGCATCATTTCCCTTCTTGGACTTGGGAAAACCCGTGATGAAATCCATCTCAATGTGATCAAATTTCCACTCGGGAATAGGTAGAGGTTGAAGGAGTCCGGCTGGACGTTGATGCTCTGCCTTCACTCTTCTGCAGACATCACATTCATTCACGAATTGGGCAATCTCCCTTTTCATGCGAGTCCAACAATATGATTGCTTGAGGTCATGATACATCTTGGAACTTCCTGGATGTATCGAGAGGAGTGAGTCATGTGCTTCGTTCATTATGAGCTTTCTGAGATCACCTTTGGGAACCACGATCATGTCCTCAAAGAACAAGGTGTCTTTCTCATCAACGCGATAGCACTTGTACTTGGGAGTACCCTTAGCAATACCATGTTTCACTTTCTGCACCATAGCATCACTGAGTTGGGCCTCGCAGATTTGATCTTCCAAGGTAGGAGCAACTTGAAGGTTTGCAAGAAAGCCTTGCGGAACGACTTGGAGGTTGAGCTTCCTGAATGATTCACAAAGTTCAGGCTGGAATGGTTTGAGAAGGAGACTGTTGCAATACGCCTTTCTGCTCAAGGCATCTGCAATGACATTGGCCTTGCCAGGAGTATACTCAATGCTTGGATCGTATTCTTGAATCATCTCAACCCAACGAGTCTGGCGAAGGTCAAGGTTTGGCTGAGTGAAGATGTACTTCAAGCTCTTGTGATCGGTGAAGATGTCCACTTTTCTGCCCAACAGAAGGTGTCTCCACGTGATCAATACATGTACAACTGCTGCTAGCTCAAGATCATGTGTGGGGTAATTCTTCTCATTTGGTTTCAGTTGACGAGAAGTGTATGCCACAATATTCTTGTCTTGCATGAGAACACCACCAAGACCTTGCAATGAAGCATCACAAAAGACTTCATAAGGCTTGGACTCATCCGGAGGATTAAGGACCGGAGCAGAAATGAGCTTCTGTTTGAGGGTATTGAATGCCACATCACAATCAGGAGTCCACGAGTACTTGACATTCTTCTGCAATAGGTTGGAAAGAGGCTTGGCAATCTTGGAGAAGTTCTCAATGAACCTTCTGCAATTGCTAGCGAGACCAAGGAAGCTTCGGAGTTGCTTGACATTATGCGGAGGTTCCCAGTTGACAATAGCTTTAACCTTCTCGGGGTTCACAGAAATGCCCTCGGCAGAGATAATATGGCCATGATAAAGGACTTTATCCAGCCAGAATTCACATTTGGAGAACTTCGCATAGAACTTGTGCTCACGGAGCCTGTCAATGACCAAACGGAGGTGCTTGGCATGGTCTTTTTCATTCTTGGAGAATACCAAGATATCATCCAGATAGACGAGCACGAATTCACTGGTGTAGGGGTTGAATATGAAGTGCATCATCCGAGAGAAAGTGGGTGGAGCATTTTCAAGGCCGAAAGACATGATTGTGTATTCATAGGAGCCAAAACTCGTTCTGAATGCGGTCTTAGGAATATCCTCTTCACATATATGAATCTGATGGTAACCCATCCGGAGATCGAGCTTCAAGATCACCTTTTCTCCTTTGAGCTGCTCGAACAATTCATTGATATTGGGGAGTGGGTACTTATTATTTATTGTCTTCTTGTTCAATGGTTGGTAATCAACGCAAAGGTGTTCCGTGCCATCCTTCTTCTTGACAAATAGAACACAACATCCCCAAGGAGAAGTACTTGGTCTGATTAGACCCATACGTTCTTGCTCATCGAGTTGTTTCTTCAGCTCCTTCAACTCATCAGGGGAAAGCTTGTACAGACGCCGACATGCTGGCTCGGTACCGGGTTCGAGTTCAATGACGAATTCAACTTGACGGTGGGGAGACATGCCTGGAAGCTCTTCAGGGAATACATCCTCATATTCACGAGCTACCGGAATCTGAGAAATGGCATTAATCTCGCCCTTGTCATTGAGAGAGAATAGCCTGATTGTGTTATCTCGCTCTGTGAAGATAATCACGTCTTCGTCAGGATGAGTTAGCTTGACCTCCTTGTTTGCACAATCAATGTTTGCATCATGCTTGGAGAGCCAATCCATCCCAAGAATAAGATCAATGTCGGAGTTACCAAGAATAACCGAGGAAACTAGGAAACTATAATCACCCATATGAATAGATATGTCCGGAGCAACTAAGTTGGAAGTCATTTGCAATCCCAGAGAAATAATCTTTAAAGGCCTAGGTATGCTCCCCATAACCAAGTCATGCTTAGCAACAAATGGTCTTGAAATGAAAGAAAGCGATGCACCCGAATCAAACAAGACTTTTGCAGGAATAGAGTTAACTAAGAGGTTACCCAATATCACATCGGAAGAATTCTCTCCTTGAGCTGCATTCATCAAGTTCACTCTTGTTGCCTTGGGGTTGTGCTTGACAATAGCATTGCTGACAGGTGGAGGAGGCGGAATGCAACTTGGGTTGGGACACTTGTTGGCATAGTGACCCTTCTGAGAACACTTGTTGCAAGTAACTTCTGAAAGAGGCCGATGATAAGGACCACTTGATCTTGAAGCTTGGAACTGAGGCTTGGACTGGTTGCTTGGGTTGGGTGGGTGGGAGAATCCATGACCACCTGAGTGCTTGTTGTTGCTTGGAGGACGGAGCACTAGAGGAGGCGGTAGCCAGAACTTTTGCTGCTTGGCAACCACTTGAGAGGAAGAGGAGGAGTGAACAGCATCTCTAATCCTCTTTTTGGAAGCTTCACTCTTGAGTTGGGCTACCTCTTGCTTGAGAGCTATATTGTAGAATTGGTCAAATTCATCTGGCTTGAACAAGGTGAGAGCAAGTTGGAGTTCATCTTTCAGACCACCTCGGAACTGATATATCTTGCTCTTGGCATCGGGGATGTCTTGCTTCGCATAACGGGCAAGATTCTGGAACTTGACATTGTATTGATAGACGGACATGGTGCCTTGCTTCAGGTTGCGGAATTGCTCACGCATGCCTTCAATGACACTGGTTGGAATGTGATGAGAGCGGAAATCTTTGCAGAAGTCGGTCCACGAGATCTCACGATCACCTCTGGAGTCTTTGTATTGTTGCCACCAATCAGCAGCTTGATCTTTGAGTTGGAAAGTGGCAAACTGGACATAATCCTCAGGCCTCACGTTACTGCATTCAAAGTGCTTTTTGATGTCTATGATCCAATCTTCAGCATCTAGCGGGTCCACACAGTAACTGAACGACTTTGGTTGGTTTGCCAGGAATTGGTTCAGTGTCGCAAAGTGAGGTTGATTGAACAGATTGCCTTGGCTTTGGTTCCCATGATTGCCTTGATTTGCTTGGTTGGCTTGAAAATTCTGCATCATTTGCATGAGCATCTGAGTGTTCTGGTTGGTTGCTTGCATAATTGCTCTCCATGCCTCAGACGGAGGAGGAGGGGAAGGAGGACGTTCAGGAGGACGCTCTTGTTCGCCCTCTTGGTTAGGGTTGGGAACCTTCTTAGGAGCCATGCTGAATATGATGACAATCCTTAGCCATTGAAGCAAAACAGATAAGCTGAATCAACGGCTAGAAACGAATGAATTCCACAGCTTAATGGTACAACAATCTTGTCGAGAATACTCTGATCATTCTTCCAGCCGCTGATGACCAGCTCCTTGCTCTGAAACAGATGCTCGATAAGTTTGCTCAGGCCACCGGGCTCCGTGTTAACTTTAGCAAGTCTTCATTGATTCCTTTAAACATATCTGATGAAGAAGGCTCCCGCATTGCGTCACTGCTTGGCTGTGAGGTGGGTACTCTCCCCTTCACATACCTCGGTTTGCCTATGGGCACCTCCAGGCCAACTGTGGCAGAGTTAACACCGCTAGTGGATCGCCTGGAGAGGAGACTGTCTGCTTCATCATGTTTACTCAACCAGGGCAGCCGCCTTCAACTCCTTCAATCGGTCCTAGCTTCCATGCCGATTTATTTCTTGTGCTCGCTGTCTCTCCCAAAAGGCATTATTAAGCAACTGGAACGGATCATGCGCCAATGTCTCTGGAGAGGAAATTCGGAGACGCCTCGTCAATCTCTCGCTGCCTGGGACCTTGTATGCCGACCCAAGAAATATGGTGGACTTGGTATCACCCATCTGGAAACTCAAAATGAGGCTTTACTCATGAAGCACCTATTCAAATTTTTTAACAAATTGGATATTCCTTGGGTCCAATTGATCTGGGACACTTATTACGTCTCCTCTCCTCCTCAAGCTACTCGCAACTGTGGCTCCTTCTGGTGGAGGGACATCTTTCGGCTCTATGATCAATTCTGCTCCCTCGCCGTCCCACAGGTTTCCTCGGGTGACACGGTCTTGTTTTGGACGGATAAATGGCATATTGATAATAGGGTAATTTCCCTACAGACCAGATTCCCGCATCTGTTTTCATTTGTAATCAATGAATTTATCACTGTCAAGGATTTCTTCTTGGAACCAAGTGAAACACAGAATTTCCATTTACCACTGTCCATCGAAGCCTTTGAGGAACTACAGCTGCTGCAGTCTCTTTTGACTACTATACACCTTGATCCCTCAGCACATGACAGCTGGAAATGGCCCTCCAAATCTGGCACCTTCATCTCCAAGGTGTACTATGATTTCAGGTTTTCTCACATTGCGGTGGATCCCATATTTAAATGGATTTGGAAATGCTCTTGCACGCTGAAGATCAAAGTTTTCGGATGGCTTCTTCTAATGGATCGACTCAACACCAGAGATATGATGCAGCGAAGACATTGGCATGTAGAAGATGCTAATTGTTCTATATGTCTTTTGCCACATCTTGAAGACCGGGCACACCTCTTCTTCGTCTGCAATTTCAGTCAGCGAGTTTGGAACTACCTTGGTATTTCTTGGACATCTACAGGACACTCCTCCACGTATTCCATGGCTCTAGCAGCACGTCAAGACTTCGGACAACCATTCTTCACTGAGGTAGTCTTCACTGCTGCTTGGAATATCTGGACCCAGAGAAATGGCAAAGTTTTCAGGAATGAACAACCTAGCTTCAGATCCTGGAGAAGAAACTTTGTGTATGATATCTCCTTACTTGCACATAGAATTAAATGTAAATATAGAGATAGACTCCTCTCCTGGATAGCCTCTCTCCAGTAGACTAGCTGTAAGTCCCTTCCCCTTTCCTCTGTATATACTTAAGTCTTTTGTACTCTATTCCCTCTCTGGGATTTTAAGATAATAAAACACTGTGAGGCTGTTGCCTTGCAGTACATAGTCAAAAAAACAATCTTGTCGAGAAGCCACTTAGGAGACAAAAGATAAAATAAAAACAACAAGGTGCGGATGGAACAAATACATGATAGAAGTTTCGTCCCACATGTTCGTGTTGAATGCCCCATGGAACGTGTTACAAAGGGTGTTGCAATCCCCGGATCAGCATAGCCAAGGACCCTTTAAGATGCAACTCCCAATTGGAACAACGCCCATGAAACCTCTTCACTCGATGTTGAACCCCAACCTCAAACCATGCACTCGTTGGAAGAATACCTAGGAACTACTTGAAAAACCACCTATTAATTCCCGAAGCTTTCTGGTTATGCAATCAGGTGTTGGGGATACAGGGGAAGCACCGCGCACTCAACTCTAAACCTACATCCAGCTGTATCCATCCGTCAACACATAACCAGTCATCCTCACAAACTGTTTACCTCAGACCTTCGAAATGCATCCGCTATACTAGCTATGGCAATACTCCCGAACTACCTCCCCAGTACTGGGTGATGTCGGGGTTATCTCACCACCAGACAAGCATAGAAGAGTTTTCGATGTCAGCCGTCTTAAGTATTCTAGAACCGCTAAGATAGATTTGTGACGACAACACCTCGGAGCTCAACTCCCCGGGACACTGCCACAACCCCTAAATGATAGGAGGCAACAAGAACAATGTTCTCGTCACAAAGATATCGGAACAATACAAACAATACTCGCGTGATCCTAAAAAAAATTAGTGAATTTTTTAGAATAGAGGAGATAGAACAACGTCAGGAGTCCTCACCAGAGCGATGAAGGGATGAGAAGTAAAAAGGAAATCCTACTCTCCGATATATATATAGGACTCAAAACATTTTTTGTGTGTGCCTAGACTCAACCGTCAGCGATTCGATCAATTAGGGGGCTCCTAGGTCGGAGAAGGCTCTGAATACCAACTTGTGATGCCCGGTATGCGGCTATGTGCCCCACGTGTCGAGGCACGACTTAAGGACATAAACGCATACTAGAATGATCTCAAGTATGGTATCTTTGCACATCTCATGTAAAATTCAGGGATGAAATTGTAAAATGATAGTTGGCTTACACTCGCACGTCACAGAATGAATACAATAACATACATCATCCAAGAACATCAGGGTCCGACTACAGACAAAATCCAAACGAGAAAGATACCATAAATAACACAAGCCCGGATCCTCCTAGTAAGAACCACTACTGATCGTCAGCATAAGACACATAGTAGCGACCACGCTCTTCATCGAACTCCCAGTGAAGTTCTGAACCATCTCCTGCATAGTTCTCAACGGTACCCGCATCTGGTGTGCGTTGAATCTGTGAGCCACAGAGAACTCAGCAATCCCGTTCCCGGGTATCAAAACTACCAAAATCTTAGGTGTGGAAAGGCCATAAACAAGGGTTGCAGCAAGCACTAAGCACTAGCTTACGAGTTTAGAGCGAGAAGAGAACAAGTGCCAACGATCGCCAAGTTGATCAAGAAGTGATCCTAGCTACTCACGATCAAACATAACCCTACCGTGTTCACTTCCCGAAGCCCTTCGGAAAGAGACCATCACGGTTACTCACACAGGTAGTGTATTCATGAATAAGGTGTCAAGTTATCTACAACCGGATATTAACAAATTCCCATCTGCCACATAACCACGCACTACTAGAAAAAGGCATGCTAGTGGCGCACCAGTTTTGCCTACTAATGGCGCACTACTGGTGCGCCACTAGCACCACGCCATTAGAATTAAATACTAATGGCGCACCTCTGGTGCGCCATTAGTATCTGGTGTTCTAATGGCGCACCAGGCAGTGCGCCATTAGTATAGACCATCGTGCGCCATTAGTATGCCTCCCAGGGGGGCATATGTACCCATGTGCTTTGGCGTACTAATGGCGCACTAGTGGGTGATGCGCCATTAGTTTCATTTGAGCAGTGCGCCATTAGTGTTTTGAGTGGTGTGCCACTAGTATCCATATTAGTGATTATTTTATTTTTCTTTTCTGATATTTTCACAGGATACAAAATATATTATTGGACAGAATTTAGACAACACCACAGAGCAACAACAGATTCATCGAATACAATAGAAGATTAGTCTCCGAATACAATTCATCATATTAGTCTCCGAATTCAAAAGACCGAACAAAGATAGAACATTACAAGTTTCGAGACCACGAGTAACGAGTTTGTCTTCACATTACAAGTCAATATCGATCATCTAAACTACCATCACATAAAAGAGAGCTGCGGTCATCACGATGAGCATCATCGCGATGAAACTGGTCTTCATCCGGTTCCTCCAACGTTCCCTCCTCTCTACCGCTAGATAGCGCGCGTATCTAGATTCCGCCTCCGCCCTAGTGGTGTACCCTTTGTAACTGTTACCGCTGAAATGGTGAACCTGTCTCCGACACTCCTCCCAGTCGTCGTAGACTCCGGGAACCTTACCCTTGTACACGACATACGACGGCATCTCTATGCACTAGCCAAACGAAACGTTAGTACCAATTCACAGACAATACATAAGCAATATATAAGTATGCAACAAAAGGATCGGAAGAGAAAAGCAAGACATTAATAGCATCGATTACATCTAAGTTGAACGACTGTCCAAACCAAAGAGACATACAAGTTCATTAAAGTTTAATTACAACATGAGCCAATCGATGTTTCAGAACTAGACATAGCATCACTACTTTAGACTCGACTCAAGGGACCGGAGCGTGGATGAAGCCACCGTCTATCGTGGGAGTCATGAAATCACGGGTGTTGTCTGCCTGTATTTGTAGCGTTGTGTCTATGTCACTATTGGACGGTTCATTTCTGAGGTTGAACTGCCCCGAGGTACAAAGGACATCTTGATGGATGATTTCCGCAAACTCCGACTGGATGCGAAAGAATTCTTGTCTGATGTCCGCGTCCTGGATTGCCGACAAGCTCGCGGGCCAATCTTTGAGTTTATCTAGTAGCAGAAGGTGATTATGGTCCCGTACGATCGCCCGCATGTGATGGATGGCATAGTAGGCACCCTTCTGACCGCCAGGCGGCTGCTTGACGCAACAGAACATCGTATTGTGGGCGAACATGTGCTTGCCCTACTTACGAACTGGCCTGGTGAAGGTGCCTCCAGATTTGGCGTAGCCGGGGAGAACATCATCAAGAACTTTCTTGACATTTGTGTAGTCTATCTTCGACTGACGGTCCGAGTCGAAGTACGTGGCCATGGAATATTTCGAGCTTAAGAGGATGAGTGTGCAATGTGTGTCACTGCACAAAACACGGAATGTTAAAGAAATGATCAAAATCTAAAAAATCATATGTTACGGGGCGCGGTTGATGGGACAACTTACTCGGGAAAGTAAGGCACGAGGAAGTTATCCTTATCTCGGTTTGCCAGAATGACGCCTTCGAGGTAAGAACTCACGACTTGCCGGTCCCCAGCGCTGCCCAAGATCTTGGCACGCATGTAGAAGGGGTCGACTATCACGATGTCCGGGGTCTTGTCTCTAATGATCTGCATCTCCATACTTAGCGAAAATAGCCGAACGAAGGTGTGGTGCAGCGGATGAAGGTTAAACATAGCGAAGATGTCATCAAACCGCGGGACGATCGTACCCCCGATGGAGTTATCCACAAAGCCCTTGTCCTCTGGCACCTTGGCCACAAAAACCGGGTATGCCACATCCTTCTCTCTGAGACGCCGCTTCTCCAAAGAAAGAACACTGTCATGCAAACTCCGCATAGCACCGGTTGCAGCATTGAGCATATTAGTCGGTAGCATCGGCCTACCCACCACATGCACCCTCCTCATTATATCCTTAGGTGAAGGTGGCCCATCCTGAGCACGGATCGTACTCGGTGCCGGCTAGCTCGCACCCTTGTTACTCTTTCTTTTCCGTCCCTTCTTGTTCTGCTATAATGGGACCGAGTTCTGCTCACAGACCGCCTTCTTGAGTGTGTTGAGGCTGATAATATTTCGCACCTCGGCTATCTGAGGCTCGGTGAAGTCGGCAGCTGGAGGCGTCTCCTGAGAACTGAATGCCAGACGATGCCTGTTACAACTGGGTTTCTCCGCGGTACCAGCTAGATCGCGATCGTATTTTGTAGGGTTGGGTTCTTGAGAAGGAGGCCCCATGAATTCGCTATCGTACCCATGATCGGCAAAGTACTTATCGATGTTGGCAAATGTACCGTTGTCGTTGTTGTCGTCGTCGTCCGGATCCTGTGCCATATGCATGTTCGGATCCTATGCCATAGGGATGTCCGGCATGTCCGGTGGTGTTGTGGCGGTCTTGCCATGGCTTGGCGCTGGCACGACTGGCGGTGTTGTCTTTGGGGTGGTGTCCCCCGCCCCCAAACGAATCTGGCTCTTCGGCCAAAGCAGGGGCCAGCTTAGGCAGGCGCTGAGGGTCATCACATCATCTTCGTCGGCCCCGGCGGGTCGAATCGGAGGTAACAACTCATCGCAGCCTGGCAGCACCCGAACCAGTTGAACCCTATACACGGTGGGTGGCATCGTATTATCGTCGAACATGGGGTTGCCCGGTTGAACGATTCTGCCCTTGGCGACATCGACCAACTCGTCGTTCACGAAGTGCAGGAGAGTGCACGGAACGTCGGCGGCGCCCTGCGGAAACATGTAGGGCATCAGGGATGCCTAGTCAAAGGCAAGGAGATGAAGTCCTCGGCCGAGAGGCTTAATTAGTTACCGTGATGATGGCGTCGAGCTCGGCTAATGTCGAGGCACCGCCAACGGCGGGCGTGCAATTGACGGAGGGGCCGCTTGCTGCAGAGGTGCCGGCCGGCGTACACCCTGGTGCATTAAGCTCCAATGCCCGTGCCGGCATCGGAGACACCAATGCCGCCTCCGCTGGAGACAGCAATGGCCCCGCCTGCGCGTTCTGCGAGTTGCTGGCCGTGAAGCTGGGAATCGGGGGCGGCCCCTGTTGGCCGCCCGCAATCCACGTCGTCAGCCCATGAATCAAGGTAGGCATAATGCCGGTGAGCGTCCCCCTTGTCCCATATAGGCTCCGCCACACTATAACCGCCGAGACCGAGTGTGTGTTCCCCTAAGTTCAACTCCCGCATTTCTTTCCCCCACTGACTTGATTCAGAGGTTGCGCTGCTCTCGCACTTGATCTTGAACTCATTGTAGTCATCTACGTTGATCGAAGGATTTTTCGCCTTGATCTTCTCATAACTAAAATCTTTGTCAATCATTCTCTTCACCGAGCTTCTCCAAGTAGACAGGGCCGTGCTCATCCTCGTGAGGGCGGCATTGTTCACTTTATTCCCTGTGAGGCGTGTGTTTTCAAATTCAGCGGGGAACTTGTATCGTTCGTGCAGATCGTGAAGAGGAGGTTGTGCAAATTCCCTCGGTCCTTATGCCTTAGGTTCTCGGTGTTGATCGAGACGGTACTCCGAAGAATGCACCCGAGCTGAACCGAGTACCCCTTGACTATTTCTTTGGGCGCCGTTGGATGCCCGTCGGAGTTCACTTCAGTAAATTCCTCCTTGACAGTGCGGAGCACGTTCGGGCGTCGGTTCTTCCGTTGCCTCGTCGGTTGGCTACCATATGTGCGTGCGCTGCCATCATCAGTGGTGGCATCCTCGGCGGCACCATCAGTGGTGTCATCCCCGATGGCACCATCAGTGGTGTCATCCTCGGCAGCACCATTAGTGGTGTCAGGATCGGTGTCTTTCGCGGCGTCCTCATAGCGGTGAGGTTGTTCCTCCATCTCCTCAGACAGCTCCCAGAATGCCTTGCCGCCCGAACCGCCGGCCTCATCGTTGTGGGCCATGTTTCTCTCTAAATAGGAAAAAAGTTTTGTCAAAAAGTTGGTTATTGTCAAGGAACAAGATCATGGTCTCATGATTTAGGGTTTGTCGACACCGAGGCATCCTAAAAGCTAAGCTTTTATCATTTAGGGTTTATCGACGCCGAGGCACCCTAAAAGCCTAAGCTTTCATCATTTAGGTTTTTAACGACACTGAGGCACCCTAAAAGCCAAGGTTTTATAATTTATGGTTTGTCGACGCTGAGGCCCATGCATAACACAAGAGGCAGTTGATCCTACTTAATTAAGTACTAAGATACCCCGGCCCATGCATTAGTCGCAAGTACCCCATATGTCCGATTTTTAGCAAAGTCGTGCTAAAATTCACGGAAAATTTCAGCATGACCTTTGCTGAAAATAGGACATATGGAGTACCCAAATTTTCCAGAATGGAAGTTAATCGACATTCCGGCAAACTCAAGGGCCTCTCGGGGTACCTTCAAAATCATTATCCCCGCGTAATGAAGTCGCCAATGGGTCATTTCAGAAGATCACAAGTAGCATCATCACAAGTACAACATCATCACAAGTACAGCAGCAGCAGCAGTGAATACGGGCATAACAGTAGCAGCAACAGTCAAGAAAAAGTTGCAGAAGCTTGTAAAACTATACTTTGAAGTTCAAATGGTGAGTAGCTTAGCTTGGCATGTCTCAGACTCATTTGTGCACTGGTAACTAGTTTTTTACAGCAACCAACAACAACACTGATCAGGGAGCTGCCTGCATATTTCTAAAAGAGAAGGAAAATTCTGTTTGCTAGTAAACTTGCTGGAGGCTACAAAACTAGTGTAAGTTATCGTTGTTCTACACACACTTAGTGACTGTGAAACTGTGAAACTGCAAATTTGGCATAAATTGTCTGTGATGCCCTTAGGGACTAAAAGAATGTTTACATGCTAATTGACCCCATAGTAAACAAAATTAGATAAATTGTCCTAGAACAAATAAGCTAGCAGTAGGTCCATTGGGACTCGTTTAAATGCAGAACTAATCTGACCACTATAAATGACCCATAAGACAAACTGAAAATAGTTGTTGTTGTTGAACTAATCTGACCACTATAACATGTTCATCATTCATCCATAGTTTTTGTTGCTGCTACAATTTTAGCAAGCAACATGCCTAAATCCAGTGCTTGTTTGACTTTACTGAATTACCAACACATGGCACACAACACATTTATATTTTTTCAGGTCACACAACACATGCCTGACGAGGAAGACTGAATTTTCTAGCAGCAACAAATGGTCAATATTCATTCTTATTTATGGTCAATATACCATATCTACTCAAATCCTCAGTGAAGATGAGAAAATAACGATATCCACCACACGCCTTAATTCTCATTGGATCACATACATCAGTATGTATGATTTCCAACAAGTCACTTTCCCGTTTTATTGTACCTGAACACGAGATCTTAGTCATCCTGCCCAAGAGGCATGGCTCGCATGTGTCAAGCGATTCAAAATCAAGTGACTCCAAACATCCATCAGCATGGAGTTTCTTCATGCATTTTATGCCAAAATGACCTAAGCGGCAGTGCCACAAGAAAGTGGTACTATCATTATTAACTCTACATCTTTTGGCATTAATGTTATCATCATGTGTATTACTATGATCGAGATTCAACAAACCATTGGGTGCATGACCATAAAGGTATTATTCATGTAAACAGAATAACCATTATTCTCTGACTTAAATGAATAACCGTATTGCAATGAACATGATCTAATCATATTCATGCTCAACGCAGAAACCTGATAACATTTATCTAGGTTCAACACTAATCCCGAAAATAGAGGGAGCGTGCGATGGTGATCTTATCATCCTTGGAAATACTTCCAACACACATCGTCACCTCACCCTTAGCTAGTCTCCGTTCAGTCCGTAGCTTTTGCTTCAAGTTACTAATAATAGCAACTGAACCGGTATCCAATACCCAGGTGCTACAAGGAGTACTAGTAAGGTACACATCAATAACAATATACTTTGTCGAAGTTTCCAGCTATCATATCTACCATGTATTTGGGGTAGTTCCGCTATCATATGACTGTTCCCCTTACAATAGAAGCACTTAGTCTCGAGGTTTGGGTTTAACCATGGGTTCCTTCATCAGAGAGACAACTGGGTTGCCATCCATGAAGTTTCCCTTCTAGCCCTTGTCCTTTTGAAACCAGTGGTCTTGTTAAACCATCAACACTTGATGCTCCTTCTTGATTTCTACTTTCGCGGTCTTAAGAACCGCTAATAGCTCCGGGATCATCTCCATCCTTTGCATGTCATAGTTCATCACGAAGTTCTAGTAGCTTGGTGATAGTGTCTAGAGAATTCTGTCAACCATTATCTCACCTGGAAGATTAACTCCCACTTGGTTCAAGTGATTTTAGCACCCAGACATTCTGAGCACATGCTCACTAGTTGAGCCATTCTCCTCCATCCTTTTGGCAAATGAACTTGTCAGAGGTCTCATACCTCTCAACACGGGCATGAGCCTGAAATCCCAATTTCAGCTCTTAGAACATCTCATATGTTCTATGGCGTTCAAAACGTCATTGGAATCCCGATTCTAAGCCGTAAAGGATGGTGCACTAAACTATCAAGTAGTCATCAGGACGTCTCTGTCAGGTGTTCACAACATCCACAGACAACGTTGTAGGGGTTTGCACATCGAGCGGTGCATCAAAGACGTAAGCTTTCTGTGCAGCAGTGAGGACACTCCTTGGACTACGGACCTAGTCCGCATCATTGCTTACAATATCTTTCAACTTAGTCTTTCTCTAGGATCGTATTAAACAGGGAGCTACAACACAGTTATTGGTCTACAACATAATTTGCGAAGACAACTTAGACTATTGTTCATGACAATGAAGTTCATCTAATGAACTCCCACTCAGATAGACATCTCTCTAGTCATCTAAGTGATACATGATCCGAATCGACTAGGCCGTGTCCGATCATCACGTGAGACGGACTAGTCATCAACGGTGAACATCTTCATGTTGATCGTATCTTCTATACGACTCATGTTCGACCTTTCGGTCTTCCGTGTTTCGAGGCCATGTCTGTACATGCTAGGCTCGTCAAGTCAACCCTAAGTGTATTGCGTGTGTAAATCTGGCTTACACCCGTTGTATGCGAACGTTAGAACCTATCACACCCGATCATCACGTGGTGCTTCGGAACAACGAACCTTAGCAACGGTGCACAGTTAAGGGAAACACAATTCTTGAAATTTTAGTGAGAGATCATCTTATTCACTACCGTCGTTCTAAGCAAATAAGATGAAAAACATGATAAACATCACATGCAATCAAATAGTGACATGATATGGCCAATATCATTTTGCTCCTTTTGATCTTCATCTTCGGGGCTCCATGATCATCATTGTCACCGGCATGACACCATGATCTCCATCATCATGATCTCCATCATCGTGTCTCCATGAAGTCGTCTCGCCAAACATTACTTCTACTACTATGGCTAACGTTTAGCAATAAAGTAAAGTAATTACATGGCGTTATTCAGTGACACGCAGGTCATACAATAAATAAGACAACTCCTATGGCTCCTGCCGGTTGTCATTCTCATCGACATGCAAGTCGTGATTCCTATTACAAGAACATGATCAATCTCATACATCACATATATATCATTCATCACATCCTTTTGGCCATATCACATCACACGGCACATGCTGCAAGAACAAGTTAGACGTCCTCTAATTGTTGTTGCAAGTTTTTACGTGGCTGCTATAGGTTTCTAGCAAGAACGTTTCTTACCTACGCCAAAACCACAACGTGATATGCCAATTTCTATTTACCCTTCATAAGGACCCTTTTCATCGAATCCGATCAGACTAAAGTGGGAGAGACAGACACCCGCTAGCCACCTTATGCAACTAGTGCATGTCAGTCGGTGGAACCTGTCTCACGTAAGAGTACGTGTAAGGTCGGTCCGGGCCGCTTCATCCCACGATGCCGCCGAATCAAGATAAGACTAGTAACGGCAAGAGAATTGACATGATCTACGCCCACAACTACTTTGTGTTCTACTCGTGCAAGATGCTACGCATAAACCTGGCTCTGATACCACTGTTGGGGATCGTAGCAGAAAATCAAAAATTTTCCTACGCGTCACCAAGATCTATCTATGGAGTAATCTAGCAACGAGCATAAAGGAGAGTGGATCTACATACCCTTGTAGATCGCGATGCGGAAGCGTTGCAAGAACGCGGATGAAGGAGTCGTACTCGCTGCGATTCAGATCGCGGTTGATTCCGATCTAAGCGCCGAACAACGGCGCCTCCGCGTTCAACACACGTGCAGCCCGATGACGTCTCCCACGCCTTGATCCAGCAAGGAGAGAGGGAGAGGTTGGGGAAGACTCCATCCAACAGCAGCACGACGGCGTGGTGGTGGTGGAGGAGCGCGGGACTCCAGCAGGGCTTCGCCGAGCACTGCAAGAGACGAGGAGGGAGAGGGGTAGGGCTGCGCCAAGAGGGAGACTTTCTCGTGTGTCTAGCAGCCCCAAAACCCCCACTATATATAGGGGAAGGGGAGGGGCTGTGCCCCCATCTAGGGTTCCCTCCCTAGGGGTGGCGGCAGCCCCCAAACCCATCTAGGGTGCGGCCAAAGGGGGGAGAGAGAGGGGGCGCCCTAGGGTGGGCCTTAAGGCCCATCTGGACCTAGGGTTTGCCCCCTTCCCACTCTCCATGCGCCTAGGGACTTGGTGGGGGGGGCGCACCAGCCCACCTGGGGCTGGTCCCCTCCCACACTTGGTCCACGCAGCCTTCTGGGGCTGGTGGCCCCACCTGGTGGACCCCCGGGACCCTCCCGGTGGTCCCGGTACGTTACCGATATCGCCCGAAACTTTTCCGGTGACCAAAACAGGACTTCCCATATATGAATCTTTACCTCCTGACCATTCCGGAACTCCTCGTGACGTCCGGGATCTCATCCGGGACTCCGAACAACATTCGGTAACCGCGTACATACTTTCCCTATAACCCTAGCGTCATCGAACCTTAAGTGTGTAGACCCTACGGGCTCGGGAACCATGTAGACATGACCGAGACAACTCTCCGGCCAATAACCAACAGCGGGATCTGGATACCCATGTTGGCTCCCACATGTTCCACGATGATATCATCGGATGAACCACGATGTCAAGGATTCAATCAATCCCGTATACGATTCCCTTTGTCTATCGGTATAACACTTGCCCGAGATTCGATCGTCGGTATACCGATACCTTGCTCAATCTCGTTACCGGCAAGTCTCTTTACTCGTTCCGTAACACATCATCCCGTGATCAACTCCTTGATCACATATTGTGCACATTATGATGATGTCCTACCGAGTGGGCCCAGAGATACCTCTCCGTCATACGGAGTGACAAATCCCAGTCTCGATTCGTGCC
>LR738713.1:681623297-681663507 GCA_902687465.1 Secale cereale
GAGGTTGACGCAGGCGGGGCCGCGGGGGAGGGGCGCTTGGGCAGGAGGACGTCGAGGGCGCGGGCGCGGGCTGAGGGGGGACGGCGAGGGAGGCGGCGCTCGGCTCGGGGAGGTGGCGTTGGGGGCGGTGGTGGTCGGGTGCGGCGGGGCCGGTGAGCACGGGGGCGGTGGTGGTCGGCGGTGGTCGGGCGCGGGTGAGATGAGGCAGGGGAGGGATTAGAGAGAAATGTGGGAGATTGGGGATTTTAGTGTGGGGGAGGCTTAGCAATGGCGCACCCCCAGCGGTGCGCCATTAGAATGTTTTTTTGCTAGCAATGGCGCATCACCTGGACAGTGCGCCATAAGTAATCTTTTTTTAGATAGCAATGGCGCACCAGCCAGCGGTGCGCCATTAGTAAATTTTTTTTATTATTATTTTTTGTTGCATCTAATAATTTTTTAGAAAATGAATATGAATATGAAACAGTAATAAATTTTTATAAAAACAGTAATAATTTTTTTTAAATATCATCAGATTTGTTATTTGAAAATATTTATGAATATAAAAAAATATCATCAAATTTGTTATTTGAAAATACCATCAAATTTGTTATTTGAAAATATAATCAAATTTGTTTTTTTAGTTGCATTCATTTGTGACGGTGGAGCGGGGGAGGGTGCGGGGGTGCTCGGCGGCGAGGGGGATCTGGCGAGGGGGGGATAGCGATCGAGATGGAGGGGGATCGAGATCGAGTGTCCTCATGAATATTCAATATTTTTTATGAATTCAAAAAGTGCCCAGGAAATTTAAAAATATTCATGATAGTTCAAAAAGTGCCCATGAAATACAATCGAGAAATGAAGGCTACAATTTAAATACAATCGATCGATCTTAGCTAGCTATCTATTCACAATCTTCTTGCCCTTCTTTTTCGCAAATGGAGTTCTTCTGTGGAACGGACGTCCTTTAGGTAGGGTGGTCGTGCTTCTTCTTGTGGTGTATGCTGCTACTTCATCGTCTTCGTCATGTTCCATCTTCGGGTCACCGTATTTGTCGAAGTCTTACTCATTGGCGACTCCATCCATTCCGATGATCTTCCTTTTGCCTCTCCTCACGACAACATGACTGGGCTTTGACGGGTCGGTAATGAAGAAGCATTGGTCCACTTGGGAAGCCAGTACCGATGGTTGTCTTGCTGCCCTTCCTCATTTCTTGCCCGGCCATGGACGACTTCATAGTCATCTTCATCACCTTGCCACTGATAGCCAACCATGAAACCACGCAAGAGCAGGTGGTCCCGCACCTGCCCGGAATCCGGGTCCGCAATAAGGCTCTTCAGCTTGCATCTTCGACACGGACATCTTATCTCCGTCTCGTTCTTTTGAAGCATCTTGGCCTTCGCGGAGCTCAAAAACCTATTCATGATGCCTTCGGTCATCGTGCGGACCATGGTCGCCTGCGGGGTAGAGCAAAATGATATTTTAGAACCAAGAAAAAATTTGGCATGACTTTCCCTAAAAATAGGACCAAAAAGAATGCATAGTGCCAAAATTCTTGCTGAAACGGAAATGAATCAACATTTCGGCAAAATATTGGCAACTATCGCATTTCAAATACCGGTACCTGCAAACACAAACATATATGCAACACCACAAACATATGCAACACCACAAACATACATAGATCTAGCTAGGCCATAAAAAGTGCATGTGCACGGTTGTTGGAGCTCGAGGGAGAAAAAATGTAGATCTACAACAAAAAGATAGCTTTCCCCCCTTACTTACCTATCAAAAAAAGGTTATTTAACCACTTAATTTTGATGAATCTATGGTGCAAATGAGGTGAGGTGGAGAAGGCAGCCGACACAAGCTTGGAGGAGGAGGTGGAGAGAATGAAGTGGGGAAAGTGAGTGTGTAGGTGTGGCTGTCCAAAATATCTAGCTCGTCCCAGGTTACTAATGGCGCACCACCCACAAATGCGCCATTAGTAACCCTGGTTACTAATGGCGCACCAGCTTGAGGTGCACCATTAGTAGTTTTGCAAAAAAAATAGTACTGGCGCACTGTGTTGGAGGTGCGCCATTACTAGTAATGGCGCACTGTGCCATGGTGCGCCATTAATATTTTTGGGAAAAAAACATTTGTTACTAATGGCGCACTGAGGGTCTGGTGCGCCATTAGTGTCTACCACTCTAATGGCGCACCAACTCATGGTGCGCCATTACTATATAGTAGTGGCGCACCATGTGTCTGGTGCGCCATTAGAGACCATATCATCTATAGCCCTTTTCCTAGTAGTGACGGGCACGGCTTTCGAAAGATCAAACCCTGCAGGGGTGTCCCAACTTAGCCCATCACAAGCTCACGATCTGCGGAGTCACAACTCCAAAGTGGGAAGACCCGAGTATTCTCGGAATCACGTGCTCAAGATATTTCGACAAAGGTAAAACTAATCCAGCAAGACCTCCCGGCGTGCCGACACCCTGATAGTAGCCGCGCGTATCTCGTCTCAGGCCACGATCGGATGAGCACTACGTACAGCAACCGAAGATCCCAGCGAACTGGGTGGCACCGCAAGTGGCTCTAGTTTGGACCAACACTCATGAGGAGCACTGGCCCAGGTTGTTAATTAAGAACTCGGGTTTGCAATGCCCTATGCAAGTTTTAGTTATTAGTCAAAAGTAAAACCAATGTTGGGCCTTGCTGGAAAAGCTTTAAACAGAGCGAATTATCAAGGGGGGCCCATAAACCCCAACCGTGTTAGGAACGCAAAATCAATGAACATAACACTGGTTTATCGGATCCTAGGGTGGCATCAGTGGAACAAAACACCAAGCAAAAAGGCTTAGCCTTCCACCCATTACCAATATATAGGTGAATTAGTTTAACAGGTATTATATATTGTGTTATCCCAACAACAACTTCATCACGGGGCAAATCTTCAAAACTTCACCTACAACTAACAACGCTATAAGAGGGGCTGAGCAATGTGTCCTTAGCCAAACAACAGTTTGCTAGGAAGGTGGTTAGAGAGTTTCATGGCAACAATAGGATGGCTGACAAACAGGAATAGGCATCGAGGCAATATCTAAAGAGCGAGACATCTAGCATAGGAAAAGATAGAAGTGATATTTGGGAATGGTCATCTTGCCTGTTGATTCCATGGAGGGATCGTAACCTTGCTCCTCAAACTCAGCCTCGAAAGGAACCTCAAACTCCGAATCGTCACCGGGCTCTAACCAACACAACAATGCAAACACCAGAACAATGACCAATCATTATGCAATGCTCAACCACATGATGCATGAATATGATGCATATGGACAAAGATATGGTGCAACTCCTAGGAACAAGAAGAGTGCACAAGCATCATGGCAATAACAAGATCACACACATGTATGAACACAAGCAAAAGGAAACAAGTCTTACATGACCACAAGTGGTTATGTAGATGTTTTAAACAAGGACCCAACAAGTTTTAAAAGTTGTTTAACATGGCAAGGGGTGCATCTAGGACTAACAGCAGCATGCTAGCATTTTAAATGGGCTGGAAAGAACAAACAACAATTTCTGAAAACTCCCATATTCATATAAATACATTTGGGACAGATCTGAGATAGTCATGTTTAAAAGTTGTTAAACATGCAAAACAACAGCACCACATTAATCTACACATTTTCCACCCCAAAAGCATATAAAGTTTGTTAAATTTGGAGTTGTAGATATTTAGTTATGATTTTTGCAAGTTTGAGCATATTTTAAACACAATTAATTCAAACAGCATTTTAAATGTTTTAAACATGGCAACAAACAGCATATTAATATTCTACATGAAAAACTAAGCAGTTTTCAAATATAACTTATTTTCATCAGATGCATATTTTAAAAGATATTAATATGCAAAGATAATGCAGAAAAAGAAAAAGAAAAAGAAAACATAAAAGAAAAACAATAGAAAAGGTCAAACTGACCCAGGCTGGTTCTAGCCGCAGGCACTGACCCGTGGGGCCAGAGGCGCTGAGGTGGCAGCGGCGGGTGCGGGTGTGGGTGGACTGCACAAAGGGGATGACATGTGGGGCCAACCTGTTGGAGACACGGGAAATGCAAAAAGGGGGGAAATATCCACTGCCCCCGGCGGGATCGAACCCGCGACCTCCTGATTAACTGACGAAGAGACGAGCCACTGGGCTAGACGAGTATTACTGACAGAGAAGGTGCGTGTGGCCTTATGAGGTAAGTGAAGAAGCAGACGGCAAGGGTAAAACAGAGCACGTCGGAGCTGCTTCGGCGACCAAATCTGGCGGCGGAGGGGTGCGGTCTGTTCCTGGGGGAACTTCGTATCCACGACGTGCACTCGCAGCACCTAGCGTCGACTACAACGACGACGGCGAGCAACAAACAGAGCAGCGGCGGCGGACCTCGACGAGACAAAGCAGGGGCCTAAACGGAGCGGCGAAAGCACTAGCAGCATCTACGTGACATGGCGAACACGACGGGCAACGGCAGAGGAGCTAAGGTGGTCGGAACACTCGCCGGAGACGAGGCCCGACGGCGACGAGCTCGGGTGCACGGTGAACTACGTGCTAGACGACGCGGGCGAAGGGGAAAAAGGCACGGGGAGGTCGGCGCACATACCACAAGCACGGAGGTGTGCTTGGTTAGCCTGGAGGGGGACGGAGTCGACGGCCGCGACGATCGAACACCCGCGGCTGCCGGAGTTGAAGAAGAGGAAGAAGAAGTCGCGGGCGAGGCGATCGGCACCGTGTAGTGGACGTAGACGGCGTCGAGGAAGAAGACCGACAAGGTTGGCGAGGCAGAGGAGGACGGGAAGCACGCCGGCGATGAGCTCGCGCTCTCAGATGCGCTCGGGATAGCTGCGGAGCGGCGGATCTGGTGGCTCTCAGCTCACCAGGCAGCGGGAGGAGGAAGAGGGAACCCTAGAGGATGGGTTGGACACGAAGAGAGTTTAAAAGGAGAGCCAGAGCCACGACGGTGCGGTGACGGCGTCGGGCTCGCGGTCCCCATGGCGTCGCGGGAGGAGGAACAAAAGGTGGGTGAGCTTTCTGGCGCAGTCGCGGACGAGTGGGTCCGACCTGGCCACGTGGGCGCAAAACAGCGGGGGTATGTGGGGGCGCGGGTGAGAAAGGGAGAGAGGGACGCGCTGGGCTGCTGGCGCGGGCTGGCTGCTGGGCCGAGGAGAAGAACTGGCCCAGGTTGGCTGGGCTGCACTGATGCGGTTGCGGCTGCTTAATTCTTTTTCTTTTTCCATTTTCCTCAGACAGAAAAATAAAAGAAAAAGTACAGGCTCAAGGAAAAGGAACTACGAGATAAATAAAATATCCACATGCTCCTGGATTTATGCCTTATTTTATAAAATTGGTTCGGGCATTTTTAGAGGTAGAAAAATAAAACAAGTTTGAATATGGTTCAAACTTCTGTCATTTTTGAACCTAACCAAATCAATTCAAAAAGAGGCAAGGCTTTGACTCATGACAGTGAAACTTAGATGTGGGGAGGAGATGAACATTATTGGAAGAGGCTAAGTCACTTGAAAAAAATACTTAAAGAATAAGGAAAGAAAAGGAAGGAAAGGAGAAGAAGTGCTAGAAGAGGAAGAAGGGGTTTTAGGGTTTAGCATTGGCATGAACTTGCAATCACCAAAACAAGAACAAGATGAGCTCACAAGGCAAGCTAGGACAAGGACCAATCATAACTAGTAAAAGAATGCTATGAAGAACATGATGCCATGGTGATGATGAAGCAATGCATGGATGCAAAAGAAAATAACATGACAAAGCAATAAAAATAATAATACATAAATGACAAGAACCCCCAAGGAAAGGACAAGGATCAAAATGATGAAAGCTTTATTGCCATATATGGAAGGTATCACATATGGGGTGTTACAATGACAATCACATTTAAGTCTAACCCACTTCCTATGCATAGGGATTTTCTGAGCAAACCATTTATGGGAGCAAGAATCAACTAGCATAGGAAGGCAAAACAAACATGACTTCAAGATTTTCAACATAAAGAGAGAAAACTAGATATTATTGAAATACCTACAAGCCTATGATCCTCTCTCATAATAATTTTTAGTAGCATCATGAATGGATTCAACAATATAGCTATCACATAAAGCATTCTTTTCATGATGCATAAGCATAGAAATTTTATTACTCTCCACATAAGTACATTTATACTCATGAATAGTAGTGGGAGCATCATATGAAACTTGGATACTATAAATTCTTTCTACATTAAAAGAGTAATGTTCAGTAAAAGGGTATTCAAAATTATGACAATGATTATCATTACTTTTTATAACATAAGTATCATCACAATAATCATCATAAGTAGCAACTTTGTTCCCATCATAGTCAATTGAAACCTCTTCCGAAATAGTGGAATCATTACTAAATAAAGTCATGACCTCTCCAAATCCACTTTTGTCATTATAATAAGATTCAACACCTTCCAAAATAGTGGTATAAATATTATCTAAAGTTGACACTCTTCCAAACCCACATTCATAAATATTACAATCATCATAAATAGGAGGCATGCTATCATCATAATAAATTTGTACATCAAAACATGGGGGACTAAAAATATCATCTTCATTAAACATAGCATCCCCAAGCTGGGGACAGACATTAATTGCAGCAAAGAAATTCTCAAACATGTCATTCTCATCAAACATAGCATCCTCAAGCTTGTGGCTTTGCATATCATAGGCATAACAACTCTCATCATTAATAGTATGAATAACACCAATAGTATAGCAATTATTATCATCACAATTTTCTAAATTGGTGCCAAAAAGATTCTCAAGATTATAACAAGTATCATTACCTTCCCAATTATCACAACAAGCAATAGGCATAACAAAATCATCCTCAAGTGTATCATCATTCTCATGAGGCATAACAATAATAGGAGCAACATTATTTGTGAGAGATACCTTTTTACCTTTACTATTCCTTCTTTTCCTCTTCTTCACCACATTATGTGTGGGTTTATTTAATTCTTCCAAGCTTCTTATTGAAGAGGTTGGTTGAATAAAAAGCTCCTCCTCGTTACCTGATTCATCATAAGAAAAAATATGAGGATATTGGGAAACCTCTTCCCCTTCATTAGTATTCTATTCATCTTTTATTTGTTATCTTGTCCTTAAGTAATTGGACATATAAGGATTCTTATTGCAATTTACCGAACAATACACATAGATTTCATTAAGATCAAAATCAATCATTTTCATGAGAACCCAATCTGGAACCTCGTTAGTTCCATGTTTCATTTCTTCATACCCCAAAAATAGACTAAGTTCATTGTAATGCTCAAGGGTAATGAAGTTATCACAATTTTTGGACACAATTCGACCATGAAATAATTCACATTGGAAATTAAAATGACCACTTTCATTGCAAATTTCACAGGTAATGCGAAGAAGAGGACATAACTTTTCAGCACAAATATCTAACATCTTACGTCATTGTGTGGTTTCTAAATATTTATGCCTCTTACAAAATCTATCTTCCCTTTTTGGTATGTAATTTCAAACTCTATGCACTCCACAAAAATTGACATGCTTATAAGAAACAATTTTATCATGACTACTGCAATCATCATTAGTACTGTGGATATTAAAAGAATTCATACTAACAACATTACAATCATGCTCATCAGTCAAATATTTAGTGCCGAACATTTTATTGACTTCTTCTTCTAACAATTGCGCACAATTTTCCTTTCCATCATTTTCACGAAAGATATTAAAAAGATGAAGCATATGAGGTAACCTCAATTCCATTTTTTATAGTTTCTTTTATAGACTAAACTAGTGATAAAACAAGAAACTAAAAGATTCAATTGCAAGATCTAAATATATACCTTCAAGCACTCACCTCCCCAGCAACGGCGCCAGAAAAGAGCTTCATTGACGGGATGTGAGTGCCGCTTACCTAGCCTCCCCGGCAACGGCGCCAGAAAAGAGCTTGATGTCTACTCCACAACCTTCTTCTTGTAGACTCGTGTTGGGCCTCCAAGCGAAGAGTTTTGTAGGACAGTAGCAATTTTCTCTCAAGTGGATGACCTAAGGTTTATCAATCCGTGGGAGGCATAGGATGAAGATGGTCTCTCTCAAGCAACCCTGCAACCAAATAACAAAGAGTCTCTTGTGTCCCCAACACACCCAATACAATGGTAAGATTTATAGGTGCACTAGTTCGGCGAAGAGATGGTGCTACAAGTGTAATATGGATGGTAAATATAGGTTTTTGTAATCTGAATAAATAAAACAGCGAGGTAATAAGTAGGAAACGTGAGTAAAACAATATTGCAATGCTTGGAAACAAGGCCTAAGGTTCATACTTTCACTAGCGCAATTTATCTCAACAATGATAACACAATTGAATCATATAACAATCCCTCAACATGCAACAAAGAGTCACTCCAAAGTCACTAATAGTGGAGAACAAACGAAGAGATTATTGTAGGGTACGAAACCACCTCAGAGTTATTCTTTCTAATCGATCTATTGGGCTATTCCTATAAGTGTCACAAACAACCCTAGAGTTCATACTAAAATAAAACCTTAAGACACACGTCAACCAAAACCCTAATGTCACCTAGATACTCCATTGTCACCACAAGTATCCGCGGGTTTGATTATACGATATGCATCACACAATCTCATATTCATCTATTCAAACCAACACAAAGAACTTCAAAGAATGCCCCAAAATTTCTACTGGAGAGTCAATTCGAAAACGTATGCCACCCTATGCATAAGTTCACAAGGTCACTGAACCCGCAAGTTGATCACCAAAACATGTATCAAGTGGATCACGTGAATATCCCATTGTCACCACAGATAAGCACATGCAAGACTTACATCAAGTGCTCTCAAATCCTTAAAGACTCAATCCGGTAAGATAACTTAAAGGGAAAACTCAATCCATTACAAGAAGGTAGAGGGGGAGAAACATCATAAGATCCAACTATAATAGCAAAGCTCGCGGTATATCAAGATCGTGCCAAATCAAGACACGAGAGAGAGAGAGGGGGGGAGGGAGAGAGAGAGAGAGGGAGAGAGAGAGAGATCAAACACATAGCTACTGGTACATACCCTCAACCCCCGAGGATGGACTACTCCCTCCTCATCATGGAGGCCGCCAGGATGATGAAGATGGCCTCCGATGATGATTGCCCCCTCCGGTAGGGTGCCAGAACGGGCTTAGATTGGTTTTTCGAGGACTCATAGGGCTTGCGGTGGCGGAACTCCCGATCTAGGTTTATTTTTGGGGTTTTCCCTATTTATAAGGATTTTTGGTGTCGGGGACAAGTCAGGGGGATCCACGAGGCGCTGACAAGGACGGGGGACGCGCCCTAGGGGGTGCCCTCCACCCTTGTGGTGGCCTCGGGACACCTCTGGTGCATCTCTGGTACTCTGCGGGCTTCTTTTAGTCCATAAAAATCATCGTAAAGTTTCAGCTCGATTGGACTCCGTTTGATATTCCTTTTCTGCGAAACTCCAAAATAAGGAAGAAAAAAACAGAAACTGGCACTGGGCTCTTGGGGAATAAGTTAGTCTCAAAAATAATATAAAATAGCATATAAATGCATATAAAACATCCAAAGTTGATAATATAATAGCATGGAACATTCAAAAATTATAGATACGTTGGAGACGTATCAATCCGTCCTGGAGTCCATCCTGAGAGAACGAGCTCACCGTGGGAATCCGCGGTGTATTCCAAGCCTCCGAAAGTCACGATCTGATTTGGGGCGTAATTCTCGACGGGAGCCGGATGGCCTGCAGAGTCGGCGCAAAAGGTCATGCTGCCGAATAAGAAAAGCTAGTTGGGGACGAAGATGTCCTCGTATCCGGTGTCGCGGTTAATCTACAAATGAGTCATCAATCTTTTCATTGATCTCACAGCGGAACTCTCAATGGAAGTACCAATGACGGTGTCAAAACCGGCAGACCTCGGGGTAGGGGGTCTCGAGCTGTGCATCTCAGATTGATGGTAACAGGAGACAAGGAACACGGTGTTTACCCAGGTTCAGGCCCTCTTGAAGAGGTAATACCCTATGTCCTACCTTGATTGTATTGATGATCATTATGTATCGAGTACAAGCTTAATCTACCTCAAGATAGTAAGGAGAGATATAACCCTAGGGCTAGGTGAAGGTAATTGCGGATAGATCCCCTCTACGAGCTAAACCCTCTGCTTATATAAACGCCGGGTAGGGCATCTAGGGGTACGCATGGAGGCGGCAGGAGAAGTTTTGGAGTAGACGCCAAGTCTTCGGTAGATGCAGTCTTGATCACGTCCAGACGTGTAGCTTACGGCGTCTTGCCATATGAGAATAAGAGCCTTCAAGCCCAGCCCGAGGACTATGGGCTGACTAGGTAGGTACCCCCTAGTCTAGGACACAGTCATCTGTCGATGCAGAACTCTTGCCCTTCAACGATGCAGTGGTCTTGGCCTTGGTGCTCGGCATGAAGATATCGTCTTCGTCCTTGTGGTCGGCACTCCATAAAAAGGTATGTTCTGGGAGAACGGTGTTGAGAACGGTGTTTTGGCACCTAGGTGCATATGCACCTATTATCGAAATACACATTTCGAAAAGTTGAAAAATTCGGAACTAAAATTCCGCGTGTATATCCGGACATTTTATGTGTGTGCACATGGTTTCGGTGAAAAACGACGTTTTTTTGTGGCTTGTATAAAAAAGATAAAGAAATGCCTCGTGAATAGTTAGAATGAAGCATCCAGAATTGTCTTTTTTACACAACCCACAAAAAACGTCGTTTTTCACCGAAACCTTGTGCACGCACATAAAATGACCGGATATACACGTGGGTTTTTTGTTCCGAATTTTTCAACTTTTTGAAATGTGTATTTCGACAATGGGTGCATATGCACCTAGGAGCCAAAGGCAATTACCGATGTTTTCTGGTGCATACTTTAGGTATGATACACTCTTATGTTGTTGCTTCTTCCATCTTCCATGCAACCTGAGAAATTATTTTCGTATCTCCTCAAAGGTCCTTGAAGGCCACTCGCACCTAGTTAATGCATGACCCAGCTCATTCAGTAGGGTGTCACTACTGAAGACTTCGTCCCATGGAACTATTCTATTGTCTATTTTCAAATCGCCGGCTAAACGCAGAAGGCATTGGGACATACTAGGGTGAAAACTATGATAAAAAAAAGGAAAAACAATCATCTTGACGAGACTACGAGACTACATTGGACTGCTACCCACCTTAGTGTGGAGGGTTTTTTATAGGTTGAGAAGAGAAGAATAGTGGGGAACTCAGAAGTGGGAAACAATGGCGGGAGATACATGCGGGAAGTCAGAAACAGAAAACTATGGCGGGAGATATAGGCACACTGCTGCCGCCTGATCCTGTAGTGGCAGGCGTCACGTGTCGGCTAGTGTGTGATGTACCACGATCAATACTCACGAATTTACTCAGATTATATAGTTCCTCTCGATAATTGGGGACTTACAGAAGGAGATACAGGTTGGGGAATGGAGAGGGAGACTTGGAGAAGAGGTAAGACGGAGTAGGGACAGGGGGGGACGAGACACAAGTCAATTCCTCGCTGCCGATCTGTTCTGGCTTCGCCTACTGATATACCCATCCACTCTTCTCGCCTGGACCTCCAGCCTTCTCGATTGGACTGCGGCCCACTCGACTTCCGGCCCATGAGCTTGCACTTGCTTCTGAATTACGCGCCCTTGACGTCCCTGCATCTGTCTTGCTTGTCGATGCTGTCAGCATCTGCGTAGCACTGCTGACAATGCCGCCCTCTTGAGCATCAGCATGTCCCCATGCTGGTGCATCTGGGAACCTACTCTTAAGCACATCGTAGTCCTCCCAAGTCGCCGCTTCTTCCGATAATCCAGACCACTTTACCAACACCTGCACCTGAACCTTGTTGTTTTTCTTAACCATCTTGCGATCCAGCAAAACTTCTGGCACCACTTGAGCCACAGATAAATCCACCATCGACGGTAACTGCGAGAAGACCGGTGTATGATCTGGTTTATGCTCTTTCAATTGAGACACATGGAACACAGGATGAATGAGAGCCTCTGACGGTAACTGCAGTTTGTAAGCTGCCGGTCCGATGCGCTCTAACACCGGAAAGGGTCCATAATACTTATAGGCCAACTTAGCACATGGACGGTTGACAACTGAATGTTGTGCATAGGGTTGGAGTTTAAGAAACACCTCATCTCCCACTTCAAACGAGCGCTCAGTTCTGTGTTGATCTGCATAAGCCTTAATCTTTGCTTGGGCCTTCAGAAGATGAGCTTTAAGAAGAGCTGAATGGGACTGATGCTCTCTCAACCATTGTTCCACATCTACATTATCAGACTGGAGAACCGAGGAGAAAAACCCATAATTTGGATTGTAGCCATACAAAGCTTTGAAGGGAGAACAACCCAGGGAAGTATGGTAATTGGTGTTATACCAAAACTCAGCTAATGGAAGCCAAGAATGCCACTTATGAGGGTTGTCATGCACAGAGCACCTCAAGTACATTTCCACACACTGATTCACCCTCTCACTCTGCCCATCTGTTTGTGGGTGATATGCTGTGCTCATATTCAACTTAGTGTCCCATAATCTGAACAAATCCTTCCAAAAGTGACTTGTGAAGATTTTGTCTCTATCTGACACAATAGAACAAGGTGGACCGTGCAACTTTACTACTGTTTCCAGGAAGGCTTTAGCCACTGTTGGAGCAGAAAATGGATGTTTCAATGGAATAAAATGACTATATTTGGTATATCTATCCACAACCACTAGGATCACAGTATATCCATCGGACTTGGGCAAAGCTTCTATGAAATCCATAGTTATGTGTTGCCAAGGACTATCAGGTATTGGTAAAGGATTTAGCAAACCTGGATACTTGCAGTGTTCATGCTTAGCTTTTTGACATATCTCACACTGTTGCACAAATTCAGCTACATCTTGCTTCATCCCAGACCACACAAACAGTTTCTGCACCCTTTGATATGTGGCCTGAATGCCAGAATGACCTCCTACGGCACTTGCATGAAAAGCAGAAATGAGTTTGGTTTTTAAGGCAGAGTTGGCCCCAATCCAAATTCGATCAGCCTGTTTGATAATTCCTTGGTGAAGAGAAAAACCTTCTGCATTTTTTTCAGACAAGGCTAACTGTTGTAAAAGTTGTTGAGCATGAGGATCTACTGCATAGGAGTTAGTGACCTCCACTAGCCACACAGGTTGACTTTGAGAGGTAGTAGTAACAGCCAACAAATGCCCCACCCGAGAGAGAGCATCAGCCACCGTATTTTCACTTCCTTTCTTGTACTGAAATGAGAACTGCAATCCAACTAATTTGGTCATGGCCTTTCTTTGCAGATCCGACGTTAACACTTGATCGCCTAACTGACATAGACTCTGATGATCAGTCTTTATGACAAAAGGGCCTCTTTGTAAGTATGCTCTCCATTTTTCTACTGCCATCATTATGGCCAAAAATTCTTTCTCGTATATGGATAATTGCTGATTCTTTACCCCCAACGCCTTACTATAGTAAGCTATAGGGTGACCTTGCTGGAGTAGAACAGCCCCTACTCCAGTAGCACACGCATCTGTTTCAACAATGAAAGGCTTTTCAAAATCAGGTAATCCCAGTACAGGAGTTGATGCCATGGCCTTTTTCAGAGTCGCAAAAGCCTGTTGAGCACTGTCAGACCAAGCAAAACCTTGCTTCTTCAGTAATTGAGTCAGTGGTTTCACAATAATCCCATAACCCTTGACAAATTTCCTGTAATAACCTGTCAAGCCCAAAAAACCTCTCAACTCAGTGACATTTGCAGGTCTGGGCCACTCTACCATAGCCCTGGTTTTTTCAGGATCAGTGGCTACCCCAGTATCAGAGATGATGTGTCCTAAGTACTCCAGCTTCTGTTGAGCAAAAGTGCACTTGCTAAGTTTAGCATAAAATTGATTTTCTCTCAATATTTGCAACACATTTCTGAGGTGTATCAGATGGTCCTTCAATGATTTGCTAAAGACCAAAATGTCATCCATGAACATGATCACGTACTTCCTGTTTTGAGGAGCAAAAGTGAAGTTCATCACACATTGAAAAGTGGACGGGGCCCAAGCCAAACCAAATGGCATCACTTTAAATTGGTAGTGCCCACAATGTGTTTTGAAGGCAGTTTTATGTTCATCTTCAGGAACCATCCTTATCTGATGATAACCAGCCCTCAAATCCAATTTTGAAAACCATTTAGAGCCTCCCAACTCATCCAACAACTCATCAACAATGGGCATCGGAAATGGATTCTTCAAAGTGATCGAGTTTAATTTTCTGTAATCCACACAAAATCTCCATGTCCCATCTTTCTTTTTAACTAAAAGCACTGGGGAAGCAAAAGGACTGATGCTAGGAACAATGATGCCTGCTGCAATCATCTCTGCCACCTGCCTCTCAATCTCATCTTTCTGCAAAGGAGAATATCTATATGGCCTGACATTCACAGGTACTGCACCAGGTAACAGATGTATTGCATGATCATGCACTCTTCTAGGAGGTAAAGTGTGGGGTTCCTGAAACACATCAGCAAATTCTGCTAAGAGAATCTGAACTTCAGAAAGAACCTCTTCGCTCTGTTTAATTGGCTGAGGGGAAATAAGCACAGTAGCCCAAATGTCATTGCCATTGTGCCATCTAATTGCCTTCTCCACTGATAGCTCTTTCAGTTCAGTAGGGACACTAGTGGTCATGCCTTGCAACTTAATGATCTGATCTTCCCGACGAAATTGCACCCATTTCTCCTTCCACTGACACACCATTTCACCCCATTGCTCCAACCAATCTATCCCTAGGATCATGTCATACCCACCCAAAGCAATAGATTTAAAATTGTATTTGAAGGTGTGTCCTTGCACCCACCAGTATAAATCAACCACTTCTTCAGAACATTGTAGCATATCTCCATTAGCCACTCTAACAGACAGTGTCTTGTTCAGTGGTCTAGGTGACACTTGAATCCTTGGCAATAAGGCAGAGTCAATAAAACTATTGGTACTGCCAGAGTCCAACAAAATAATAACCACCTGATTGCCAATTAAAGCTCTGAGTCTAATGGTTTTTGGGTGATCAGCTCCGGACACAGCATTCACAGATAACTGCATTTCAGCCAATGCTTCTTCCTGGGCAATCACAACATCAAGAACTTCATCACTTAATACTTCAGGAGTTTCAGACTGCAGTACATGCACCTGAGCTGATGTGGTCTTGGAACAGATATGTCCTGGCACATACTTGTCTCCACAACTGTAACAGAGACCATTGACACGCCTGAACTCTTTCAACTGGCGCGCTTTCCAAAGTTCTCCAGCTGGAACAGAGTTAATCTTGTTGTCAGACTTTGAGAAAAAAGTTCTGCCAGTATTTGGTCTCCCATATTTGTTCCTACCAACCACCTCCTCTTGTATCACAGCATAAGCAGCAGCCTCCGAAACTGTGTTTGGCAATTGTATCTCCACCGCGCCCCTTATCTCTTCTTTCAGTCCCAACAGGAATCGGGTGACCAGGAAGGTGTCGCTAACTGATTGTTCATACAACAGTAAACGATACACCAACTGACTAAATTCCCTTTGATACTCAGTGACTGAACCTGATTGCTTAAGTAACATTAACTCTTTCATTTTGTTCCTGTGAACATTGCGATCAAACTCAGCAGTGACTGATGTGCGAAATTCACTCCAACTAGGCCAGTGATGTGATAATTTGTACGCATGATACCAATTTGCAGCATCCCCTGACATATGCAATGTGGCCGAAGTCACCTTAAACGCCTCTGGAATGTCATACAGAGAAAAATACGCCTCGCACCCATCCAACCAAATTCTAACATCAGTGCCCTCAAACCTAGGAAAGTCCATCTTTGGCATCCATGGTTTTCTACTCTGGAACTCTCCACTGGAACCTGTCTCACCTTGCAGCCTATCTGTATTAACATCTATACGCACCTGAGGAGTAACAGGTACATGTGGTTGCTGTTGTTTCTGAGAAGGAGGAGAGCCCAAAATGCCATCTCCACTCGTTGTTGGTGAATGGGAAGATTGCTTGTGCTGCATTTCTCGTGCTGCATTTGCCTGTTCCTGACGCGCCTCACCCATGGACTTCATTGTTAGATTCACGTTACTCTGAACAATATCGAGCCGTTGCACTTGTTCAGCCATCTTCAAATCCAATTCGTTCAGGCGAGTTGCTATCTCGTCAATGCGTCCGAGATGTTCAGTGGCCTTGGAGAGAGCTTCAAGCTGCTTCATAACAGATGCCTCGAATGTGGCCATCGAGTCGAGCACTAACCGCGTCTGCACACTTGCCTTCGTCGGAGCCGTAGCGCCCTCGTCTACCGCCGCCGGAGCCGGCGAGCCTCAGGAGTTTTACAGACGCCCCCAACCTGAGCCTCTACAACCGACCCACTCGCCGCCCTGCCTCGCAAATCCAGCCGCTCGCCGGAATTTCACACCCTCAGAAGGAATCGAGGGAAACCGCGAGCGTACCTGAATCCGAAGCCGAACAACCACCGCCGCCACAGAAAACGCCACCGGCGCCGACTCTGACCACGGCCGCCACACCGCCGCCGCGAACCCCGATCACGGCTCGGAATTTCACGGGAGATCCCAACCTAGCCGTAACCGAGCTCGATTCGCCACACCCCGCCGCCGATCGCCCGAATCTGATACCAACTGTGATGTACCACGATCAATACTCACGAATTTACTCAGATTATATAGTTCCTCTCGATAATTGGGGACTTACAGAAGGAGATACAGGTTGGGGAATGGAGAGGGAGACTTGGAGAAGAGGTAAGACGGAGTAGGGACAGGGGGGGGACGAGACACAAGTCAATTCCTCGCTGCCGATCTGTTCTGGCTTCGCCTACTGATATACCCATCCACTCTTCTCGCCTGGACCTCCAGCCTTCTCGATTGGACTGCGGCCCACTCGACTTCCGGCCCATGAGCTTGCACTTGCTTCTGAATTACGCGCCCTTGACGTCCCTGCATCTGTCTTGCTTGTCGATGCTGTCAGCATCTGCGTAGCACTGCTGACATAGTGCAGCTGCCGGGACAGCTCAGGGGGTCTTTTTTGTTAGTCTGATCCAGAGGCAGTCTTTTTTGTCAATTAGATTAGCCAAGGTGGTATTATTGAACATTTTTGAATAAAAATATGATTGTATGCAGCTGTCCACTTTGCCAAAGTCAGTCATTTTTCATCTCAAAAAAAAAAGTCAGTCATTTTCTTAAAAAAACGGCGTAATAGTTCTCTAGTTTATTGAAAAAGTGTATTATTTAAGAAAAAATAGCTTTTTTGTAGGGGTAAGAAAAAAATTAGCTGATGCTCGAAGTTGGAGTTTGCCCTTCGTTCTCCCTCTACATTGGATTATTTATAAATTGGCCCCCAAGTACGTCGGCCCCCCTCCATCTCACCCCCGGAAAAAAAAAGGAAAAAAAAAACAAACCCGAGCTCCCGCCCGCCTGCGAAACATGTCTTCTTCTTCTTCCACCCCTCCGGCGGCCGGTGCCGGGGCCAGACGCCGGCGGCGATTCACTGAGACGCCTCCCTCCCGCGTCGTGGAGGAGGACCCCACCTCCACCGTGACGGACGTCTCCCCCGCATCGACCAGCTCCGAGTCGCCGTCCTCCAACTCCAGGCACACCCGCGCGGCCGGTGGCGATCAGCACGATGTCGCCGCCGCTGACGTCTGCATATTATCCACGCCCACCCGCTCCGTATTTAGGACGCCGTCTGCCATTATCCGATCCTACGCGCCGGTGAGTGCTCTTTCTTCTTTCTTGCCCGTGGATTCAAGAATCAAAGAAATTCAAGATTCAAGAAACCTGCATTTCATATCAAGAACCTTGCAGACCTCGGCCATGGCGCCCTTCCTGCTCTCCGGCGACCAAGAAGTTCCCTTGCCGCTCACCGGAGCCCCCGGGATCGCTGCTCCGTCGGCACCCAACGGTGAAGAGACGCGGACCCCTCTCACCGGCAACGCCTCACAGGCTCAGGTACGCCGTACGCGACCTTTCCGAGCGCGCTTCCCGGTGACGAAGGTTCTTCTGCGGGACGGGGCGTCGGGCGGCTAGGCGCTGCTCTTTCTAGCTTCGAGTGTAATTCTTGCGTCGCGCGGCGCGCGCGGGCGTCGGCCGTGCGCCATGGGGATCGGCGGCGGGGGCTCGGGCTGGGAGGGGGAGACGGATGAGAGGAGGTGCCGGCCGGTGGCCGGTGCTGTTCTGGCGGCGGGGGCTCGGGCTGGGAGGAGGAGAGGAGGTGCAGGCCGGTGGTGGCGGCGGCGGCGCCACGGAGGCAATGGCGCCGGGCCACGGCGGCAGGGAGGCAACAGCCGCGTGGGGACAAATTCGGTGTCAAAAAGGCTTAGTTGAGCGAACAGTGCTTTGCAAAAAGATTACTGAAAACCAGATGATTTTTGCAAGAAAAACAAGAACATGGTAGTTCTTTGATCCAGGGTCCACAATTGTGGTAAATTGTGGTAGTTTTTTTGTAGTTTACTCGACAAAACAAAACAAGATGATTCGACTTTTTGCTGAAAACAGAACAGGCTTGGCAATATTTTATTCAATTGCTTCACTTGGGTTAAAATCAAACAAGGTAGAGCTAGTGATGTTTGATTCAATTGCCTGAGTTTACTGTTGTAGGACTTGAACTTGATTGGGTATAATAAATTTCTGTTACTCGTATAAGATAGAGAAAGATATTTCAGCTTCTTTTTCTCGACAATATGTTTCTTGTCTGTGCATGATTAGTGTAAGATAGAGAATGATGTTTCAGCTTATTTATTTTTCGAATGTATGACGAAATAGAATTTTTCTGAAATTCATATACTGTTTTCACGAAATTTTGCAGGTTGCCACGTCCTCGAGCGGCCGGTGGGGGCAGGTTCCACGCTGCATCATATGTCGACTGAGTGTTGCGGGCAGGGTGATGACGTGCTGCGAGGCGTTGTTGTGCGTCGGCTGTGCAGTGAGCACCTCCTGCGGCTGTCCCCGGAGGCTCGCCGGGTTCGGCGGCCCAGTTCCCTTACTGCCGAGGTATGCGATACCAGACGAGCACATCGTGGAGTTTCCAGTGCTCCTCCCACGCGCGCGATGGCAGCTATTCCATACACGGAGGAGTACAGGAGGAGGGTCCATCTTCTACTCCTACTTCAGCGTGGAGGACGCGTTCCATAGGCGCGCGACTGGCGTCCTTTACCAGATACATGAGTATGTTGTCGTCGGGCGTCGTTGGACGCAGTTCATTTGTAGGTTGGTTGAGGTTCAGGGCTTGGGATTACTGCTACGTTTCGCTATCCCTCCCATGACGCCCATGGACATCGAGTTCCTGCTCGAGGTGTTGGACAGGTATAGGCAGCTACATGACGAGTGATGCATGATCCCCGTTTAGCTCTCGCAACATGTGTCACTCTGAATAACTCGTGATGTGATACCTTCAGCAGTTGCTGTTGAAATTCGTCCGGTTTGTACTTTATATTGTTGTTAGCCGCAACTCGTCCATAGGATCTACAAATTCAAATTTTTGGCATCTATGTATACTGACTGCACTTGTGATTTACTGTAGTTTATACATACATACATACAATCAATCGTCTCCAGTGCATGATATCTCCGTTCGTACTCGATTGCGAATTTGGCTTGGGTCAGTTTATAAATGACTCAGCAGTGATGGCTGAATAACAATTACAATAATGTAACATTACAATAATAAGGAATTTAAGTGTCACAGGCACTTATTCTGCCATCGCCAGATAAATTGCCGGAAGCATGTTCCCAAGCAACACATGAATACCAGTGGGAACTGCTGGTAGCTAACCTGCAACACATGAAGCCATAAAGAAAGGATTATTGACAACAACAAAAATACATCCGTGAACTATTATGAGAAAAGTTATTTTAAAGCTGGTTGTTAAATATGCATGTTCAGGACAAGGCAATGCGTATCAATGGAATTTTAGTGAAACTGAACAAAAGAATAGACATTCAGGCAGCAGTGATTGTTTACTGTAACTTCTCTGTACTAACGGTTACCAGGTCCTTTCCCAATAATATAAATTTCTATGCCAAATGTAAAAGGAAAGAATCAAGATGATGACCCCGGATTTAGCTGGTGGGGCGTTGTGATGGCATCCACCATTGTCGAGTTTGTAGGTGTGGCATGGTGGCTTCGGTTTGTTTGATGTATGATTGATTTTGCCGGACCTTTGTTGAAAATTTTAATAACGATGGATGTGTGCAGAGACCGGGGTTTCAACCTCCCTTTCCAAAAACCACATACCCGAGGTTACAGTGGGAGAGGGTATAGAAATGGCTTGTGAGGGTCCCTGGTCCAATCCACTCAAGCGTTTGCTGTTTCAATTCACAAGATTTGGTAAGCAGTTGAGCAAATGGAGGAGAATAGAGCATTACAGCAAGGAAACTGAGATGGCTAACAATATAAATAAGAAAGAACAAACTATACTTGACAACTTGAGAAGATTTGTACCAAGTGCATTCACAATTAGTAGTTCAAATTTGTCTAACACATTCTGTCAACTTCCCGTCCATACAAAACAAATAACTAATGGCATATAAAAATCACAATTAGTGAATCAAAATCACATGTTAATTGTATTCCTCAGAGAGTTGATTCAAAGTAATCAAACAAACGTATAGCTAACGGCATTAACAAAAATGCAAATAATAAACTTTGGAAGGCATCCAACACATACCTTGGACTCTTCAAACGGGTGTGTGAACGATTCCTTCTGTGGTCATATCTATCGCGGTCACTTCTGGATTATCACTCCATAAATCAGATTTTTAACAGAGTAAGCAGCATAACATATTTTCTCCTTTGCAAAAGGTGCTTCTTTTAGTCAAGATAAACAGAATTGTTTGTACACTATTTTGCGATGCCAAGGGGGGACCACCGCTGCATACAGCAACAGCCAACAAGTAAAAACATCATAGGTAGCCCATGGTTACAGATATAGACCAGAAAAAATGCCTACATGTACCAGTCCTCTAATTCATTTAAGTGGCATGGGAGTATCCATGAGGTTCAGAGTTGTGTTATTACGTGGAAGTGGAACCAAATATAGTACATTCAATAATTTTCTCCTATATAATTCCAGAACTCAACAAAAATCTGCCGAACATACCCCCCAGTAAAGCATGTAGCCAATCTTCAGAAGAAAAAAAACAAGATGGCCAATTAAGCACAAAGGACGACTGGGTTTCAGCATAATTAACTGGCACTCAGTTCATAAGTCAGAATTCAGCATAATTAACCAGCACTCAATTCATAACTCGGAATGCTGAAATTGATTGATGCAATTAAATACACATATGCATTACAGAAATCTACACCCGGTACCTTTAAGCATCGCGATCACTACTCCAGCGGGAATAGTCATGATCGCCGAACAATCACGGTGCTGCCTTCTTTCACAATGATGGAGATCATGGTCCCATTTCCGTTCACTCTCCCTGTCCTGGTACCTCTCCCTATCTCTCCCATGGTGCCGCCTTTCGGGCTTCCTGTGCTTGTCGTCGTAGCGTCCTCTATCCCTGTATCTAGACTTTGAGGGCCTTTTGTTGGAACTGATCTCAGTGTAACAAACTGAGAGAGATTAAGGGGAGACAAAGTCTCCTCCCCATACGAAAGTGCACCACGATCGGAGGTGCCAAACCAACGTTTTGGTTTCGGTCCATGTTCCCTAGCGCTCAGATATATAAGGGAGGTACGTGTCCCCTTAAAAAAGGATAATGATGTACACGCAAGACACCGAAAAAGGCCTCAACTGCCGATCCTAAAGAAGCGCTAAGGGTCCAGAAGACCGACGACCACCGCCAGCCGCCGAGGTCTGTGCTGGCGGCGCTCCTGCTGCCATCTGCGTCGCCTGCTCCTGCTCTACTTCCTGGCGATCTCCCCGTTGCTGTTGCTGGAGATTGGAGACTGCAAGATGCAGCCATGGTCTGCATAGGGGATGAATCGAGCAGTCATTAGATTTCATAACTGTAAGTTCTCACGCTTCCGCTCATGTAGGTGTTCTAATCACGAGATTAATATCATGTCATGTGTTAATCCTAAGGAATTATCTATCAATGGTATCATGAGCTGGTTGATCTCTGGTTTGAACCCCAATTAGCTCCTGTTTACTATTAATCTCTCACGTTAGGGTCTAATTGTTTATGTCCTGGTGTTAATTTTTTTGTGGTTAAGATCTAAAGTGGTACTGTTAGCATCGAAAGATCATGTGTAATACTTATTAGTTTCTGGTCATGTTAATAATGATTTATTCGCCATGTTTGAGAGCCCTACTGTTAATGACAATGACCATGATCAAGTACTACTAAATTGCTTTCAGATAAGGTTAATGACTCGTATGATTACACCCTGGTTATGGAATATATTTACAATTAATTGGATGTTGAAGGAAATCCCCAAAATATTTCCCCGATCCGAAAGACTACCCTTAGATGGCAATTCCCAATTTGTAAATCCAAATCCCCCAAATTTTGAAGCCCAAAATGTTGAAATTGAAGAAAAGAGGGGCTGAGACTTACGTTGTTGATGCCGGCCGGCCGCCGTGCGTGCTCGCCTTGGCTGGGCTGAGACTTACGTTGTTCATGCCGGCCGCTGTGCGTGCTTGCCTTGGCCTGATTGACGCCGTCCTTCGGGACGATAGTCGGAATGAAGCGTGCCGCCGCTCGCCGCAAGTATGGACGCGCGCCTTGTACGCCGCCGTCGCCTCCAAATGAACCGGCAGTCCCCGGCACTCGCCTCCTCGCCATATGTAAGCCGCGACTAGCCACGCTCGGCGGAGGAGCGCGCGGGACTCCGTCCGCTGCACGCTGCTCCGTCGAGAGTAGCCACCGCGCCGACAAGGCCGGCGAGCGTCGAGCGCCGCTGCGCCCGCCACCCTCTCTGGGTGAGCATGGAAATCGGGGGAGACGAGGGGAAATGCCTCTAGGGTTGTTTTGCTCTGCCCCGGGACGATCGGAGCCGTCGGCCTGATCCAACGGCTGAAACCGACGCGCAGCTCTGAACTGGCCTTCGGGCGCTTAGCAGGCCGTTTTCTCGGCTGGGCTGCGGCCCAGGTTGTCTCAGCCGGCAGAAAACGTTTTGTTTTATGTTTTTGTCTACTGGGCTGGACGAATGAATTATGGTAGCCATGGGTTGTAATGGACCAAGAAAAATATGTTTTGTTCATTTTTCTTATTCAGTGCATTTCAGCAATTATGATTATTATAAAATGACTATTTGTACTGATATAAAATATAAAATTGCCAGAATTTTTTTATGTAAATTGTGATTTTGTTTTCTTAGTAAAATGGAACTAACGAGAAGTTTTGCTAAGAAAATTAATGCACAATTAATGTTTATGTCAATTTTATGGCAATCCTTTAGTGATGATGATAAAAAAAATGTTATGGAAAGCCATGGGTTATTATGGGCCAAAACATGTTCTTTAGGCATTTTATTCAGTTTTAGTGCATTTGTTAAGTTTCTAATTATGTCTTTGCACTAGTAAGTTAGAATTTGCCTATAATTACGTATACATTTTCCGAATAAAATTGTACTAATGGTAAATTTTGTTTGGAAAATTTAGTGTGACATTAATGTTGATGCCATTTTAGTGGCACCTTGTATGATGATCACCTTTCTAGTATCATTTCAATGATGAAATTAATGTGAATCACTCATTGAACTTTCTGAATATTTTATGAGTGTGAAATTTTATGTTCATGCCATGCTAATGGCATTTTTTTATGTGATCATTACCAAGGGGTTGAGGCCACCTTAAGAACAATATTGATGGTGTGGTTCGTTTTCCTGCACCGTACCATACAACACAAAAATATCTAGCTAATATGCCTAATGGGCAAAATTAAAGTTTTTTGGTCGGTGCATTTTATGTCATGTTATTATGATATGCATCGCTGAAATATTAATAATGGTAAAAAAATGATGTTAATTAATTATGATCACGATTCCCTTAGCAAAGGAATTTTGCTTAGAGAATTGTTCTGATGTACATGCTATCACCAAATGTCATTATTTGGTGAATCCTTATGTAATTTTATGTCCAAATTTTATTATTTCGAAAATCTTATGATACCTGACAATAATGTTAATGTCATTTCACTCTGAATGTCAATTTTAATGTTTACTTTGTGGCAATGACATTATTTTTTTATTCTAATTCCAATGCCATTTTCATTGATGTCATTGAGAATTTTAAATATAATTTTGACACTTACATTTAATGTTATTATCGACATCAACTTTAGTGTCAAAAGGTATTTTTGTGTATGATGGCAAATATGATTAAATTATGTTGTTGCTTTATGTTACCTTTCAATTTAGCTGATGATTTTGCTGGTCATTATGTGATATTATGTCTCTAATCAAAATGAGCCAAAGTCAAATTTTGATTAAAGAATTAATGAGAAATATTCTAATGGTACATGATAATTTTCCAACCAACGTTGATTATTTTTCATGTGTCATGTATGAATAAATAAGGTTCTTTTCGTTTTCCGCCCAACGAACCTTATGTAAATAACTTTCCTACATGGAGAGTAGAGATCATTGTCTCATGTAAGGAATCTCCCAAAGTTCCTGTCACTAATGTTGAAGGATGTTAATCATGATGTCAAGGCATACATTGGGAGAGGTCTCAAGATGCATGCGCCATCATGCACATTACTAATGCAAAGGAGGTCAAAGTCAAAACTTTACTCCACTAGCACTTGTAGATGGCTTAATTCTTCATGTTATTGATGATGTTTGTTTAGGCTCCTAGTTATTGGAGAACCTTAATTGTTTGTCTCATGAAAAGATGACATGATTTTGTATGTTGCAAATTATATATTAATTCAACTTCAATTATGTAATGTTTGTCACACCCTAGGATAAGACAAGTTATGTTTTCACTAAATGATTTATTTGTAAAGATTATGTGATATGGTATAATTAAAGATGTATGAGAAGTGTAGACAACGAGACCTTATCGAAATTGTGGTTTCAGACCACATTTCGAGGGGGAGACTGAAAGTCTCGTTTAATATGAGATATCATGTTCACTTCTCTTACTTAGATATTATAAAACTAAGTAAAATATGTGTTTTAATTCTCTAATTAAGATGGAACCGACGATAAGTCTTGGTTGGAGAATGTATGAAAAGAACACACTAATGTCGATTCTCTAATTAAGATGCAACAAGTCTTATTTAGAAGAATGAATGGAAAATTACTCCTTTTATCATGTTATAATGTGTACTTAATACCTTATGAGCATTGTGAAGCACACATGAATGCTAAAGTGCCAACTGCCAAGCTTGCTAGTCTAATGACTAATATGGTGTAACATGTTGATTATATATTTGACCAACGTCGTTTATAATCATCCGTGACACTTCACTCAAGTGGCAAGTTTGTCAGTATCATGTGCTTGTGGTTATATTTCTGACTAACATCGTTTATAATCATTTGTCGTTGTTCATTAAGTTCTTTTCTATCTTCAGCATAACGGTGTTGTGATTTAGAACTGAGAAGATTGTTATCAAGATTTTGGATTTCTTTTCATCGCCTAAATAAAGTGATCATCAGGAAACTGTAGCTATGAACATTAATCTTAAGGATAGCTCCATTAGATCTTTGTTCATATGCATCAGGTAAATTGAGGGGAAAAACAAATATTCTAATGCAACACTTGGTGTTGAGACTCTCAACAATTTCCATATGATTGATAATGTGTGTGAATGATCATTTTAGTGGCTTGTTGCCATACAGATGAAGATTATGAGTTCTAGTGATGTATGGAACTCCATAAAATTTCCTCATTGAGTTGTTGTGATGCTTGTGTTGTTACTATGACATGCTCTTATGTTGACTTAGTTGAGAATGTATGTATGACTCAACCATACGGTTTTGTCATGGGTGAAGTTAACATAAGGCATGTTATCTAAAGAAATTCAATTATGAGATAATACAAGCGTCCTGACACTCATACTATAAGATGAGGGGGAGTAAGATCACTACCTTTTGGAGATGGAACATTTTGCGAGCCAAGTAATTTCTATTTTCTGTTTGTAACAAGAAGAATCTTGGTGATGCTTCATATTTTACTTGTATTAAGTTTTGCCAAGATATAGGTCCAAAAGGAGTACAAGTTTTATTATGATGACATACGTTGATAGAGTACGGAAGAAAATATTATGTGGTAGTACTCCATCGCACTTGCTACTAAAGTCAAGGGCAACAAAGGTGGGAATTTTAGTGTCCAAGGAACCATTATGAACTGATCAGATAATGTCGGTTCCTTATGCTTCAGCTATCAGAAGCAATATCTGTATTGAAGTATGAACATGCCCTTGTTTTGTAACCGGGGTAATTAGAAAATATACAAGTATGTCCAGAAATGGACCACTGGAAAAGCCGACAAATGTCTTGCAGACATGCAAGACAATAAAGTTTACATGCTCACTAATAAGAAGTCTAATAACTTCAATATCCTCGGATATTTAAACATTGTTTCTGCGAGATGTGTGGATCTTAAAGTTTGACGCTATGTTACATCCTCACTTCCGCAAATGGAGCTATATCGTGGAAAAGCTCTATAATGACACTGATGGCATTAGAAATAATGCACTTACTTATGTGGCATGTCAAGAGGCTATTGGGCAGGTTGTATGTCAAGAAGCTTTATTCCCGAAATTATGGTGGTAGACAGTATTTTGTAACCACCCACTGCAATATGAACACGCAGTTCTCTATGCGAGTAACAACAAGTCAATTGGTATTGCCAAAACCATTGACATAATGTCTCCGTTGTGAAAGATAGAGTCCAGGATCAAACCTATGATATTTGATTTATAAAGTTTTGCGGTACCGCTTGTTAAAGGCTTACCACCCATTTTATGATTATATGTTGCCGGCATGGGCTTGTAAAGTCTTTTTGATCCTGGAAATTAGGACCGTCAAATAAACCAACTCCCGTAAAGTAAAATGATATCCATTTCAAAATAGAATGATATACTATAGGTATTGAGGTTCAACGACACTTCTTTGGTCATTGCAACACCTTACTTTGATGTATTATTTCTATGAAGAGTGGGCTTATGATGTTTGTTAACCTTATGATCAAGGGGGAGAATGTTGGAAATGATCTCAGTGTAACAAACTAAGAGAGATTAAGGGGAGACAAAGTCTCCTCCCCATACGAAAGTGCACCACGATCGGAGGTGCCAAACCAACGTTTTGGTTTCGGTCCCTGTTCCCTAGCGCCCAGATATATAAGGGAGGTACGTGTCCCCTTAAAAAAGGATAATGATGTACACACAAGACACCGAAAAAGGCCTCAACTGATGATCCTAAAGAAGCGCTAAGGGTCCAGAAGACTGACGACCACCGCCAGCCGCCGCAAGGTCTGTGCTGGCGACGCTCCTGCTGCCATCTGCATCGCCTGCTCCTGCTCTACTTCTTGGCGATCTCCCCGTTGCTGTTGCTGGAGATTGGAGACTGCAAGATGCAGCCATGGTCTGCATAGGGGATGAATCGAGCAGTCATTAGATTTCATAACTGTAAGTTCTCACGCTTCCGCTCATGTAGGTGTTCTAATCACGAGATTAATATCATGTCATGTTAATCCTAAGGAATTATCTATCACCTTTCGCTGTGAGGCTGTGCATCGTGCTGGAAAAGAAAACAAGTTCCTGTGTCAGATGGATTTCAAAAATTCAGGGATTCCTAGTAAGATCGGCAGCAGTTGCTACTTAGAATCGTCAAGCCTGCTACTCAAAACCAGCACCAGATAATCACTATACGTGAATGAATCAGCAGGGAACTTCCGTTCAGCACTGGCACCCAGAGAATTTTATTAGCTACAAATTACTAATAAATCATCTCCTTCACCAGATGTCCCCGAACGGGCGAGAAAGCAAACCCCCCGTCGGGGTCAGAGTGAGACGCGAGCGCACCTGCGGACAGCGTTTTTCCGGCGAAGATCAACCCACAGCCTGTCCGGTCCGGGGACCTCGCCTCAGTCGCCGCGCCAGGAACAGACGGGACGAGCTCGTGGGAGAGAGCCATCCGCCTGCGTAGTCCCCGAACGGAAGAAGGCGGACGATCTGGCGGGCCCGTCTCTTGGGTTGGGTGGAGCTCACCTAGCCGCGCGCCGCCGTTCTCCTCTCCTCTCCTCGCCGCCGCTCTCTGGCTGACTGGGGGAGACGAGAGAGGAGGAGGCCGGGCCGGGCCTTCTGGTCGCTTTGGATTTCATTTCATCTGGAACTTCACTTGGGCCCGAGTTAACCTGGCAATCCGACTCATGGTCTACCCCGTTACTCTGATCATAGACCAATTATTGTGAGCACACAAGGGGAAGGGAGGAAGGAGAGTGGGAGACCGAAGCTTTAAGTTTGGAGCATGGTGGTTAAGGGAGGAAGGGTGCAGTGAAGAAATTGAAAGAGCATGGGAGGAAAGCTGGTCTATAGGGGACGGGGGAGTGGCGGGAGCTGTGGGTAGGGTGGCTTGTAGTATGAAGAGATGGCATAGAGAGGTTGCGGGAGAGCTGGAAGGCAGGCTGAGAAAGGCAAGGTTGGAGCTTGAAAAATGTATGAAGGAGCAGGTGTCCAAACATAAAGTAAAGGAGGAGGCAAGGCTGAGAGGAGTGGTGAGAGAACTCGAAGAAAAAAAGAACATCAAGGCGAAACAGAGTACACATATCTCATGCCTGAAAGATGGGAATAGAAACACCCGCTATTTCATGGCGTTTGCATCAGCAAGGAAGAAGGCGAATAGAGTAAAGGAGCTTAGAAGGGATGATGGATCGGTGGTAAAGGAGGGAGATGAAATGACTAACTATGTATGTTCGTTTTTTCAGGAACTCTTCACAAAAAAGAACGGGTTTCGGATACCCGAGCTTACTGCTAAAGTTCAACCGCGTGTCACCAATGCAATGCTAGATGCCCTCAATGCTGAGTTTACTCGTGAGGAAATCAAGGCTGCTCTTGATCATATCGGTGACCTCAAAGCTCCAGGCCCGGATGGTATGCCGTCCATAGTCTACAAAAAACATTGGCGCTTCATGGGTGACAAGATCGTGGAGGAAGTGCTTGCGGTGTTGAATGGGGGCGATATACCGGCAGGATGGAATGATACTGTGGTAGTGCTTATTCCAAAGACTAAGAACCCAAACAAAATTAAAGACCTCAGACCAATCTCACTATGCAACGTCCTATACAAACTGATCTCGAAGGTGCTTGCCAACCGCCTAAAGATCATCATGCCTTCGATCATATCTGAAAATCAGAGTGCGTTCGTGCCGGGGAGGCTAATAACGGACAACGTCCTGGTGGCGTACGAGCTGTCACACTTTCTAATGAACAAGAAGAAGGGAAAGGAGGGGTACACGGCGGTCAAGGCGGATATGAGTAAAGCCTATGACCGAGTAGAATGGAGTTTCCTTCAAGCCATGCTAGTTAAGATTGGTTTTAGCACAAACTGGGTGGATCTTATTATGAAATGTGTGACGTCGGTCCGGTATCAAACCAAGGTGAATGGTAAACTAACGAAACAATTCTGTCCTTCAAGGGGGTTGAGGCAAGGTGATCCATTGTCACCGTATTTGTTTGTGATATGTGCTGAAGGGCTGTCTGCACTACTTCATGCGGCAGTTAGAGAAGGGAGAGTAAGTGGTGTTAAGATATGTCCTGCTGCGCCGGTGGTGTCACACTTGTTTTTCGCTGATGACTCAATAATGTTGCTGAAATCAAACCAAGAAGAGGCGGCTGCATTGAGGGAAATCCTGGACCTATATGAGTCGTGCTCTGGGCAATGTATCAATGTGGACAAATCTGCCGTGATGTTTAGTCCGAATACATCAGAGGAGGCAAGAATTTCAGTGAAAAACAACCTCCGTATACAGAGCGAGAATTGGTCAGCCAAGTACCTAGGACTGCCAGTCCATGTGGGTAGATCAAGGAAGAGGGCTTTTGCATATATTAAAGGAGCAATAGCGGGGCGCATCTATGGGTGGAAGGAGAAGCTGATAGCAAAGGTTGGAAAAGAAACGTTGGTGACGACCGTGGCACAAGCTATCCCCACCTTTGCTATGTCCTGCTTTGACCTTACAAAGAGTTTTTGCCAAGAGTTGATCGCCCTGATCGGTAACTATTGGTGGAGCTGTTGGGGAACGTAGTATTTTCAAAATTTTCCTACGATCACGCAAGATCTATCTACTAGATGCATAGCAACGAGAGGGGAGAGTGTGTCTACGTACCCTCGTAGACCGAAAGCGGAAGCGTTTATCAACGCGGTTGATGTAGTCGTGCACCTTCACGATCCGTCCCGATCTAGTACCGAACGTACGGCACCTCCGCGTTCAGCACACGTTCAGCTCGATGACGTCCTCGCCTTCTTGATCCAGCAAGACGGGCGAAGTAGTAGATGAGTTCCGGCAGCACGACGGCGTGGTGACGGTTGTTGATGAAGAACAATCTCTGCAGGGCTTCGCTAAGCACTACAGAAACTAGACGGAGGATAAACTAGAGGGTTGGGGTAGCCGGCACACGGCTTGGTGTATCTTGATGTGTCTTGTGTGCTAGCCCTACCCCTCTATTTATATGTTGAGCCTTGGGGTCGAAACTTGGAGTAAAAGCCTTCACAAAGTCGGTTTCACCCGAAAGGCAAGAGTCCTTCTCGGACTCCAGGGCCAGACGCCAGGGTTCCCGGCGTCTGGACCCAGACGCCAGGGACCCTGGCGTCTGGCCCCTGGACTCCGCAAAACTTCCTTTTGCGCTTTCCAAAAACCTTGTGTGCTTTCCCTTTTGGCCCAAATAACGTGTTCTCGTACCCAAACACTTCGGGAAACATCCGGAACCTCTTCCGGTGAATTCCGGAACCCTTCCGGAGGTCAAACACTATTATCTCATATATTAATCTTTATCTCCGGACCATTCCGGAGTTCCTCGTCATGTCCGTGATCACATCCTGGACTCCGAATAACATTCGGTCACCAACATACATAACTCATTAAATACTATATCGTCAACGAACGTTTAAGCGTGCGGACCCTACGGGTTCGAGAACTATGTAGACATGACCGAGACATCTCTCCGGTCAATAACCAATAGCGGAACCTGGATGCCCATATTGGCTCCTACATATTCTACGAAGATCTTTATCGGTCGAACCGCATAACAACATACGTTGTTCCTTTTGTCATCGGTATGTTACTTGCCCGAGATTCGATCGTCGGTAGCACTATACCTAGTTCAATCTCGTTACCGGCAAGTCTCTTTACTCGTTCCGTAACACATCATCTCGTGACTAACTCATTAGTCTTTTGCTTGCAAGGCTTATTATGATGTGTGTTACCGAGAGGGCCCAGAGATACCTCTCCGACACTCGGAGTGACAAATCCTAATCTTGATCTATGCCAACACCACGAATACTTTCGGAGACACCTGTAGAGCATCTTTATGATCACCCAGTTACGTTGTGACGTTTGATAGCACACAAGGTGTTCCTACGGTATTCGGGAGTTGCATAATCTCATAGTCATAGGAACATGTATAAGTCATGAAGAAAGCAATAGCAGTAAAACTAAACGATCATAGTGCTATGCTAACGGATGGGTCTTGTCCATCACATCATTCTTCTAATGATGTGATCCCGTTGATCAAATGACAACTCATGTCTATGGCTAGGAAACATAACCATCTTTGATCAATGAGCTAGTCTAGTAGAGGCATACTAGGGACATATTGTTTTGTCTATGTATCCACACATGTATTAAGTTTCCGTTTAATACAATTCTAGCATGAATAAAAGACATTTATCATGATATAAGGAAATACAAATAATATCTTTATTATTGCCTCTAGGGCATATTTCCTTCAGTCTCCCACTTGCACTAGAGTCAATAATCTAGCTCACATCGCCATGTGATTTAATACTGATAGTTCACATCGTTATGTGAATAACACCCATAGTTCACATCGCCATGTGACCAACACCCAAAGGGTTTACTAGAGTCAATAATCTAGTTCACATCGCTATGTGATTAATACCCAAGAGTAATAAGGTGTGATCATGTTTTTGCTTGTGAGAGAAGTTTAGTCAACGGGTCTGTCACATTCAGATCCGTATGTATTTCGCAAATTTCTATGTCTACAATGCTCTGCATAAAGCTACTCTAGCTAATTGCTCCCACTTTCTATATGCATCCAGATTGATACTTAGAGTCATCTGAATTTAGTGTCAAAGTTTGCATCGGCGTAACCCTTTACGACGAACTCTTTATCACCTCCATAATCGAGAAACATTTCCTTAGTCATCCAGTTACTAAGGATAATTTTGACCGCTGTACAGTGATCTACTCCTGGATCACTATTGTACCCCCTTGACAAACTCATGGCAAGGTACACAACATGTTTGGTACACAGCATGGCATACTTTATAGAACCTATGGCTGAGGCATAGGGAATGACTTTCATTCTCTCTATATTTTTCTGCAGTGGTCGGGCATTGAGTCTTACTCAACTTCATACCTTGTAATACAGGCAAGAACCCTTTCTTTGACTGATCCATTTTGAACTTCTTCAAAATCAAGGTATGTGCTTTGTGAAAGTCCAATTAAGCGTCTTGATCTATCTCTATAGATCTTGATGCCTAATATATAAGCAGCTTCATCGAGGTCTTTCATTGAAAAATTCTTATTCAAGTATCCTTTTATGCTATCCAGAAATTCTATATCATTTCCAATCAACAATATGTCATCCACATATAATATTAGAAATGCTACAGAGCTCCCACTCACTTTCTTGTAAATACAGGCTTCTCCAAAAGTCTGTATAAAACCATATGCTTTGATCACCTCATCAAAGCGTATATTCCAACTCCGAGATGCTTGCACCAGTCCATAGATGGATCGCTGGAGCTTGCATACTTTGTCAGCACCTTTTGGATCGACAAAACCTTCCGGTTGCATCATATACAACTCTTCTTTGAGATATCCATTTAGGAATGCAGTTTTGACATCCATTTGCCAGATTTCATAATCATAAAATGCGGCAATTGCTAACATGATTCGGACAGACTTAAGCATCGCTACAGGTGAGAAAGTCTCATCGTAGTCAACTCCTTGAACTTGTCGAAAACCTTTCGCAACAAGTCGAGCTTTGTAAACAGTAATATTACCGTCTGCGTCGGTCTTCCTCTTGAAGATCCATTTATTTTCGATGGCTTGCCGATCATCGGGCAAGTCAACCAAAGTCCATACTTTGTTCTCATACATGGATCCCATCTCAGATTTCATGGCTTCAAGCCATTTTGCGGAATCTGGGCTCATCATCGCTTCCTCATAGTTCGTAGGTTCATCATGGTCTAGTAACATGATTTCCAGAACTGGGTTGCCGTACCACTCTGGTGCGGAACGTACTCTGGTTGATCTACGACGTTCAGCAGAAACTTGATCTGAAGTTTCATGATCATTATCATTAACTTCCTCACTAATTGGTGTAGGAATCACTAGAACAATTTCCTGTGATGTACTACTTTCCAATCCGGGAGAAGGTACAATTACCTCATCAAGTTCTACTTTCCTCCACTCACTTCTTTCGAGAGAAACTCTTTTTCTAGAAAGGATCCATTCTTAGCAACGAATATCTTGCCTTCAGATCTGTGATAGAAGGTGTACCCAACAGTCTCTTTTGGGTATCCTATGAAGACACATTTCTCCGACTTGGGTTCGAGCTTATCAGGTTGAAGCTCTTTCACATAAGCATCGCAGCCCCAAATTTTAAGAAACGACAACTTTGGTTTCTTGCCAAACCATAGTTCATAAGGTGTCGTATCAACGGATTTAGATGGTGCCCTATTTAACGTGAATGCAGCTGTCTCTAATGCATGACCCAAAATGATAGTGGTAAATCGGTAAGAGACATCATAGATCGCACCATATCCAATAAAGTACGGTTACGACGTTCGGATACACCATTATGCTGTGGTGTTCCGGGTGGCGTGAGCTGTGAAACTATTCCACATTGTTTCAAATGAAGACCAAACTCGTAACTCAAATATTCTCCTCCACGATCAGATCGTAGAAACTTTATTTTCCTGTTACGATGATTCTCTACTTCACTCTGAAATTCTTTGAACTTTTCAAATGTTTCAGACTTGTGCTTCATTAAGTAGATATACCCATATCTGCTCAAATCATCAGTGAAGGTCAGAAAATAACGATACCCGCCGCGAGCTTCAACACTCATTGGTCCACATACATCTGTATGTATGATCTCCAACAAATCTGTTGCTCGCTCCACAGTTCCGGAGAACGGAGTTTTAGTCATCTTGCCCATGAGGCATGGTTCGCAAGTACCAAGTGATTCATAATCAAGTGATTCCAAAAGTCCATCATTATGGAGTTTCTTCATGCGTTTTACACCAATATGACCTAAACGGCAGTGCCACAAATAAGTTGCACTATCATTATTAACCTTGCATCTTTTGGCTTCAATATTATGAATATGTGTATCACACGATCGAGATCCAACAAACTATTTTCATTGGGTGTATGACCATAGAAGGTTTTATTCATGTAAACAGAACAACAATTATTCTTTAACTTACATGAATAACCGTATTGCAATAAACATGATCAAATCACATTCGTGCTCAACACAAACACCAAATAACACTTATTTAGGTTCAACACTAATCCCGAAAGTATAGGGAGTGTGCGATGATGATCATATCAATCTTGGAACTGCTTCCAATACACATCGTCACTTCATCCTTTAACTAGTTTATGTTCATTATGCAACTCCTACTTCGAGTTACTACTCTTTAGCAACTGAACCAATATCAAATACCGAGGGGTTGCTATGAACACTAGTAAAAATACACATGAATAATCTGTATATCAAATATACCTTTGTTCACTTTGCCATCCTTCTTATCCGCCAAGTATCTAGGGCAGTTCCACTTCTAGTGACCATTTCCTTTGCAGTAGAAGCACTTAGTTTCAGGCTTGAGTTCAGCTTTGGGTTTCTTCATGGGAGTGACAACTTGTTTGTCATTCTTCTTGAAGTTCCCATTCTATCCCTTTGCCCTTTACTTGAAACAAGTGGTCTTGTCAACCATCAACACTTGATGCTCTTTCTTGATTTCTACCTTCGCCGATTTCAGCATCACGAAGAGCTCGAGAATTACTTTCGTCATCCCTTGCATATTATAGTTCATCACGAAGTTCTACTAACTTGGTGATAGTGACTAGAGAACATTGTCAATTACTATCTTATCTGGAAGATCAACTCCCACTTGATTAAAGTAATTGCAGTACCCAGACAATCTGAGCACATGCTCACTGGTTGAGCTATTCTCTTCCATCTTGTAGGCAAAGTACTGTCAGAGGTCTCATACCTCTCGACACGGGCATGAGTATGAAATACTAATTTCAACTCTTGGAACATCTTATATGCTCCGTGGCGTTCAAAACGTTTTTGAAGTCCCGATTCTAAGCCGTAAAGTATGGTGCACTAAACTATCAAGTAGTCATCATATCGAGCTTTTGTCAAAACGTTCATAACGTCTGCATCTGCTCCTGCAATAGGTCTGTCACCTAGCGGTGCATCAAGGACATAATTCTTCTGTGCGGCAATGAGGATAATCCTCAGATCACGGAACAATTCCGCATCATTGCTACTAACATCTTTCAACTTGATTTTCTCTAGGAACATATGAAAAATAAACGGGGAGCAACATCGCGAGCTATTGATCTACAACATAGATATGCTAATACTACCAGGACTAAGTTTATGATAAATTAAAGTTCAATTAATCATATTACTTAAGAACTCCCACTTAGATAGACATCCCTCTGGTCATCTAAATGATCACGTGATCCAAATCAACTAAACCATGTCCGATCATCACGTGAGATGGAGTAGTTTTCAATGGTGAACATCTTATGTTGATCATATCTACTATATGATTCACGCTCGACCTTTCGGTCTCCAGTGTTCCGAGGCCATATCTGCATATGCTAGGCTCGTCAAGTTTAACCCGAGTATTCTGCGTGTGCAAAACTGTCTTACACCCGTTGTATTTGAACGTAGAGCTTATCACACCCGATCATCACGTGGTGTCTCAGCACGAAGAACTTTCGCAACGGTGCATACTCAGGGAGAACACTTATACCTTGAAATTTAGTAAGGGATCATCTTATAATGCTACCGTCGTTCTAAGCAAAATAAGAAGCATAATAAGATAAACATCACATGCAATCAAAATATGTGACATGATATGGCCATCATCATCTTGTGCTTTTGATCTCCATCTCTAAAGCACCGTCATGATCACCTTCGTCACCGGCGCGACACCTTGATCTCCATCGTAGCATCGTTGTCGTCTCGCCAACTATTGCTTCTACGACTATCGCTACCGCTTAGTGATAAAGTAAAGCAATTACATGACGATTGCATTTCATACAATAAAGCGACAACCATATGGCTCCTGCCAGTTGCCGATAACATTACAAAACATGATCATCTCATACAAAACCGTATAACTCATCATGTCTTGACCATATCACATCACAACATGCCCTGCAAAAACAAGTTAGACGTCCTCTACTTTGTTGTTGCAAGTTTTACGTGGCTGCTACGGGCTTAGCAAGAACCGTTCTTACCTACGCATACAAAAACACAACGATGTTTCGTCAAGTATGTGCCGTTTTAACCTTCACAAGGACCGGGCGTAGCCACACTTGATTCAGCTAAAGTGAGAGAGACAGACACCCGCCAGTCACCTTTAAGCAACGAGTGCTCGTAACGGTGAAACCAGTCTCGCGTAAGCGTACGCGTAATGTCGGTCCGGGCCGCTTCATCTCACAATACCGCCGAAGCAAAGTATGACATGCTGGTAAGCAGTATGACTAGTATCGTCCACAATCTCATTGTGTTCTACTCGTGCATATCATCTACGCATAGACCTGGCTCTGATGCCACTGTTGGGGAACGTAGTATTTTCAAAATTTTCCTACGATCACGCAAGATCTATCTACTAGATGCATAGCAACGAGAGGGGAGAGTGTGTCTACGTACCCTCGTAGACCGAAAGCGAAAGCGTTTATCAACGCGGTTGATGTAGTCGTGCACCTTCACGATCCGTCCCGATCTAGTACCGAACGTACGGCACCTCCGCGTTCAGCACACGTTCAGCTCGATGACGTCCTCGCCTTCTTGATCCAGCAAGACGGGCGAAGTAGTAGATGAGTTCCGGCAGCACGACGGCGTGGTGACGGTTGTTGATGAAGAACAATCTCTGCAGGGCTTCGCTAAGCACTACAGAAACTAGACGGAGGATAAACTAGAGGGTCGGGGTAGCCGGCACACGGCTTGGTGTATCTTGATGTGTCTTGTGTGCTAGCCCTACCCCTCTATTTATATGTTGAGCCTTGGGGTCGAAACTTGGAGTAAAAGCCTTCACAAAGTCGGTTTCACCCGAAAGGCAAGAGTCCTTCTCGGACTCCAGGGCCAGACGCCAGGGTTCCCGGCGTCTGGACCCAGACGCCAGGGACCCTGGCGTCTGGCCCCTGGACTCCGCAAAACTTCCTTTTGCGCTTTCCAAAAACCTTGTGTGCTTTCCCTTTTGGCCCAAATAACGTGTTCTCGTACCCAAACACTTCGGGAAACATCCGGAACCTCTTCCGGTGAATTCCGGAACCCTTCCGGAGGTCAAACACTATTATCTCATATATTAATCTTTATCTCCGGACCATTCCGGAGTTCCTCGTCATGTCCGTGATCACATCCTGGACTCCGAATAACATTCGGTCACCAACATACATAACTCATTAAATACTATATCGTCAACGAACGTTTAAGCGTGCGGACCCTACGGGTTCGAGAACTATGTAGACATGACCGAGACATCTCTCCGGTCAATAACCAATAGCGGAACCTGGATGCCCATATTGGCTCCTACATATTCTACGAAGATCTTTATCGGTCGAACCGCATAACAACATACGTTGTTCCTTTTGTCATCGGTATGTTACTTGCCCGAGATTCGATCGTCGGTATCACTATACCTAGTTCAATCTCGTTACCGGCAAGTATCTTTACTCGTTCCGTAACACATCATCTCGTGACTAACTCATTAGTCTTTTGCTTGCAAGGCTTATTATGATGTGTGTTACCGAGAGGGCCCAGAGATACCTCTCCGACACTCGGAGTGACAAATCCTAATCTTGATCTATGCCAACACCACGAATACTTTCGGAGACACCTGTAGAGCATCTTTATGATCACCCAGTTACGTTGTGACGTTTGATAGCACACAAGGTGTTCCTACGGTATTCGGGAGTTGCATAATCTCATAGTCATAGGAACATGTATAAGTCATGAAGAAAGCAATAGCAGTAAAACTAAACGATCATAGTGCTATGCTAACGGATGGGTCTTGTCCATCACATCATTCTTCTAATGATGTGATCCCGTTGATCAAATGACAACTCATGTCTATGGCTAGGAAACATAACCATCTTTGATCAATGAGCTAGTCTAGTAGAGGCATACTAGGGACATATTGTTTTGTCTATGTATCCACACATGTATTAAGTTTCCGTTTAATACAATTCTAGCATGAATAAAAGACATTTATCATGATATAAGGAAATACAAATAATATCTTTATTATTGCCTCTAGGGCATATTTCCTTCAGGAGCCAACAAGATAAGGAGAATATTGTCCATTGGATTGGATGGGAGAAACTGATCAAGCCCAAGGCAAAGGGTGGACTAGGTTTTCGAGACGTGTATAGTTTTAACATGGCAATGCTATCAAGGCAAGCCTGGAGGCTCATACAAAACCCGGATTCGCTATGCGCTAGGGTCCTGAAAGCTCGTTACTTCCCCCATAACCATGTGCTTCAGGCCGAGGCAAGAGATGGTATATCATATGCATGGAGGAGCTTGCTAAAAGGCCTCGACCTTGTCCGCGAGGGATACATCTGGTGAATTGGAGATGGGCTCAGTGTCAATATCTAGACCGACCCCTGGATTCCAAGGCCGTGGTCAAGGAGAGTTGTTACCCCGAGAGGCAACAACCTACTGCAGTATGTCTGCGAGCTAATAGACCCGACCACAGGACAGTGGGACGAGCACCTGGTGTGAGACACCTTTTCTAGGGACGATGCTCGACACATCATGCAGATACCACTGTGGGAGGGGGTGCAAGACTTTGTGGCTTGGCAGTTTGATAGTAAAGGTCACCACTCTGTTAAGAGTGCGTACAAGTTGCATGTGGAGTTGAAGGCTCTAAGGAAGAATGGAGGAGTGGGAATGAGCTCTACGGTTGCTAGTAGCCTGAATAGTTGCAGGGATGAATCTTGGAAAAGAATTTGGCAGCTTCCTTGTCCGCGGAATGTCCAGATGTTCACCTGGAGAATGTGGCATGAATCACTAGCCCTTCTAGTGCTAACGCGGTTGCTCATGAGCTAGCAAGGCTGGGGCGTATGTATCCTGAAAACTATGGGGTCAAGTGGGAGTCTGATGTACCAGCCCAAGTGGCTGTTTGTGTGGCGGGTGATATGCCCGAGCACCGTTAAGTAATAAAGCGTTCTGCTGTGCTTTAAAAAAACATAAAATAAGAACTTCCAACGTACACCTCACAAAACGTACACAGATATATTACCACCACATGATGAAGCCCACACGACCCAATCTAACAACCATCATTAATTTTTTTGAGATCTGGTGTACGCTTAGCAGTTTACATAGACTGGTCGTACTCCACTGGATGAAAATATGAAACTCTCAATCCCACCTCCGCTGCCTCTCAAATCACGCTAATCTAACCATCTACTCCCTCCGTTCCCAAATATTTGTCTTTCTAAAAATTTCAACAAGTGACTATATACGAAGCTAAATTAGTGAATCTACATTCTAAAATATGTCTTCCCCACTACTATTATACAATCAAACAAGAACTTTCTTACTTACACCCCACATAACATACACTGACACATCACCACCATAGGATGAAGCCCACACGACCCAATCTAACAACCATCATTAATTTTCTTCGAGATCTGGTGTGCGCTTAGCAGTTTACATAGGCTGGCCGTTCTC
>LR738713.1:681676400-681707700 GCA_902687465.1 Secale cereale
GTGTGTGTGTGTGTGTGTGTGTGTGTGTTTGTGTGTGTGTGTATTATTTTCTTGGTTATTTCGATAAAATGTAGACGAAATCGATCACGGGCGCGGCGTGCACTACGCTTTTTTCAGCGCTAGTAACTAACAAGCCGACACACAGTTTCTATTCAAAATCTATAGAGAACATGCTACTTGACCATTGGTACGGTGCGTATTATTACCATGCCAATTACACAGTAGTTATTCAGCGGTTTGCTATCTATAAGTTTACACAAGTTCGGCGTCCTCGATGCGCTCATGCCTCTCTCTCTCTCTCTCTCTCTCTCTCTCATGAAAGGGATCAAGTCACAATTTAGCAAATGATTTAGGGGATAGGTTAGTTTTCATCCCACCAATACACCAAATTATTGGGGGTTAAGTTTATGAATAACTAAATATGGTCTAATAACATCTACATGAATACCAAATTAGCTAAATAGTATTGCACAATTTTTTTAATGGAAAATCTAGAAAATGTTCAAATTATACATAGTGCATGGAAATGGAGAAAAGGGCAAAAAAATTGAGGAACTCACTCGGATATGTTTCGACAAACTTTATTTCACTCTAACGTCCTCACGATTAAGATGATTGCCATTGTGTTGGTACCAAAATTGTGACTCTATTGGTACCAAAGTTACCTGTGGCAACTTTGGTATCGATAGAGATTAGAGAGTGCCAACTTCGTAAATCTGACGGTTAGTTTGAGACGGATTATTTTCACCCAAACATGCACATGTGAGATTAATTCTCACCGAGACAAAATCGACCTCCAAGACAAATAGTATATCAAATTAACAATTTTGAGAGATCAAATGTTTTAAAGTTTAAAAAATACCATTTATATTGTAGATATTAAAATTGTCTCGAATATGTTTACTGGGTTGCAGTTAGACTCGGAGTATGCAAAGAGTTCGGTGTTTGAGTCGGACAAGCGTGGTCTGAAGCTATTTTATAAGGTCACCGCGGATAGCCAAAGTAGACTAGATCACGAAAGGGACGGTATGTGGCCTTGGAGGGGAGGTGCACTCGTAATCATGCCCCGAGAGGATTAGTGACGATGGTAAACCTCGTTCATAAAAAAATCACACGTCTCGTCACTCGTCTACTTTTCCGCAATGATCTATTTGCGTATTTTTTAACAGTAGACATCGTCGCTCTTTTTTCTCCTCGCTTGCATACATGAAGGGTGTCGTTCTAAAATCCAAACATGGGCACATTTGCGTCCTATTAACGTTCTTAAACCATTTTGTTTGCTTGAAGGTGACATGCTAGACGGAAGGAAGGCCCTAGTTTGGAAATGCAAGCTGCATGATCACTTCTCTCGTCCTGTGAAAGTTCTCGTCCTCGTCCCGATGTTCCAGCTGGTAAACCGACGACGCCTCCCGCTTGCCGATCACCATGTCTCGTCCGCGCTTCACCTTTAGCCACTTATCACCGGCCAACTTCGGGCCGATGTGCTCCTCGTGGAGGCCAATGTTGCCGAACAGCCGGGACTCGCCGTTGTGTGGCGGGACGTCGACAAAGCGGCTCATGTCGAACACCTCCTCGGCGGCGCCTCGCTCCGTGTCGTAGGCGTACACCTTGTGCCGGCTCGTCGCCAGCAGGATCTTCTTCTTCGCGCTGCAGAGCGGCACGATCTCCCGCTCCCCGCTGAGCTCGTCCCGGATCGGCCGGGGCAGGCTGCCCACGTCGATGCGGCAGCGCGCGGACCACGATGGCGACGACGGGCTCCACGTGACGAGCAGGAGCACGTCGTCGACGAGCCTGTCGTGGACGACGGCGCAGAGGGCGCCGTCGAGGTTGGTGAGGTGCCGGATGCGTGACGCCAGCCGCGGCGGCGTGCGCACCCACCCGAACCGCTCGGCGCCGACTGAGAGCGACAGGATGGGCGCGTCCTGCTGCGGGTCCTTGGCGGTGCCGTCGTCGGCGCTGCTTCGCCGGTGCAGCAGCCAGTAGAGGGATCCGTCGAGGGCCACGGGAGGGCTGCCGTCGACGTAGCACGCGAATCCTGGCGGCGCGTTGCCGCCGGCGCAGCGCCGCCACCGCCACTCGCCGGAGGCCGTAGGCGAGCACACCTCGCACTTTTGCTGCCCGAAGATGTTCCTGAAGAGCCTCACCACCTTGTGCTTGCCGGTGGCCGGGTCGAAGCCGATGCCGGTGCTGGAGAGCTCCAGAGGAAGCCGTTGGAGCAGCATCAGGTTTGGAACCACCGGTGCTATCTCCTCCGCCGTCTCGCACGGCGGCAGGGACACATGCTCGCCGGTGGAGAGGTTGAAGACGTGGTACTCCGACAACCGGACGTCGAAGACGAGCGTCAGGCCACGGCACGGCTTGCCGGTGAGTACCAGGTGCTCGCCGGCGAGGTTGCCCACGCTGAGCAGCTTGCGGGCCGTGGCGGGCGGCGCGCCCCCGTCCACGGGAAGCGAGCACGCGTAGAAGGACGTGGCGACGCCCCGCTCGGTCGGCGAGAAGAAGACGATCTCGGGGTGGCGCGCGGCGGCTGCTCTGGCAGCGGCGTGCGCGGCGACGAAGTGGTCGGAGGCGAGGGCCGCGTTCCACGCCCGGCAGACTGATCTGCAGCGCACGGCTGCGTCCACCGGCAGGCGCGTGAGGATCTCGTCGACGATCAGCTCTACGTTCAGCGGCGAGGGCGGTTCGCCGTGCGACGGCTTGATCCTGGAATTTGCAGGCGAGGTTGCCATCGTACCTTCGCACGTACCTCGATTGATTGATTGACCGACTTACTATTGAGAATTGAGATGATCTGTTGGCGACGGCCGTAGGTATATTTATATATGAGCTTAGCGATCAGCGTCTCAAGTCGAAGTCGGACTGTGGGACAATCGTTTGGATCAGGTGCCAGGGAGGGAGTTCCTGCATGCTCTCGGTTTGGACTTTGGACACGTCAGCCAGTTTTGCTAGAACTGGCGGGAGCACACCGTTCAAATGTCGGATTAATTTGCACACGTTTTTTTTTTTTTGCCGGGGAGAAAATTGTATTAGTCAATCACAATGTTCTTACAGTCCTCCATGTTCTAATCTATGACCATGGAAGGACCTGAACCGATCCGTGTCATGGTTCTACCTTCAGTTCTCGCAAACCTAGCTAGACAATCACTAGCCTTATTTTGGCTACGACTAACATGACTAATACAAGTTTCTCGAAGACTTAACAAATACTTAACTTCCTTCATGAGAGAAACATAAACGGATTTGTCATCTTTGCGCTTCTGAATCATGCCAACCGCCATCAGCGAGTCCATCTCGATCGCAATTGGTAGCTCTCCTCCGGCCTCGGTCGTTGTCGGCAGTCGCAGTGTCAGTCCTCCAGCCGCCAGGCTAGAAGGAGAAGCCATCCAATCCATTCTACTCATCTACAAATCACCAAGTTAATTTTTTTCTTTAAACCTTTTAAAACAAATTTCAAGCTTTATTTCTACAGAAGAGGGTGCATACTCAAAGTTGAGTAGAACATGACGAGAGGCCTGACCATTGGCGTAGGCAGGATCAGGCATGGCCCGGGAAAGCCCCGGGCCGAACACATGCTACAGTGCCAAATAGTGCCGACGATGCTAAAGTCAATGAAGAAGAGATCGGGCGCCATGACTGGGGCGGTTGCCCGGGCTGCCCGACCGGGCATGACTGCGGACGACCTGGCTGGGGTAGCCTGATAGGGTTTTGGCCCACGTGCTTCAAATAAAATATTCACTACATTTTCTAAATAATGGATTTGAGGGCATGTGCAACGCGGGCGCTAGTGCCCGACGCTAGGATTGTTTCCCTGGCCGTTACGTTGAATTCCTGGCTAAACCAGGGATTATCTTTGGCGTCGATGCCAACTGATGCGCTGGGCGCTACAAGGAAATTTTTCACGTATTAGAAGAGGAAGAATCGACCCAGGCGCCTATTGGATAGCTGCTACCGTTGGAGACATGGACTCTTGCACAGACGCTAGGAATTTAAATCATTTATTTTAGCTAGTTAAGCGCCTAAGCAAGCGCCCTCCATTGGAGATGCCCTGAAGGACTAAAATATTTCACACTAAATGTTGTCTGGAAATATGTTCAATCAATCGTGATATGTATGTATTCCGGAAAATATTTGCAACACATTCAGAATGTTCTGCCTTCCAAGAACAAAGATGGTAATCAAGTTTATGTTAAGTTCCAAACCTTTTTCTTCTGGACAAGAACACTGCTGAAGTATATTACTTGCAGTAACCAACCAAAAAATATATTATATACTAACAAATTCAATACTGCAACAATAGTTATGTACTTGCGAAACACATACCAAACAACAAAAATATCAATAAAGAAAAATGGAGCAATAAAATAATTCATGAGAAAATTAAAATGATGGAACAGGAAAAATAAGAAAAGAAAAACCGAAACCCACAATTTGACTTCTAACTGGTTGAAATCTACCAAACCCATGAATTTACACATATCACGAGCCGACTTAGAAATAAAATTACCAAAAGAATTGGGTGTACAATTCCGCTGCAATGCTTGAATTTCTGTGGCACGTCTTTATATAGTTTGTACGAATGTGGTAAACTTAGCATTTGTGTTCTCATATAAATTGGAATGTATACTTACTTTCTTGGATTTTGATGCCAAAGTGTTGAGTCCATTGTTTACTCTTTCATAGAAAGCAACACAATTTTACTTTTTGATTTGTCATCATCTTCCACACTATTTTTTGAGAACAATTGGAATTTAGTAATTTGTCTATACAAAATAAATGACCTAAAAGAAACAAGAAAAAACAAAAAGATCAAAGATTCCTGATAAACCTAAAATACTATCAAAGACCTATAAATTCATCATCTCTATCTCCACCTTTTGCATTTGCGATATTCTTCCATGTCTTAGTGAAGAAGCTGAAAAAAAGGTGAAAACGATGATGCAAGGGTAGTAGCTAATTTTCTTGGGTCCATCAAGATATGTTTATGTCGAAGTCATCAGCAGGCCCACATACTATTCATTTTTGAATCTTGCTTTGTCACATATGGAGCCCATTAGCTTCTTGTGGTCCAGGAGCTGTCCGGTATTTATTTTTTTCAATGAGAAGGTACATGCCACTCATTATCATGTTTACTGTTATTTATATAGATCTGAGTTACTAGGAATTGCCATAGTTTCCCTCTATGGTGGACATATAGTAGATTTTCTAAAGTACATCTAGGCATATCATATTTTTATAGAAGACAGAAAACAAGTTCAATAGATTACAACTTGCTGTGAATAACAAGTGTTGATTTGTGTGATGTATATTGAAGGATAACTGTTTTTCAGGTTGCACAGACATGACGACAGAACTTAGCGGTATTGACTATTGAGTACTAGCTAATTCGGCTAAAATCCTCTCAAGCAAGTAACAGCTCGCTCACTGATCTCACTTGTGAAAACAGGGATGATCTATGGACACGGGTTTGGTGACCATCGTTCCAGACGCACCCTTATGAGTAGTAATTTTGAAAAAAATATTACAAAAAATGAAAACAAATTGTTTTTTCAATGTACTTAGTCTACCGGTATACTCACATATAAAGTTTCACATAGAAATCACATCCGTGGTAATTTAGGAAAAAAATGACAAAATCGAAGCTATATTAGAAGAAAACACTGTTTGATGAAATAGTTTGGTCCCCATTGTATTTTCTTCACTGAGAATACCATGGGTGTCAATACATCACCAAATTTCGCATGTGAGTGGAATGGTTGACTATGTTTCATACCCTGAAATTTAAAACAAATTATCAAGGATTTTTTTTAATTTACTATTCATGTGGGTGCGCGTGGAACTATGTTCACCTTCGTATTTTCGATGATCTATTCATGATATAGCTGTAAAACAATAGTGTTAGTCGAATTTCTGGACCGTTAGATCACCATCAATGGCCAAGATCGTGCGGTCATTGTTCTTCAACCTCCGTTTCTTCTTCCTGCGCACGATGTTTTCTTCCCCACACCACCAATAACCACCAGTCGGACTGCCACCCTCCCCTCGCCGTGCCGCCAGTGCCCAAGGTTATCCGTCTAACCTACCCCCTCCGCCTCCATCTCCTATTGGTGCCGTCAGCCCCACACTCGCACCGGTCAACCCTCTTTCTCGCCTCCGCGGGTACATCGCACCTCACTTCCGCTCGCAGCGCCACCCCCGTCTCCGGTGAGGTCCTGGCTCTCGCCATAATCGACGCTCCTCATTGCCGCTCTTCATGTCGCCTCCGTCTTTGGCCTAGGTGGAATCGGTTGACGCACGTGAAAATTCCAAGTACCTCCTGCTTAGCAAATGCGTGAAAAAAAAGACACTCGGTGACCGCACACAACTGGCACGACTGACATTCTTGTACCCACCCATCAAAACAGTGGCGCAGCTGTAGAGAGCGGACGATCTGCATACGGGGGCATCTGCACCCACTTTTCAAAAATGTACTTTTGACGCATTTTGTAATGTTCAAAAATTCTAAACAAAAATTTATGTATACATGTTGGCAAAGGTATGCCCACAGCACAAAGTTTTGTGTGAAAAAGTATTTTTGTTTTGTCTCAGTAAAAAAGACAAATTTTACTGCTTCTAAATAGCGTTTTACGGCACAAAAAATTGTCTTTTTTGCACAGGCTGCAAAAAAAGTTGTTTTTCTATGAAATTTTCTGCACACACATAGAATATGGAGATGTCTGCCCGCAACTTTTTTCAGAATTTTTTGACATTGCAAAATGTGTTTTTCAAAGTGGGTTCATATGTACCCGGGTTCATCCATGCACTTCTCCGCAGCTGTACCTCTATATAAACGTGATGGGTCGTTCACCAGTTAAGCAGCCACCAATCATTCATACGGTCGTGGTCACGGCCATGGCTTCCTCCGTCTCCAAACGCTCCTTATGCCTCCTACTCCTCCTGACCGTCTGCCTCCATGGCTCCCCCGCCTCGTCCCGCCCGGCCACCGAGGACACTGACCCGATGACGCTGCGGATGATGGCGCAGCGATTCCGGCGATGGAAGGCGGAGCACAACCGGACCTACGCTACCCCGGCGGAAGAGCGCCACCGGCTCAGCGTCTACGCGCGCAACATGCGCTACATCGAGGCCACCAACGACGACGCCGGCGCCGGGCTCACCTACGAGCTCGGCGAGACCGCCTACACCGACCTCACCAGCGACGAGTTCATGGCTATGTACACTTCTCGGGCGCCGCCGCTCTCAGACGAGGACGTGCCGATGACGATCACCACCCGTGCCGGCCCGGTCGCCGTTGCCGGTGGACGCTGGCAGGTCTACGTGAACGAGTCGGCCGGCGCGCCGGCGAGCGTTGACTGGCGAGAGAGAGGCGCCGTCACGGCGGTGAAGAACCAAGGCCAGTGCGGTACGTTACGCTACGTGGATGGTGGGCCGTCGCCATCCACGTATCCATCGTTCATTTCTTCCCTTGGTCTCCAATTATTATTATTTTTTGAATTTTCGTCTCCAATTATTGCGACCTCCCTGTAAACACATGGCTGTCTGCGATCCACATGCTTGCATGTGCTCCTGCTGGCCGATGCCTAGCTAGCTGCTTCATCATTAGGGGTTAGACAATTGCTTACTTAACTGTCATGCACACTGTTAATTGTCAACTTAGCATTATAATATTAGACAGTTGGCCAATTTGCGGGGTCTCTTTGTGGATGTATTCTCACCTAACATGCAGGAAAAAAAAATCCTGGTAAGTGTTCAAGGGTTTGAAGTTTCAAAAAGAAAAAAGTTTTTGGACCTTAACGAACTGACCAATTTTTATTTTTTGGAAATTATACGAATAACACCATCATACTTTAAGGTTTCTTAATGAAAAGTTGAATTATATATATATATATATATATATATATATATATATATATATATATATATATATATATATAGGAAAATGGTTGTGTACTCCTGAGAGTACGTACTCCCGCTCCTCATATACCATATAGATGAATCTTTTATACCTTTTTATTATTTTTAATATACTTCATTAGTAATTATTAGATACCCCAAAATGATTTTCATGAAAAAATCCATGCGAGTCTACATATTTTAAATTTTTACGTATATACTGATGTGTTTGTACGTGAAAAAGGTATATTACAAAAAATACGCCGCAGATAATATTTTTTCAACAAAACTCGTATTGGGGTATCTTGGAATATTTAATGAAGTATATTGAGAGTGATAAAGAGGTATAATTAATGCGTATATGAGGTATATTGAGGATGGGAGTACATACTCCCAGGAGTACAAAAGAGGAGTCCTATATATATATATATATATATATATATATATATATATATATATATTACGGTGAGCATCAATTTTTTTGTCAAAGTTTGAACCTTGTGATGGTCGATCATATGATTTGAGGAACAATATAAACGACTATCTAATTTTATCTTGTAGTTCTTATGTATGTTCTAAATTCTTTATCTTTGACAGGATCGTGTTGGGCATTCTCCACCGTAGCGGTGGTTGAAGGAATCTACCAAATCCAGTCTGGGAAACTTGTCTCGCTCTCAGAGCAAGAGCTGGTGGACTGCGACAAGTTGGACCATGGTTGCAATGGTGGAGTGAGCTATCGTGCGCTGCAGTGGATCACCTCCAACGGCGGCATCACCTCCGAGGAAGACTATCCATATACGGCAAAGGACGCCACTTGTGACACCACAAAGCTTTCGCACCATGCCGCTTCCATCTCAGGCTTCCAACGTGTGGCAACGAGGAGCGAGCTATCGTTGACAAACGCGGTGGCCATGCAGCCCGTGGCGGTGTCGATCGAGGCTGGCGGTGCCAACTTCCAGCACTACCGGAATGGCGTGTATAATGGTCCATGTGGGACACAACTGAACCATGGTGTGACGGTTGTAGGGTACGGAAAGGACGAGGTAACTGGGGAGAGTTACTGGATCGTGAAGAACTCGTGGGGTGAGAAGTGGGGCGATAGTGGGTATCTCAAAATGAAGAAGGGCATCATAGACAAGCCCGAGGGGATCTGCGGCATCGCCATCCGACCATCTTTCCCCGTTCATGTGAAGTGACCATGGGTGGTGTGCTTGGTTCATTGTTCTTTCCCTAGCAGGCCAAAGCTTAGTCAACTTGTTGTTACAAGTACAATACTTGTAAGGTAGTTAATACATGCTTGTAAAAATGGGAGTATATTCAAACATTTGTGAATAATAAACAAGGGAATTGCTTGAATTGTTCATGTGTATTAAAAACTCTAATGATTTTTCTTTGAGCTTTTAGGTTTTTTAGTGGATTTGGGTGTCCAATAGGTCAAGTCAATTTTTGCATGGGCCTGACTGGTGCAAGCTGTTTGGAATTTGGAAGCAACATGTCGTACAGTGAGATTGAGATGACTATAGCCCAAACCTAATAGCAATATATATTCGCTGAGCCACTCCGTTGCGTCATCCAAACAAGGTCCGAATATCCATATCTACATAAAAGGCCCAAAATGCCTAGATAAACTACCTCCCAAACTTCATACTGCGATGTTTTTAAAGGAAAATCCATCTTGACAATTTATAATAATTGGGAATAGCAGTTACAACATCCACAAGAATAGTAAGTAAATAAGCTGGGGGTCACCCTACCAAAATACATTGTGGTACCCCTCAACATGTTTAGCAAGTTCATGCGCTGCCCTATTAATCCTCCTATGAAAATGATTAAAAATAACATGTGTTAAGTTACAACAACGTAACGAACCTTTCTTAAATTGTTTTTTTTTTCTGATTCAGCATTTTTTATAATTTTTTGTATGGGCTTTAAGCTTTTATTGGCTTTTGAGTGCCCATCATGTAATGTCAATTTTCATGTGGCCATGTCTGGCCACAAATGACCATGTAATTCTCTTGTCACTACAGACTACACAAAATCTATTTCTCGCCAATTGTGATAGCTAAGGGCGCATCACCTACAAGTGGCCTTGCATGGGACAACCCAATAACGGAATTATTAGGGAAAATGTTAATCAAGCATCTGAAAAATGTTAAATGTGTATAGGAAAAATGTTTCTCATCTATATAAAAGGTATACAATGTGTATGAAAAAGTTGATCATGTATTAAAAAAATTAATTTAGCATCTGACTAAAATGTTAATCAGGTATTTAAAAAATCAAACATTTAAACAATGTTAAATCTGTATATAAAAATGTTTCTCATGTATATGAAAAATATACAATGTGTAAGAAAAAAAATTCATCACTATTTATAAAAAATAATTATTCATTAAAAAAAATTCAAATATTTGAAAAATGTTGATAAAGTGTTTAATTTTTTAACTACGTATAGCAAAAATGTTCCAATCTATATGGAAAATGTATAAAAAAAATAAACAATGTGCATGAAAAGAATGTTGATCATGTATTGAAGAAATATTAAACATATATAAAGGATGTAGCCCAGGTATATAAAAATTGTTAAACATGTATGGAACAAACTTGATTATGTGGAACATTTAATTAATGGAAAAAATTACAGAGATATTTTTTCATATACGTCAGAAACATTTTTATACATGTTTTAATATACAATTGTTTTTTAATATATGTTTTTTGGGTCTAATTTTATTTAATGCATGTTGTACATTTTTTATGTGCATCTGAAACGTTTCTTATGCTCCCTCCATTCCTAAATATAAGACCTTTTAGGCATTCTACTATAGACTACATACGGCACGAAATGAGTGAATCTACACTCTAAAGTATGTTTATATACATATGTATGTAGTTCATATTGAATTCTCTAAAAGGTCTTATATTTAGGAATGGATGGAGCACATGTTTAATATTTTTCCATATAAACAAAATAATAACAAAGAATCCAACGAAAACCCAAAAAATAAAATAGCAAGCCAATAGAACAAAAAATCCAAAGAAAAACACTAGAAAGAATTAAAAACAGAAAACCAAAGAAACCACAACAAAAAGATTTAAAAACAGAAAAAACAAGTAGAAACAAAGAAAATGAAGAAAACCGATGAAAAATCTCGGCTATTTCCGAAACTGGAGTTTGTCCGGCTCAATGTATGACATTTGTTCCTTTCTTATTTTCATTTTCTCTTTCTTTTTGTGTCAGTATTTAGGTTTTCAATTTTATTTATTTTGTTTTTCAACCTTTTCCATTTCATTCCTTTTGTATTTTTCCCCTTTCGAATTTTCATCAAATTTTCCTTTTTGTTTCTTTATTTCTCAAATTAATGAATAATGATAATAATTTATCTAATATTCCTCGTGTATTCATGAATGTTCCGTATATTTAAAAATACATATCATGAATTAAAAAAAGACTATAATGTATTTTAATAATATTTGTCTTGTATGGAAAACAATATTCATTATGTATTTGAAATACGTTCAGTGTATAGATAAAACAATAATCCAGACTTTAAAAATAGCATGTTACTCATAATAAAAATTAATTATGTACATAAAAAAATATGTAATGTGTATTTAAAATATTTTCTGTTTACCAAAAATATTCATGTACAAAAAATTCCACTGTTTATTAAAATGGATAGGGCTTGTCTTAAAAGTATACTCAAAATGCATTTTCAAAATATACAATGTGTATGAAAAGAATGTTGATCATGTATTTAAGAAATATTAAACATGTGTAAAGCACATAGTTCAGGTATACAGAAATGTTAAGCATGTATAGAACAAAAATGATCATTGTGGGACATTTAATTAATGGAAAAGAATTTCCCACACTATTTACATTTTTCATATTTCATCCGAAACATTTTTTAATACATGTTTAACATATTTTAAATATAGAATTAACTTTTTCAAAATATATGTTTTTTGGTGTCTATTTTTATTTAATGTATGTTGTGCATTGCTTATGTACATCAGAAACATTTCTTTTACATGTTTAACATTTACAAAATACTCGATCATCATTTTTCCAAATAAACGAAATAAAAGTGAAGACTCCAATGAAAACTAAAAAAATAAAGAAAGCAAGCCAACAGAAAAAATACCCAAAGAAAACCACCAAAAAAGAATGAAAACAAAAAAACATATAAAACCACCAAAAAAAAGACTTAAAACAGCGAAAATTGAGTAAGAAGCAAAGAAAATGAAGAAAACCAGTGGAAAACAAGAAAATACGGAAATCCGAAGAACAAAAGAAAGAAAAGAATAAAACAACGAAAACCGGTGAAGAAACAAAGAAACCGAAGTATAACGAAGACAATAAGAAAACCCAAAACAACACGTGAAGAAACAAAGAAAATTGAAGTACAACAAAGAAAAAAATTGAAAAGCCAAAGAAAACTAGTAAAAAAGAAATTAAATTGAAGTATAAAAAAAGGAAAACTTAATAACAAACAAAGGAGAAACGAAGAAAGCCGTAGAAAAACAGAAACAATCTGAGAAGGAAATAACTTAAGTGAACAAGCAAACCAGGCGACAGGGAACAAGCTATCGGCGTGTTTGGTTACATTGTCGATCCAGTCTGGCCCGGCGAGCCTGGCTCTATTGAGCCGGTTTGAGGGGATGCAGGCCAAAAAACATCAGATGCACATAGTTTGGTTGCCTGCATGCCCCTAGTTGCATGAGACAACCATTTTCGACCCGGCGTTTGGTTGCCCGCATTGCATTAGGCGCACATATGACATGGTGTTTGGTTGAAACCTGCATAAGGTGTTGTCAGCACTTCAAACTAGTGGCGAGCTTACCACACCGGTCTGAACATGTAGCGCCATCTACTTAAACAATTGACAGTTCATCCTAACTAGTATCAAATGACAGTTAAAATTATTTAGAGCCATTGGCTAAATAAGGGATAGTTCATCGGTGTTGTTGCTATCAGATCTTCCTCTTCCTCTCCTCTTCTTCTGCTTCTGCTTCTGCTGCTGCTCCCGCTGCTGCTTCTGCTGCTGCTTCTTGTTCTTCTCCCATCTTCAAATCCTGCACTGACCTCTGTTAAGCCACATCGCCTCTGCCCACTCCAACATTTTGTTCTTCCAAGCGTCATTGTCAAATGCCTCCACACCATGCCCAGAGCTAACAAAATTGTCAGGCTCGACATCTTCCTCCTCAGGCACGTGTTCATCAAAGCCCCACTGGAGGATCCAGTTATGCAGAATGCAATAAGCAAGAACTAGCTTAGCCTGAGTGGAGTATGGGTGGAATGGCTTCTGATCCAGGATCTTAAACCTATTCTTCAGAGCTCCAAATGCTCTCTCAACAGTTACTCTAAGGCTGGAGTGTCTGAGATTAAACAACTTTTGTGTCCTAGGATAGTTCCTACCAGAGAACTCGTTGAGATGCATGGTACCTTGTTTTCCTGAAGGGTGGAAGAATACCCGGCCGTCATGCATAGCCAGCATCTCCAAGGTAGAACTTGCCGTTGGGGATGTTGATCCCATCAGGTCGACTCATGCTGTCAGTGAGAATGTTAGCATCATGAACTGACCCTTCCCAGCCAGCCAGCACATATGTGAACTTCAGATCAAAGTCAACAGCAACAAGCACATTCTTCTATCTCCCGTGCCACATATGTTGATTCTATCTACGTTCGTTATATGGGCCGGGCTGTTGTGTGGAGCATCGAGCAAGAGTTCTTCTATCTCCCGTGCCACATATGTTGATTCTATCTACGTTCGTTATATGGGCCGGGCTGTTGTGTGGAGCATCGAGCAAGAGTTCTTCTATCTCCCGTGAATCAAGATATAGCTCCCACATAGTTTCTTGCACACCGATTTTTTCAGTTCTCCGATTATCCGGATGTTTCCTTATCTCTCGGCTATTTCCGAAACTAGATTTTCTCTGGTTCAATGTTCGGCTTTGTTCCTTTCTTGTTTCCATTTTCTCTTTCTTTTTTGTATTCATTTTTTCATTTCAATTTTATTTATTTTTGTTTTCACCCTTTTCCATTGCTTTCCTTTTGTATTTATTTCCATCTTTTCCAATTTTAATCCATTTTCATTTTTGTGTATTGTTTTAGTCAAATTAATGAATAATAATAATATATTTTCTAATATGCCTCGTGTATTAATGAATGTTCACCATTTATTTTAAAATATTTAACGTATATTAAAAACGACTATAGTATATTTTGAAAACGTTTATCTTTTATGGAAAATAATATTTATTATGTATTTTCAAAAAGTTCAGTGTATTAATAACATGTTCATCCAGAATTTATAAATAGTATGTTGCTCTTGAAAATAATATTCATTATGTATTTAGAAAATATGTATTGTGTATTATTTTTATTATTTAGTAAAAAAGCTTCGTGTACTTTTAAAAATGTTCACAGTGTATTAAAATAATTAGTGTCGTCTTAAAATTATATAAATAATGCATTTAAAAATGTTTATAGTGTATTTCTAATACTTTTAGCATTATTTAAAGGATCTTATATGTTAAATATTTATTGTGTATTGAATATTTTGATCATGATTTTTGAAATGTTCATCATGTTCTTAGTTTTGTGTATTAGAAAAGTAGATCATGTGTTCTTTTTTTCAATTTGTGTGCAATCATTTTAAAATTTCATCACCAATTTAGAAAGAAGTTTATATACAAGTTAGAGTATTTTCTTTTTGGTGTATGTGTGTGAGAGTGTTCAGACAACTCGATTGTACTCAATAATAAACTGGCCCATTCTTATCTAGGAAAAAATTAACTCGGGTGCTCTATTGATTTTAATTTCTATTATAATTATTACATGTCTTTTTTTAGGACGCTGGATCCAGATCTGTCGCCTTCGCAGTCGCACAATCGAGGCAAAGTAAGGCATCTAATAAAGAAGTAGAATACATGTCTGTATTTTTTTAAATCGTTTAAAAAGGAAAGAAAAGGAAAATAGTAAAAAAAAGTAGGTACTCAATACTGAAATGACGTTCAATATGGGAGGTGCCGGATCAAACGGATCATCCGCTGGAACGACTGATCAATCGAATGAAGAACAATCTTTGTGGGAACCAGTGCAAATCAAATTAAAAAAAAACCTTGGTCGATATTTTTGCTGGCCCATCTAGCACATATCCGATCGACCAGAACAAAGAAGGTCAAACAACCTGATTACCTAATTTTGCACTGCTTTTTTAATAGAAAACCCAAAGAATAGTACAATTTTTAATAGAAAAAGCAAAAAAGGCTACATTAAAAACTTCGTATTTTAAAAAAAGTAAACATGATTTTTTTTTGGTCTAACACACGTGGAAAATCTTGGGACAACACTAATATTTGACCAAAAATGTAAAAAAATTAAATACTTTGAATGTAAGAGAAGACAAATTTAGAATTTGCCATATTTTATCTCTAAAAACACATGGGAACTCTTTGGGAAAATGACAAAAAAAATTGGTACAACAAGTAAAAATGAATTGACATGTTAAGTTAAAATAACATATAATAGTATATGAAGAAAATATTTTACATAGCATGGACAAAAATTGAGTGGTGTAGAAGAAGTAAAATTTTCCATGCAACCTACACAAACATACCATGGCCTAACTAATAAAATTGCCATTGCTAAAAAAAAAACTAATAAAATTGCCATGCTAAAAGTAAGAAGATTGTCGTGCTACATACAATGAAACTACTATGGTCTTAATACCAAAATTGCCATGGTGTAATTATTAAAATATATGTAATATGGAAAGAATTGCCATCTTATGTTAAAATTACCCGCCTTACTATAAAATATATATTTCCCGTAGACACATGGCTAAAATTGGAATGGTTCACGAAAAACAATTTTACCCATGCTACCTACAGTAACCAACACTGGTCTTACTAATAACACTTGCCATAATCTAGATAATAAAAGTACTAATTTCTAATGAATAAATTTTTCATTGTTTATAGAAAAACTTACATGCCACCAAATGTTAAACCTACATGGTGGAATTATTATATTTGCCATGGTATAATTAGTAAAATTGCCATCATCTAAACTTTAAATTTAACATGGTACATAAACTGAAATTGCCTTTGTCAAATTTTAACTCTTTCCATCATCTAAATAATAAAATTAACATGTCACTTAATAATACTAACATAATTTGCCATAGATTAGGGATTAAAATTTGCATGATTGAAAACTTGCCGTCGTTGATCTAAGTAATTGGCCATATGCATGAAAATGAAAATACCATGAGATCTAATTATCCATGTATAAGAGAACATAAAGTCGTAAAATTAATTGATACATAGAAGTCAATTTATGCCACCATATGTGAGAAAAACATCATAATTTTGCCATGGATTTTTTTCCAGAAATAATCGCCATGGACAAAAGTTATCATGCTAAAAAAATAACGGATTTGCTATGAGCTAAGTTGAGTATTTTCCCATGGTTCCTTTTTTCACGTAGCTAAAACAAGAATTTGCCTGGCACAAAATCTGAACAAGTTGAAGTGGTAAAAAAAGTGCATGCCAACAATAACAAATTTGCCATGAGCTAACTTAAATATTTACCATGGGAAAGGAATTTTTAAACAGTTTTCCATGGAAAAAAGTTGTCGTGGTATGAGCTATACCTTGAGTATTTGCCACGGGCTGCTTTTTCCCATGGCAAAAACATGCATTACAACTGGTAAATGATATTTGACATTGCCCATTGAACATTCGCATGGTGCAAGACACAAAAGCGAGACTTTGCATTGTATGGAAAAATGGCATAGACATTTATCTGAATAGTTTGCCTATGTGTTATCGATGGTGATTACAAACGCAAAAAGTGTCATAATTCTCTATACGGTCATCTCTTGTTCTGTTCAACAAAACATCACTGACATTTCAATCCTAACATAAGCATTATTTATTCAGGTTTTTCTGTAAGGATAACACGCAGAATAGAGACATCAGTATATGCTTACCCTCGTAGAAAGCAGTAGTTGACCAGGGGAGTCGAGGTCGCCGCCTGCGAACCAGCGCCATGTTGATTCGATCGCCGCGTGATACGTCTCCGTCGTATCTATAATATTTTATTGTTCCATGCCAATATTCTACAACTTTCATATACTTTTGGCAACTTTTTATGCTATTTTTTTGGGACTAACATAATGATCCAGTGCCCAGTGCCAGTTCCTGTTTGTTGCATATTTTTTGTTTCGCAGAATATCCATATCAAACAGAGTCCAATCGGAATAAAAACGGACCGAGATTTTTTTTGGAATATATGTGAATTTTGGGAAGCGAAACTAACACGAGACGATGCTCAAGTGGGCCTCGAGGGTGGGGGGCGCGCCCCTGCCCACGGCGCGCCCTGGGCCCTTGAGCCCACACCGTAAGGCGGTTGATGCACTTCTTTCGCCGCAAGAAAGCTAATTTCCGGATAAAAATCGTGTCAAAAGATGAGCCCAATCGGAGTTACAGATCTCCGGGAATTTATGAAACGGTGAAGGGCGAGAATCTGGGAACGCAGAAATAGAGAGAGACAGAGAGACAGATCCAATCTCAGAGGGGCTCTCGCCCCTCCGCCGCCATGGAGGCCATGGACCAGAGGGGAAACCCTTCTCCCACCTAGGGAGAAGGTCAAGGAAGAAGAAGAAGGAGGGGGGCTCTCTCCCCCTCGCTTCCGGTGGCATCGGAGTGCCACCGGGGCCATCATCGTGTGACGACGATCTACACCAACACCACCGTCATCTTCACCAACATCTCCATCACCTTCCCCCATCTATCTACAGCGGTCCACTCTCCCGCAACCCGTTGTACCCTCTACTTGAACATGGTGCTTTATGCTTCATATTATTATCCAATGATGTGTTGCCATCCTATGATGTCTGAGTAGATTATCGTTGTCCTATCGGTGATTGGTGAATTGCTATGATTGATTTAAGTTGCTTGTGGTTATGTTGCTGTCCTTTGGTGCCCATCATATGAGCGCGCGCGTGGATCACACCATAGGGTCAGTTGTGTGTTGATAGGACTACGTATTGGAGGGCAAGAGTGACAGAAACTTCAACCTATCATAGAAATTGACGCATACGGGATTGAAGGGGGACCAATATATCGTAAGGCTATGGTTGGGTTTTACCTTAATGAATGTTAGTAGTTGCGGATGCTTGCTAATAGTTCCAATCATAAGTGCATAGAATTTCAAGTAAGGGATCACATGCTAGCAGTGGCCTCTCCCACATAAAACTTGCTATCGGTCTAGTAACGAAGTCAATTGCTTAGGGGAAATTTCGCAACTTCTACCACCACTTTTCCACACTCGCGATCACTAACTTTATTGCTTCTTTATCTTAACAGCCCCTAGTTTATATTTGCGTGCTCTTTTTATTCTTGCAAACCTATCCCACAAAAATTACAAACTACTTCTAGTTTCATACTTGTTCTAGGTAAAGTAAACGTCAAGCGTGCGTAGAGTTGTATCGGTGGTCGATAGAACTTGAGGGAATATTTGTTCTGCCTTTAGCTCCTCGTTGGGTTCGACACTCTTACTTATCGAAAGAGGCTACAACTGATCCCCTACACTTGTGGGTTATCAAGACCTTTTTCTGGCGCCGTTGCCGGGGAGCAATAGCGTGGGGTGAATATTCTCGTGTGTGCTTGTTTGCTTTATCACTAAGAAGATTTTATTTGCTGTTCTAAGTTGTTTTCTATCTTTAGTTATGGGTAGGAAACGCAAAATACCAAAAAAAATTAGTGGTACCTACTGAACCAATGGTTGAAGGACCACTCAAAATCTATCACACTACTGAAGCTTATTACTTGGATCATCTTTGATCCGTATGTGTTCGGGGTGAAACCCCCACTAGCTTAGTTGAGGGAAAATCTTTAGATGAGCATGCTTGTTATGTGCGACACCGCATATCTGAAAAAGGGAAACTTTTACAGAATCAAATTCATCGTTTGCAATGCTATGCTTGGAATTTATGTGAAATTTATGATTTTACTTGTTGTTCTGAAGACCCTACGAAACAGCTTCCCTACCAATGTGAGTTTAGTGATAATGGAATCGTACCTTCGTATGCTAAGGGTGTTTATAGTTACTATGATGTTCAACAAATTGAAGAATTTGTTTCTTTTAAGGGTGCTTATGAAATTGCTTCTTTGATTGAAAAGTATGATGCTACTCTTTACAAATCTGAATTTTTTCCATATTTAAATATTGTTATGATAATTATGCTTCTAAAGCCTATGTTAAACCATATATTGAGGCCTACTCCGCTGTCCAAGAAGAGACTAATATTTTGCAGGAATCTATGGAAGAATAAATTAATGACATTGTGAGCTCATTGGATGAAAAAGATGAGGAGGAGAGCGAAGAACAAAAGGAGGAAGAGCGGATTAGCTATCCGTGCCCACCTTCTAATGAGAGTAACTCTTCAACTCATACATTGTTTAATTTCCCTTCGTGCTTACCGAATGATGAATGCTATGATGGTTGCTATGATCCCATTGATTCTTTTGAAATATCCCTTTTTGATGATGCTTGCTATGCTTGTGGCCAAGATGCCAATATGAATTATGCTTATGGAGATGAACTTGCTATAGTTTCTTATGATAAACATGAGATAGTTACTATTGCACCCACACATGATAGTCCTATTACCTTTTTGAGTTCTCCAAACTACACTATATCGGAGAAGTTTACACTTATTAAGGATTATATTGATGGGTTGGCTTTTTCCATTACACGTGATAATTTTGATGAATATAATATGCATGTGCTTTCTGCTCCTACTTGCAATTATTATGAGAGAGGAACTACATCTCCGCCTCTCTATGTTTCCAACATGATAAAATTGCAAGAAACTGCTTATACTATGCATTGGCCTTTACTTGATGTGCATGAATTGTTCTTTTATGACATGCCTATGCATAGGAAGAGAGTTAGACTTCGTTGTTTCATGACACATATCACTTTGTGCTCACTACTAAATGCCAAATCATTGCTAATTAAAATTGGCTTTGATATACCTTGGGATCCGGGTGGATCCATTACTTGAGCACTATATGCCTAGCTTAATGGCTTTAAAGAAAGCGCTGCCAGGGAGACAACCTGAAAGTTTTAGAGAGTCATTTATTTCTGTTGTGTGCTTTTATAAAGTTTAAAAACAAAATAAAAATAAAGAGGGGAACCTAAAACTTTTTCAAAATGAAAAGTGAAAGTGATATAGACGAGCATTGTGAAAGTGGGGGACGTCCTTGAACTTTGTTCATGCCAATGGAAACTTTGTGAATCTTAATTACATAAAATTTTCAACAAAAATCATTATCCCCTTGTACAATTCCATTGTATTATAAACATAATGTGCCAAGGTTTGCCTTTAGGATGTTTACAATGCTTGTTGGTTTGTGCGGTGCAGAGAAACTTTGGCTGTAGTGTGCGATTTTACATTTTTTGCTGGAACGTCAAATGGTTCTGAAACTTTTTGCCCTGTCTTTATATACAAATTGTTGATTTTTCCTAATTTGGGCAGAATTTTTCAAGTATCATAAGTATGGTGAATGTTCAGATTATTACAGACTTTTCTGTTTTAGACAGATTCTGTTTTTGATGCTTAGTTTGCTTGTTTTGATGAAAGTATCAATTTCTATCAGTGGATTAAGCCATGGAAAATTTATATTACAGTAGCTACAATGCAAAAACAAAATATGAATTGGTTTACAACAGTACTTAGAGTAGTGATTTGCTTTATTATACTAACGGATTTTACCGAGTTTTTTGTTGAAATTTTGTGTGGATGAAGTGTTCGAAGATCGAGGAGGTCTCGATGTGACGAGAAGAAGGAGAGGCAAGAGCTCAAGCTTGGGGATGCCCACGGCACCCCAAGTAAATATTCAAGGAGACTCAAGCGTCTAAGCTTGGGGATGCCCCGGAAGGCATCCCTTCTTTCTTCAACAAGTATCGGTATGTTTTCGGATTCGTTTCATTCATGTGATATGCGTAAACTCTTGGAGCGTCGTGTTTTTTTTTCTTTTAATAAATGCATCATGCTGGTATGAGATAGTCCTTGGTTGATTTATAGAATGCTCTTTGCAATTCACTTATATCTTTTGAGTATGGCTTTATAGAATGCTTCATGTGCTTCACTTATATCTTTTGAAGTTTGGATTGCCTGTTTCTCTACACATAGGAAACCACCATTTGTAGAATGCTCTTTTGCTTCACTTATAATTGTTAGAGTGTGGGCATAACTTTTGTAGAAAGAATTAAAGCTCTCTTGCTTCACTTATATCTATTTAGAGAGTTGACAGGAATTGGTCATTCACATGGTTAGTCATAAAATCCTACATAAACTTGTAGATCGCATAATATGATATGTTTGATTCCTTGCAATAGTTTTGTGATATAAAGATGGTGATATTAGAGTCATGCTAGTGGGTAGTTTTGGATTGTAGAAATACTTGTGTTGAGGTTTGTGATTCCCGTAGCATGCACGTATGGTGAACCGTTATGTGACGAAGTTGGAACATGATTTATTTATTGAGTGTCATCCTTTGTGTGGAGGTCGGGGGCGCGCGATGGTTAACTCCTACCAACCTCCCCCCCCCTAGGAGCATGCGTGTAGTACTTGGTTTCGATGGCTAATAAATTTTTGCAATAAGAATGTGAGTTCTTTATGACTAATGTTGAGTCTATGGATTATACGCACTCTCACCCTTCCACCATTGCTAGCCTCTCTTGTACCGCGCAACTTTCGCCGGTACCATACACCCACCGTATACCTTCCTCAAAACAGCCACCATACCTACCTATTATGGCATTTCCATAGCCATTACGAGATATATTGCCATGTAACTCCACCGTTCTGTTTATTATGACACGCACCATCATTGTCATATTGCCTTGCATGATGGTAAGATAGCTAGCATGATGTTTCCATGTCTTGTCTGTTTTTTGATGTCATTGCTACGCTAGATCATTGCACATCCCGGTACACCACCGAAGGCATTCATATAGAGTCATATTTTGTTCTAGCTTCGAGTTGTAATCTTTGAGTTGTAAGTTAATAAAAGTGTGATGATCTTTATTATTAGAGCATTGTCCCATGTGAGGAAAGGCCAAATAAAAAAAGATGGCCTAAAAAAATAGAGAGGGGCTAAAAAAAGAGAAAACTCCTAAAAGAAAAAAAAAACAAAAAAAATGAGAGAAAAGAGAGAAGGGACAATGCTACTATCCTTTTCCACACTTGTGCTTCAAAGTAGCACCATGATCTTCATAATAGAGAGTCTCTTGTTTTATCACTTCCATATACTAGTGGGAATTTTTCATTATAGAACTTGGCTTGTATATTTCAACGACGGGCTTCCTCAAATGCCCTAGGTCTTCATGAGCAAGCAAGTTGATGCACACCCACTAGTTTTCTTTTGAGCTTTCATACACTTATAGCTCTAGTGCATCCGTTACATGGCAATCCCTACTCACTCACATTGATATCGATCGATGGACATCTCCATAGTCCATTGATTTTCCTAGTTGATGTGAGACCTTCTCCCAGCTTTTGTCTATCACCACCTTCTATTCCACCCATAGTGCTATGTCCATGGCTCACGCTCATGTATTGCGTGAAAGTTGAAAAGGTTTGAGAATACTAAAGTATGAAACAATTGCTTGGCTAAAACCAGGGTTGTGCATGATTTAAATACTTTGTGTGGTGAAGATGGAGCATAGCCAGACCATATGATTTTGTAGGGATAACTTTCTTTGGCCGTGTTATTTTGAAGAGACATAATTGCTTTATTAGTATGCTTGAAGTACTATCGTCCTAATGTCAAATGATAGACTATTGCTTTGAATCACTCGTGTCTTAATATTCATGCCATGATTAGATTACATGATCAAGATTATGCTAGGTAGCATTCCACATCAAAAATTATCTTTTTTATCATTTACCTACTCGAGGACGAGCATGAATTAAGCTTGGGGATGCTGATACGTCTCCGTCGTATATATAATTTTTGATTGTTCCATGCCAATATTCTACAACTTTCATATACTTTTGGCAACTTTTTATACTATTTTTTGGGACTAACATATTGATCCAGTGCCCAGTGCCAGTTCCTGTTTGTTGCATGTTTTTTGTTTCGCAGAATATCCATATCAAACGGAGTCCAAATGAAATAAAAACGGACGGAGAGTTTTTTTGGAATATATGTGAATTTTGGGAAGCGAAACTAACACGAGACGATGCACGAGTGGGCCTCGAGGGTGGGGGCGCGCCCTGGGCCCTCGAGCCCACACCGTAAGGCGGTTGATGCCCTTCTTTCGCCGCAAGAAAGCTAATTTCCGGATAAAAATCGTGTCAAAAGATGAGCCCAATCGGAGTTATGGATCTCCTGGAATTTAAGAAACGGTGAAGGACAGAATCTGGGAACGCAGAAATAGAGAGAGACAGAGAGACAGATCCAATCTCGGAGGGGCTCTCGCCCCTCCGCCGCCATGGAGGCCATGAACCAGAGGGCAAACCCTTCTCCCACCTAGGGAGAAGGTCAAGGAAGAAGAAGAAGGAGGGGGGCTCTCTCCCACTCGCTTTTGGTGGCACCGGAGTGCCACCGGGGCCATCATCGTGTGACGGCGATCTACACCAACACCACCGTCATCTTCACCAACATCTCCATCACCTTTCCCCATCTATCTACAACGGTCCACTCTCCCGCAACCCGTTGTACCCTCTACTTGAACATGGTGCTTTATGCTTCATATTATTATCCAATGATGTGTTGCCATCCTATGATGTCTGAGTAGATTATCGTTGTCCTATCGGTTGGTGAATTGATATGATTGATTTAAATTTCTTGTGGTTATGTTGCTGTCCTTTGGTTCCCATCATATGAGCGCGCGCGTGGATCACACCATAGGGTTAGTTGTATGTTGATAGGACTACGTATTGGAGGGCAAGAGTGACATAAACTTCAATCTAGCGTAGATATTAATGCATACTGGATTGAAGGGGGACCAATATATCGTAAGGCTATGGTTGGGTTTTACCTTAATGAACGTTAGTAGTTGCGGATGCTTGCTAATAGTTCCAATCATAAGTGCATAGAATTCCTAGTAAGGGATGACATGCTAGCAGTGGCCTCTCCCACATAAAACTTGCTATCGGTCTAGTAACAAAGTCAATTGCTTAGGGGCAATTTTGCAACTCCTACCACCACTTTTCCACACTCGCTGTCACTAACTTTATTGCTTCTTTATCTTAACAGCCCCTAGTTTCTATTTGCGTGCTCTTTTTATTCTTGCAAACCTATCCCACAAAAACTACAAACTACTTCTAGTTTCATACTTGTTCTAGGTAAAGTAAACGTCAAGCGTGCGTAGAGTTGTATCGGTGGTCGATAGAACTTGAGGCAATATTTGTTCTGCCTTTAGCTCCTTGTTGGGTTCGACACTCTTACTTATCGAAAGAGGCTACAACTGACCCCCCTACACTTGTGGGTTATCACGGCGCCGATGGCCGCCTCGTGGTAGGCCGCGAAGTCGATCCCCATCACCGTGACTGCTAGGGACTCCGCCAGGTTGTCCATTGTGGTGGTCTTACCCACACATGCCGTCCTTGCGCAAGGTCACCACTCACCATCACCACCACCCCGCAATGTCGGGACCTAAATCTCTATTGCCCATTTTTTTTTCTGTGGATCATCTCTATTGTCGATTCACCCGAACAATAGACTTAGGGGACGATGGTGACCATGGCACACATCCGCCTAAGGCTCACTGGCCTCGGCGCTGCCACCCCACACGATTCCTCGCACTAATGGCGCCACCACAAATCACTGCCTTCACACCACGTGCTCCCGCCGCACTAGCTTCCCAGCTCTCGCCCCTAACAAATCCCACTTCAGCGCCACCCGCGGCAGCTGCTTACAGTTCTCCGCCGCACCCCCATCTTGGGACCCACTACAGGGATGCACGCCTCGCAAACCATGCAAACGCCCCGTTAGGAAATCACTGTTGTGGCATCAACACCTCGCCGTTAATGCATCAGAGAGAATAGTAAACAGGGGAGAAGAAAATGACAGAGTGAGTCTGGTGAGAAGGAGATGATAAGAAGGAAAGCGGCAGTCGGGTCGTTCGCTCGATTGTGAGGTCGACTCGAATGATTCTAAATAGTGACGTGGTAGTAGTTTTGTTCGGAGATTCATGCTAGAAAATCGTATGGCAGAACCATCGTTTGCTACCAAACTGCACAAATCTTTTATTGAGCAAGAATAATGTATTATGAAAATAATATATTGATACGTTCCTTTTATTTTAAGGCATAATCTTTTCACATTTGACTCGAGCAAGAATTTATTTTTATTTACAAAATGGATCTTATATTGTCATATTTTCTTGGATAGTTCTATCCATGCATTATCTTAGTTATCATATCTTTTGCCAAAATGATCTTAGAGTGCCATATGACACTAGTAGAAAACAGGGCATTGGTCCAGGCCATTAGCCCCGGTTCAATCTAGAACCGGGACCAATGGGGGTACTGGACCCGGTTCGTTAGCCCAGGGGGCCGGCCGGGCCACGTGGGCCATTGGTCCCGGTTCGTCTAGACCTATTGGTCCCGGTTGGAGCTAAAAACCGGGACCAATGGCTCTTGCTCCTGGCCCACCACTATTGGTCCCGGTTGGTTTTATGAATCGGGACCAAAGGCACCCCTTTAGTCCCGGTTTGTAGCACCAACCGGGACCAGTGAGTTGCCTATATAAACCCCCTCACTCAAGAGCAGAGCTCACTGCTCTGTTTTTTTTATGGCCGAGGGGGAGAGGGGTTAGTGGTGCTCTAGCTCACCTCCTATGCACACAACGTGTTCGGTGGAATGCCCGAGCCACACTAGTTAAGCTTTTCTCCTCTCGAAGCTCTATTTTCTCTGAGATTTGTCTAGGTTTAGCGGTCCGTCACGTCCCGTCCCCGTCTTCGCCGCCGTCGATCGCCCCCGCCGATCTCGTCACCGGCACCACCGTGGTGAGCCTCTTGTTATGTCCATGCTTTTCTTACTTTTATTATTGCTTTAGATAGATATTTGTCTAATTTTCTTACGTTTATTATTGCTTGTTATTATATAGTGCGATGGTTTTGATATCCGCCCACGTGGGCCCTCGTCCGGTCTACGATTCGGATGTGGTATATTATCTTTAATTTATAACTATTTGTTTTAGTGCTTATGATAGTTATGCCGACCAACCTGACATGCATAGATGTTTTATTATGTCTAGGAGGTAGTTGAACCAGAAATTCCAACCGACCCTCTTGTGGAGAGGTTAAATTTAGTTGAAGAGGAAAACATTTTGTAAAAGAAAAAATTGGAAAAAATGGAGGAGGAGAAGATGGAATTGGAGTCGCATGTTGCGGAAGTTATCGATGATCACAAGATCAAGATGGACCCTATTGTCGAGAGGTTAAATTTAGTTGAAGAAGAAAACAAATTCTTGAAGGAAAAAATAAAAAAAATTGTGGACGAGAAGATGATATTGGAGTTGCATGTTGCGGATGTCGTCGATGATCACAAGATCAAGATGGATGCAATGCGGTTGAAGATTAAAAAGATTAGAAAATATGCCATTCATACCGAGGCTTGGTATCATTATGCCGTTGGATCAATTGTTACCTTGGTTGCGATTATGATAGCATTTGTTTTCGCGTTGAAATGTTTTACATAGTTTCGATGTGTATGGAGAGCTATATGTTGTTAGATGAGAACTATATATGTATGTACTTTGGTTTTAATGTGATGATGAACTTTTATCCATTTGGTCACTTAATTATCTATTTATGATGTTCTGTAATGGTTTTTGACACACTTAATTATATATAAATGCACGCAGATGAACTGGCAATGGATGTACGGTGACAGACACACCTTCGAGTACATTAAGGGCGTGCGTGAGTTTCTAAATGCGGCTGAGGCAAACAAGCAGAATGGTTTTATGTGTTGTCCATGCACTAAATGTGTGAATACGATGTCTTACTCTAACCGGAAAATCCTTCATTCCCACCTGCTTTACAAGGGTTTCATGCCACACTATAATGTTTGGACGAGGCACGGAGAAATAGGGGTTATGATGGAAGACGGTGAAGAAGAAGAGTACGATGACAACTATGTGCCCCCTGAATACGGTGATGCTGCAATGGGGGGAGCTGGTGAAGATCAAGAGGAACCAGACGATGTGCCTAATGATGCTGCAATGGGTGAAGCTGCTGAAGATCAAGAGGAACCAAATGATGATCTTCGCCGGGTCATTGTCGATGCAAGGACACAATGCGAAAGTCAAAAGGGGAAGCTGAAGTTCGATCGCATGTTAGAGGATCACAAAAAAGGCTTGTACCCCAATTGCAAAGATGGCAACACAAAGCTCGGTACCGTACTGGAATTGCTGCAGTGGAAGGCAGAGAATGCTGTGGCTGACAAAGGATTTGAGAAGCTACTGAAAATATTGAAGAAGAAGCTTCCGAAGGATAACGAATTGCCCGACAGTACATACGCAGCAAAGAAGGTCATATGCCCTCTAGGATTGGAGGTGCAGAAGATACATGCATGCCCTAATGACTGCAACCTCTACCGCGGTGCATACAACGATCTGAACGCATGCCCGGTATGCGGTGCATTGCGGTATAAGATCAGACGAGATGACCCTGGTGATGTTGATGGCGAGCCCGCCAGGAAGAGGGTTCCTGCGAAGGTGATGTGGTATGCTCCTATAATACCACGGTTGAAACGTTTGTTTAGAAACAGAGAGCATGCCAAGTTGATGCGATGGCACAGTGAGGATCGTAAGAAAGACGGGAAGTTGAGAGCACCCGCTGACGGGTCGCAATGGAGAAAAATCGAGAGAAAGTACTGGGAGGAGTTTGCAAAGGACGCAAGGAACGTATGGTTTGCTTTAAGCGCGGATGGCATTAATCCTTTCGGGGAGCAGAGCAGCAATCACAGCACCTGGCCCGTGACTCTATGTATGTATAACCTTCCTCCTTGGATGTGCATGAAGTGGAAGTTCATTATGATGCCAGTTCTCATCCAAGGCCCTAAGCAACCCGGCAACGACATTGATGTGTACCTAAGGCCATTAGTTGAAGAACTTTTACAGCTGTGGAATGGAAATGGTGTACGTGCGTGGGATGAGCACAAACAGGAGGAATTTGACCTAAAGGCGTTGCTGTTCGTGACCATCAACGATTGGCCCGCTCTCAGTAACCTTTCAGGACAGACAAACAAAGGATACCACGCATGCACGCACTGTTTAGATGACACTGAAAGTATATACCTGGACAAGTGCAGGAAGAATGTGTACCTGGGCCATCGTCGATTTCTTCCAACCAACCATCAATGTCGAAAGAAAGGCAAGCATTTCAAAGGCGAGGCAGATCACCGGAAGAAGCCCGCCATGCGTACCGGTGATCACGTACTTGCTATGGTCAATGATTTACACGTAATCTTTGGAAAGGGCCCCGGCGCACTAGCTGTTCCGAATGACGATGAGGGACACGCACCCATGTGGAAGAAGAAATCTATATTTTGGGACCTGCCCTACTGGAAAGACCTAGAGGTCCGCTCTTCAATCGACGTGATGCACGTGACGAAGAACCTTTGCGTGAACCTGCTAGGCTTCTTGGGCGTGTATGGAAAGACAAAAGATACAGCTGAGGCACGTGAGGACCTGCAATGTTTGCACGAAAAAGACGGCATCCCTCCGAAGCAGTATGAAGGTCCTGCCAGCTATGCTCTTACGAAAGAAGAGAAAGAAATCTTCTTTGAATGCCTTCTCAGTATGAAGGTCCCGACTGGCTTCTCGTCGAATATAAAGGGAATAATAAATATGGCAGAGAAAAAGTTCCAGAACCTAAAGTCTCATGACTGCCATGTGATTATGACGCAACTGCTTCCGGTTGCATTGAGGGGGCTTCTACCGGAAAACGTCCGATTAGCCATTGTGAAGCTATGTGCATTCCTCAATGCAATCTCTCAGAAGGTGATCGATCCAGAAATCGTACCAAGGCTAAGGAGTGATGTGCCGCAATGTCTTGTCAGTTTCGAGCTTGTGTTCCCACCATCCTTCTTCAATATCATGACACACGTCCTAGTTCATCTAGTCGACGAGATTGTCATTCTGGGGCCCGTATTTCTACACAATATGTTCCCCTTTGAGAGGTTCATGGGAGTCCTAAAGAAATATGCCCGTAACCGCGCAAGGCCAGAAGGAAGCATCTCCATGGGCCATCAAACAGAGGATGTCATTGGGTTTTGTGTTGACTTCATTCCTGGCCTTAATAAGATAGGTCTCCCTAAATCGCGGTACGAGGGGAGACTGACTGGAAAAGGCACGCTTGGAAGGGACTCAATAATATGCAGGGACGGATATTCTTGGTCTCAAGCACACTACACAGTTCTACAGAACTCTACATTGGTGACCCCGTATGTCGATGAACACAAGAACAGTCTGCGCTCCAAACACCCGGAGCAGTGCGACGACTGGATTACACGTGAACACATCAGGACTTTCAGCAGTTGGTTGGAAACACGTCTCAGAGGTGACAACACTGTTTGTGATGAGTTGTACTTGTTGTCCAGGGGACCATCTTCGACTGTATTGATTTACAAAGGATACGAGATAAATGGGAATACATTTTACACGATTGTCCAAGATCAAAAGAGCACCAACCAAAACAGCGGTGTCCGCTTTGATGCAACAACCGAGAGGGGAAAGGACACATATTATGGTTACATAGTGGACATATGGGAACTTGACTACGGACATGATTTTAAGGTCCCTTTATTTAAGTGTAAATGGGTCAATCTGTCAGGAGGCGGGGTACAGGTAGACCCACAGTACGGAATGACAACAGTGGATCTGAAAAATCTTGGATACACTGACGAACCGTTCGTCCTAGCCAATGATGTGGCACAGGTTATCTATGTGAAGGACATGTCTACCAGACCGAGAAAAAGAAAAGATAAGGAAGCGAATACATCATACGATGAGCCAAAGCGCCACATAGTTTTTTCAGGAAAAAGGGACATCCTGGGAGTGGAGGGCAAGACAGACATGTCTGAAGATTATGAAAAGTTTCATGAAATTCCTCCCTTCAAAGTCAAGGCTGACCCAAGCATCCTGATAAACGATGAAGATTATCCATGGTTACGGCGCAATAAGCAAATGACACAAGCGAAGAAAAAGTGAAGAGTTTTTTCCGCAACTATTATGATGATACCATGCCAACTTTGTAACAAACGAGTATGATACCATTGTCCGTTTGTACTATTCAAATTTGCACTAACAGAAAGTTTGTAATTGGTTTTACCAGAAAGAATTAAAAAATAAAACAAAAAACAAAAGAAAATAAATAATGCAGAAAACAAAAAAACTTGCAAAAAAATAAAAAATAGCAACAATAAGTATTTCATTGTAAGTAGAAACAAAATAAAATAAATAAAGCAACAAAGAAAACAAATAATTTCAAATTTAAACTATTCAAATTTGAATACTACTTGCACTAACAGAAAGTTTGTAATTGGTTTTACCAGAAAGAATTAAAAAATAAAGCAAAAAACAAAAGAAAATAAATAATGCAGAAAACAAAACAAAAAAACTTGAAAAAAATAATAGCAACAATAAGTATTTTTTTGTAAGTAGAAACAAAATCAAATAAATAAAGCAACAAAGAAAACAAATAAATAAAAATAGCAACAGTAAGTATTTTGTTGAAAGTAGAAACAAAACTAAAAAATAAAGCAACAAAGAAAAAAAATAAAAAAAATGCCTCCTACTGGGCCCACACGGCCTGAATACGACTAGAAACCCAACCATGGGCCAGGATTCAGGCCCGTAGTAAGCCCAGCAAGCCCGCAGGCAAAGCAGTGTCAGTTTAGGCCCATAGCCTGCAGTTTAGAAGAGTTCGAGAGGAGAGAGGCAGCGGGGCTTATAAACTGGTGCAGGCCTCTCTCAACTAGCGAGGTGGGACTAAACTTCCCACCGCACCGCAGCAAGGCCTTTAGTCCCGGTTGGTGGCAGCAACCGGGACTAAAGGGTGGCATTAGTCCCGGTTGGTGGCTGAAACCGGGACTAATACAGCTCGTATATAACCAGGACTTGCGAAATTTTGGGCAGTTTCCTTCTTCCTCTCCTTTTCCCCGCCCCCGACGCCTCCATCTCCTTCCCCGCCCCCGTCGCCCCGTCGCCGTCGCCGTCGCCCCCGTCGCCCCGTCGCCGTCGCCGTCGCCCCCGACGCCGCCCCGACGCCGCCTCGTCGCCGTCGCCCCGCCCCGCGACCCCGTTCCGCCCCGCCCCGCGCCGTCGCCGCGCCCCGGCCGGCCCGTCGCCGTCGCGCCGCGCGCCCCGC
>LR738713.1:681707710-681722644 GCA_902687465.1 Secale cereale
TTGCAGTATATATAGTTGCTGTATTTATATGTATGTGTATATATTTTTTTTTTCTTAGGAATTTGCTAAATATATATGTTAAATATATATGTATGTGTATATAAATATATTTTTTCTTAGGAAGTTGCTGTATATATGTGATGTGTGTATGTGATGTATATATATGTGTATGTGGCTATATAGTTTTTTGTTTATATATGCTAAATATATATAGAAAGTTTTATATATGCAAAAGTTACAAATTTAGAAAAAGAAGGATAGGAAAGAAGAAAATAAGAAAGAGGAAAGAAAGAAGAAGAGGAGAGGAAGAAGAGGAGAAATAAATAAGAAGAAGAAAAAAAAGAAAAAAAGAGGAGAAGAAGAAAGGAATAGAGGAGAAGAAGAGAAAATTTCTCTTCTTCTCCTCTATTCCTTTCTTCTTCTCCTTTTTTTTTCATTTTTTTTCTTCGATCTTCTCCTCTAGCGGTTCCTTTTTTCTTCTTCTTCCTCTTTTTTTTATCGGATATGTCTATGTCGATATACACCCTCCCCGATAACTTCGACATTAGGGGGGCCCGGGGTCGAGGGTCGTCGAGGGACCGAGAGGCCGAAGGTCGAGGGGTCGAGAGGTTGCCTAGCAGTCGGGGGTCTAGGGTTGTGGATCGCCGAGCAGTCGGGGGTCAAAGTATTGAAGAATTCCATGACTTCATCATTTGCCAGAAGTAACCGGGGCATTTTGGTACGAAGTTATGCAAAGATATTCTGGAACGGAGTTCCTGATAGAATAATCCGTCTTTTGTTACGAATTATCCTATCTGGGACTCCGTTCCAAAATAACTTTGGAGAGCTTCGTACCATCATGCTACTGTTACTTTCGCCTAATGATGAAGTATTGGTTTTGTTGAATCCTTTGACACTCGACAAAATGTGACATGAGGGGGTCTAGGGTTGTGGATCGCCGAGCAGTCGGGGGTCGAGGGGTCGAGAAAGGTTGCCTAGCTAGTGTCAAAGTATTGAAGAATTCCATGACTTCATCATTTGCCAGAAGTAACCGGGGCATGTTGGTACGAAGTTATGCAAAGATGTTCTGGAACGGAGTTCCTGATAGGATAATCCGTCTTTTGTTACGGATTATCTTATCTGGGACTTCGTTCCAAAACAACTTTGGAGAGCTTCGTACCATCATGCTACTGTTACTTTCGCCTAATGATGAAGTATTGGTTTGTTGAATCCTTTGACACTAGACAAAATGTGACATGAGGGTGTCTAGGGTTGTGGATCGCCGAGAAGTCGGGGGGGTCGAGAGGTTGCCTAGCTAGTGTCAAAGTATTGAAGAATTCCATGACTTCATCATTTGCCAGAAGTAACCGGGGCATGTTGGTACGAAGTTATGCAAAGATGTTCTGGAACGGAGTTCCTGATAGGATAATCCGTCTTTTGTTACGGATTATCTTATCTAGGACTTCGTTCCAAAACAACTTTGGAGAGCTTCGTACCATCATGCTACTGTTACTTTCGCCTAATGATGAAGTATTGGTTTTGTTGAATCATTTGACACTAGACAAAAGGTGACATGAGGGGGACTAGGGTTGTGGATCGCCGAGAAGTCGGGGGTCGAGGGGTCGAGAGAGGTTGCCTAGCTAGTGTCAAAGTATTGAAGAATTCCATGACTTCATCATTTGCCAGAAGTAACCGGGGCATTTTGGTACAAAGTTATGCAAAGTTGTTCTGGAACGAAGTCCCTGATAGGATAATCCGTCTTTTGTTATGAATTATCTTATCCGGGGACTCCGTTCCAAAACAACTTTGGAGAGCTTCGTACCATCATGCTACTGTTACTTTCGCCTAATGATGAAGTATTGGTTTTGTTGAATCCTTTGACACTAGACAAAATGTGACATGAGGGGGCCTAGGGTTTGTGGATCGCCGAGCAGTCGAGGGTTGAAGCTAGTTCTACGTTTGCCATTAATATATCCATCTGTCATGTTTGAATAATAATTGGCATGTTGTAATTATTTGTAGAAACAATGGACGACAACACCCGAGACCTAGCAGAAGAAGCGATGTTGATGGACATAATCGCACACGGACAAAATGCCGTCTTGTCGTTTCTCAACGACACCGATGAGCAGGTCGAAAAAGAGCTGCAGTTGGAAGATCTAGGCTATGATATTGATGGATCCGGTGACCCAATGCACATGGAAGAAGTAGACCGTGAGGACGGCTCCGGTGACCCATTGCCGGTGCAAGAAGGAGACCGTGATGCTGGCTCCGGTGACCGAACCGAGTCCGGCCAGGAGGTATATATATATGTTAGTTAAGCATGTGCTGACTAGTTAATTGATTCATTCATTAACTCTCGTCTTTGTTCCTTTTTCTAGCCCTCCGGATCGAGCAAATCTTCTGTAAAGAGACGAGGAGCGAAGAAAAAGTTGAGGCCGGATGAAAAGTTTGAGATCTCAGAAATCTCGCGCTCCGGCGAGCCAATTGCACCCATCCCGACAAAGAACGCATTTGTTAATCAGTGCGGGGTTCTGGTTAGGGACAAGATCCCGATCAGCATCCATCAATGGTTAAAGCCGGCTGCAAACGATGCTCAGGTGACTTATGTCACTGATATGCAGAAAGAAGATCTTTGGACTGAGCTGAAGTCAAATATCGTCCTACCGCGAGAGGTTGATCCGGCGAACCCAGTTAAAGAGGAGTTAATCAAGTCTGCTGCACTTTCGAAGATGGCAGACCAATTCAGGGCATGGAAGAAAAAACTGAATACGTTTGTCAAAGATAAAAAGACTCCAGAATTCGTGGGCATATATGAGAAGATCAAAGATGACTGGCCCGCATTTGTGGCCCATAAGAAGTCGGAAAAGAGTCAGAAGATGTCGGAGACAAACCGGATAAATGCTGCGAAGAAGATGCATCACCATCGCACTGTTGGGGATCGTAGCAGAAAATAATTTTTTTTTTCCTACGCATCACCAAGATCTATCTATGGAGTAATCTAGCAATGAGCATAAAGGAGAGTGGATCTACATACCCTTGTAGATCACGATGCGGAAGCGTTGCAAGAACGCGGATGAAGGAGTCGTACTCGCTGCGATTCAGATCGCGGTTGATTCCGATCTAAGCGCCGAACAACGGCGCCTCCGCGTTCAACACACGTGCAGCCCGGTGACGTCTCCCACGCCTTGATCCAGCAAGGGGAGAGGGAGAGGTTGGGGAAGACTCCATCCAACAGCAGCACGACGGCGTGGTGGTGGTGGAGGAGCGCGGGACTCCAGCAGGGCTTCGCCAAGCACTGCAAGAGACGAGGAGGGAGATAGGTAGGGCTGCGCCAATCGACAGAGGTCAAAACGTGTTATGGGCAGCCCTAAAACTCACATATATATAGGGGGAAGGGAGGGCTGCGCCCCCTTTAGGGTTTCCCACCCCTAGGGGTGCGGCCAGCCCTAGATCCCATCTAGGGGGGCGGCCAAGGGGGAGAGAGGGGGAGGCGCACCACTATGTGGGCCTTAGGCCCATCTGAGCCTAGGGTTTCTCCCCTTTTCCTTCCCTCTTTGCCTTGGGCCTGGTTAGGGGGGCGCACCAGCCCACCTGGGGCTGGTCCCCTCCCACACTTGGCCCACGCAGCCTTCTGGGGCCGGTGGCCCCACCCGGTGGACCCCCGGGACCCTCCCGGTGGTCCCGGTACGCTACCGATAGCGCCCGAAACTTTTCCGGTGACCAAAACGGGACTTCCCATATATGAATCTTTACCTCCGGACCATTCCGGAGCTCCTCGTGACGTCCGGGATCTCATCCGGGACTCCGAACAACATTCGGTAACCGCGTACATACTTTCCCTATAACCCTAGCGTCATCGAACCTTAAGTGTGTAGACCCTACGGGCTCGGGAACCATGCAGACATGACCGAGACAACTCTCCGGCCAATAACCAACAGCGGGATCTGGATACCCATGTTGGCTCCCACATGTTCCACGATGATCTCATCGGATGAACCATGATGTCAAGGATTCAATCAATCCCGTATACGATTCCCTTTGTCTATCGGTATAACACTTGCCCGAGATTCGATCGTCGGTATACCGATACCTTGCTCAATCTCGTTACCGGCAAGTCTCTTTACTCGTTCCGTAACACATCATCCCGTGATCAACTCCTTGATCACATATTGTGCACATTATGATGATGTCCTACCGAGTGGGCCCAGAGATACCTCTCCGTCATACGGAGTGACAAATCCCAGTCTCGATTCGTGCCAACCCAACAGACACTTTCAGAGATGCCTGTAGTGCACCTTTATAGCCACCCAGTTACGTTGTGACGTTTGGTACACCCAAAGCATTCCTACGGTATCCGGGAGTTGCACAACCTCATGGTCTAAGAAAAAGATACTTGACATATAGAAAAGCTTTAGCATACGAACTACACGATCTGTGCTAGGCTTAGGATTGGGTCTTGTCCATCACATCATTCTCCTAATGATGTGATCCCGTTATCAACGACATCCAATGTCCATGGTCAGGAAACCGTAACCATCTATTGATCAACGAGCTAGTCATCTAGAGGCTTACTAGGGACATGGTGTTTGTCTATGTATCCACACATGTATCTGAGTTTCCTATCAATACAATTCTAGCATGGATAATAAACAATTATCATGAACAAGGAAATATAATAATAACCAATTTATTATTGCCTCTAGGGTATATTTCCAACAGTCTCCCACTTGCACTAGAGTCAATAATCTAGTTCACATCGCCATGTGATTAACACTCATAGGTCACATCGCCATGTGACTAACATCCAAAGAGTTCACTAGAGTCAGTAATCTAGTTCACATCAATATGTGATTAGCACTCAATGAGTTCTGGGTTTGATCATGTTATGCTTGTGAGAGAGGTTGTAGTCAACGGGTCTGCAACATTCAGATCCCTATGTACTTCGCAAAACTTTATGTCATATTGTAGATGCTGCTACCACGTTCCACTTGGAGCTATTCCAAACTGTTGCTCCATTATACGTATCCGGTATCTCCACTTAGAGTTATCCGGATAGGTGTTAAGCTTGCATCGACGTAGCTGTTTACGTCGAACTCTTTATCACCTCCATAACCGAGAAACATTTCCTTATTCCTCTAAGGATAATTTTGACCACTATCTAGTGATCCACTTCTGGATCACCTTTGTACCCTCTTGCCAGACATGTGGCAAGGCACACATCAGGTGCGGTACTCATCATGGCATACCGTATAGAGCCTATGACAAAAGCATAGGGGACGACCTTCGTCCTTCCTCTTTCTTCTGCCGTGGTCAAGTTTTGAGTCTTACTCAACTTCACACCTTATAACTCAGGTAAGAATTCCTTCTTTAACTGACCTATTTTGAACTCCTTCAAAATCATGTCAAAGGTGTGTGTTCCTTTTGAAAGTATCATCAGGCGTCTTGATCTATCTCTATAGATCTTGATGCCCAATTATGTAAGCAGCTTTATCCAGGTCTTCCTTTGAAAAGCTCCTTTCAAACAACCCTTTACGCCTTCCAGAAATTCAACATCATTTCGGATCAACCATATGTCATTCAAATATACTTATCAGAAATGTTGTAGTGCTCCCACTCACTTTATTGCAAATACAAGTTTCTAACAAACTTTGTATACCCAAAAACTTTGATCACTCCATCAAAGTGTATATTCCGACTCCGAGATGCTTGCTCTAGTCCATAGAAGGATCGCTGGAGCTAGCATATCTTTTAGCATCCTTAGGATCGACAAAACCTTTCTGATTGTATCATATACAACCTTTCCTTACAAAAACTGGTAAGGAAACTTGTTTTGTCATCCATCTGCCAGATTTCATAAATGCAGCCAATGCTAACATGATTCCGACGGACTTAAGCATCGCTACGGGTGAGAAAATCTCATCGTAGTCAACTCCTTGAACTTGTGAAAAACTCTTTGCCACAAGTCGAGCTTCATAGACGGTGACATTACCGTCCACGTCCGTCTTCTTCTTAAAGATCCATTTATCTCAATGGCTTGCCAGTCATCGGGCAAGTCCACCAAAGTCCATATTTTGTTTCGATACATGGATCCTATCTCGGATTTCTCGGCTTCTAACCATTTGTCGGAATATGGGCCCACCATCGCTTCTCCATAGTTCGTAGGTTCATCGTTGTCCAACAACATGACCTCTAAGACAGGATCACCGTACCACTTAGGAGTAGTACATATCCTTGTCGACCTACGAGGTTCGATAGCAACTTGATCTGGAGCTTCATGATCACTATCATTAGTTTCCTCTTCAACTGTCGTAGGTTCCACAGAAACATCTTTCTGTGTTGCACTACTCTTCGGTTGAAGTGAGGGTTCGACAACCTCATCAAGTTCTATCTTCCTCCCACTCAATTCTTTCGAGAGAAACTCCTTCTCGAGAAAGGACCCGTTCTTAGCGACAAACATTTTTGTCCTTGGATCTGAGATAGAAGGTATACCCAACCGTTACCAGTGGGTATCCCATGAAGATGTATTTGTCCGCTTTGGGTTCGAGCTTTTTCCGGCTGAAGCCGTAAGCATCGTAGCCCAAACATTGAGAAACGACAACTACGGTTTCTTGCCAAACCATACGACGTCGTCTCAACGGACTTAGATGGTGCCCTATCTAAAGTGAATGCAGCTGTCTCTAATGCATAACCTCAAAATAACAGCGGTAGATCGGTAAGATACATCATAGATCGCACCATATCTCATAAGGTTCGATTACGATGTCCGGATACACCATTACGCTGTGGTGTTCCAGGTGGCTTCAACTGTGAAACATTTCCACAATGTCTTAAGTGATTGCCAAACTCATAATTCAGAAAATCTCCCCTTGATCAGATCGTAGGAACATGATCTTCTTGTTATGATGATTGTTAACTTCACTCTGAAATTGCTTGAACTTTTCAAACATTTCAGACTTTTGTTTCATTAAGTAAATATACCCATATCTACTCAAATCGTCAGTGAAGATGAGAAAATAACGATATCCACTACACGCCTTAATTCTCATTGGATCACACACATCAGCATGTATGATTTCCAACAAGTCACTTTCCCGTTTCATTGTACCTGAACACGGGATCTTAGTCATCCTGCCCAAGAGGCATGGCTCGCATGTGTCAAGCGATTCAAAATCAAGTGACTCCAAACATCCATCAGCATGGAGTTTCTTCATGCATTTTATGCCAAAATGACTTAAGCGGCAGTGCCACAAGAAAGTGGTACTATCATTATTAACTCTACATCTTTTGGCATTAATATTATCATCATGTGTATTACTATGATCGAGATTCAACAAACCATTGGGTGCATGACCATAAAGGTATTATTCATGTAAACAGAATAACCATTATTCTCTGACTTAAATGAATAATCGTATTGCAATGAACATGATCTAATCATATTCATGCTCAATGCAGACACCTGATAACATTTATCTAGGTTCAACACTAATCCCGAAAATAGAGGGAGCGTGCGATGGTGATCTTATCATCCTTGGAAATACTTCCAACACACATCGTCACCTCACCCTTAGCTAGTCTCCGTTCAGTCCGTAGCTTTTGCTTCAAGTTACTAATAATAGCAACTGAACCGGTATCCAATACCCAGGTGCTACAAGGAGTACTAGTAAGGTACACATCAATAACAATATACTTTGTCGAAGTTTCCAGCTATCATATCTACCATGTATTTGGGGTAGTTCCGCTATCATATGACTGTTCCCCTTACAATAGAAGCACTTAGTCTCGAGGTTTGGGTTTAACCATGGGTTCCTTCATCAGAGCGACAACTGGTTTGCCATCCATGAATTTCCCTTCTAGCCCTTGCCCTTTTGAAACCAGTGGTCTTTGTTAAACCATCAACACTTGATGCTCCTTCTTGATTTCTACTTTTGCGGTCTTAAGAACCGCTAATAGCTCCGGGATCATCTCCATCCTTTGCATGTCATAGTTCATCACGAAGTTCTAGCAGCTTGGTGATAGTGTCTAGAGAATTCCGTCAACCACTATCTCACCTGGAAGATTAACTCCCACTTGGTTCAAGTGATTTTAGCACCCAGACATTCTGAGCACATGCTCACTAGTTGAGCCATTCTCCTCCATCTTTTTGACAAAAGAACTTGTCAGAGGTCTCATACCTCTCAACACGGGCATGAGCCTGAAATCCCAATTTCAGCTCTTAGAACATCTCATATGTTCTATGGCGTTCAAAACGTCATTGGAATCCCGATTCTAAGCCGTAAAGTATGGTGCACTAAACTATCAAGTAGTCATCAGGACGTCTCTGTCAGGTGTTCACAACATCAACAGACAATGTTGTAGGGGTTTGCACATCGAGCGGTGCATCAAAGACGTAAGCTTTCTGTGCAGTAGTGAGGACACTCCTCGGACTACGGACCCAGTCCGCATCATTGCTTACAATATCTTTCAACTTAGTCTTTCTCTAGGATCGTATTAAACAGGGAGCTACAACGCAGTTATTGGTCTACAACATAATTTGCGAAGACAACTTAGACTATTGTTCATGACAATGAAGTTCATCTAATGAACTCCCACTCAGATAGACATCTCTCTAGTCATCTAAGTGATACATGATCCGAATCGACTAGGCCGTGTCCGATCATCACGTGAGACGGACTAGTCATCAACGGTGAACATCTTCATGTTGATCGTATCTTCTATACGACTCATGTTCGACCTTTCGGTCTTCCGTGTTCCGAGGCCATGTCTGTACATGCTAGGCTCGTCAAGTCAACCCTAAGTGTATCGCGTGTGTAAATCTGGCTTACACCCGTTGTATGCGAACGTTAGAACCTATCACACCCAATCATCACGTGGTGCTTCGGAGCAACGAACCTTAGCAACGGTGCACAGTTAGGGGGAACACAATTCTTGAAATTTTAGTGAGAGATCATCTTATTCACTACCGTCGTTCTAAGCAAATAAGATGTAAAACATGATAAACATCACATGCAATCAAATAGTGACATGATATGGCCAATATCATTTTGCTCCTTTTGATCTTCATCTTCGGGGCTCCATGATCATCATTGTCACCGGCATGACACCATGATCTCCATCATCGTGTCTTCATGAAGTCGTCTCGCCAAACATTACTTCTACTACTATGGCTAACGTTTAGCAATAAAGTAAAGTAATTACATGGCATTATTCAGTGACACGCAGGTCATACAATAAATAAGACAACTCCTATGGCTCCTGCCGGTTGTCATTCTCATCGACATGCAAGTCGTGATTCCTATTACAAGAACATGATCAATCTCATACATCACATATATATCATTCATCACATCCTTTTGGCCATATCACATCACACGGCACATGCTGCAAGAACAAGTTAGACGTCCTCTAATTGTTGTTGCAAGTTTTTACGTGGCTGCTATAGGTTTCTAGCAAGAACGGTTCATACCTACGCCAAAACCACAACGTGATATGCCAATTTCTATTTACCCTTCATAAGGACCCTTTTCATCGAATCCGATCCGACTAAAGTGGGAGAGACAGACACCCGCTAGCCACCTTATGCAACTAGTGCATGTCAGTCGGTGGAACCTGTCTCACGTAAGAGTACGTGTAAGGTCGGTCCGGGCCGCTTCATCCCACGATGCCGCCGAATCAAGATAAGACTAGTAACGGCAAGAGAATTGACATGATCTACGCCCACAACTACTTTGTGTTCTACTCGTGCAAGATACTACGCATAGACCTAGCTCATGATGCCACTGTTGGGGATCGTAGCAGAAAATAAAAAAAAATTTCCTACGCATCACCAAGATCTATCTATGGAGTAATCTAGCAACGAGCATAAAGGAGAGTGGATCTACATACCCTTGTAGATCGCGATGCGGAAGTGTTGCAAGAACGCGGATGAAGGAGTCGTACTCGCTGCGATTCAGATCGCGGTTGATTCCGATCTAAGCGCCGAACAACGGCGCCTCCGCGTTCAACACACGTGCAGCCCGGTGACGTCTCCCACGCCTTGATCCAGCAAGGGGAGAGGGAGAGGTTGGGGAAGACTCCATCCAACAGCAGCACGACGGCGTGGTGGTGGTGGAGGAGCGCGGGACTCCAGCAGGGCTTCGCCAAGCACTGCAAGAGACGAGGAGGGAGAGAGGTAGGGCTGCGCCAATCGACAGAGGTCAAAACGTGTTATGGGCAGCCCTAAAACTCACATATATATAGGGGGAAGGGAGGGCTGCTCCCCCTTTAGGGTTTCCCACCCCTAGGGGTGCAGCCAGCCCTAGATCCCATCTAGGGGGGCGGCCAAGGGGGAGAGAGGGGGAGGCGCACCACTATGTGGGCCTTAGGCCCATCTGAGCCTAGGGTTTCTCCCCTTTTCCTTCCCTCTTTGCCTTGGGCCTGGTTAGGGGGGCGCACCAGCCCACCTGGGGCTGGTCCCCTCCCACACTTGGCCCACGCAGCCTTCTGGGGCCGGTGGCCCCACCCGGTGGACCCCCGGGACCCTCCCGGTGGTCCCGGTACGCTACCGATAGCGCCCGAAACTTTTCCGGTGACCAAAACGGGACTTCCCATATATGAATCTTTACCTCCGGACCATTCTGGAGCTCCTCGTGACGTCCGGGATCTCATCCGGGACTCCGAACAACATTCGGTAACCGCGTACATACTTTCCCTATAACCCTAGCGTCATCGAACCTTAAGTGTGTAGACCCTACGGGCTCGGGAACCATGCAGACATGACCGAGACAACTCTCCGGCCAATAACCAACAGCGGGATCTGGATACCCATGTTGGCTCCCACATGTTCCACGATGATCTCATCGGATGAACCACGATGTCAAGGATTCAATCAATCCCGTATACGATTCCCTTTGTCTATCGGTATAACACTTGCCCGAGATTCGATCGTCGGTATACCGATACCTTGCTCAATCTTGTTACCGGCAAGTCTCTTTACTCGTTCCGTAACACATCATCCCGTGATCAACTCCTTGATCACATATTGTGCACATTATGATGATGTCCTACCGAGTGGGCCCAGAGATACCTCTCCGTCATACGGAGTGACAAATCCCAGTCTCGATTCGTGCCAACCCAACAGACACTTTCAGAGATGCCTGTAGTGCACCTTTATAGCCACCCAGTTATGTTGTGACGTTTGGTACACCCAAAGCATTCCTACGGTATCCGGGAGTTGCACAATCTCATGGTCTAAGAAAAAGATACTTGACATATAGAAAAGCTTTAGCATACGAACTACACGATCTGTGCTAGGCTTAGGATTGGGTCTTGTCCATCACATCATTCTCCTAATGATGTGATCCCGTTATCAACGACATCCAATGTCCATGGTCAGGAAACCGTAACCATCTATTGATCAACGAGCTAGTCATCTAGAGGCTTACTAGGGACATGGTGTTTGTCTATGTATCCACACATGTATCTGAGTTTCCTATCAATACAATTCTAGCATGGATAATAAACAATTATCATGAACAAGGAAATATAATAATAACCAATTTATTATTGCCTCTAGGGTATATTTCCAACACGCACGGGGTCAGGCGGCTACCTCGTAGCCCGGCCTAAATGGGCCAAGGCTGAGAATGATCTGCTTCAGAAAGGGATCGAACCAGAGACAATGCACTGGCCAGAACGTTGCCGGACTTGGTTTTTCGGGGCTGGCGGAACCTTGGACCCTGTAACAGGGTGGTGCATTTGGACGGACAAGCAATTGGAAACACCACTCAGGAAGATGCGACAGTATATCAAAGCAGCGCATGAAGGGACGTTCATTCCCGACAGAGAGAACGACGAGCTGACAATGGCCCTCGGGAATCCTGAGCACCCTGGACGGACACGAGGCACGCCAGGCTCCCTTCCGTGGCGTGCTGGGTTTCCGGACGCAGGAGGCTACAAATGCCACGACAGGAGGAAGAAAATGGAGCAGACCGAAATCCAGGCGCTGCGGGCCAGAATACAAGCGATAGAGGAACGGGAAGGAAATCGGGAGAAAAGAATTGCCGAAGCTTCCCCCGAAGCTACCCCGCCATCTCAGCGGAGAAGCAGCGTGGCTTCCACCGAGCTGCTTCAGCCAGAGCCTGCCTTGACGGCTACTGCCAGGAATCCTGTGGATGCTATCACGCAGGCACAAAATTGCCACCTTATGGCGCAGTGGATGAATCTGAAGGTCAAGGCGGCTGCTTGCTCTGTTTATCCTTCTGGACCCGACGACACTTTTCACTGCCGGCCGATTCCAGAAGGATATGCTAGGGTGATGGTCGACGAAATAACTGAGGGATTTGAGGAGCTCCAGCTTGACCACCCTACCGGTGAAGGGGAGACTCGGCTCGCTTCTTCACTGAAGACTCCATGCCTATGGCGGAAGGACCTAATCAACATTCTCAACTGGACGCCTCCGCCTCCTCCTCCTCCTCCGGCGAGTCAGGGCACTCCGCCTCCTCCACCGCCTCCTCCTCCGGCGAGTGACCATCAGGGCACTCCGGCTCCTTCTCCGGCGCGTGGCGGCACTCCGCCTCCTTCGCCGCCGGCGCGTGGCGGCACTCCGCCTCCTTCTCCGCCTAATCAGCAAGGGCGGAAGAGACCTGCCGCCGCTCCGGCTGCTCCTGCTCCGGCGCGTAAGCAAGTAAAAAAGACAGCCGCTTCGTCTGGTCCGGCGACGTCTACCAGTACAGCCAGAGGCGGGAGGCGATGCAGATTCGGTCCTTCTCTCACGCCTCTAGAGAAGTTACCGTACGAGAGGTCCGACGAGGAAAACACGAAGATCGCTCAAGGCCAAGTGAAGGACTTTTTTGAAGGGTTGAAAGCACAGAGACATCCACCTCCGAAGGAGAAGATAGATGCGGTGAAAGCAAAGCGCACTCTTGCTGCCCTGAAGCAACCAGCGCAAAGTAAGCCGCAGGACAAATATGACCACATGATCCAAAAGACATATCAAGCAGCGAAGCGGTCGGGAAGTACTAAAAGTGATCAGAGGTTAGCAGAAGGGCGAGCTGGGAAACAAATTGCCCAGCTCGGCGAACAAGCTGACCAATCGTGCCCCCCTCTCAAGGTGTCTAGCGACATGGTCGCTAATGATCCGAGGATGGTGCCCGGTTATACCAATCTTGCAGATTACGCGTCCGACGATGTACACTATGATTTCTTGGAAGTGCAGATAGAAAGATACGAGTACAAAAAGCCTCTCGTCAAAAATGAAAGATCTCTATCAACGAATATGCGAAGATTGCATGATTGGTACTTGAAAATCTGCAGAGAGTCTGGGGGGAGGGATAACTTGTATTTGAGAGTTAAACCGGAGCATGACCTCGTTGGAATTGACCTGTTGCCTGTTCCATTTGAGGAGTTCTATCAGTTTTTCAATCAATTGGCCCTCGATAAAGCAACGGTCACCTGCTACTGTCTGTAAGTAGTACTACTTCTGTCATTAAGTCTCTCTATATAGCTGATCTTCATTGCATGTATTTATAATTATCCTCACTATATTATGCAGATTGAAGATCGTCGAATTGAAGAAAAGACAAGTAGGTGATATTGGGTTTATTAACACATACCTCATAGATGCAACCGAGGTTACATTGCGTCCCGACGATACCGAGACCAACTTGCTACGATCGTTGGTGGTAAATGAAAACAAAGATATAATACTCTTTCCTTACAACTTCAAGTGAGTGTTACTGTCTTGTGCATATTTGGTTTCCCTTATATATCAGTCAAGGTTATAGTGATGTAATTGATGATCTCATGCATTCGTGCGCAGCTTCCACTATATTCTCTTAGAGATTAAGCTTGAGAAGGGAGTAGTAACTGTCTTGGACTCTAAACGTAAAGATCCCGAGGAGTATGCGGACATGACTCAAATGCTAGCCAGGTAAGTTAAATCGATCAATATTATCCACCATGCATATATATCAGCAACTTCATTTCTGATATCAACTAATTGTTTTCTTTGTCTGGCAGGGCTTGGAAAAAATTCACCAAAAAAGCTCCGGGACTGCCGAAGAAGCTACAATTTAGATACCCGAAAGTAAGTACTATATAGTAGCATGTTCCGCGCGCGCATCTCCTTTATCTTGATTCAAGCGCTAGTTTCATCAATACCAATTTGGCATTCTTGCTTATCAGTTTGATTGACCTCTATTTCTTGTAAAGTGGTTGTGGCAGGAACCCGGTAATGATTATTGTGGATACTACATTTGCGAGTCCATCCGCCACACGACCTGTGAGCGGGGCTACACTGATGAACAATTTGAAGTGCGTAAGCAATCAATAATATTCACAAATTTATAGCATCATTTCATGTATTGACCCCCCTACTTCAAATTAGATGTTTCGGATGCGGGATGAACTCCTAACACCAGATCGTCTGCGAGCAATTCAAGAGGAATTGGCGGCATTCTTCCTTGAACACGTGATCGCTGAAGACGGAGAATACTATGTGGACCATGCATCCATATGATAGGAGATTATTTTTGTAAGAGATAATTATTGTATATATGTGCCCGGTAGTGTCGGATAGATATACGAGAACTTGTTGTTCGACCAATCTCTCGGAGAAGGAGAGGTGGTCGATATTACTTCTCTCTGTATGCATATATATATATATATATGTTGATTATACGATCTTCCGTTTCCTTCGTTTGCTTAGTAGCTAGCAGCTAGCTAGCTAGCTAGCGTGACTCTAGTCCTCTCTATATACGTATGTGTAGTATGTAGCGTCGACCAAGCACGGACATAAGAGAGGACACTTCTCTCTATTAATTAGCTAGCTAACACAATATATGAAACACCTAAATTAACCCCCCAAAACCTAAAACCCCCCCTCCCCTTTAAAAAAAAACAAAAACCACAGCCACAGAAATGCTGACGCGTGGATGTCTTTTGGTCCCGGTTGGTACCACCAACCGGGACTAA
>LR738713.1:681722654-681854451 GCA_902687465.1 Secale cereale
CCCTCCCCTTTCAAAAAAAAAACAAAAACCACAGCCACAGAAATGCTGACGCGTGGATGCCTTTTGGTCCCGGTTGGTACCACCAACCGGGACTAAAGCCCCTCCTGCCTGGGCTCGGTGCACAGGCCACGTGGACACCCTTCTGCCCCGGTTCTGGATTGAACCGGGACTAAAGGGTCAGAGCATTAGTACCGACCCTCTTGTCCCGGTTCTGGAACCGGGGCTAAAAGGCCCAAATGAACCGGGTCTGATGACCCTTTATCTACTAGTGTGAATTCTCTATTGTGGTGTAATTGTCTTGAATATTCGTGTCCGAATTATGTGTCCGAATTATGTTATAGTTGAACTTTTAATTAGTGGAGAATAATATGTTTAATTTGATAGATTAAAGGCACCATGGTGTAGCCAAAATAGACTGTTCGAAATTGGTGTGCTAGACACAGATACGAAAGGGATGATGGCGGAATATCTAAATGTTTCATTCCAGAGGCCATAAAGCTTGGCACGGATCAAAAATGTTTGAATATTTATAGGGGGTCGGAATATGGACCATTAATTCCTAGTTTCCCAAGCATCTTGCACGCATGTTCCTTCTCACCGCGTCTGGGTAAAAATGGCCCAACGGTAGAAGAAGGCTTTAGCCGCCGCTATTCTCTCGTCCCCTCACCACTGCTCATGAGGTGCAGCAATGGGATGGGGACACCCAACGTGCGGCCAATCATCTCCACGCAACAGAGAAGACCGAGAAGGATACTCAGGTTTTGGCCAATTTTTTGTGGCTTTTCCCATTTTACTCCTTTCGATATACTTTTCGCTGCTCTTTGATTTGATTTGTTACATTTGTGTGTTCTTGCAGTGCTGGACTGGTCGTTGCTAGAGCCTTTGGATGGTTCTTATGGGTTTGGGTTAGGCTCTATTCTGACCATGTTGGTTCCAATAATCCGTCTACTCCGTAGGTGAGCTATAAGCTTTCCCTCTCATTTGATGTTTCGTTACAAATCCTAGAACTACGGTTTCATTGTATTGAGACTTGAGAGATATCGTTAGTTAACGTTGGTTTCCCTAAATCTTTGTCATTCTATTGGTAACCCATGTGTTTTTAAGTACTGGCACTTTTAATATACTCCATGAAACATACCATGGAGTATTTTTCGTAGCTTGTATCACACGATATTTTCCAAATATAGTGAGATTCTCAGGAGAGTTGTCAGTTGTTTTCAGTAAGGCAAGTGGCAACGCCCAGATACAGATGCCGCAGAGTGGCATCAAGCACACAACGTCCGTTATTTCGACACACACAATTGGACAACGTTGAGGATATGGTGTGGCTGGGCTCATTTAGATGTGACATAATGTCATCAGGACCATCACTAGTAGAAAACATGGCTTTGATTGAGGCCAGGATAAGGGCATTAATCCCGGTTCACTCACGAACCGAGATGAAAGGGTGCATCAATCCTAGTTCATGAGGTCAGGGTGCCGGCCGGGCCTCGGGGGCCATTGGTCCCGGTTCTTCTTACCCCTTTGGTCCCGGTTCCAGCCACGAACTAGGACCAATGGGCCTCGCTCCTGTCCGCTCCTGACCAGCACCTTTAGTCCTGGTTGGTGGCTGGAACCGGGACCAAAGGTTATCCTTTAGTCCCGGTTGAAGCCACAATCCGGGACTAAAGAGACGCCTATATATATATCCCGTGCCCGCTTGTTCAATGCTTTGTTTTTTGTCCAGCCGTGTGGTAGAGGTGTGTGTTGCTCTAGCTCACCTCCTATGCACATGAGGTGTACGATGAAATGCCCGAGCCAAGCTTAAGCTTTCTCCTCTCAAAGTTCGACCTCCAAGTTCCATTTTCCTCAAGATTTTTCTAGGTTTGACGGTCTGTCCTGTCCCGTCCTCGTCCTCATCGTCGTCGATCGCCTACGCTGATCTCGTCGCCGGCACCACCGTGGTGAGCCTCTTCTTCTTATCTTCTTTCTAAAAAAATCTTGCTTGTATGATTTAGATAGATACTTACATAAGTTTCTTACTTTTATTATTGTTTTTATTATATAGTGCGATGGTTTTGGTATCCGCCCCGGTCGGCCCTCATCCTGTCTATGATTTAGATGTGGTATATTATCTTTTATAACTATTTGTTTCATTTAGTGTTTATGACAATTATGCCGACCAACTTGACATAGATGTTTTTATCTAGGAGGTATGTGAACCGGATAATCCTACCGACCCTCTTGTGGAGAGGTTAAATTTAGTTGAAAAAGAAAACATTTACTTGAAGAAAAAATGAAAAGAACCGAAGAGAAGATGGAATTGGAGTTGCGTGTTGTGGATGTCGTCGATGATCACAAAATCAAGATGGATGCAATGCACTTGAAGATTTGAAAGATTAGAAAACATGCCATTCATACCGAGGCTTGGTATCATTATGCCGTTGGATCAATTGTTACCTTAGTTGCGATTATGATCGCATTTGTTGTTGCATTGAAATGTTTTACATAGTTTCAATGTATGTTATAATTAGATACTCTAGAGAGTTGTATGTTGTTCAATGAGAACTATGTACGAACTTTAGTTGTGATGATAAACTTCTATTAATTTGGTCACTTCTCTATTCACGATGTTCTGTAATGGTTTTTGACATACTTAATCTCTACCTAATAATAAAGAAAATTGAGTTTTTGTCGCCCGTCATTAAAACTAACCCCGAAGTTGTAATAAATTACCCACTATGCCACCCATAATTTAAAAAAAGTTTCAATTTTTGTTGTCAAACACGCGTCAGGTTCAGTTCTTTTAAAGGTGATACCCTATGCAAACACAAAGACCCATGTTCCATAGTGGCAGAAACCTACCTCCTTCATGCAGCGGACCAAGGTTTGATCCCTGGTTCTAACCAATTTCTCTTTCTTTTTAGCAAGCGTACCTCCACGTCCTCTTCATGGGCGGGCCCATTTGTAGAGCGTGGCCCCATTTTTTCACTTTAATGCCTTTTCTTTTATTGTTTCTGATTTTATTTCCCCTTCTTTAAATTAATTCAGGATTTTCCAAACTTCAAAGAGTTCCGAATATGAAAAATATATTTGTGAAGTCATAAAAAGTTCACAGATTCAAAAAATGTTGGTGATTTTCAAAAAATGTTCATAAAGAATTCGTGATTCCATAAAAATATATTTGGAAAATACAAAACAGTTCATGATTTGTTAAAAATGACCGTGTATTCAAAACATATACGTGAATTTGAAAAAATGTTCATGAAATCTAATAACATGTTCAAAAAAATTCAAAAAAAAAAATCAATTTCCAAATTTTAGAAGTACCTCCACGTCCTCTTCATGGGCCGGCCCATTTGTAGAGCGTGGCCCCCTTTTTTCGCTTTAATGCCTTTTCTTTTATTGTTTCTGATATTATTTTCCCTTCTTTAAATTAATTCAGGATTTTCCAAACTTCAAAGAGTTCCGAATATGAAAAATATATTTGTGAAGTCATAAAAAGTTCATAGATTCAAAAAATGTTGGTGATTTTCAAAAATTGTTCATAAAGAATTCGTGATTCCATAAAAATATATTCGGAAAATACAAAACAGTTCGTGATTTGTTAAAAATGATCGTGTATTCAAAACATATCCATGAATTTGAAAAAATGTTCATGAAATCTAATAACATGTTCACAAAAATTAAAAAAAAAATCAATTTCCAAATTTGTTCCGCAATTTCAAAAACCGTTCATTTATTCTAAAAGTTTTGCTGATGCAAAAATTGTTCATGAATTTTAAAATTGTTCATTCATTTCACATAATGTTCATCTAAACAAAATTTATTTTTGTTAATTCAAAAAATCCCAAGTTTCTACAATATGCTTGTCGATTCAAAAACTTGTTTCCGATTCAAAGTATTTTTTAAGAGTATCATGCGGTCTATTTTAGTAGTTCCCCATAAGATTGCTCTAGACAACTCTAGAATTTGGGCTGCTAAATCTTTTATGTCTAGGATTTAGTTAGTTTTCGAAAAGTATTTATATGTAGGCGTTGGGAGTAGTTCGTGGTCGACGAGATTAGTTTTACATTGACACGAAGGCGATCGACAGTGAGGGTGAGAAAAAAATATGATGGATCACCGTGTTAAAATAAAGGACACTCATTGGTCGGAGTATTGAGCTATTTAATTAGGACGTGATATTTTTGTCTCCCGTTGCAACGCACGAGCATTTTGCCACCGATTAATGGAGAACTGATTCGATTCGCTACCTTGACCGTTTCCTTTCATTTATATACTATGTAGCCCCTAACTTAACACAACAACATAGCCAACCCATTGGTCAAAGCTTTACTCCCCCATCCAAGAGTACTTCGACCGTGGTGTCGCCCCTTTTTAATCTTCTTTTCCAAATTCATTTTTTTTAAATATTCATATCTTTCAAACCCTAACTTCAAATCTAACATGCTATGCATGAAAATCTCTTAGAAAAATATGTAGATTTCAAATATGCTATTATCTTGCATGTTACTTATTTCTAGAATAAAGTTTATGGCACAATCATAGTTAATACCTTATGTATATTCGGCTTAATGTTGATCTTCATATTTTTTGAAAATGTGCCCATAAAGTTTTTAAAAACACCTTGATTACACTTGAAAAATCGTCCAACCACTATATTTTACACAACACAATTATCATATTGTTTGTTGTGTGGAGATTTTAAGGGATTCGCTGGTATCATCCAGTGTGTATAAGGGGGTGATTTTTTTCTCCCGTTGCAACGCATGGGCATGTTTGCTAGTTATATATAATGCAGGCAGATGAATCGTCAATGGATGTATAGTGACAGACACACCTCTGAGTACATTAAGGGCCTGCATTATTTTCTCGAAGTGGCTGAGGCAAACAAACCGAATGGTTTTATGTGCTGTCCATGCCCCATCTGTGGGAATACAAAGTCTTACTGTGACTCGAAAACCCTTCACATCCTCCTGCTTGAGAAGGGTTTCAAGCCACACTATAATGTTTGGACCAAGCACGGAGAAAGAGGGGTTATGATGGAAGACAACAAAGAAGAAGAGTATGATGACAACTATCCGCCCCCTGAACACGGTGATGCTGCAACAGGGGAAGCTGAAGATCAAGAGGAATCAGACGATGTGCTCGATGATGATCTTTGCCGGATCATTGTTGATGCAAAGAGACAATGCTAAAGTGAAAGGGAGAAGTTGTAGTCCGATCGCATGTTAGAGGATCACAAAAAAGGGTTGTACCCAAATTGCGAAGATGACAACACAAAGCTCGGTACCACACTAGAATTGCTGCAATGGAAGGCAGTCAATGGTATATCTAACAACGGATTTGGGAAGCTACTGAAAATAATAAAAAAGAAGCTTCCAAAGAATAATGAATTACTCGATAGTACGTATGAAGCAAAGAAAGTTCCAAAGGATACATGCATGCCCTAATGACTGCATCCTCTACCGCGGTGAGTACGAGGAATTGAACGCATGCTCGATATTTGGTGCATTACGATATAAGATCAGACGAGATGATCCTGGTGATGTTGAGGGGGAGCGTCCCAGGAAGAGGGTTCCTGCGAAGGTGATGTGGTATGCTCCTATAATACAACGGTTGAAACGTCTGCTCAGAAACAAAGAGCATGCCAAGTTGATGTGATGGCACAAAGAGACCCGTTTAGAAAGACGGAAAGTTAAGAGCACCCGCTGACGGGTCGCAGTGGAGAAAAATCGAGAGAAGGCAGGGGGGCTTTGAAGGAACGTATTGTTTGGTTTAAGCGCGGATGGCATTAATCCTTTTGGGGAGCTGAGCAGCAATCAAATCACTCCGCCTCCTTCGGCGCGTCAACGGACTCCGCTGCCTCAGCAAGGGCGGAAGAGCGACGCCGCCGCTCCGACGGCTAGCAGTACAAGAGGCGGGAAGAAATTGAAATCTGGTCCAACCCTCAAGTCCCTTCCAAAGTTAACATATGAGAGGACTGACAAGGAAACTGATAACATCGTTGAAGATGAAGTGAAGGCCCATTGGAAAAACAAATCTCCACCTCCTAAGATGGATCCGGTGAAAGCAAAGCGCACTCTAGATGCACTTAATAGACAACCACCGTCTCCGCCAAAATCCAACTATGACCGCATTATTGCAAAGACATTTCGGGAAGCGCAGTGATCGGGAAGTACTACCAACAGTGTTGCAAGAGAAGCAAAATGAAGAAGTGGGAAATAATTCCCTAGCTCGGCGAACAAGAGAAACAATCGTGCCCCCCGCTCAAGGTGTCTAGCGATATCGCGCTCATCGTCTGGGGTTACTACCCGGTACCAATCTTGGTGATTACGTGGGCGATGATGTACAATTTGAAACTATGGAGGTAGTAGAGGTCTTTAGATACGAGCACGAGAAGCCTCTCGTCAAACCTGATCATCCTCCTCTAACAACAATGATGCGAAAATTGCATGACTGTGATAAGACTCCAACGTATCTATAATTTTTGATTGTTCCATGCTATTATATATTATGTTTTGGATGTTTAATGGGCTTTATTATACACTTCTATATTATTTTTGGGACTAACCTATTAACCCAAAGGCCCAGTGCAGATTGCTGTTTTTATGCCTATTTCAGGGTTTTGCAGAAAAGGAATATCAAATGGAGTCCAAACGGAATGAAACCTTCACGAGAGTTATTTTTGGAACGATATTAACACAGAAGACTTGGAGTACACGCGAGGGAACTAAGGAGGCAGCCACGAGGGTCCAGGGCGCACCCCCACCCTCGTGCCCCCCTCTGGCTCCCCCGATGCCCTCATTCCTCCTATATATATATCCATGTACCCTGAAAACATTGAGGCAACAGAGAAAACCCTAATTCCACCGCAGCAACCTTCTGTTCCCGTGAGATCCCATCTTGGGGCCTGTTCCGGAGCTCTGCCGGAGGGGGGATCTTCCATGGAGTGCTTCTACATCAACATCATTGCCTCACCATGAGTTGTGAGTAGTTTACCACAGACCTCGGGGTCCATAGTTATTAGCTAGATGACTTCTTCTCTCTTTTTGGATCTCAATACCAATTTCTCCTTGGTTTTCGAGGAGATCTATTCGATGTAATCTTTTTTGCGGTGTGTTTGTCGAGATCCGATGAATTGTGGGTTTATGATCAAGATTATCTACGAGAAATATTTGATTCTTTTCTGAAATCTTTTGTGCAGGATTATAATATCATTGCAAGTCTCTTCGAATTATTGGTTTGGTTTGGCCTACTAGATCTATAGTTCTTGCAATGGAAAAGTGCTTGGCTTTGGGTTCAATCTTGCGGTGTCCTTTCCCAGTGACAGCAGGGGCAGCAAGGCACGTATTGTATTGTTGCCATCGAGGATAAAAAGATGGGGTTTATATCATATTGCTTGAGTTTATCCCTCTACATCATGTCATCTTGCTCAAAGCATTACTCTGTTCTTATGAACTTAATACTCTAGATGCATGCTCGATAGCGGTCGATGTGTGGAGTAATAGTAGTAGATGCAGAATCGTTTCGGTCTACTTGTCACGGACGTGAAGCCTATATATAGTGATCATGCCTAGATATTCTCATAACTATTTGCTTTTCTATCAATTGCTCGACAGTAATTTGTTCACCCACCATAAAATTCTGCTATCATGAGAGAAGCCACTAGTGAAACCTATGCCCCCCGGGTCTATTCTCAACATATTAATATCCAATCTACTTTACTTTGCTTTATTTACTTTATGTTCTTAGATCCAAAAATACCAAAAATATCATACTATCCTATCTATCAGATCTCACTTTCATAAGTGACCGTAAAGGGATTGACAACCCCTTATCGTGTTGGCCGCGAAGTTCTTATTTGCTTGTGCAGGTGCGAGAGACTCGCGCGTGGTCTCCTACTGGATTGATACCTTGGTTCTCAAAAACCGAGGTAAATACTTATGCTACTGTGCTGCATCACACTTTCCTCTTCGAGGGAATACAACGCAAGCTCGAGAAGTAGCAAGAAGAATTTCTGGCGCCGTTGCCGGGGAGGGTTACACAAAAGTCATATACCAAGTACCTATCACAAACCCTTATCCTTCGCATTACCTTTATTTTCCTCTCGTTTTCCTCTCCCCTAGTTCACCCTTGCCATTTTATTTGCCCTTCTTTTGCCGTGTGTTTACCGTTCGCTTTGCCTTGTCATTATGGCTAGCACACCTATCATAATCAATACTCCCAAGAGTAAGGTTCTTAATTTTAAACAAAGGGAGGAGGAAAACCTAAAAGATGCCTCGTATAGAATTTGCAATGCTCAAAATAGATCTACAAGGAAGCTTTCCAGTTCCGTGCTTCTTTGCAATTTTTATGTTGGCATAACTCTGTGGAATAGATATATTCTTGATACCATTACCGAAGGGAATTTCTTGGGTAGCCATACTTTTGATTCTTACAATGCTATGACTGAATTATTTGGCTCACCGCCTCAGCTGGTTAATGGGACTGTTTTAACTCTGGAACATGTTATGCAAATGCTTGAAATAATTGAAAACAAAGTTTCTACTGTAGAGTTGGTTGAAAATTTGGATAGGAAGATCCACAACCAAATTACCCAATATGGATCCAAGGTAGGAGTTATTCTGATTTTTTTAAAAGAAAATGAACCCATAGTTAAAGAGAAAATAGATCAAGATTCCACTAGAATCGATAAACTTGAGGATGTTATTACTAATGTAGGGTCTGCTCTTTCTGCTATAAAAACCACTCCGAATCCTTCTACCACTAAATTGGCCAAGTTTATGTATGTTCCTAAAAATAAGGATGAATCATCTAGTAAGGGAATCGCGGATCTTAAATCTATAAGTGTTCATCCGAACTTTCTCACTTTCGCAAGCGAACCTTTTGGTACAAATGAATTTCTTGATTTCTTGCCTAGAAGTTTGATTATCAATAGGAATAAAGAAGTTTCTAATAATTATAAGTGCTTAATTGAAGAATTGCCTACCAAAGATGGCAATACCTAGATCTATACTTGTATCGTGCCTAGCTAGGGGCGTTAAACGATAGCGCTTGTTGGGAGGCAACCCAATTTTATTTTCTTTGTTTTTGCTTCTGTTTAGGAATAAATATTGCATCTAGCTTCTGTTTAGATGTGGTTTTGTGTTTTAATTAGTGTTTGTGCCAAGTAGAACCTTTGGGAAGACTTGTGTGAAGTTTATATGATCATGCTGTAAAAAACAAAAACTTTAGCGCTCACGAGATTAGTCACCAGATTTTACTGGAGAGTGCTATTTAGTTTATTCTTTTTGCAGATGATTAATAGACAAATTCCTCACGTTTACCAATTTATTTCAATTTTTTTGGAGTTACAGAAGTATTCGGAAGTTACAGATTACTACAGACTGTTCTGTTTTTGACATATTCTATTTTTCGTGTGTTGTTTGCTTATTTTGATGCATCTATGAGTAGTATTGGAGGATATGAATCATAGAGAAGTTGGAATACAGTAGGTTTGACACCAATATAAGCAAATAATGAGTTCATTACAGTACCTTTGAGTAGTGGTTTGTTTTCTTATACTAACGGAGCTCACGCAATTTTTGGCTAAGTTTTGTGTTGTGAAGTTTTCTAGTTTTGAGTATGGCTTTGATGGACTATGGAACAAAGAATGGCAAGAGCCTAAGCTTGGGGATGCCCAAGGAACCCCAAGGTAAAATTCAAGGATAACCAAAAGCCTAAGCTTGGGGATGCCTCGGGAAGGCATCCCCTCTTTCGTCTTCATCTATCGGTAACTATTTTCGGGACTATATTTTTATTCACCACATGATATGTGTTTTGCTTGGAGCGTCATGTATGATTTGAGTCTTTGATTTTTAGTTTTCCACAATAATCCTTGCTGGACACACCTTTTGAGAGAGATAAATATGATTTAGAATTTGTTAGAATCCTCTATGTGCTTCACTTATATCTTTTGAGCTAGATAGTTTTGCTCTAGTGCTTCACTTATATCTTTTAGAGCACGGTGGTGGTTTTATTTTGTAGAAATTGTTGATCTCTCATGCTTCACTTATATCTTTTTGAGAGTCTTTTAGAACAGCATGGTAATGTACTTTGGTTATAAAACTAGTCCTAATATGATAGGCATCTAAGAGGAATATAGTAAAAACTTTCATATAAAGTGCAATGAACATGATGAGAATTTGATACTTGATGATTGTTTTGAGATATGAGGATGGTGATATTAGAGTCATGCTACTGGAGTAATTATGAATTTGAGAAATACTTGTGTTAAAGTTTGTGATACCCGTAGCATGCATGTATGGTGAACCGCTATGTGACGAAGTTAGAGCATGAGGTATTTATTGAGTGTCATTCCTTTTTGTGGAGGTCGGGGGCACGCGATGGTTAACTCCTACCAACCTCCCCCCTAGGAGCATGCGTTGATTGCTTTGTTTTGATGACTCATAAATTTTTGCAATAAGTATATGAGTTCTTTATGACTAATGTTGAGTCCATGGATTATACACACTCTCACCCTTCCACCATTGCTAGCCTCTCTTGTACCGCACAACTCTTGCCGGTACCATACACCCACCATATACCTTCCTCAAAACAGCCACCATACCTACCTATCATGGCATTTCCATAGCCATTCCGAGATATATTGCCATGCAACTTTCCACCATTCTGTCCATATGACACACTTCATATTGTCATATTGCCATGCATGATCATGTAGTTGACATCGTATTTGTGGCAAGGCCACCATTCATAATCATTCATACATGTCACTCTTGATTCATTGCACATCTCGGTACACCGCTAGAGGCATTCATATAGAGTCATATTTTGTTCTAGCTTCGAGTTGTAATATTTGAGTTGTAAGTCAAAAAAGGTGTGATGATCTTCATTATTAGAGCATTGTCCCATGTGAGGAAAGGCCAAATAAAAAAAAGAGATGGCCCAAAAAAATATATAGAGAGGGGCTATAAAAAAGAGAAAGACCCTAAAAAAATGAAAGAAAAGAGAGAAGGGACAATGCTACTATCCTTTTCCACACTTGTGCTTCAAAGTAGCACCATGTTCTTCATGATAGAGAGTCTCTTGTTTTATCACTTTCATATACTAGTGGGAATTTTCATTATATAACTTGGCTTGTATATTCCAACGATGGGCTTCCTCAAATGCCCTAGGTCTTCATGAGCAAGCAAGTTGGATGCACACCCACTTAGTTTCTTTTGATGAGCTTTCATACACTTATAGCTCTAGTGCATCCGTTTCATGGCAGTCCCTACTCACTCATATTGATATCTATTGATGGGCATCTCCATAGGCCATTGATACACCTAGTCGATGTGAGACTATCTTCCTCCTTTTTGTCTTCTCCACAACCACCACTCTATTCCACCTATAGTGCTATATCCATGGCTCACACTCATGTATTGCGTGAAAGTTGAAAGGTTTGAAAAAATTGAGTATGAAAACAATTGCTTGGCTGAAACCGGGGTTGTGCATGATATGAATATTTTGTGTGATGAAGAGGAAGCATAGCCAGACTATATGATTTTGTAGGGATAACTTTCTTTGGCCATGTTATTTTGAGAAGACATGATTGCTTTGTTAGTATGCTTGAAGTATTATTATTCTTATGTCAATATTGACTTTTTTCTTGAATCTTTTGGATCTGAACATTCATGCCACAATAAAGAAATTACATTGAAAATTATGTTGGTTAGCATTCCACATCAAAAATTCTGTTTTTATCATTTACCTACTCGAGGACGAGCAGGAATTAAGCTTGGGGATGCTTGATACGTCTCCAACGTATCTATAACATTCTCGATCCCTGAGGAAGATCCCTCCAAGAACTCAACACCACCGTGCGCAAGCCCCACGATGGCGCCAATTGTCGTGGAATCGTCACGGCAGATGTCCTAGTGTGAGGACTTAGTCGTGAGGCCGTGCATCTATGTGGTAGCTTGAGAGGGATTGAGCGGAATCGAGAGACGCAACACAAGACAAGGATTTAGACAGCTTCGGGCCCCGGGAAACATCATCCGGTAATAGCCCTACATGCTGTTTGAGGCTAGATCTCATTATGACCCTCATGGAGTCGCCGCATAAGCCGACTCTCCTTATCGTGTCTATACCTTGAGATTGTTTCTTTCTTACTTGTCCCTCTTTGGGGAGCCCTGCCCCTCCTTATATATGTTGAAGGGGCGGGTTACATGACTAGTCCTAGTAGGATTAGGATTACTCTATTACAAGTGGAGTCCTAGTCTTGCTTCCTTTGTACGAGAATGTTCCTTGTGCTTTCCTCATAAACTGGCCCACTATTAACATAAACCGGCCTTCTGGGTCACCGGGTCTTTTCGTTCCTCTGGCCCGCCCGCCGGGTCACCCATGAGTCGCCAAGTCCGGGCGGGTCACTTAATGAGTCGTCCAGTCAGGCAGGTCATTAGTGAGTCGCCAAGTCCGGCCGGGTTACGGCGCGGGGTATATCCCCGACATTAACCCCCAGTTTAATTTGGATTTATCCATGTTAAACTGATCTGCAACATAAACACTAGAACAAATTTGGTGGCTTGTGCTCCGGGATAAATATTCTTATAAACCGGCACTTGATCATTCTTAAATCCTTGTCATTTCTTCCTTCTAAAAAATCCGAGTCAATAGACCAGCTTCATAATCAATTTTCTTGCAGAAGATATTTTGTAAATAAAGAATCCATTTGAATCGGCCTTCAATGCTCTGATTTGACAAAAATATTGGTCTTCAAATATTCAACTGATATTCAACCGGTTTGAAAATATAGAACTTGCCGGTTTATGATTGCCAAAATTGTCAGGTTATAAAAACTGATGATCCCGGGCCATGACTGTTTATAGACGTCGGGTTATGATTGTTGCCAACGCCGGGTCACACAATTAATCTTCCTGATTTGCCCGAAACTGAGAATTTGAAGATGTTCCTCCTTTATATGCATATTACCTGTAGCCCCCAAGTCTTAAGAGGAGAACATAGTGAGAGCTTAAGACTTGTTTGAATATAAATGTTGCAACCTTGAAGAAATCCAGATTGTTCATCCCAGTCACTAGTAAAAACTGAATACTCCATATTATGTAGCCCCCAAGTGCCGGGCTGTCATGCTTGCAGCAACCTGGGACTTGTAATTGCCTGATACTCAAAAACTTCAACCAGTGTAGTCCCCAAGGGACGGGTCATTATGTAGTAATAAGCAGGGACTTTGTAGATATAATTGATGGGCCTCGAACCCCTCGTTGGTTACCCCAAGTGGAAGGTGTAAGATGCAGTAAGTAGAAGTGTTTTCCCCTAGCAAAGATGCCAAGGATCGAATCCCCAGAGACTCCTAGGTTCAACAGGTAGGTGTCAACTGCTAACGGCGCAATTAGCAATCAACGTGGACCTGCACACAGATACAAATAACTTTGCTCCCAACGAGTACAGAGAGGTTGTCAATCTCTCCGGCCTTGTAGTTCACAAAGGGTTAAAAGCAATATGATAGTAGTGATTGTCGGGGGAAACTGTCCGCCACGAACACCTATGGGACCGGAGCCCCTTGTCTGTGCGGTACGAGGGCGGAGGGAGCACGAAGAGCAGATCGTAGCGAGCACGCGGGCAGTTTTACCCAGGTTCGGGCCGCGGTGGTCGCGTAAAACCCTACTCCTGCTTAGTTGTGTATTGAGTTGGAGAGCTCGGGAGCTTGAAGAAGCAGCTACACCGAGTGTATGAGCGATCTAGGTTCCGAACCCCCTCCACGTTGTGCATGGGCCTCCTTTTATAGTGCAAGGGGTCACCGACAGGTGTCAACGTAGGAGAAAAGGGTAAAAACGTAAAAGAGGTGGTAGTTGTAACAGTGCGGGAACAGTGAAGCTACAGTGCAGAACAGTGGTCTATACCTACTTTGACAGTGGGGGACAAGGGCATTCAATGCCCGTCGCCGTCGACCCCAAAAGCTCCCGCCATTGCGTCTCCGTCTGCCACGGCGATGGATCCACCACCGTGGAGTGCCACCGTGTCCCCCAGGCTGGACAGCCATCCGCCACGCGTCCCTGGATAGGCCCCAGGGCGACGCGTGGGCCGATGAGCTGGAGCGCGGGCACACAGCGCAACCTTCCCGGCAAGCACCTTGCCGGGGGCTTGATCTTGCCGGGCCCGGGAGCTTGCCGCCCCCCGGGCCCTCGTCGGGTCTTCTACGATGGAATCTTCTAGTCTTCCTAGCAAGCTCCTCTTGCCAGGGCCTTGTGCTAATGAGGTAATCTTGAGCCTGGTACGGCCTTCCCGGCAAGCTCCACTTGCCGGGGTCTCGATCTTCTGTCTTGTATACTTTGTTTTTGAATGGTTTAATATGGAGCAGGAAGGTCTCCGACGAGCGCGTGGTAAGCCCTGCCACGGGAGGCTGCAGCTGCCCGTGCACAAGTTGGGGTACTGAGGTACCCCTACCTTAGTACACCGACAGGAGCCCCCGAGATGTCGGGGGAAACTGTCCGCCACGAACACCTATGGGACCGGAGCCCCTTGTCTGTGCGGTACGAGGGCGGAGGGAGCACGAAGAGCAGATCGTAGCGAGCACGCGGGCAGTTTTACCCAGGTTCGGGCCGCGGTAAACGCGTAAAACCCTACTCCTGCTTAGTTGTGTATTGAGTTGGAGAGCTCGGGAGCTTGAAGAAGCAGCTACACCGAGCGTATGAATGATCTAGGTTCCGAACCCCCTCCACGTTGTGCATGGGCCTCCTTTTATAGTGCAAGGGGTCACCGACAGGTGTCAACGTAGGAGAAAAGGGTAAAAACGTAAAAGGGGTGGTAGTTGCAACAGTGCGGGAACAGTGAAGCTACAGTGCAGAACAGTGGTCTATACCTACTTTGACAGTGGGGGACAAGGGCATTCAATGCCCGTCGCCGTCGACCCCAAAAGCTCCCGCCATTGCGTCTCCGTCTGCCACGGCGATGGATCCACCACCGTGGAGTGCCACCGTGTCCCCCAGGCTGCACAGCCATCCGCCACGCGTCCCTGGATAGGCCCCAGGGCGACGCGTGGGCCGATGAGCTGGAGCGCGGGCACACAGCGCAACCTTCCCGGCAAGCACCTTGCCGGGGGCTTGATCTTGCCGGGCCCGGGAGCTTGCCGCTCCCCGGGCCCTCGTCGGGTCTTCTACGATGGAATCTTCTAGTCTTCCTAGCAAGCTCCTCTTGCCAGGGCCTTGTGCTAATGAGGTAATCTTGAGCCTGGTACGGCCTTCCCGGCAAGCTCCACTTGCCGGGGTCTCGATCTTCTGTCTTGTATACTTTGTTTTTGAATGGTTTAATATGGAGCAGGAAGGTCTCCGACGAGCGCGTGGTAAGCCCTGCCACGGGAGGCTGCAGCTGCCCGTGCACAAGTTGGGGTACTGAGGTACCCCTACCTTAGTACACCGACAGGAGCCCCCGGGCCTGGGCCACACACGGTGCCGAACGCTGTTGGGCCAGGCCCAAAACAGTGCACGGGCACACGTGGCCCACGGCGCGCCGAATCCACTTCCGTATCCGCCGCATCCCCTCCCAACGGCACGCGTCGATTGCGGCGCCGTGGGATGGGACGTGCCCACGATCTCTTAATGGAAAGGGCGAAACGCCTCCCACTTCCCCATAAAAGCAGAGGCAGCAGGAGCGATTCCCCTCCTTCGCTTTCATTGCATCTTCTTCCTCCAGAGATCCCTCTTGCGCTCCGCCTCCACACCTCCGCCGCCGCCGTCCGCATTTCCGGCGTCACTGAGCTCTTCGCCCCTCTTCTTCCTACGCGTCCGCCATGGCCCCGAAGTCCGACAAGGCGAAGGCGGAGAAGGCCAAGAAGTCGGAGCAAGCGGCGAAGCTCGCCGCGTATCGGAAGCAGCATCTCGTCTTCCCGCCGAAGCTCGGCGCGCGGGAGCTCTGGAACAAGTACTACTTGTTCTGGGCCAAGGAAACCAAGGCTCACCCCCGCACGCGAGCATATCCGGCCGCCGCCAAAGACAACTACCCCGGCGGGTACTACTTCTTCGCAGCTTTCTTTCACTGCGGTCTTTGTCCTCCTTTCTCTGATTTCTTCTGCGATATCATGCACACCTACGGCTTCCATCTTCTTGACTTCACCCCCAACGCCATCCTCACAATGGCGGTTTTCGCACACATGTGCGAAAACTTCATAGGGATACACCCAAATGTAGCGCTTTTTAGGCACTTTTTCACTCCTAGAGCAGAGGCCGACGCCCCCCTCTCCGGAGGAATTTCTTGGGTTTTCCGTCTGAACAAGAAGGGGTCCTACTTGCCGGGGGAGCTCCGCGGCAAGTGGGAGGAATGGCGTGCGGAGTGGTGCTGGGTTGTCGAGGACGCGCCGCAGGCTTTCACCGCGCCGCGCACAACGCCCATCGTGCGCGGCAGGGACTGGAGCGAGCTAGACTCGGACGACATCAAGCTCGACATCGCCCTCGTCCGGATTCTTCGTCTTCGGGTGGCACAGCTGTCCGTTGCAGAGGTAGGCGCAGACTTCCTCCGCCGCCGCATCGCCCCTCTCCAAGACAGGAAAAGGCCGGCCTGGGAGTACGGCGGCCCGGCGGATATAATGAGGCTGCGCCCCGGGCTAAACTTCAACCTCACGACGCTGGAGCTGAAGGGGATGGTCCGGGAACTCTTCAAGTACGACCCGGCACACCCTGAGTGGTTCCGAGCTCCCCGGGGAGTGGTGCCGCTCTGCATCAGCACAGTCCGGGATCGTCTCCTCGCCATGATGCCCGCATGCGATTCGCACGGCGTGGACCGCACGTGGATTCCGCCCAAGCCCATCGACGTCCTCAACTTCTACGACAACCTCGTGGAGGTGGCGAAGAACAAGAACGACATCAAGGAGCACACGCGGGACACCACCGAGCAGGAGCTTGCCTACATAGCTTCTCGGGCTGAAGAGGCCGCTGCAGCTGCAGCGGCAGGAGATTTTGGGTACACGCCTGAAGAAGCAGAGGTTGCGGATGCGTCCAGCCAGGCGGAGGAGGCGGAGATCCGCAGATTGCTGCAACTCCCTCCCGACGCACTCGCCGGGGTCCCCTCGCTGAGGCACTCCGGGATCCACGGAATCATGGCCGAGGCCGCGGCAGTGGAGGGTGCCGCCGGAGGGAACAGAGGCGCCGCGAGGGGCGGAGGCGCCAAGGGAAAAGAGGCCGCAGCGCAGGGCGCTGGGCCCAGCGAGCCGGCCGGGGAAGAGGAGGAGGAGGAGGCCGAGGACTCCGGCGGATCTACGGAGCTCTACGCCGATGACCTCTCCTCGTCGGAGAGCTCCCCGCCCCCGGCAAGCCCAAGGCAGTCTCCACCGAAGCGTCTCCGCAAGGCGGCGACGGGAGAGAGGGCGCAAGCGCCCCGGCAACAACCAGCTCGCCGGGCAGCTCCCCGGGGGAGCCAAGCCGCGCCAAGGGCGACCGGCGTACCAGCCGCAGCAGAGGCGGCCCGCGCGCGGGCCACGACGGAGGCGCCTCGCAGGCCGGCGCCAAGCCGGCAGGGGTCTTCTCGGAGCGGAGCAACGGCTCCGCCCGCTCCTCGGGCGTCGGCTACCACAGGGGCTGGGTCTTCGCAGCCCCCAGCCCCAGGGACCACCAAGCGCGCGAGGGAATCTTCGTCTTCCGCTCCTCGTGCCGACGCGCCGACGGTGGAGTACGACTTCTCCGCCTTGAGCGAGGACGACGAGGAGGATCAGGAGTAAGGATCCGGGAGCTTACACCTTCTCGAGTTTTGTCTTGATTATTGCTGATGCTAACTTTGTTTGTTGCTTTGATTTCAGGACTTTGGTTGAGCGCGCGGCGAAGAAGGCCAAGGCGCCTGTGGTCGAGGTCGCGGAAGACTCGGCCACCGCGGCAACAGGGGATGTGCCGGAGCCAACCCTGCCGGACCCAAGCGCTGCTCCGAGGAGCAGCCCCCAGCGCAGCCCCCAGCGTAAGTCTGGGGTCTATCCTTCCGCTTGTCGGGGTACGCCTGAGGGTTTCGTCTTCTTTCATCATCTTGACGTTTCTTGTCTTGATTTGTGCAGAGGTGGAGCCACAGCGGGAAGAGCGCCCGGAGACCGTCATTGAGGAGCCGCAGGCTCCGCCATCCCCGCCAAGGCCGGACTCTCCGGCAAGGGAGAGTGCTCCGCCAAGGGCGGGTACTCCGCCAAGGCAGAGTACCCCGCCAAGGGCGAGCAGCCCGGCGAGGGCGGCCACTCCGCCAAGGCAGAGCTCCCCGGCGAGGGAGCCCGCCGCCGAGGACGTCCGCCAAGGTATGTCTTGTAATTTGCCTTCTTGGCTTCGTCTCTTTTTGGATCTTTGCTTGAACTTCTTTTTCTTCTTCTTCTTTTTAGATCCTCCTCCTCCCGAGCCGATGGAGACTGAGGTCGTCAACATCGAGGATGAGGAGGGCGCGCAGGGCGGCGGCGGTGGCGCCCCTGCCACCGAGGAGATGACCGAGGCCGCCGAGCCGGCCGCGCAGGAGACCGCTCCGGCTGCGGACGCAGCGGCCGGGGAGGGGGGCGGCGACCGCACCGCCGACCCGGAGGTGGCGGGAGCATCAGATGCTGCACCGGCCGTCGACCCCTCCGCCAGCAAGGAGCAGGGCTACTACCTTGAGGCCCCCAACGGCGTTTTCATCCAGATGCCCTGGGGGTCTTCATCGCGAGCTCCCGCGGAGGGCGAGGCGTTTGACGGAGAAGTCCTCGCCTCCGCGGGCCTGAAGATTGTCGAGGCGCCCGGCGGGAACGAAGGGCCCGAGGAGGAAAAGCTGCTCCACCAGCTCCTGGCCCTTTACCGGGCCAGGCAGGCGAAGTTCGCTTCCCGGGAAGCCCTTGCCGCCAAGGCCGCCGTGGAGATGGAGAAGCGCGCGGCAGAGCTCAGCGCCGCCAACCAGGCGGCCCGCCGCGAGGTGGCGGAAGAGCGCGAGCGTCTCGCCGGCGAGTACCAAGAATGGGTGCTGGAGAAGGCCGAAGCCGAGGAACAGCAGCGGCTCGCCGGGGTGGAGCTGTCCCGGCGAGAAGGAGAGCTCACGCAGCGGAAGGTCGAGCTCGATTCCCATGAGGAGGACCTTGCCGCTCGCGAAGCGGCCCTTGGCGGGGAATTGAAGGAGGCGAAAGCCGCCGCGGTTGCCGCGGAAAACGCCAAGAAGGAGCTCGCCGCCAAGGTCGTGCAGTTGGAGAAAGCGCTGAAGGTGAGCGCGGAGAAGGTTGCCGCGCTCATCACGGAGCGTGAGAAGGACGCCCACACAAATTCAGAGCTCCAGGTGAGCCTTTCTAAAAGAGGCGACGAGTTGAAGGCCGCCAAGGACTCCATCGAGGACTTGGAGTTGAAGGTCACTACATTGAAGGATTCGCTCGACGCTGCCCGGGCTCGGGAATCCAAGCTGAAGGAGGAGCTCCGCAAGGAGCGGACCTTGGTGGACAGCGTCAACAAAGCATCCGAGCTCTTCCGCCAGACCATTGAGGTATGGACCGAAGACTTGGTTTCTTCCGCGTCCAATATCGACCAGGAGCTGCTGGCGCTGAAAGTTGAACATCTCATCTACTCCCCGGATCCGGATCTCCCGCACAGCGCCAAGCTCAGCCTCTTCTTCAGAGGGATCGCGCCGGCCCTTGCAGGTCTTCGGAACCAAATCCCCGCGCAGCTGGCCGAGGAGTCGCGCCTGATCTGCGCGGGAACTCTGGAGCGCGTGCTGACGAAGATCGTGTTCCGCAATCCAGGCATCAATCTCACCAACGTTCTTCGCAGCTTGCCGGCCGATGCGAACACGGAGGCCCTGAAGGAGCAGGTCGCCCACATCATTGCCAAGGTGGCCAAGATCTCCAGGAAGGAGGGCGACCGCGTAGATTAGGCCTTCATTATCTTTATTTCTTTTTGCTGCTGCACATCATGTTATGAACTCATTAGTCCATTGCGACAAGTTATCCTTTGTAAGATATTTATCTTATTTTGATCAATCAGTGCAATGTTATCTTCCTTGTCTTAATCCTTGACTTTGTATGTTTTTCACCCTACGCTCCCGGGAAGCTTGCCGGCAAGGGGCCTTTGCCGCGAGCGCTGAGTGCTGGACTCTGAGCAGCCTGCTGGCCAAGGTCCCACCGGCAAGCAACCTCGCCGCGGCTAGTCGCAACACACTTAGCTTGCTGAGCGTACTCGGAAACGAAACAAGGGCGCGACACTTGCCGCAGCTCACTTAAATCGTTGAGCGAACTCGAAAACAAGATAAGGGTGCGGCAAGCTACGGGTAGGTTCCTCCGCGCACAGGTTTTCCATACAAAGTGTGACTGTTCAAGGAAGACAACTAAAAACTTAAAATTTGAACTGGTCAAAAACTTAGCTTTCATATATTGCTTGCTTTCCGGTAAGGCTTCTCTTTCTTGAACAGCACTTGGTTCCTCCTCCACCTCCTTCCCCCCCGGCAAACTTGTGCGCGAGGAACGTTCCTTCTGCTTAAGAGGAAAGAAAAGAAGAGGGAAACAAGTGTATGGCCTTTCGGCATGCTAATGGTTACCGGTTACTCGAGTGTTGCAGCAAATGCCAAACAAGACATGCAAATAGCAAATAAAAGCATGCAAAAGGCAATCGGCGCAAAACACGAAAACTTTACTGATGCACGGGGTCTGCGCCCGGCTTTGTACAAAGGGTTACATGCAACAGCGGCAAAGCTTGTACAAAAGGTGGTTGCCGGAACGGATCACGGCAACCGCGCCTTATGGGTGAAACTTGCGAAGATGCTCTATGTTCCAGGAGTTGCTCACCGGTAAGCCTTCTTCGGTCTCGAGGCGAACGGCGCCGGGCCTCGTGACTTGTCTCACCCGATAAGGGCCTTCCCACTTCGGCGTCAACTTGTTGGAATTCTTGGCGGACTGAACACGCCGAAGAACAAGGTCGCCTTCCTCGAGACTCCTGGCCCTGACCTTGCGGCTATGGTAGCGGCGCAAGGCTTGCTGGTATCGAGCAGCTCGTACAGCAGCCTGGAGACGTTCCTCCTCGAGGAGCAATGCGTCATCTTGCCGCAGTTGCTCTTGCTCGAGCTCATCATAAGCGAGCACTCGAGGAGATCCGTATACGAGTTCCGTGGGGAGAACTGCCTCTGCTCCATAGACTAGAGCAAAGGGTGTCTGTCCGGTGGCTCGACTTGGTGTCGTTCTGATTGACCAAAGAGCCGCCGGTAGCTCCTCTATCCAATTTCTTCCGCACTTGCGCAGCCTGTCAAAGGTCCTCGTCTTGAGTCCGCGCAGCACTTCAGCATTTGCCCTCTCCGCTTGACCGTTGCTCCTCGGGTGAGCAACAAAAGCGAAACAGACCTTGGCGCCAAGGTCTTGGACGTACTGCATGAAGGTGCGACTAGTGAATTGTGTACCGTTATCAGTGATGATCCTGTTAGGGATCCCGAAACGGCAAACAATCGACTTGAAGAACCTGACTGCTGACTGTGCTGTCACCTTTCTCGCTGGCTCCACTTCTGGCCACTTTGTGAACTTGTCGATTGCAACGTACAAGTACTCAAAGCCCCCGACGGCTCGGGGGAAGGGGCCGAGGATATCGAGCCCCCAGACCGAGAAGGGCCAGGACAAAGGGATTGTTTGGAGAGCTTGAGCTGGCTGATGGATTTGCTTTGCATGGAACTGGCACGCTTCACACTTGGTTACTAGTGCAGTTGCATCTTGGAGGGCTTCTTGCCAAAAGAACCCTTGCCGGAAAGCCTTCCCGGCAAGCGCCCTTGCGCCAATGTGGTGGCCGCATATGCCTCCGTGTATTTCTGCCAACAGCTTCTGTCCATCTTCCCTGGAGATGCATTTCAACCTGACACCATTGAGTCTTCTTCTGTACAGCTCGTTATCCATGAACTGGTACATACTTGACTGCCTGGTTATCTTCTCTATCTCTTGAGGGTCGTCGGGAAGTTCTCCGGTTTGCAGGAAACGGACGATCTGCTGCGCCCATGCCGGAGCCTGAAGCTCGACGGCAAGGACTAAAGGCTCGAGGGCCGCTGCGGGAACCTCAGCTTCTACGACAAGGACCTCTGGTTCTGCCGGAGCTGAAGGTCCCCCGGCAAGCTCGCCGGGGCGAGGCTCGTCGGGAACGCTTGCTTCAACTGTACAGACCCGAGGATCTGCAGGAGCAAACTGTTCCTCAGCGTTGTGGTTGTTGATCTTGGGGACCTTGGCGGCGGTTTCAGGAAGATCCGCCGGCAAGTAGTCGCCGGAGACCAACTTTCTTTTCTTGGACTGCCCAATTGATGGTGTAACGGATGGTTGAGTCAGCTTGAGCAAGAAGGTCCCTGGTTCCACAGGTAACTTCATCGAAGCACACTTTGAAAGGCCATCTGCAATTTCATTCTGAGCTCTCGGGACGTGCTCCATCTGCAGACCTTCAAAGTGCTCCTCAAGCTTCCTCACTTCATCGACATAAGCTTCCATCAAAGGGCTCTGATAGCTCTTGTTAACTTGCCGGACCACCAACTGAGAATCTCCCCGCACAATCAGCTTCCTGATCCCCAGTTCGGCCGCAATCCTGAGGCCGGCGAGCAAGCCTTCATATTCTGCAGTGTTGTTTGTCGCTTGCTCCCTGGGAAAGTGCATCTGGATAACATATTTGAGGTGCTCTCCGGTGGGCGCGATGAGTACCACGCCAGCACCGGCGCCTTGCAGCGAGAAGGCACCGTCAAAATACATTACCCATTCACTTGTCGCTTCTTGTACGGGTGCACTTGTTTCCTGGACTTCTTCATCGGGCGTTGGGGTCCACTCAGCTATGAATTCTGCCAAAGCTCAGCTCTGTATAGTTGAAGTACTTTCAAACTTGAGTCCAAAGCTTGACAGCTCCAGTGCCCACTCAACGATCCTGCCTGTTGCTTCTGGGTTGTGCAATATCCTCTTGAGCGGAAAGCGAGTGACTACTGTTATTTCATGGGCTTGGAAGTAATGGCGCAGCTTTCTCGAGGCCATGAGGAGGCCGAAAAGCAACTTTTGCACACCAGAGTACCTTGATCTAGCCCCCTGGAGAAGGGAACTCACAAAATACACTGGACGCTGCACCATCTTCTTCCGCACCTCATCCTGTTCCTGCGCAGAGTTATCCTTGTCGGGGCCAGAGCTTGCCGGAACAGCCCCCTGCTTGTCGCTGGATTCGCTTGCCGTTGGTGCTGACTCCTCGTCGGACTCCCTCTCCGCTACTAACGCAGCACTAACCACCTGGTTGGTTGCCGCTAGGTATAGCAACAACTTCTCCTGTGGTCTAGGTGCGACAAGTATTGGAGTGGAGGACAGGTACCGTTTCAAATCCTGCAGCGCAGCCTCCGCTTCCGGAGTCCATTTCATGGGACCTGCCTTCTTCAAGATTTTGAAGAAAGGTAGGGCGCGTTCTGCAGACTTCGAAATGAACCTACTGAGGGCAGCCACACAACCTGCAAGCCTTCTGACATCCTTGACTCGCTTCGGGGCTTCGATCTGCTCGATGGCTTTAATCTTGTCGGGGTTGGCTTCAATACCCCTCTATGACACAAAGAACCCGAGAAGCTTGCCGGAGGGGACTCCAAAGACGCACTTCTCGGGGTTCAACTTAAGCTGGATCTTGCGCAGGTTCTGAAATGTCTCTTCCAAATCTTGGACTAGGGTATCCTTGCTCTTGCTCTTCACCACGATGTCATCCATGTAAGCTTCTACATTTCTGTGGATCTGTGGCTCAAAAGCAGTGTATACTACCCTTGCAAAGGTTGAGCCTGCATTCTTCAGTCCAAATGGCATGCGTATGAAGCAATATGTGCCACATGGAGTGATAAATGCAGTTTTCTCTTCATCCTCTTTGGCCATAAAGATCTGGTGGTAGCCTGAGTATGCATCAAGAAAACAGAGTAGCTCACATCCGGCGGTGGAGTCAACGATCTGGTCAATGCGCGGCAAAGGGAATGGATCCTTGGGACATGCTTTATTCACATCGGTGAAGTCTATACACAGTCTCCACTTCCCATTGGCCTTGCGCATGACGACTGGATTTGCCAACCACGTCGGATGGATCACACCTCTAACTAGGCCTGCTGCTTCTAGCTTCTTGATCTCTTCGTTGATGAACTCTTGGCGCTCCACGGCTTGCTTCCTCACTTTCTGCTTGATGGGCCGCGCATGAGGACAGACAGCAAGCTTGTGCTCAATCACCTTCCTGGGAACACCGGGGATGTCAGATGGCTGCCAGGCAAACACATCGACATTCGCCCGCAGGAAGGCAACGAGCGCGCTTTCCTATTTGCTGTCAAGCGTGGCACTGATGGTGAAGGTACCACCAGTGCCGTCCTCCTTGGCGGACACCTTCTTGGTTGCCGGAGGAGCGGCCATTCCTTTCTTACTCTTGCCGGTGGAGCTCGATGGAACGTCCTCGGCGGCAGCGCAGCACTCCGAAGAGGTGCGGTTGCCGGAGTGGGTCCCAGAGCACTTGCCGGACTTGGTCTTCATCTTCTTCCCCCCGGGAGCTTCAGCGGCAAGAGTGTCCTTCTCGGCTGCAGCTGCTGCTTCCCGGTAGATCTTGTCGGCGCAGACAAGCGCATCCTTCTTGTCGCCGTGGACAGTAATGACGCTTATCGGCCCCGGCATCTTGAGTACGTTGTAAGCATGATGGGAAGCTGCCATGAACTTGGCGAGGGCAGGACGGCCGAGTATTCCATTGTAAGGCAATGGAATATCGGCGACGTCGAAAGTGATGCGCTCAGTTCTGAAGTTGAGCTCCCCGCCAAAGGTCACCGGCAGAGTGATCTTTCCCTTGGGCTTGCTCCTTCCCGGGTTGATTCCTTGGAATGAACCGGTTTCTTCGAGCTCGCCATCTGGAATTTGGAGTTTCTTGATCACAGCAGAGGAGATCAAGTTCAGCCCGGCCCCGCCGTCAACCAACATTTTGGTGACCTTGAGGTTGCGGATGGTGGGTGAGACCAGCATCGGCAAGCACCCGACCGCAGTGGTGCGGTCAGGGTGATCCTCAAGATCAAAAATGATGGGCGTGCTGGACCATTTGAGGAGCCTGCGCGACTCCACGGGCGGCTCTGCTGCGTTCACCTCACGCACCCACTGCTTGAGTTGGCGGTGGGAGGTGTGCAGAGAGGCGCCACCGTCGACGCACAGGACCTCCGTGGCCTTCTGGAACTCCTGCTCGCTGTTATCCTCGTCCTCCATGTCTTCGTCATCGTCTTCGTCCTTGTCGCGGCCCCGGGGAGGTCGATCTCCTTGCCGCTGCTTGGCCTTGCCGCGGCGTCCTCCCCGGCCGCTGAACGGCCGCTTCTTGCTTGTCTCTTCCCCGCCACCTTGGGCCTTCTCCTTGTCGCGCCTCTCGTACTCAGCTTTCTGCTGCTCGACGAGGTACTCGACGCGCTTGCAGTTGGAGAGGTCGTGACCCTTGGTGCGGTGGATCTTACAGTATTGCTTGTCGGAGCCGTCCGGCTTGTCGGCTGCCGCTACAGGGGCAGGCTCCTTGCCGGAGCCGCCAGCCTGCGTTTGCTTGGCGGGAGTCTCCTTGCCGGACTTCTCGACGGCAAGCACCTCTTTCTTGCCCTTCCTTCTGTTGTTCCGCCGCCGGCTCTTCTTTGCCGGGGCGGCGTCGTCGCTGTCGCTTCCTCCTGCGCTAGCATCCTCTCCGGGGAGTCTCCTCCCCTCTTCTGCGCGTGCGCACTTGTCAGCAAGAGCGTAGAGCTCGCTGACGTCCCGAATCTTGGTCATCGCCATTTCTTCACGCATGCGGCGGTTACGCACGTTCTGATGGAACGCGCTGATAACCGCGGCAGGGTGAACGTCAGGGATGTTGTGCTGCACACGGCTGAAGCGTTGGATGTACTTGCGCAGGGTTTCTCCTTCCTTCTGGGCTAGAATGTGGAGATCGCTCTCCTGGCCGTGGGGTTTGTGGCCGCCGGTGAAGGCGCCAACAAACTGGTGGCAAAGGTCGGCCCAAGAAGAAATGGAACCTTCCGGCAAGTGCATGAGCCACGAACGGACGTTCGGCTTTAGCACGAGCGGGAAGTAATTAGCCAAGATCTTCTCGTCGCGCCCCCCGGCAGCTTGTACTGCGATGGTGTAGACGCTGAGGAATTCCGAGGGGTGCGTCTTGCCGTCGTACTTCTCCGGTACGTCGGGCTTAAAATTCTTCATGCTGGGCCACTGGACGCGCCGCAGCTCGCGGGTGAACGCAGGGCAGCCTGCCGCGTACGGCAAGTCGCCTGGTTCACCGGGCGCGCGCGCGTCGACAGCGTCCTCAGCCCTTCGGTCTGATTGTCGCCGAGCTTCTCGGCGGCGCTCGATTCTGGTTCGAGCGTCTTCTTGTTGCCGGTCGTCGAGGACTTGGCGCTGGTCCCGACGAGCCCGCGGGTCCGACGAGGCAGTGGAGCCGTCGTCGGCGTTGTTCCGGCGGGGCGGCGTCTTCTGCTTCCGCTGCGGGGAGTGCGCTCTTGTCGCACCCCCGGCAGTCTTGTCGCCGTCGGCCTTCGTCTTCTCAGCTTGCCGCGGCCGCGAGGCCGACGGCTGCCGCGGAGAATCGTTGTTGGCGAAGGCTATCAGGCTCTGGATGGTGGCCCTCCAGTCTTCGGCCTTGTCTGCCGCTGGAGGGAAATCGAGGAGCAGTTGCGCCCTTGCGAGCGCTTCTGCTGGAGTGGAGGGGAACGCGGGCGAGCGGTGCGAGGAGCGGGATACGCTCGGACTTCTAACGACGTTAGAAGGAGCGGGGTCCCGCGCCGGCGCCTTCGCTTTGCTTGTGCCCGGACGGGGGTCCGGGGCGTCCCGCGAGCCTCCGGTTTGGCCTTGGCCCAGCAAACGGATACCACCTCCTGTGGTATGGCGTTGCTGGGTTGTCGTGTGCTGGGATGGACGCGGCGCGTCCACGGAGACCGAGGTTCGGTCGTCCGTCCTATTCTTGGATCTGGTGGCGCCGTGAGTGTCCTCGCCGGCGACCACCCTTCCGACGGCGTCTCCCCCGCCCACCGTTGGCTCTGGTGGCGGCGGGTGAGACGCAGACGGGCCTCCGACCTCCGAAGCCTTCTTCTTCGGGGCCATGGAGCTGTCGCTGGTGAAGTTGACGAATTCGGAGAGGTTGATGAAAAATGCGCCCGCGCGAACGCCGGATCAGGTTCGCACAACCTCGACGCCCCCTACCTGGCGCGCCAAAGATGTCGGGGGAAACTGTCCGCCACGAACACCTATGGGACCGGAGCCCCTTGTCTGTGCGGTACGAGGGCGGAGGGAGCACGAAGAGCAGATCGTAGCGAGCACGCGGGCAGTTTTACCCAGGTTCGGGCCGCGGTGGTCGCGTAAAACCCTACTCCTGCTTAGTTGTGTATTGAGTTGGAGAGCTCGGGAGCTTGAAGAAGCAGCTACACCGAGTGTATGAGCGATCTAGGTTCCGAACCCCCTCCACGTTGTGCATGGGCCTCCTTTTATAGTGCAAGGGGTCACCGACATGTGTCAACGTAGGAGAAAAGGGTAAAAACGTAAAAGAGGTGGTAGTTGTAACAGTGCGGGAACAGTGAAGCTACAGTGCAGAACAGTGGTCTATACCTACTTTGACAGTGGGGGACAAGGGCATTCAATGCCCGTCGCCGTCGACCCCAAAAGCTCCCGCCATTGCGTCTCCGTCTGCCACGGCGATGGATCCACCACCGTGGAGTGCCACCGTGTCCCCCAGGCTGCACAGCCATCCGCCACGCGTCCCTGGATAGGCCCCAGGGCGACGCGTGGGCCGATGAGCTGGAGCGCGGGCACACAGCGCAACCTTCCCGGCAAGCACCTTGCCGGGGGCTTGATCTTGCCGGGCCCGGGAGCTTGCCGCCCCCCGGGCCCTCGTCGGGTCTTCTACGATGGAATCTTCTAGTCTTCCTAGCAAGCTCCTCTTGCCAGGGCCTTGTGCTAATGAGGTAATCTTGAGCCTGGTACGGCCTTCCCGGCAAGCTCCACTTGCCGGGGTCTCGATCTTCTGTCTTGTATACTTTGTTTTTGAATGGTTTAATATGGAGCAGGAAGGTCTCCGACGAGCGCGTGGTAAGCCCTGCCACGGGAGGCTGCAGCTGCCCGTGCACAAGTTGGGGTACTGAGGTACCCCTACCTTAGTACACCGACAGTGATAGATAGTGTTTTGCAATAGTAAGTAAAATAGCGAAAAGTAAATAGTGGATGTGATCAATGATGGTAATATGGACCGGAGTCTCATGATGTTCACTAGTGATGTCTCTCTCCCAAAAGACGATAAAACTGCTATGCGAGGTAACAAATTACAGCTGGGCAATTGACAGGACCACGAACGCAAACCAATGCTGACTACATAGCAAGAAAGGTTGAGGTTCAAAGCATGGGCGGTACGCCAAAGTAAGTAGACCGAAATCCATCAATATCTACTACTAATCATCCACCTTGAGATATCTATCCAGAACATCTCGCTGGTATTAAGTTGCGAGTCCCACCCATAGTGTAAACTCAATGCAACAGACAACTGCATTAAAAGAACTTTGCGTAAAGTAAACAATCCTTGCACCCGCGGGCACAAGCACTGTTGTTTTCCCCCTTGTGGCAACAACACATCCCCTAGACTCATGTTTCTGTCACTCAAGCTAGTCATCGACGGGCATGAACCCACAATCGAGCATAACGTTCCCTCTTGGAGTCACTACCTATTACTCGGCCAAAGCAATAAATAACAACGGAGAACATTCAAGAATTACTTATGAACTAAAATATAAAAGAGGTGAATCAAATATATTACTCAAGATCAATCTGAACATAATCTCATAATCCATTGGATCCCAGCAAACTGAACATAGCAACAGTATAAGGATTACATAGGTGCCTCGATCATGTAGGGCAGCTCACGAGGACTAATTAGTGAAGCACAAGAACGGGAGGAGAACATCACATAGCTACTGGTCATGGACTCATGGTCCAAGGGAGACTACTCACGAGTCATCCGGGAGGCGTCCATGGTGGTGGAGAAGCTCCCGGTGGTGATCCTCCCCTCCGGCAGGGTGCCGGGAAGAGTTCTCCTGGTGCTCCCGATCTTGGAAGCGGCGGCGGCGGCGGCGGAATAAAGATGGGATCGCGAAAAGAAGTCCTGTTTCAAGGATTTCGGGGAGTCCTTTAAATATATGCCAAAGTAGGGCACCGGGGGACTCTCGGGGGGCCGAGGCGCCCCCCCCCCGGCGCGGCCCAGGGGGGGGGGGGGGGCGCCCACAGGGCGCCTGGAGCCCCTGTGCCCCCCCAGGTTGCCCTTCGGACGCAGTGTTGTTTCCGGTTCGCTGATTTTCTATATAATTTTTCTGGATTTTTCTGGGCAGTTCTCGAAATGTGAAAACCTGAAATACAAAAACAGCCGAAAACAGAAACTGGCACTGGGGTGCACTGGATTAGTAAGTTAGTCCAAATATGATCAAAAGTGTATGGAAGTGTATGAATATGATAGCAATATCACCCAAAAGTGGCATGGAGCAAGCAGAAATTATAGATACGTTTTGGACGTATCAACGTCCCCAAGCTTAATTCCTGCTCGTCCTCGAGTAGGTAAATGATAACAAGAATAATTTCTGTGGTGACATGCTATTAACCATATAAGACTTTCTCATAGTCATATGACAAAAGCTTACTGAGACAATGATTCTATAGTAATTAAGTTGCCTCAAGAGAAAATCACAAATGACTGAAAGTTTTACAACATGAAACTGAAATATCAAAAAGATTTGCAATGAACATGATGTGCAAATATGATAAAATGATATCTAGCTTGCCCCCTTTAATGATGCAAGACATAAGTGCAGGGGCACCTTCAAGGTTTAAGTGATGACTAGATACAATCATTTCAGAATAAACGATATCACAATCATGCAAAAGACAATGCTACTTTGGGACAATGCACATTACACTCAGAATGACAATCATGCTCTCAGTAGTTGGTGCTTGAAGTGCTAGAGCTTTTTATTTGAAAACATGGAAGCAATTGTGTCAACGGTAGTAGTACTTCATATGTGTCATGCATAAAACATCTTATAAGTTGCAAGCCTCATGCATCGAATACCAATAGTGCTCGCTCCTTGTCCTAATTAGCTCGGATCCCCATGGGTTATCATTGCATTGCATATGTTTTAACCAAGTGTCACAAAGGGGTACCTCTATGCCACCTGTACAAAGGTCCAAGGAGATAGATCGCATTTGATTTCTCATTTTTGATAGATCTCAACTTGAGGACATCCATACCGGGACAACATAGAAAATAGATGATGGACTCCTCTTTAATGCATAAGCATATTCTCATGAGAGATTGAGGATTAAGGTCCAAGCTAAAACTTCCACCATGATGCATGGCTTTGGTTGGCGGCCCAATGTTCTTCTCTAACAATATGCAAATTAATTCAACCCACGGTAAATCACCCTTACTTCAGACAAGACGAACATGCATAGCAACTCACATGATATTCAACAAAAGTGTGACCGTTGATGGCGTCCCCAGAAACATGGTTACCGCTCAGCAAGCAACTCATAAGAAATAAGATACATAGGCAACATATTCTTTACCACAATAGTTTTTAGGCTACTTTCCCATGAGCTATGTATTGCATGGTTAATTTGCTTAGTACAGGTGGAGGTTAGCAAAAGACTGGGAGCGACCAACTAAGAGAGCAATGACGGTCATAATCATGCAGAGCGACAAAGCAATATTGAATCAGGCATGGTAGTTATATCGCTACTTAGAAATAAAAGATCATCAAGGCTTGACAGACTTTCTTTACAGTCTTGAATATGCGTGAGCATACGCCAAGTCAATCAAAATAAATTCTCAAAGGAAGATATTAGTAAACCATACCACATCATAGGAAAACAAACCAAGTTGGTATTCCAATGACACATTGGGAACCCCCCAGCTATTCGAGATTAACCATAAGAAAACCTGAACTACTAAGCACCATCATGAAAGTAGCATCTTTATCATAGACACATTAACCCATGAAACGGAAGCAAACTCTCTTAATAAGGTGAGCATGGTAATTAAAGAGAGTTCAAGCAACCAACTAAATAAAATCTCTTGAAAAGATAAGCATGAATACTAAGAGCAGAGCACGATAGTAGCTATTAAAAGACAAAGAACACACACAGCATAGATAGACATGAAAATTCTATGTAATGTTCTAGGTAGAGGTGGAGCGTGTTTCTCTCCCACATAAAGGAATGCTGAGTTCCGACTCGTTATGAAAAACTAAAAAGAAAACTAAAAGCAAGACGCTCCAAGCATAGCACATAACACATGAAGTGATAAAAATATAGCGAAACGAAAGACGAACTGATAATGTTGATGGAGAAGGGGATGCACGGGGGCATCCCCAAGCTTAGACGCTTGAGTCTCCTTGAATATTTCTTGGGGGTGCACGGGGGCATCCCCAAGCTTGAGCGCTTGACACTCCTGAATCTTTTTATCATCTTCCCTCGCACACTTGAAAACTCCCTTCATACACAACTCATCATAATCTGATTAGCGAGGTTAGTACCCTTAATAAAATAATTATACCTTGCTGGAAATAAGGATATTCTTGAAGTTCTACTGTTTCTCAATATTGCCAAAAGGTTTTTGCAAAGAAAAAGCAAGTTCTCAATTTGCAAAGTGAAGGTAAGGCAAAACAGGACAGAATCTGTGAAAAACAGAACAGCAGGCAGTAATTGACCTGTTCGGGATACTTCTGCAACTCAAATAAAAAAACTCAGAACTGACGCACGAAAGAAAATTATATAGAGAACGCTGTCGAAAAAATTCAGACCAAAAAGATGATCTGGTTATTTTATACGAATTTTTCTATCCAAGGACAGAATCTGTTTCCTGGACAGCACCTCACAACTTTTGAACTTTCTAGCAATCAGAGGCTATACTTGGCACAAATATGAAAAGCAAAGATACAATGATGATGCTACAGCAGTAAACAACATCAAGACACAACAAAAGCAAAAAAATTATTCATGTGGGCTGCCTCCCAAAAGCACTTTCTTTTATGCCTTTAAGCTAGGCATAATGCATAGAGGAATCAATAATCATCATAATAATCAGAGTTATAAATTGGTTCAACTGATTCCTCAACAAGTTCATTCTTGTTCCTTCTAGGAAAGGGGTACACACCTTTTGCCTTCCCGCGTAAGCGGATTTGTCCCTTACCTATATCAATGAAGCCTTTAACTGCTCGGAGGAAGTCCCTTCCAAGCACTATATTTCCTTGGTTTGGCTCCATGATGAAGAAATCAATCATCGCAATCCCTTTAAGGAATTTTACCGGCACGTCTTTTATTTTTCCCTGGATTTCAGAAATATCTCCATTAGTGTGTTCATGATAAGATGGTAGTATATCCATATTAAATTTTAAAGAATCATGAACAGTTTTTGGCATAGTAGAAACCATAGATCCAATATCACAATAAGCAAGGAAGTCTTGATTAGAGATGCTAATCCTAACAAGAGGTTCCCAGTCATTATCTATTTCCAGAGTGTCTCTCTTATTGGGTTTAGGTTTTTCTCCCTTCATTAAGTCTAGAGCATCCATTCTCTTTTCAATAGTAGCAAGTCTATCTATGATAGTATCAAAGTTATGATCATAAACAAAGTAACTAGATAGACCATGTATAATCTCAAGAGCTCTAGCTTCATCACATTCTAAGAAAACTCCCTCAGCTATAATGTCAAGGGAGTGTTTACACCATTTAAAAAGACCATAGTAAAAATTTCTAAGCACAATTTTTATAGGTATCCAAGGCATAATTCTCCTATGTGCATCAGAAATTCTGTCCCATGCCTTCTTCATATTTTCTCCATCCCTTTGATGGAAATCTAAAACTTCTGATTCCCTCAAAGCACCAAATCCTAACATGTTTGGCTAAACAGAAAGGACTACTAAAAAAAGCAAATAATTTTTTTTTGTGATTTTTGATAAAAGATACTAAAGCAAATATGAAAGGTAAACTAACAAGACTAAAAAGCAAAGGTAAAAGATAGCATGCAACTCCCCTATCCTGAAGAGTGGAGTCCCCGGCAACGGCGCCAGAAAATACTCCTTGATGGGCCTCGAACCCCTCGTTGGTTACCCCAAGTGGAAGGTGTAACATGCAGTAAGTAGAAGTGTTTTCCCCTAGCAAAGATGCCAAGGATCGAATCCCCAGAGACTCCTAGGTTCAACAAGTAGGTGTCAACTGCTAACGGCGCAATTAGCAATCAACGTGGACCTGCACATAGATACAAATAACTTTGCTCCCAACGAGTACAGAGAGGTTGTCAATCTCTCCGGCCTTGTAGTTCACAAAGGGTTAAAAGCAATATGATAGTAGTGATAGATAGTGTTTTGCAATAGTAAGTAAAATAGCGAAAAGTAAATAGTGGATGTGATCAATGATGGTAATATGGACCGGAGTCTCATGATGTTCACTAGTGATGTCTCTCTCCCAAAAGACGATAAAACAGCTATGCGAGGTAACAAATTACAGCTGGGCAATTGACAGGACCACGAACGCAAACCAATGCTGACTACATTGCAAGAAAGGTTGAGGTTCAAAGCATGGGCGGTACGCCAAAGTAAGTAGACCGAAATCCATCAATATCTACTACTAATCATCCACCTTGAGATATCTATCCAGAACATCTCGCTGGTATTAAGTTGCGAGTCCCACCCATAGTGTAAACTCAATGCAACAGACAACTGCATTAAAAGAACTTTGCGTAAAGTAAACAATCCTTGCACCCGCGGGCACAAGCACCGTTGTTTTCCCCCTTGTGGCAACAGCACATCCCCTAGACTCATGTTTCTGTCACTCAAGCTAGTCATCGAGGGGCATGAACCCACAATCGAGCATAACGTTCCCTCTTGGAGTCACTACCTATTACTCGGCCAAAGCAATAAATAACAACGGAGAACATGCAAGAATTACATATGAACTAAAATATAAAAGAGGTGAATCAAATATATTACTCAAGATCAATCTGAACATAATCTCATAATCCATCGGATCCCAGCAAACTCAACATAGCAACAGCATAAGGATTACATAGGTGCCTCGATCATGTAGGGCAGCTCACGAGGACTAATTAGTGAAGCACAAGAACGGGAGGAGAACATCACATAGCTACTGGTCATGGACTCATGGTCCAAGGGAGACTACTCACGAGTCATCCGGGAGGCGTCCGTGGTGGTGGAGAAGCTCCCGGTGGTGATCCTCCCCTCCGGCAGGGTGCCGGGAAGAGTTCTCCTGGTGCTCCCGATCTTGGAAGCGGCGGCGGCGGCGGAACAGAGATGGGATCGCGAAAAGAAGTCATGTTTCAAGGGTTTTGGAGAGTCCTTTAAATATATGCCAAAGTAGGGCACCGGGGGACTCTCAGGGGGCCGAGGCGCCCCCGGCGCGGCCCAGGGGGGGCACGCCCACTGGGCGCCTGGAGCCCCTGTGCCCCCCCCAGGCTGCCCTTCGGACGCAGTGTTGTTTCCGATACGCTGATTTTTTATATAATTTTTCTGGATTTTTCTGGGCAGTTCTCGAAACGTGGAAACCTGAAATACAAAAATAGCCGAAAACAGAAACTGGCACTGGGGTGCACTGGATTAGTAAGTTAGTCCAAATATGATCAAAAGTGTATGGAAGTGTATGAATATCATAGCAATATCACCCAAAAGTGGCATGGAGCAAGCAGAAATTATAGATACGTTTTGGACGTATCACATTGCTACTAACATCTTTCAACTTAGTTTTCTCTAGGAACATATAAAAAATAAACGGGGAGCAACATCGCGAGCTATTGATCTACAACATAGATATGCTAATACTACCAGGACTAAGTTCATGATAAATTAAAGTTCAATTTAATCATATTACTTAAGAACTCCCACTTAGATAGACATCCCTCTAGTCATCTTAATGATCACGTGATCCAAATCAACTAAACCATGTCCGATCATCACGTGAGATGGAGTAGTTTCAATGGTAAACATCTTATGTTGATCATATCTACTATATGATTCACGCTCGACCTTTCGGTCTCCAGTGTTCCGAGGCCATATCTGCATATGCCAGGCTCGTCAAGTTTAACCCGAGTATTCTGCGTGTGCAAAACTGGCTTACACCCGTTGTATTTGAACGTAGAGCTTATCACACCCGATCATCACGTGGTGTCTCGGCACGAAGAACTTTCGCAACGGTGCATACTGATGGGCCTCTAACCCCTCGTTGGTTACCCCAAGTGGAAGGTGTGAGATGCAGTGTTGTGGAAGTTTTTCCCTTAGCAAAGATGCCAAGGATCGAATCCCCAGAGACTCCTAGGTTCAACAAGTAGGTGTCAACTGCTAACGGCGCCATATATTAGCAATCAACATGGACCTACACACAGATACAAAAAACTTTGCTCCCAACGAGTACAGAGAGGTTGTCAATCCCTCCGGCCTTGTAGTTCACAAAGGGTTAAACGCAAATGATAGTAGTGATAGATAATGTTTGCAATAGTAAATAAAAGCAAAAAGTAAATAGCGGATGTGATCAATGATGGTAATATGGACCGGAGTCTCATGATGTTCACTAGTGATGTCTCTCTCCCAAAAGACGATAAAACAGCTATGTGAGGTAAACGAATTACAGCTGGGCAATTGACAGGACCACGAACGCAAACCAATGCTGACTACATTGCAAGAAAGGTTGAGGTTCAAAGCATGGGCGGTACGCCAAAGTAAGTAGACCGAAATCCATCAATATCTACTACTAATCATCCACCTTGAGATATCTATCCAGAACATCTCGCTGGTATTAAGTTGCGAGCCCCACCCATAGTGTAAACTCAAAGCAACAGACAACTGCATTAAAAGAACTTTGCGTAAAGTAAACAATCCTTGCACCAGCGGGCACAAGCACCGTTGTTTTCCCCCTTGTGGCAACAGCACATCCCCTAGACTCATGTTTCTGTCACTCAAGCTAGTCATCGAGGGGCATGAACCCACAATCGAGCATAACGTTCCCTCTTGGAGTCACTACCTATTACTCGGCCAAAGCAATAAATAACAACGGAGAACATGCAAGAATTACTTATGAACTAAAATATAAAAGAGGTGAATCAAATATATTACTCAAGATCAATCTGAACATAATCTCATAATCCATCGGATCCCAGCAAACTCAACATAGCAACAGTATAAGGATTACATAGGTGCCTCGATCATGTAGGGCAGCTCACGAGGACTAATTAGTGAAGCACAAGAACGGGAGGAGAACATCACATAGCTACTGGTCATGGACTCATGGTCCAAGGGAGACTACTCACGAGTCATCCGGGAGGCGTCCATGGTGGTGGAGAAGCTCCCGGTGGTGATCCTCCCCTTCGGCAGGGTGCCGGGAAGAGTTCTCCTGGTGCTCCCGATCTTGGAAGCGGCGGCGGCGGCGGAACAGAGATGGGATCGCGAAAAGAAGTCCTGTTTCGAGGGTTTCGGGGAGTCCTTTAAATATATGCCAAAGTAGGGCACCGGGGGACTCTCAGGGGGCCGAGGCGCCCCCCCCGGCACGGCCCGGGGGGGGGGGGCGCACCCACAGGGCGCCTGGAGCCCCTGTGCCCCCCCAGGTTGCCCTTCGGACGCAGTGTTGTTTCCGGTTCGCTGATTTTCTATATAATTTTTCTGGATTTTTCTGGGCAGTTCTCGAAACGTGAAAACCTGAAATACAAAAACAGCCGAAAACAGAAACTGGCACTGGGGTGCACTGGATTAGTTAGTTAGTCCAAATATGATCAAAAGTGTATGGAAGTGTATGAATATCATAGCAATATCACCCAAAAGTGGCATGGAGCAAGCAGAAATTATAGATACGTTTTGGACGTATCAATAATCATGTAGACTTGAACAACAATGTGTAGCCCCCAAGGGCCGGCTCATTAAGAATACTGAGCTGGGACTTCATATATACTTCATTGAAAATAACATTATATAATGTAACTCCCATCATGGGGCTTGAACCCACGTCCACAAGGTTAAGAGCTTTGTGCTTTACCAACTGAGGAGTGGACCCTTCAATATAATGGATTAAGACTTGTGTACCTTGAATTGTTGACAGGAGCAATTGGTAGCCCCCAAGGGCCGGCTCATTACGATGTGATGAGTCGGGTCTTCAATATGGTGAGCAAACAATGACTTTGCATTAGCCCCCAAGTGTCATGGTGAATGCTTGCAGCGACATGAGACTTGCATATTTGATGTAATCTTAACTTGAATAATGTAGCCCCCAAGTGCGGGGTCGTAAGCCTGCAGCGACTTGGGACTATTCCTTCAATTGTGGAATAAATCATTTACATTGATAAAATAATATCCATTGCGCTGAAGCGACTTTGAAAACCTCAATCATAATATTGGTTATTGATAACCATGATTAAAAATCAAGCCATGTTGGCTATTTACAGATTTGAACAATATAACTCGGTTTGAAAACCGGTTCCATTGATATTTGATCACACTGTTGGTTTTACCAAGTCAGTGTAGTAAGGGTGATAACCCAAAATTTGAACACTGGTAATTATCATAGATTTCCAGTTTATAAACAAAACCAGGCCGAGTTAATAAACACTGGTCATTATCTTATCTCATATTGGCGACTTATAGTCAAAAGCCAGGCCGGGTTAACAAACACCGGTTATTATCTTATCTCATACTGGTGACTTATAGTCAAAAGCCATGTCGGGTTAATAAACACCGGTCATTATCTTATCTCATACTGGCGACTTATAGTCGAAAGCCAGGCCGGGTTAATGAACACCGGTTTATCAAAAACACTATAAATCTCATCAAAGGAGAAAAAACTTGGCAAATAAAAGCATATGAAAACTTGTAGTCGAGGCTTTTCACAGGCTGCCAGGCCCCAAATTCGAGGCTTTTCATGGGCTGCCAGGCCGCTGAGTTAAACCATTTTACAAAGCCTTTTAAGATGGCCTCAATCTTTAACCAATCGTCGTTTTAACTTTGACAAGTTCAGGGTCTTATGAGATTGACTTGTCAAAGTTCGGCGGGTCATACCAGGTTTACCTGGATGGAGTGACTTAATTTAAAAAGGCAGGCTAACCCAGGGTTTTAGGTGTATACACCAGGGTTCCAAGCCGTGGCTTGATAGCCTATTACAAGGGCCTTAAAAACTCTTTGTTGCTGTGCAACAAGAGCCCCCAAGTAACATTTTGAGCTGTGCTCAGTGGGTGCATATGTTTGAGCTGTGCTGTGCATCAAACTCTCTTTTGCCCCTTATGATAATATTGGCTTGATAGCCGGATTACCGAAGTAACCAGAGCTGTGCTCTTATAATAATATTGGCTTGATAGCCGGATTACCGAAGTAACCAGAGCTGTGCTCTTATGATAATATTGGCTTGATAGCCGGGTCAAGAGGGTAGTCAGAACTCTGCTTTATAAACAGAAGCCCCCAAGTGATATATTTCTGAGCTGTGCTTGCCGGGTACCTATGTTTGAATTGTGCTGTGCAACAAACTCTCTTTGGTCCCTTTAATTTTTCCTGAGAACTCGAACTTGCGAGAGATTATTCTTTTGAACCAGAAATTCTTAAACCGGATATTGAGAGCATAAAAGCTTTGTGGGAGACATCTTTCCCTTGAACCAGATCTTAAACTGGAATCTTCATTTTTAGCCGGAATTTTTCTGACAGCCTTTAAATTTTCATCAATACGGCAGCAGCTTCCGGGATCGGGTTATCTTTCCCTCCAACGACCCAGAGTTCTCGAATTGGCTGAGTCGTGTCATTGTAGCCCCCGAGTCTTAAGACGACTCAAGGAGTTGGCTTGAGATTCTACATATTTGATCATAGCATAGGGTGTAAATCATTGGTGTTGATAGCGCAATGTGAATCCGTAGAAGATTGAGGTGACCGCGGCGGGTCATAAATGATCCCGTATGAGCCGTGTCAGCAACTCGGCCAATGGTTCCTTCCAACTGGTTGTTTTAAAATTAACCAAACTGTAGTGGCGACGACTTGTGTGTCTGCCCATTGAGCCATCCAGTGCAGACGGCGGATGATAATGTGTGATAATTTGCCTCCATTTCGTTGAAAGAAAACCGGGCTACCCAAGCAGTGACTTGCTCATACTCAAGAAACATCTTCTGCAGACAGGTGCGGACGGCGGCTGATAATATAGACCAGACCACATGGCGGCGGTTTGTATACATCCATTGGACAGCTTGCATGAACGGGTGTGACCCTGATGTGCTGATATAGATTGGTCTGCAGGAGCGGCAATTTAGGCGCTTCTATTGAGCGGCACGGGAAGGACAATCATCCGTGATATAACGCCACTTTGAAATAATTGTCCTGCATATAAAAACAATACAAACCAACATAATTGTTCTTTGGCAAAAACAATATGTGTCAAAAATAGATTTAGATGGATTTCACCTGATATGTTAGGCCGGAAACTATCCGCCGCCGAGTTGATGATCACCACGGTGACGGGGGAGAGTCGGCCATTGCATTGTAAGCCGGCGCAGACGTGTGAGTCAATCGCGACATTTAGACAATGGAGTGGACGCGTGAGTCGGCCACAGCGTCGTAAACCGCACGGACGGACGAGTCGGCCACGGGCGCGGAAGGATGAATCGGCCGCGGGCACGATCGAATGGACCGATTGCAGGTGCAGTCCCGGTGATTTTGATGTAGACCGGGCCACAGAAGCGCTCCATTGATCACGGCAGTACGGACAAACACCAGTGCAAAATGACAATGTGGTGCACTCTGTATCCGCAGTATAATGCCAATTTTGCAGTAAATGATTACCCTGATTTTTTTTGACGCATGCGGGCGCGGCCATTAGCACGCAGCTGGACTCCACATATGTGTATCCCATCCAATTTACGCAAACTGATATTCGATGAAAATCAGCCCAATATAGAGTACGAGCACCAGTCACGTTGGATTATCACTTGGATCTCTGCGGCTGGATTAGACATCAATCAGCACCAGCCTTCGACTGTACTAATGCAAGTAGCACTTTGTTTCTTTGGATTTAATTAGGGAAAAGTGTTAAAATCAATCGGCTGATTTCTGGAGAAATCAGCTGCGTCCCCTGTGCAGCACGCGTCCTATGGGTCCCACCAACCCCTTATCCTCTTATCTCTTCTCCCCACAGCTCCACAGCTACACATTTTCTCCCCACTGCGTTGACCTCTTCGTCCTCTACCTCTCTCTGTCTCTCTCTCTTTCTAATGGATCTGGAGATGAGTTTCTTCATGATTCCACTCCGACAGCTCCATTACCACAGTGCCATCGAGACTTGCTTGTGCGTCTAGCCGCCACCATCACGTCCCTCCGCTGCTGGTTGGGGAGTCTCCCGTACTGCAAGCCTTCATCGGGAGCACTGAGGGCTCGTCGCGAGCCGTCGCCGGAAGCAGCGAGGAGTCACCCGTGATTCAGCGCAGCCACCTGCTGCTGGGTCACCTCGTGGCGCGATGCTGCATTGAAGCGCACAGAGCGGCGGTGCTGTAGAGAGGGCGTGACGAGCTGGGGCGGCGCCGCTGCATTGAAGTTGCTGCCATGGACGACGACAGAGCTGCGTTGAGCAGACGGCTAATACGACGGCGCTGCTGCCACACCGATGGCGCTGCTGCGTGTCGGTGTATTTGGATCAATGTTGGGGATATCGTTTATCGGGAACTTATCGGTCGACCCATGATAAGGGGTAAATCGGTCAGTTTATCGACATATCGGCCGATTTATTGCTATATCGGCTGATTTATCGGTCGATTTATCTTATCGGTTAGACAATGGTAAGCGATAAATCGGCCGATTTATCGGCATATCAGAAGATATCTTGAACAGTGATTTGGATCGACACCTATGGGGTCACGAGAATCCCTACTACGGTTGCGAGGCGCGGGGTTGACAGAAGAGCGGATCTAATAGTCAGGACATGGTTCCTTTACCCAGGTTCGGGCCGCAAAGATGCGTAAAACCCTACTCCTGCTTTGGTGGATTATATGTTTGTGTTCTTCAGCTAGTGAGGAGCTCCAAAAGAGTCGTGAGGAGTTTTAAAAAGCCGAATCCCCCTCCTGGTCGCCTCGGGCCTCCTTTTATAGGAAAAAGGGGTTGCCACAGTGGCACACAGGAGGTGGAAAGGTTACAGTGATGCGAGGTTATCCATCGCATTACATGGCAAGACGCATTTAAAGCGCTTAGCTTATGTGTCCTTGCTTTATCGGGAACGAGGGGAGACGTCCGTCTTGTCCGTCGCTCCTCCTCCTCGTGTTTACACGCGCCCTGGCCAGCGGTGCCTGAGGTGCCATGTAGGCAGGCAGGCAACTGAGGTGGCGCAACGACGGGTCTCCACGAAGATCTGCAAGTTGCCACGCAGGAGCCTGTCCAGCTGGTTGGGTCGGCAGCTGCGTGGGATGGTGGAAATACAGTTGGTGCGGGCCTGATGGTGGCCCTCCGGGTGTCCTCGGCAAGGGCCTTGCTGGGGCTCCGGCAAGGGTCTTGCCTTGGCGCCTGCTGTCATCCCCGGCAAGGTGCTTTCCGGAGGCCTTGTGGTCCTCCTTGGCTGGCATCCCGCCAAGGGTCGTCGTCTTCTTAGCTTGTATCTGACCTTGGATGTCTTCACAAAGATCTGCATGCCACCACGGGGATATCTCCCGAATCCTCGCCCCATGGGGGCGGTGGACTCAAGGGTGATCCTCTCCGTAGGCGTGGGGCGAGCTGCCGCGGCAAGGGTCTTGCCGGGGCTGCCAGAGCCGGCCCCGGCAAGAGTCTTGCCAGGGCTGCTGAAACTAGCTCCCGGCAAGGATCTTTCCGCTTCGTCCCTTTGCTCTTTGTGGTCTTGTTCCTGGCGTTGTTCCAGTCTCCATCAAGCTTCGGTCTTGCCCCGGCTCACCTCCCTAGCCATGCTTGCTGTGGTGGTACCCGTGGCTCAGACTGCCCGTGCACAGTCATAGGGGTACAAAAAGTGTGCCCCTCTTTTTGTACACCGACAGGAGCCCCCGGGCCTGGGCCACACATGAGCGCGACGCGTTGTTGGGCCAGGCCCAGAATGGTGCGCGGGTAGGCGGGGCAGTTTCCACCATGGTAAAAATCTTCCGCGCGCTGCGCCTCCCACGACCCGCGCGCGCGGCGCGGGGTGGAGGGGTGTGCGTGACGTGGGCGGCATGCGTGGTGCGGTTTTCGCAGGCATGCGTCACGTCGCAGTAAATGCGAAAGGAGGTGACTTCGCGCCTTCCCCGTAAACGGGGGGAGGCGTGGAGGCGCGGCCCATTTACTGAATGGGGCCGAGGCGCGTTCGTCTAGGCGTCCACTCCTCACGATCACGGGGTGGGGAGAGGTCGCCTCACCCTTCCCCTCGGCTCTGCACATTCGCCACGTGCCTTCCATGCGCTCGAGGTGGCGAGCGGTGGAGGCGGGAAACCGAGCCGTCGCTGGTTGGGGCGGCGGGTCGGTCCCTGCTGCCTCGCCTTCTGCGTCTTGATTGGCTGAGCGGGGCGGTCGAGCCCCAGCCCCGCCCCTTTATAAAGATCGGGAGGGAAGGGACGGCGCCCCGCACTCCTCCATCTTCTTTCTCCTTCTGCTTCTGTTCCTCTCTTCTGCTCGCCAAGAAGAAAGGAAATCCCGGCTTTCAACGGTGGCGGCGAGGATCGCTGCTCGACAACGCGTCCCTCCTTCTCCTGCACCTGCAGTAGTCGAACCAGCCACGAGGGGAAGAGGGAGGGGGCGAGGCCGGGGTGCTCGGGGAAGAGGAGGACGGGGCGGCCCGCCGGCCTCGCCCCCGCCAGCAACTCCTCCTCCAATGGAAGGTCATATTGGGGATGACCCTTGTGAGTTCTTCGTTAGGATGCGGGGGGAGCCGCGCCGTCGTCTTCGTCTCCCAACTCCATTTGCGCGGGAGATGGAGGTGGATCCGCCGGAGTTGCTGCGGCTGCACATGAGGGGCTGCGGGATCAGTGGCACGTGGGTCCGCGTCGACTTCCCTGCCCCTCATGTGATGTATCTTCGTCAAGGATGGAAGACGTTCGCTCGCATCCACAGCCTGACGGATGGGCTGATCCTCCACTTCAAGTTGATGGAGGATGGCCATCTCTCCGTCAAGGTCTCCGGGCACCTCGGGACTCGTGCGAGGTGCTGCGTGGAGAGCTCCTCCGATGACGAAGACTCCTCCTCGAATGAGGGTGACGAGGAGGACAGCGGCAACGACGACGAGGGCGGTGGATGGCAGGATGACGGGTCCGACTAGGTGTCGGGCGTCGCTCCTGGTGGCACCGGCGACCCCATCATCCGCGTCGCCAGCTCCTTGAACTTCTCGGGGCCGTCTCCTTGGCGGCTGGCGTAGGGAGGCTGCGGAAGAGGAAGATGAAGAAGGCGGGCGGCTAGGTCATCATGTCGGAGTACGCGGGCACCGACGCCTTCGGCGCGTACTAACGTCCTACCGCCTCGTCTTTGAGCTCTGCCTCCGGCGCCGTCATCACCGTCCAGCCCTTAGGCGGCCACCGAGATGTCCTCTTGGTATCTTCTGCCACCCGTAGCTCGCCTAGGCGCCCCTTTTGCCCCTCTCGCCTCCTTGACCTACCTCCTGAGGAGAGGGACAAGAAAGGCATTACGGGCATCTTATCTCTTTTTAGTCTGAAGCCTTCGGGCATCTGTTAAGTTTAAAACTTGTAATCTCCTTGTTCATGTTTTTCGTTCCCTATGGACTGTATCCGAACGGAATGTTTTTAATGAAAAAGGAATGTTTGCCGGGTCATTTGTTCGCAGGTAAAACCCACAACAGGGAATAAATCCCTGATATCTCCAAGATAAACATTTTCTCGCCCGGCAACAGGCCCTGTCGTTTCCCTACTTCGCTCGACCTTTCTCACGCCTTTGGTGAAGGCAGGGATGAAGTGGGCTCAGGCTCCTCGTTCCATCCTTTTGCTGCCGCGACTATGAACAAACTTAGTCCCAGGAACGAGCCCTAGGGCCTAGAGTTATGGGAGCACAGTAGCTTAAGGAAAAGAACGAGGTTTCGCATACCTCAGTTCATAATGGAATGCATGATAAGGGATAAAGAACTTATCTAAAGCTGCAGCCCCCGGCAACCCTGGTCTGCCGTGGGCGAATCTTCGCCCTTGTAGCCCCCGGCAACACTGGCTCGCCGGGGCCTAGGTGCTGGTCTGTTCTTCTTTCCTTTCCCCAAGTGGCTTCGGCAAGGATGTCTGCGCGTCCTGTGAACCAAAGAAGACAGAGGAAAGACAAAGACTCGACCTCTAAGCTAGGGGTTAGCCGCCACTAAGAACTATCAACCCTAACCAAGGACGAGACTCGACTCAGCATGCATGCTATAACTTAGGGCGCCAGCGCTTCATTTATTTATGCTCAGGGTCTGCACCTGGCTTTGTACAAAGGGTTACATGCATTGCCGGCAAGGCTTGTACAAAAGGGTGGCTTGCCGGGGGGCACGGCAAGCCACGCCTTATGGGTAAAACTTGCGAAGATGCTCAATGTTCTAGGAATTGCTTACCGGAATGGCATTTTCGGTCTCCAGGCGGACTGCGCCGGGCCTGGTGACTCGTATTACCCGATAAGGGCCTTCCCACTTCGGCGTCAACTTGTTCGTATTCCTGGCCGATTGAACGCGCCGGAGAACAAGGTCGCCTTCCTCAAAGCTTCGGGCATGGACCTTGCGGCTATGGTAGCGGCGCAAGGCTTGCTAGTAGCGGCTGTGCGAAGACGATCTTCCTCAAGGAGCGTTGCGTCCTCTTGCCGCAGTTGCTCTTGCTCAAGCTGATCATAAGCGAGCACTCGAGGTGACCCGTATATGAGTTCAGTGGGGAGAACTGCTTCTGCCCCGTATATCAGGGCAAAGGGCATCTGGCTGGTGGCTCGATTTGGCGTCGTTCTGATCGACCAAAGAACTGCCGGCAACTCATCGATCCAGCGCCTCCCGCTCTTGTGTAGCCTGTCAAAGGTCTTTGTCCTTAATCCTCGCAACACTTCAGCGTTTGCCCTCTCAGCTTGACCATTGCTCTGGGGGTGAGCAACGGAAGCGAAACAGACCTTGCTGCCGAGGTGCTGGTTATATTGCATGAAGGTGCGGCTTGTAAACTGCGTGCCGTTATCGGTGATGATCCTGTTGGGTACACCAAAACGGCACACTAGTCCCTTGAAGAACTTGGCGGCTGACTGAGCTGTAACCTTCCTGACTGCCTCCACCTCTGGCCACTTTGTGAACTTGTCGATTGCAACGTACAAGTACTCAAAGCCCCCGACGGCGCGGGGGAAAGAGCTCAGTATGTCGAGCCCCCAGACCGAGAAGGGCCAGGAGAGAGGAATGGTTTGAAGGGCTTGAGCTGGTTGATGAAGTTTCTTCGAATGGAACTGGCACGCTTCACACTTGGTGACCAGTGCCGTCGCATCCTGGAGGGCAGTGGGCCAGAAGAAGCCTTGCCGGAATGCCTTGACGGCAAGGGTTCTTGACCCTATGTGGGATCCACATATGCCTCCATGTATCTCTGCCAACAGCTCCAGTCCTTCCTCTCGAGGGATGCACTTCAATTTCACGCCATTTGGTCTCCTTCTATACAGGACGTCATCGACGAACTGGTACATAGCAGACCGACGGGCTACTTTCTCCGCTTCTTCCTGCTCCTCAGGAAGTTCCCCAGTCTGGAGGAATCGGACGGTATGCTGCGCCCACGCTGGATCCTGGGGCTCGACGGCGAGGACCAAAGGCATTTCCTCTGCCAAGAGAGCGGCTGTCTCAACAGCAAAAGCTTGACGCTCTGCCGGAGCTAGCCGTCCTGTGGCGGGCTCTGTGTCTCCGGCAACATCCTTGCCGGCGGCTCCGGGGAGCTCGGCGGGAAAGTACTTGCCGGGCCCTGATTTCCTTCTCTTGTTCTGCTCTGTTGATGGATCAACGGATGGCTGAGAAAGCTGAAGCACAAAGGTACCTGGTTCCACAGGTAGCTTGAGGGCAGCGCGCTTTGACAGGTAATCGGCGATGTCATTCTCCGCTCGGGGAACGTGCTCCGCCTGTATACCATCAAAGCGCTCTTCCAACTTTCTCACTTCATCGACGTAGGCCTTCATCAACGGGCTCTGGTAATCCTTGTTGACTTGTTTGACGACAAGCTGCGAGTCGCCCCTGACAATGAGCTTCTTGATTCCGAGGTCTGCCGCGATCCTAAGACCGGCAAGCAGCCCCTCGTACTCAGCAGTGTTGTTTGTTGATTCCTCCCTGGGGAAGTGCATCTGGACCACGTACTTGAGGTGCTCTCCAGTGGTCGCGACCAGCAGTACGGCAGCCCCGGCGCCCTGCAAGGAGAAAGCTCCATCAAAGTACATGATCCAGTTGCAACTCGCCTCTTTGCCGGGGAGAGCTGTTTCCTGGACTTCTTCATCAGGCGTTGCGGTCCATTCTGCGATGAACTCTGCCAGGACTCGGCTCTGGATCGTCGAGGTACTTTCAAACTTGAGACCAAAGCTGGACAGCTCCAGTGCCCACTCTACAATCCTTCCCGTTGCATCTGGATTGTGCAATATCCGTTGTAGAGGGAGGCGAGTGACTACAGTGATCTTGTGCGCCTGGAAGTAGTGACGCAGCTTCCTCGAGGCCATTAGAAGGCCGAAGAGCAATTTGTGCACACCGGAGTACTTTGATCTAGCCCCCTGCAAGAGGGAGCTAACAAAGTAGACCGGGTGCTGCATCATTTTCTTCTTCGGCTGCACTCCAACTGGTTGTGTCGTCCCTGTACCGGTGGCATCAGGCTCTGTTGCTGCTATCACCTCATCATCACTTTCTCTCTGCGCCACTAGTGCGGCGCTGACCACCTGGTTTGTTGCCGCTAAGTATAGCAGCAACGGTTCTTGTGGTCTAGGCGCAACTAGTATTGGCGTGGAGGAAAGATACCTCTTCAGGTCTTGTAATGCTGCTTCAGCTTCTGGCGTCCATTCCATTGGGCCCGCCTTTTTCAGAATCTTGAAAAAGGGAAGGGCGCGCTCGGCAGACTTGGAAATGAATCTGCTCATGGCGGCAACGCAGCCAGCAAGCCGACGCACATCCTTGACCCATTTGGGTGCTTCAATCTGCTCTATAGCTTTGATCTTGTCCGGATTAGCTTCTATCCCACGCTGCGACACAAAGAACCCGAGAAGCTTGCCAGACGGGACACCGAAGACGCACTTCTCAGGGTTCAGCTTGAGGTTGATCTTGCGTAGGTTTACAAATGTTTCTTGTGAATTCGGTACAAGGGTTGCCCTGTTCTTGGTTTTGACCACTATATCATCCATATAAGCCTCCATATTTCTATGGAGTTGGGGTTCAAAACCAATCTGGACTGCCCTTGCAAACTTCGAGCCAGCACTCTTCAACCCGAAAGGCATTCGTACGAAACAATACGTACCACATGGGGTGATGAACGATGTCTTCTCTTCGTCTTCTCTTGTCATGAAGATCTGGTGGTAGCCGGAGTAGGCATCGAGGAATGACAACAGGTCACACCCTGCCGTGGAGTCAACAATCTGGTCTATGCGCGGCAACGGGAAGGGGGTCCTCGGGACAAGCTTTATTGATATCTGTGTAATCAATACACAACCTCCACTTCCCATTCGCCTTGCGCACTACCACTGGATTGGCCAACCACGTTGGATGGAGCACTCCTCTTACCAAACCCGGAGCTTCCAGTTTCCGGATCTCCTCGGTGATGAACTCTTGCCGTTCCAAAGCTTGCTTTCTGACCTTCTGCTTGACGGGCCGCGCATGAGGACAGACAGGAAGGTGGTGCTCAATCACCTCCCTGGGAACGCCGGGGATGTCGGATGCTTGCCAGGCAAACACGTCGATATTCGCCCACAGGAAGGTGACGAGCGCGTCTTCCTATTTGTTGTCAAGGGCGGAGCTTATGGTGAAAGCCCCTCCCGTGCCGTCCTCCTTGACAGAAACCTTCTTGGTTCCCGGCGGTGTGGCCCTAGATCTCTTGTTTCTGCCGGTGGAGCTCTCTGGCACGTCCTCGACGGGAGCGCGACACTCCGAAGAGGTGCGCTTGCTGGAGTGGGTGTCCGAGGTCTCACCGGTCTTCTTCTTTCCGGTGGAGCTCTCTGGCGCGTCCTCGACAGGAGCACAGCACTCCGAATAGATGCGCTTGCCGGAGTGGGCGCCCGAGGTCTCACCGGTCTTCTTCCTCTTTCCTTCCAGGGTTCTAGCGGCAGGAGCAAGTGCCCTCGTAGCGGCAGCTGCTGCAACCGCTTGCTGGTACAATTGGTCAGCGCAAATCAGCGCATCCTTCTTATCGGAGGGGATGGTGATGATCGTCACAGGCCCTGGCATCTTCAGGGTGTTGTAGGAGTAGTGTGACGCTGCCATGAACTTGGCCAGCGCTGGGCGGCCAAGGATCCCGTTGTAGGGCAAGGGGATCTTGGCAACATCAAACACAATCCTCTCTGTCCTATAGTTCAGATCACTTCCAAAAGTCACGGGCAGCGTGACTTTCCCCTTTGGTTGACTTCTCCCTGGGTTGTCCCCGTGAAACATGCCCGTCTCTTCGAGGTCTCCATCAGGAACTTGCAGCTTCTCGATCACGGTGGGCGAGAGTAGGTTCAGACCGGCCCCGCCATCGACTAGCATCTTTGTCACCTTGAGGTTGCGTATTGTCGGTGAAACCAACAATGGCAAGCACCCGACCGCAGTAGTGCGATTAGGGTGATCCTCGGCGTCAAAGATGATAGGTGTGCTGGACCATTTCAGCGGCTTTTGGGCACCGGACGATGGCTCCGCCGCAATAATCTCACGCGCCCACTGTTTAAGTTGGCGGTGAGAAGTATGCAGCGAGGCGCCACCATCGACGCACATGGCGTCCATAGCCTTCTGAAACTCTTGGCCGCCGGACTCGTCGTCCTCTTCGTGATCGTCGTCTTCAGGCCTTCTGTCGCGGCCCCGGGCGGGCCTTTCCTGCTATTTCTCCTTACCGCGATGGCCTGCTTGGACGTCACGCTTCTTGCCGGATCCCTCAGCGCTGTCCTGGCCCTTCTCCTTGTCCCGCCTCTCGTATTCAGCCCTTTGCTTCTCAGCAAGGAGCTCAACCTGGTGGCAGTCCTGGAGATCATGGCCTTTGGTGCGATGGATCTTGCAGTATTGCTTGCCGGAGTTTCCTGGCTTCTCGGCAGCCGCCAAGGCCCGGCAGGCGACGCACCTAGCAATCTCCTTGCTGGGGTCACCCGCCCTGGTTTTCTTGGCGGATCCGGCGTCATAGGACCCCTCGACGGCAAGTACGGCTTTACCCTTGCGCTTCCTGTTGCGGTGCCGGCCCTTCTTCGCTGGGGCGGCAATATCCTCGTCTGAAGAGTCGGTTTCCGCACCGACGCCTTCGCCGGGGTACTTCCTTCCCTCTTCAGCCCGGGCACATCTGTCGGCAAGAACATAGAGTTCCGCCACATCCTTCACGTTGGTCATCGCCAGTTCTTCGTGCATCTTGCGGTTGCGCACGTTCTGGTGGAACGCGCTGATGATGGCGGCAGGGTGAACATCAGGGATATTGTACTGTACCCGGCTGAATCTCTGTATGTACTTGCGCAGACTCTTGCCTTCCTTCTGGGGTATGACATGCAGGTCACTTGCTTGGCCATGGGCTTGGTGGCCTCCGGTAAAGGCGCCAAAAAACTCATGGCACAAGTCGTACCAGGAGGAAATAGAGTCTACTGGCAAGTGCATCAACCACGACATGGCGTTAGGTTTAAGAGCCAACGAAAAGTAATTCGCAAGCACCTTATCGTCGCGGGCCCCGGCAGCTTGCATCGCGATGGTGTAGATGCTGAGGAACTCCGACGGGTGGGTCTTGCCATCGTACTTATCGCCAACGTCAGGCTTGAAGGTGCGGTGAGAGGGCCACTGGAACTGCCGCAGCTCACGGGTAAAAGCTGGACAGCCTACCTCGTAAGGTAGACCTCCAGGGCTCTCCGGTGCTGGGCGGTCCGCAGCAGGTCCCGCTCGCCTGTCTGACTGGTGGCGCGCTCTGCGCCGGCGCTCGATGGTGGTTCGAGCGTCTTCATGAGCTCGCTCCTGAAGAACTTGACGCTGGTCGCCGTGGGTCCGCGGGTCGGACGACGCGATGGAGATGGCGTCGCCCGCGACGTCCTGGCGAATGCACCGTAGCGTCGACCTGGGAGCTCTGCTGGATTTGGTTCATCCTTGTTGGTGACTGCGACAAGGCTTCGGATGGTGGATCTCCATTCGTCGAGTTTCCCCGTAACGTGAGGAAAATCGAGGAGCAACTGCGCGCGTGCCAGGGCTTCGGCTGGGGTCAATGGTAGCGAAACCTGCACGGATCGTGACGCGCTTCGACCCCTGAGCATGTCAGGAGGAGCCCCATCACGATTCCGCGGTCGCATACCGTCTCCACCAGTGCCTCGGCGGGTGGGCAGGTCTTCTACGTCCCGGGAGTGGCGCTCGGGGCTCTTCCCATGGCGACGCCCGGGATCTTCGGGGTGACGACGCCGTTCGTTGCGCGCTGCATGAGAAGAGCACGCTGTTGGTGCCTGCGTGGGAGTTCGGGAGGTCCTTGCGTCGCCTTCGGGTGATGCTGCAGCGACCTTGGAAGGCCCCGCACCACCCGCGGAGGGCCGGGCTCCATCTTTGGAACTGGCGGTGTGTGGCCCGTTACCAGGCGCACAAACATCGCCACCTCCCAAACTCCGGCTGCTGGGACGGCGTTGGTGTTCGCGAGCAGCGCCCCGGGTTCTTTCCGCGACAGGTCCGCTGCTCGCCCGCGTCGGGACGGGCTGTCCGGCTTCCGACTGGCCAACCGCCACCGTCGTCTTCTTCTTGGGCGCCATGACGATGGAGAAGCGTCGAGCTGACTGCTAAAGCCGATTCTCACAACTGCACCCCCTACCTGGCGCGCCAAAGATGTCGGTGTATTTGGATCGACACTTATGGGATCACGAGAATCCCTACTACGGTTGCGAGGCACGGGGTTGAGAGAAGAGCAGATCTAATAGTCAGGACATGGTTCCTTTACCCAGGTTCGGGCCGCAAAGATGCGTAAAACCCTACTCCTGCTTTGGTGGATTATATGTTTGTGTTCTTCAGCTAGTGAGGAGCTCCAAAAGATTCGTGAGGAGTTCTAAAAAGCCGAATCCCCCTCCTGGTCGCCTCGGGCCTCCTTTTATAGGAAAAAGGGATTGCCACAGTGGCACACAGGAGGTGGAAAGGGTACAATGAGGCGAGGTTATCCCTCGCATTACAGGACAAGGCGCATTTAATGCGCTTAGCTTAGGTGTCCTTGCTTTATCGGGAACGAGGGGAGACGTCCGTCTTGTCCGTCGCCGCTCCTCCTCGTGTTGACACGTGCCCTGGCCAGCGGTGCCTGAGGTGCCATGTAGGCAGGCAGGCAGATGAGGTGGCGCAATGGCGGGTCTCCACGAAGATATGCAAGTTGCCATGCAGGAGCCTATCCAGCTGGTTGGGTCGGCAGCTGCCAGGGGCGGTGGAAATACAGTTGGTGCGGGCCTGATGGTGGCCCTGCGGGTGTCCTCGGCAAGGGCCTTGCCGCGGCGCCTGCTGTCATCCCCAGCAAGGTGCTTGCCGGAGGCCTTGTGGTCCTCCTTGGCTAGGATCCAGCCAAGGATCGTCGTCTTCTTAGCTTGTATCTGACCTTGGATGTCTTCACAAAGATCTGCCTGCCACCACGGGGATATCTCCCGAATCCTCGCCCCATGGGGGCGGTGTACTCAAGGGTGATCCGCTCCGTAGGCGTGGGGTGAGCTGCCGCGGCAAGGGTCTTGTCAGGGTTGCTGAAACTGGCTCCCGGCAAGGATCTTGCCACTTCGTCCCTTTGCTCTTTGTGGTCTTGTTCCTGGCGTTGTTCAAGTCTCCCTCAAGCTTCGGTCTTGCCCCGGCTCACCTCCCTGGCCATGCTTGCTGTGGTGGTACCCGTGGCTCAGACTGCCCGTGCACAGTCATAGGGGTACAAAAAGTGTGCCCCTCTTTTTGTACACCGACACTGCGTTGCAGCAGGAGAAGTGGCGAGTTGCTGCCATGGCCGGTGACAGAGCTGCATTACAGCACATGATGTGACGACGGCGCTGCTGCCACGCTGGCGGTAGAGCTGCGTTGCAGCAGGAGAGGCTACGATGTGCTGCCATTACCAACGCCGGAGCTGTGTTCTAGCAGCATCGCGCTGCGATGACGGGCGACGACGGAGCTGTGTTGCAACAAGTGAGCCGACGAAGACGCTGCTGCCACGGATAGCGGAGCTGCGTTGTAGCAGACATGGCTGCCAAGAGCGGTGTCGGTGCCGGAAGAGAAGGCACCGGAGTACTACAAGGGCAGTTCAACAGTAGCGGTGGCACTGCTCTAACGAAAGGAGAACGAAGCGGCAGGACAGGGAAGTTGTGTGTGCCTGAGGACATGGTTGACTAATCCAATGGCACTAGCGGCCTTGATCTGACGGCGGATAAGGCGGCTGATAACTAAAAGTTATAATCCGGTTGATTTGTAGCACGCGCCTTTAATTAGTCCCCACTGCAGGAAAAATAACAGCAGCTCCGATTCCCTCAGGACTTAAAGCTGTAGGTGGACGGGGAGACGTGGCCAAAGTGATTCTTGATGGAAGTCAGCACTCGAGCGGCGGCTCGCCCGGTGTTCCCCTGACAACGGCGGTTTAAACGCGTCGGGTGCAGCGTAGCAGAGCGGAACCGACGAATGGGTGGATCTGGGCCGACTCGAAGCTCGACGATAGAAGCGGTTTGTAGGAGGCGTGGCGAACCACGGCGGCGGCTCAATAGCGGCCGACGGCTTGCAGGCCGCGACAGGTGGAGGCAAGCAAAGGCGGAGGCACAGTGGACGGGCGCCGGGCGTAGCCGCGCCGGGCGATACGGGAGGACATCGCATGAGGCGCGCGGGCCACAGGCCGGCATAGGTGGAAGCGGTAGTGGAGTGGACCAGCAAACAGGAGACCCGGGACGAGGCGGGAAGGCAGCAATGACTAGGACGCGTCGGAGCGGGCGACTCGTGGCCGCGGAAGCAGTTCCGGTGAAGCGAGTAGCGCCGGCTTGAGGCAGGTGTGAGGCAGACCTGGTGAGGCCGGTGAGGGCATCTCGCTGCATCTTGGCGGCTCCGGCTTGAAGATAAGGCCCTTGGCCGTAGAGGCGGGAGCGGCTTTGTCGAGCCTGCGGAAGTGGCAGTTCGCGGCGGCCGGCTCAGAGGCGGCGAGGCAGCAGTGTCCGAATCCATCTCCCCGTCCCTGTCCTAGTCCTGGTCGTTGACCAATCCATTTTTATCAGGTTTCTTGCTCGCCGTATATGCACGTGTAACACTAGTAGTAGCACTACTACTCATCAATAGTAGCTGCAGGCTTTAGCAGACTAGTTTACGGATTCGCTTCGGGGCGACCCTTGTATCAATGCATCTCGGACACATATTTAGCTGATTTCTGTGACAACGCCCAATAGAATTTTTTGTTGATCTTGGTCAGATCAGCTACAACCCTAACTCCTCGGGATGTGACATCTCATGAGCCGGATAACGCTCGTATGTGTAACAGTAGCGCTGCACTCTTTGATGCATGAACGTGAACTCCTGCCTGGCTCGGTGGCGTGCCGCAACAGCAGCAGAAATCGAATCTCAACGGATTGCTAGTCGCGGCGCCGCACAACCCGCAACCCTAATCCTCTCGATATTTGCTTTTCCGACTGCTTGTCACCTTGCGCAAACGGATCCAAGTAATGGTCATGGCGGAGCACATATCAACCCTTGTTTGCCGTGCACGCTGATACGTCCAAAATGCATCACTATTTTGTATTATAATTTATCCTTATTCATTGATATATTTCACGTTATGATGATGTTCTTATGTTGTTTTGGTCTATTTTACACAGTTTGCAACTTTCCGATGCCGGAACAGCAGACGTAGGATTCAGCAGGAAAAAGTGGATGCTGAGTTGTTGAAGAAGAACACCTCCAAATTACCTGAAAATTGACGGGACGTGTTTTTTCAGAAGAATAACGAAGACACGCAAAAGGGGAGTCAGAGGGGGGCCACAGGGTGCCCAGGCGGCCTGGGGGCGCGCCCCCCTGGCCGCGCCGGGGGGGGGGGGCGCCTGGAGCCCCTGGCCCACCTCTGGTCGCCCCCTTTTTCATATATGCTCTCCGTCCCCCGAAAACCCTAGGCACGGGACTTTTTATGGAGTTCCGCCGCCGCTTCGAGGCGGAAACCTACAGAGAAGAAAAGGGCATCTCCGGCGGGCAGATTCCGCCGGGGAGATCACCTCCCGGAAGGGGAGATCATCGCCATCGTCATCACCATCGTCACGGGCATCATCGAGATCATCATCAACATCATCCCCAACACCAGCACCATCTCCATCTTCATCCAAATCTCATCTTTCCATCACAACTTGTGTTGTAACTTGTACTACCTATCCTCTCTACTCCATCGGTGTTGATTACTACTTTGTGGTGAATGCTATTGAGTTTTGTTGGAGAAATATTATTATGTCCAGATTGTTTATCACATATTTATCCCCTCTGATCATGATCTCTTTTATGTCTTGTGAGTAGTTACTTTAGTTCTTGAGGACATGGGGAAAGTCTTGTTGTTAGTAGTCATATGCTATTGAAGTAATATGTGTTGTTTGATATTTAAGTTGTGTTGTCATTCTACTAGTGGTGTTGTGTGAGTCGAACACCCAACACTTCGCCTTATTAAGGACCTAGGAGAATGCATTGTGTATAAAGAATGCTTACGGTGGGTTGCCGGAGTGACAGAAACCTGAACCCCAGTTTGCACGCTTTTGCATAAGGGAATAATGGATCCTCGATCATATTGCTATAGTTAGGCTTTTGCCTTAAATTCTATCTTGTATTTGCGGATGCTTGCAAGGTGTTTAATCATAAGAGTGCATTCATCTTAGTCTAGAGAGTGCACTAGCATAGATCCACCCACCAACACTTATCAACACATAACATAGTATCGATACGGAATATGGCGAAAGCACATGACTACCTCTCCCGTGTGTCCTCAAGAACGCTTTAGTCTTTATAAGTTCAGTTGCTAGGCCTCTCCTTTGCTAAGAAAGGATTGGGCCACTTGTTACTTTCAGTACCTTTTACATTACTTGCCATTACATTCCTGTTGCTTATATCGAGAAAACCCCTAAAAGTTATCTTCCAGTGCTTGCAGTAATTTCTTGCTCAGAATCGCTTGTCAATACCTTCTGCTCCTCGTTGGGTTCGACACTCTTACTTATCGAAAACGCTGCAACAGATCCCTTACGGTTGAGGGTCATCAAGTAACGTTTTCTTGCGCCGTTGCCGGGGAGCGTAGCACTATTGGTAAAGTGAAACTGGTAAGAAAGTCTTTTTATAATTCTGTTTTTATTTTTGCTATTGTTGCTCTTTGTCCTTATGGATAACCCTATTATTGGAGCGTTGCTTGCGGGAAGACACCCCACACCTGTGGTGGTTGATCCTCCCCCTACTGAAATTGTGCCTTATAAAATACCAGCTGGCATTATTGATTATGTTTTGACTAATCGTTATGCAGGAGACAGACATCCCAGTGAACACTTGCTGTATTTGTCACGACTATGTTCATTATTTAAGCTTGCAGGTGTATCGAGGGAGTTTGTCATGAGGAAATTGTTTGTCGTATCCCTTATAGATAAAGCTTCAGATTGGTATGGGCTTCTCGATAACCCACACTTGCTGGACTGGCAGGAGCTTATGTCTCTCTTTTATACTAAATTTTATCCTCTTCATGAAATTCATCGAGACAGGAATTATATCTATAACTTTAGGTCTCGTGACGGAGAAAGCATTGCTCAAGCTTGGGGGAGACTGAAGTATCTAATGCTCAAATGCCCAATTCATAAGCTTCCCAAGGAAATTATACTTACAAATTTTTATGCCAGGCTTTCTCGTCAGGATAAGGAGATGCTGGATGCCTCCTCTAGTGGGGTATTTCAGAAGAAGAGTGTTGAAGAAAGGTGGGATCTCCTTGAAAGAATCCAGAGGAATACCGAAGATTGGGAAATTGATAAAGGTATTGAACCCGCTATAAATTATGAACATGATTATATTGAGAGCTATGTAGAAACTGATTACTTCAATACTTTTTGCTCTAAGATTGGTCTCGATTCCCATCTAGTGATTGATTTGTGTAAGAATTTTGCCTCTCACGTTGATTCTTTTAAAAAGAATAGAGACCAGCACCATGCACCTTTTAAAGAATCACCTATTGACATTTATGTTGCTGAGCCTATTTTGCCTGCAGTCATATATGAAAAGCCTCCTTTTCCCACGAGGATAAAGGAACACTCTCTTGTAACAGGCATAATAAATAAAAGGGAGAGAAGAGTTGATGAACCTGAGGACCAGATCAGGGTCGATCCTCGAGTTGCATTGATTAAAGACCTTGCTACTGATGATGTTTTGGATTCCAATATAACTTTTTGTGCTGTTTCCACTAACCTTGTCACAGCCAAGAACAAAGGCCCAATTTCAGGTACTCTGGTGGTATCTGTTAAAATAGGAGATCACAATTATTATGGGCTATGCGATTTGGGATCGAGTGCAAGTGCTATTCCTTATTCACTTTATGAAGAAATCATCGGTGAGATTTCCCCTTGTGAACTTGAAGAAGTTGATGTTACTATTCATCTTGCAAATAGATCAACTATCTCTCCTATCGGAATTGTGAGGGACGTTGAAGTCCTATGTGGAAAGGTAAAATACCCTACCGACTTTTTGGTACTTGGTTCAGCCAGGGACGATTTTTGTCCCATCATTTTTGGTAGACCTTTTCTTAGAACTTGTGGAGCTATAATAGATTGCAAGAAAGGTAAAGTTTCTGTTGAATTCGATGGTGAGCCATATGAATTTAATTTTTCTAAGTTCTCTAAGCAGCCTCGTGGTACTGATTCACCTAGTGATGATAAAATTATTGAAAGTATTGCCTCTATTGCTATTCCCCCTGATGATCCTTTGCAGCAATACATGGAGGACCACGAGAATAATTTGCATATGCAGGAAAGAAATGAACTAGATGAAATATTCTTGAGGCAGCCTGCTATCCTGAAGCACAACCTTCCGGTTGAACCTTTGGGAATTTTATCAAAACCAAAAGAAGACCCGGTGTTCGATCTTAAACCTCTTCCCGATACGCTCAAGTATGCTTATTTAGATGAAAAGAAAGTTTATCCTGTTATTATCAATTCTAACCTTTCAGGATATGAAGAAGAGCGATTATTGGAAGTACTTCGTAAACACCAAGGCGCAATTGGCTATACCCTTGATGACCTTAAGGGGATTAGTCCATCTATCTGTCAACATACTATCAACCTTGAGCCTGATGCTAAACCAGTTGTTGATCATCAACGACGGTTGAACCCGTATATGATGGATGTCGTGAGAACTGAGATTCTCAAGCTTCTAGCCGCAGGTATTATCTACCCTATAGCTGACAGTAAGTGGGTAAGTCCTGTACATTGTGTTCCTAAGAAAGGAGGTACAACTGTGGTTCCTAATGATAAAAATGAACTAATACCTCAGAGAATTATTATTGGATATAGAATGTGTATTGATTATAGGAAGTTGAACAAGGCCACCAGGAAGGATCACTACCCGTTGCCGTTCATCGACCAAATGCTTGAAAGGTTATCCAAAAATACCCACTTTTGTTATCTCAATGGTTATTCTGGCTTCTCTCAAATTCATGTTAACACTGCCGATCAAGAGAAGACCACTTTTACTTGTCCTTTTGGTACTTATGCTTACAGACGTATGCCTTTGGGTTTATGTAATGCCCCTGCTACTTTTCAAAGGTGTATGTCTGCTATCTTTCATGGTTTCTGCGGGGATATTATGGAAGTCTTCATGGACGATTTCTCCGTCTATGGAACTTCATTTGACCATTGTCTTCACAACCTTAATAAAGTTTTGCAGAGATGCGAGGAGACAAATTTGGTACTCAACTGGGAGAAGTGCCACTTTATGGTTAATGAAGGAATTGTTCTTGGTCACAAGATTTCCGAAAGGGGAATTGAAGTGGACAAAGCCAAGATCGAAGCTATTGAAAGGATGCCCTACCCAAGGGACATCAAAGGTATTCGCAGTTTTCTCGGTCATGCAGGTTTTTATAGAAGATTTATTAAAGACTTTTCTAAAACCTCGAGACCCCTCACTAATCTCCTCCAGAAGGATGTTCCTTTTGCGTTTGATGAAAATTGTAAGGAAGCTTTTGAAGTCCTTAAGAAAGCTTTAATAACTGCTCCTATAGTACAACCACCTGACTGGAACTTACCTTTTGAAATTATGTGTGATGCAAGTGATTTTGCTGTTGGAGCTGTTTTAGGACAAAGAGTTGACAAGAAATTGAATGTTATACATTATGCTAGTAAAACCCTTGATAGTGCTCAAAGAAATTATGCTACTACTGAGAAGGAATTCTTAGCTGTAGTTTTTGCTTGTGATAAGTTTAGGCAGTATATTGTTGATTCCAAAGTTATTATTCATACTGATCATGCTGCCATTAAATATCTTATGACAAAGAAGGATGCTAAGCCAAGGCTTATCAGATGGGTACTCCTTCTTCAAGAATTTTATTTGCAGATTGTTGATAGGAAAGGGGAAGACAATCCGGTAGCGGATAATCTTTCAAGAATGGAAGATATACCGCATGACCCCATTCCAGTTAACGATAGTTTTCCAGACGAGCAAATTGCCGTTGTGAAAGTACAACCTCTCTCCGATCCTTGGTATGCAGATTATGCTAATTTTATTGTTGCAAAGTATTTGCCTCCAGGTCTAACATTTCAGCAAAGGAAGAAGTTCTTTCATGATTTGAGGCACTACTTTTGGGATGACCCACATCTTTTCAAAGAAGGCCCCGACGGGATCGTGAGAAGATGCATTCCGGAACATGAGCAGAAGGACGTTCTCCGACAGTGTCATGATAGTCCCTATGGAGGACATCATGTCGGTGAGAGGACTGCACATAAGGTTCTTCAATCAGGTTTTTATTGGCCTACTCTCTTTAAAGATGCTAGAAATTATGTTTTAGCTTGTGATAAATGTCAGAGAGTTGGTAACATTAGTAGAAGGAATGAGATGCCTATGAATTACTCACTAGTGATTGAACCTTTCGACTGTTGGGGTTTTGATTTTATGGGTCCTTTTCCTTCTTCGCACAAGTACACTCACATTTTAGTAGCTGTTGATTATGTGACCAAGTGGGTTGAAGCAATCCCCACTGAAAGTGGTGATCACAAAACATCTTTGAAAATGCTTAAGGATGTAATATTTCCTAGGTTTGGTGTACCAAGGTACCTCATGACCGATGGAGGATCACACTTCACGCACGGAGCTTTTAGAAAAGCTTTGGCTAAATACGATGTTAATCATAGAATTGCTTCACCTTATCATCCTCAAACTAGTGGGCAAGTTGAGCTCACCAATAGAGAGATTAAGTTGATCTTGCAGAAAACAGTAAATAGAAATAGGAAGGATTGGTCGAATAAATTGGGAGATGCTTTGTGGGCATATAGAACTGCTTACAAAAACCCCATGGGCATGTCTCCCTATAAGATGGTGTATGGCAAGGCTTGCCATTTGCCATTAGAGCTAGAGCACAAAGCTTTCTGGGCTGTTAGAGAGCTTAACGCTGACCCAAAACTAGCTGGTGAGAAGCGTCTCATGAACTTGACTTCTCTAGATGAATGGAGGAGTGAAGCTTACAGAGTGCTAAAATGTTCAAAGAAAAGGTAAAAAGGTGGCATGATAGGAAGATTCTGAAACGTGAATTTAATGTTGGTGATAAAGTTTTGTTGTTTAGATCCCGTTTCAGGTTTTCTCCAGGTAAACTACTTTCCAGGTGGGAAGGACCATTTCATATTGAAGAAGTTTATCGGTCTGGTGCAATTAAGATTAACAATTTTGAAGGCACCAAACCTCAAGTTGTGAATGGGCAAAGACTTAAACATTACATAGCAGGAGATCCTGTCGATGTTGATGCGAATGTAATATACACAACAACCCACGAAGAACATGTTGCAGCCCTGTTTCAGACGCCAGCAGAAGCAGAATAAAGAAAAGGTATGTAGTACGGTAAGAAAACACCGCAAAGCATCATAAAAGTTCCGTATTACGAGTTTTTGTAAAATTAGTCAAATTCCGAGTCGAAGTGGAGCCGGAGGCGACCACCAGGGAGTCCAGGCGCCCCCCTGGCGCGCCCCCCCTGGGCCGCGCCGGCAGGCCGCCTGGACACCCTGGTGCCCGTCTCCGACCCCGCTTTGGTCCGTTACCTTCCTTTCTGTGCATAAATTTTTCCTATATATTTGCCCGGGTTGTTCCGGCAACGTATCTTGCGATTTCGCGTCTTTTCTCTTTGATCTATTTCTGCCAGGAAATCTTTCAGCTAAATTTAGGTGCTATGGCTTCTCCAAGTTCCCCCAAGGACACGTTCGTCGTCAACGTCATCAACCCTTACCTCGCTGAGGTGAAGAAGCACCCTCAGGTGGTTCAGATGAAGGAAGGCGTCCTTCATCAAGAAGATCTGAAGGGACCTATCAAGGAGGGGAGCGTCCAGGCCAGGCTGGAAGAAGTGGAGCAAGAAGTCTTCAAGTACAAGAAGATGACCGAGCGTGGTGTCGAAGCTAACTTTGACATCACCAACGAGCTGAAGAACTACTTCCTGAAGGAGATGAAGGAGATGTGGGAAAGAATCGCCGCATCTGAAGACAGAATTATAGAACTCCAAGGGCAAATTAATGATCTATATAACCAGAACTGTGAGTATGAACTAAGATTTATGCGCATGAGTTTGGGTGCTGAATGCATGATTCAGGAGATGAGCCTCTCACAAGAGACTTTAGCAAGATATCCATGGAAGCGTTTCGCTAAGGACTACGTGATTAACGCCAACAAGCATGGGTGAAACCTCCGTGGTAATGGCATTCCCTTGGCTTGTTCCAAGCTTGGGGGAGTGCCCGGTATCTTTATCTTTTACCTTTTGTCTTTTAGAAGTCAAGTAGAGTCGTATCATGTCTAGGGAGGTTATTATATGAGATAGGTGTGTGCATTGAGGTCTATCGCCCCCTTGGTGAGGAATTGTATCCGTGTGTGTGGAGTCGTCTATGATGGAATATTAATGAGAAGTTTATCGGTTCCTTTTTGCTGCACTCGGTATTCTCTTCACGCAATCGACCTTATATGATGATTCTTATGGGGAGTATTGACCATATGTCAGGTATGGCTATGAAACTTTATTTAATCTTGGCAAATATAGCTTTGGTCATAACAACAAGCATGATTTTCTTAGAGTATCAATATAGCCAAAACCTTTATGTTATTATAATTGAAGTGTTATGTTGACAAGGAAGACAACTTGATGTGTTATGCTTATTTCAATGTTCATGCTTTATATTGCTTTGCATCTTAGTCATCATCAATTGTCTGCTCTCTCAAAACCTTTGCTAGCCTAACTCTGTACTAAGCGGAATTCTGCTTGTGCATCCATACCCTTAAGCCAATACCTTCCATATGAGTCCACCATACCTACCTACTCGTGGTACTCCACTACCACCTCCTAAAGTATATAATTTATGTGTTATCCTTAAATGTTCAAAATCTTTTATTTTGTGCCCCTGCTTTAGCTCATGAGGAAGTAGTAGCTAATTCATGACCTTTTTAAGTTGGACAAGCTTCACCCCGGGATTGCATGTATAATGTGCAAACCCATAATACGAAAAGGAACTGGCATTGAGTGCGCCCGGCTTAAAAATAATATAACAAACAAACCCTCCTTCATGCTTTGTTCATGAGAAATCAGAAAACTTTGGCAGTGATAAACAAAGGAGAATAAGAGGATGTTATCGTCCTCATACGGGAGCCGTTCCTCGAAACTTGTCCAGTTCAAGAAGTGATTGAGTTATCTATTAGCATTCGTTGACGAATCATGCACCTCTCAAAAACTTGTTTTCATTCTGTTTGATTTCAGGATAGCACATGAGTTTTCCCTACTACCCTAGAACAGGGCCTATCTTTTAATTTTAAGTTGAGTCAGTTATTCCTACTTCCTTCTATTTCCCAAAGAGAGCAGACGTTTGATGTTGATAATGATTCATTCATATAAAGCTGCATTAAGATTTGTCATATCATATCCTTGTTGACATTATCATTTGATAAGTAAGTTGTTTGTCATGCCCAGCTAAGGCAAATATCTTCCTTTGTGTTAACACTTTCACTTCTTGCTTATTAACATGTTATTCCAAAAAAGCTTCAATTAATCCCATCAAAATATAAGAAAGTTAAAATTATTTGTTGTTCTTTGACCAAAGGACATGTTTGCCATGATATAATGAGTTTCCTTGGTCCTACTTTTGAATATAAGTGTTAACACTCTTTCATAAGAGCCTTATGAGTTGAAGATTGCTGCTGAGGATATTTGAGTTGGTGAAGAGACTATGATGCTTCTTGTCCGTATTCTATTTATCGACACTTCACTCTCTAAAGTTGTGGACAGGTTTACCGAGTTCTTATTCGCTTGGGGACAAGCGAGGTCTAAGCTTGGGGGTGTTGATACGTCCAAAATGCATCACTATTTTGTATTATAATTTATCCTTATTCATTGATATATTTCACGTTATGATGATGTTCTTATGTTGTTTTGGTCTATTTTACATAGTTTGCAACTTTCCGATGCCGGAACAGCAGACGCAGGATTCAGCAGGAAAAAGTGGATGCTGAGTTGCTGAAGAAGAACACCTCCAAATTACCTGAAAATTGACGGGATGTGTTTTTCAGAAGAATAACGAAGACACGCAAAAGGGGAGTCAGAGGGGGGCCACAGGGTGCCCAGGCGGCCTGGGGGCGCGCCCCCTGGCCGCGCCGGGGGGGGGGGGGCGCCTGGAGCCCTGGCCCACCTCTGGTCGCCCCCTTTTGCATATATGCTCTCCGTTCCCCGAAAACCCTAGGCACGGGACTTTTTACGGAGTTCCGCCGCCGCTTCGAGGCGGAAACCTACAGAGAAGAAAAGGGCATCTCCGGCGGGCAGATTCCGCCGGGGAGATCACCTCCCGGAAGGGGAGATCGTCGCCATCGTCATCACCATCGTCACGGGCATCATCGAGATCATTATCAACATCATCCCCAACACCAGCACCATCTCCATCTTCATCCAAATCTCATCTTTCCATCACAACTCGTGTTGTAACTTGTACTACCTATCCTCTCTACTCCCTCGGTGTTGATTACTACTTTGTGGTGAATGCTATTGAGTTTTGTTGGAGAAATATTATTATGTCCAGATTGTTTATCACATATTTATCCCCTCTGATCATGATCTCTTTTATGTCTCGTGAGTAGTTACTTTAGTTCTTGAGGACATGGGGAAAGTCTTGTTGTTAGTAGTCATATGCTGTTGAAGTAATATGTGTTGTTTGATATTTAAGTTGTGTTGTCATTCTACTAGTGGTGTTGTGTGAGTCGAACACCCAACACTTCGCCTTATTAAGGACCTAGGAGAATGCATTGTGTATAAAGAATGCTTACGGTGGGTTGCCGGAGTGACAGAAACCTGAACCCTAGTTTGCACGCTTTTGCATAAGGGAATAATGGATCCTCGATCGTATTGCTATGGTTAGGCTTTTGCCTTAAATTCTATCTTGTATTTGCGGATGCTTGCAAGGTGTTTAATCATAAGAGTGCATTCATCTTAGTCTAGAGAGTGCACTAGCATAGATCCACCCACCAACACTTATCAACACATAACATAGTATCGATACGGAATATGGCGAAAGCACATGACTACCTCTCCCGTGTGTCCTCAAGAACGCTTTAGTCTTTATAAGTTCAGTTGCTAGGCCTCTCCTTTGCTAAGAAAGTATTGGGCCACTTGTTACTTTCAGTACCTTTTACATTACTTGCCATTACATTCCTGTTGCTTATATCGAGAAAACCCCTAAAAGTTATCTTCCAGTGCTTGCAGTAATTTCTTGCTCAGAATCGCTTGTCAATACCTTCTGCTCCTCGTTGGGTTCGACACTCTTACTTATCGAAAACGCTGCAACAGATCCCTTACGGTTGAGGGTCATCAAGTAACGTTTTCTAGAAAATACTCCTTGATGGGCCTCGAACCCCTCGTTGGTTACCCCAAGTGGAAGGTGGAAGATGCAGTAAGTAGAAGTGTTTTCCCCTAGCAAAGATGCCAAGGATTGAATCCCCAGAGACTCCTAGGTTCAACAGGTAGGTGTCAACTGCTAACGGCGCAATTAGCAATCAACGTGGACCTGCACACAGATACAAATAACTTTGCTCCCAACGAGTACAGAGAGGTTGTCAATCTCTCCGGCCTTGTAGTTCACAAAGGGTTAAAAGCAATATGATAGTAGTGATAGATAGTGTTTTGCAATAGTAAATAAAATAGCGAAAAGTAAATAGTGTATGTGATCAATGATGGTAATATGGACCGGAGTCTCATGATGTTCACTAGTGATTTCTCTCTCCCAAAAGACGATAAAACAGCTATGCGAGGTAACAAATTACAGCTGGGCAATTGACAGGACCACGAACACAAACCAATGCTGACTACATTGCAAGAAAGGTTGAGGTTCAAAGCATGGGTGGTACGCCAAAGTAAGTAGACCGAAATCCATCAATATCTACTACTAATCATCCACCTTGAGATATCTATCCAGAACATCTCGCTGGTATTAAGTTACGAGTCCCACCCATAGTGTAAACTCAATGCAACAGACAACTGCATTAAAAGAACTTTGCGTAAAGTAAACAAACCTTGCACCCGCGGGCACAAGCACCGTTGTTTCCCCCCTTGTGGCAACAGCACATCCCCTAGACTCATGTTTCTGTCACTCAAGCTAGTCATCGAGGGGCATGAACCCACAATCAAGCATAACGTTCCCTCTTGGAGTCACTACCTATTACTCGGCCAAAGCAATAAATAACAACGGAGAACATGCAAGAATTACTTATGAACTAAAATATAAAAGAGGTGAATCAAATATATTACTCAAGATCAATCTGAACATAATCTCATAATCCATCGGATCCCAGCAAACTCAACATAGCAACAGCATAAGGATTACATAGGTGCCTCGATCATGTAGGGCAGCTCACGAGGACTAATTAGTGAAGCACAAGAACGGGAGGAGAACATCACATAGCTACTGGTTATGGACTCATGGTCCAAGGGAGACTACTCACGAGTCATCCGGGAGGCGTCCATGGTGGTGGAGAAGCTCCCGGTGGTGATCCTCCCCTCCGGCAGGGTGCCGGGAAGAGTTCTCCTGGTGCTCCCGATCCTGGAAGCGGCGGCGGCGGTGGAACAGAGATGGGATCGCGAAAAGAAGTCTTGTTTCGAGGGTTTCAGAGAGTCCTTTAAATATATGCCAAAGTAGGGCACCGGGGGACTCTCGGGGGGCCGAGGCGCCCACAGGGCGCCTGGAGCCCCTGTGCCCCCCCCAGGTTGCCCTTCGGACGCAGTGTTGTTTCCGGGTCGCTGATTTTTTATATAATTTTTCTGGATTTTTCTGGGCAGTTCTCGAAACGTGAAAACCTGAAATACAAAAACAGCCGAAAACAGAAACTGGCACTGGGGTGCACTGGATTAGTAAGTTAGTCCAAATATGATCAAAAGTGTATGGAAGTGTATGAATATCATAGCAATATCACCCAAAAGTGGCATGGAGCAAGCAGAAATTATAGATACGTTTTGGACGTATCAACATCCCCAAGCTTAATTCCTGCTCGTCCTCGAGTAGGTAAATGATAACAAGAATAATTTCTGTGGTGACATGCTATTAACCATATAAGACTTTCTCATAGTCATATGACAAAAGCTTACTGAGAAAATGATTCTATAGTAATTAAGTTGCCTCAAGAGAAAATCACAAATGACTGAAAGTTTTACAACATGAAACTGAAACATCAAAAAGATTTGCTATGAACATGATGTGCAAATATGATCAAGTGATATCTAGCTTGCCCCTTTAGTGATGCAAAACATAAGTGCAAGGGCACCTTCAAGGTTTAAGTGATGACTAGATACAATCATTTCAGAATAAACGATATCACAATCATGCAAAAGACAATGCTACTTTGGGACAATGCACATTACACTCAGAATGACAATCATGCTCTCAGTAGTTGGTGCTTGAAGTGCTAGAGCTTTTTATTTGAAAACATGGAAGCAATTGTGTCAACGGTAGTAGTACTTCATATGTGTCAAGCATAAAACATCTTATAAGTTGCAAGCCTCATGCATCGAATACCAATAGTGCTCGCTCCTTGTCCTAATTAGCTCGGATCCCCATGGGTTATCATTGCATTGCATATGTTTTAACCAAGTGTCACAAAGGGGTACCTCTATGCCACCTGTACAAAGGTCCAAGGAGATAGATCGCATTTGATTTCTCGTTTTTGATAGATCTCAACTTGAGGACATCCATACCGGGACAACATAGAAAATAGATGATGGACTCCTCTTGTCGGGGGAAACTGTCCACCACGAGCACCTATGGGACCGGAGCCCCTTGTACGTTGCGGTAAGGGAGCGGAGGGAGCACGAAGAGCGGATCGAGGAGCACACGCGGGCAGTTTACCCAGGTTCGGGCCGCGCGGACGCGTAAAACCCTACTCCTGCTTAGATTGTATTGAGTTCTTGGGCTCGGGAGCTTGAAGAACTAGCTACACCGAGCAAGAGAGCTGTCTAGGTTTCGAACCCCCTCTACGTTGTGCATGGGCCTCCTTTTATAGCTCAAAGGGGTCACCGACAGGTGTCAACGTAGAGGAGGGTAAAAGTGTAATTGTGGTGGTAGTTGTAACAGTGCGGGAATAGTGCGTGAACAGTGCATGAACAGTGGTCTTCACCTAACTTTGACAGTGGGGGACAAGGGCCTTAAATGCCCGTCGCCGTCGACCCCAAAAGCGTCCGTCCATGCTTCTCCTTTCGACACGGCGGTAGCCTCGTCACCGTGGATTGCCACCGTGTGCCCCAGGCTGCACAGCCATCCGCCACGCGTCCCTGGAAGGGCCCCAGCATGACGCGTGGGTAGATGAGCTGGAGCGTGGGCACACAGCGTGAGTTCCCCCCCGGCAAGCACCTTGCCGGGGCCTTGACCTTGCCGGGCCCTGAAGCTTGTCGCTCCCCGGGCCCTGCCGGGGCGCAGGGTGCGCCGAGGCATGTCTTCTGAGATGCAGTCTTCTGGTCTTCCTGGCAAGTTCCTCTTGCCAGGGTCTTGTGTTAATGTGACAACCTTGAGCCTGGGACGGCCTTCCCGGCAAGCTCCTCTTGCCGGGGCCTTGATCTTCTGTCTTGTATACTTTGTTCTTGAATGGTTTTATAGGGAGCAGAAAGGTTTCCGGCAAGCACGTGGTGAACCCTGCCGCGGGAAGCTGCTACTGCCCGTGCACAAGTTGGGGTACTAAGGTACCCCTATCTTAGTACACCGACAGGAGCCCCCGGGCCTGGGCCACACACGGTGCCGAGCGCTGTTGGGCCAGGCCCAAAACAGTGCACGGGCACGCGCGGCCCACGGCAAGCCGTAAATCCCCTTCCGCATCCGCCGCGCCCCTACCCAACGGCACGCGTCGATTGCGGCATCGTGGGAGAGATCGTGGCCTCGTTCTTTAATGGGAAATGCGGAGCGTCCCCCACTTCCCCCTTAAAAGCAGAGGAAGCAGGGGCAGTTTCCCTCCTTCGTCTTCATTGCATCTTCAACCTCCAGAAATCCCCCGCTGCTCCTTGCCTCCACCCCTCCTCCGCCGTCGAGCTCCTCGCCTCTTCCCTCACCGCCTCCGCCATGGCTCCGAAGAGCGAGAAGGCGAAAGCGGACAAGGCCAAGAAGGAGAAATCCGAGCAGGCGGCGAAGCTTGCCGCCCTGCGGAAGAGGAACGTGGTATTCGCGCCGAGGCTCAGCGCAAAGGAGCTGCGGAACAAGTACTTCCTCTTCTGGTCCGGGGAGACCAAAGCTCACCCCCGTACCAGAGCCTTCCCCGCCGTCGCCAAAGATCTGTTTCCCGGCGCGTATTTCTTCTTCGCTGTCTTCTTTCACTGCGGATTGTGTCCCCCATACTCGGAGTTTTTCTGTGACATTATGAACACATACAACCTCCACCTCCTAGATTTCACTCCCAATGCCATCCTTACGATGGCGGTTTTCGCACATCTGTGCGAAAACTACATTGGGATCCATCCAAACGTAGCACTCTTTCGCCATTTCTTCATGCCTAGAGTAGAGGCTGGCGCTCCCCTCTCCGGCGGCATCTCCTGGATCTTCCGGTTGAACAAGAAGGACTCATACCTGAAGGGAGAACTCCGCGGCAAGTGGGAGGAATGGCGTGCAGATTGGTGCTGGGTAGTAGAGGACAAGCCGGAGCCCTTCACTGCGCCGCGCACAACTGCCATAGTGCGCGGGAGGGATTGGAGCGAATTGGCCCCGGAGGACAACAGACTCAGTATTGCCCTTGTTAGGATTATCCGTCTCCGGGCCGCCAATCTGACCATCGGAGAGGTTGGCGCAGATTTCCTCCGCCGCCGCATTGCCCCTTTACAGGAAAGGAAAAGGCCCGCCTGGGAATTTGGCAACGCGGCGGATATCATGAGGCTGCGCTGCGGATTGAACTTCAATTTCACCGCTTTGGAGCTGAAAGGAATGGTGCGAGAGCTCTTCAAGCATGACCCGGCGCATCCGGAGTGGTTCAGACCCGCCAAGGGAGTGGTGCCACTGTGCAACAGCACCGCCCGTGACTCCTTGCGCGCGATGATGCCGGAGTGTGACTCCCACGGCATCGTCCCCACTTGGATCCAGCCTCCGCCGGACGCCATTTTGAGCTTCTTCGACAACTTAGTTGAGACGCCCAAGAACTCCGACGAGAACAGGGGCCTCACCCGGGCCACTACGGCCCGGGACATAGCTTATATTGCTTCCCGGATGGAAGAGGCCGCCGCAGCTGCAGCGGCGGGAGACTTTGGATGTACTGTGGATGACGCAGAAGCCGCGAACGTGCTGAGCCAGGCAGAGGAGGCTGAGATCCTCAGGCTGCTCAAGCTTCCGCCCGACGAGTTTGCCGGGGTTCCTTCTCTAAGGCATGCCGGGATTCCCGGGATTGTGAGCGAGGCCGCCGCAGGAGGCGAGGTTGCCGGAGGGAGCAGAACCGCCGGAAGGAACGGGGCCGCCGGAGGGAGCGGGACCGCCGGAGGGAGCGAGGCTGCCGGGCATGGCGCTGGGCCCAGCGAGCCTGCCGGGGAGGAGGAGGAGGGCATCGAGGCCGATGAAGACACCGGTGGCTCTCTGGGGCTCGACGACGACGCCTCCTCGTCTTCAGAGAACTCCCCGCCTCCAGCAAGCCCTACGCGGACACCGAGGAAGCGCCTCCGCAAGGCAGCTACAGCGACGAGGACGCAGGCGCCCCGACAGCAGCCTGCTCGCCGGGCGACGCGCGCCACTAGGGTGAGCCAAACCGCGACGGAGGCGCCCCGCGCACCAACGCCAAGCGGAGGAGGATCCTCCCGGAGCGAAACGGCCGCTCCGCCTGCTCCTCGGGCCTCGGCGTCAACGGAGGCTGGGTCTTCGCAGCCCCCAGCCCCGGAGACCGCCAAGCGCCCGAGGGAGCCTTCTCCTCCTGCTCCTCGCGCGGGAGCATCTCAGGTGGAGTTCGATTTCTCCGCCCTCAGCTCCGATGACGACGAGGAAGAGGAGTAAGCACTTGTAGTTTGTAACTTCTTTGATTCGGTCTTGATTCTTTTGTTAATGATTTTGATCTTGTTCTTGCTTTGCTTTCAGGTCCCTGGCCCAGCGGATGGCGAAGAGAGCCAAGATCCCCGTGGTTGAGGTCGAAGACGACTCGCCCGTCGCGGCGACAGGGGACGCGCCGGCGACGAACTTGCCGGATCAACCCGCTGCTTCGAGGAGCAGCCCCCAGCGTAAGTCTGGTCTTGAGGTTTTTGTCCGTCGGGCGTGCTTGAGGTTTTTGCTTGTACTAATATCTTGTTGCCTTGTTTGTCTTATGCAGAAGTGGAGCTGCAGCCGCAGGGGCATCCGGAGACTGCCCCCGACGAGCCACAGGTTCCACCCTCCCCGCCAAGGGCGAGCTCCCCGGCGAGGGAGAGCACTCCGTCAAGGACGGGTACTCCGCCAAGGGCGAGTACCCCGCCGAGGGCGAGCAGCCCGACGAGGGTGGCCACCCTGCCAAGGGAGGGCGCGAGCGTCCCTCCGCCAGCAGGGGCCACTGCTCCACCGCCAAGGGAGGACTCCCCGGCGAGGGAGCCTGTCGTCGACGAAGTCCTCGAAGGTAAGTCTTGTAGCTTCTTCTTCTTGGACTTGTCTTTTTGGATATTTGCTTGATCTTTTCTTTCATTTTTCTTCTGCTAGATCCTCCTGCGCCGGAGCGGATGGAGACTGAGGCCGCCGGCGAGGAGGGCGCGCAAGGCGACGGCGGCAACGCCACTGCCACTGAGGGCATGGCAGGGGCCGACGAGCCTGCCGCTGACGAGACCGCCCCGGCCGCAGACGCCGCGGCTGGGGAGGGGGACGGCGACCACACTGCTGGCCCGGAGGCAGCAGGAGCGTCAAGCGCTGCACCGGCCGCCGACCCCTCCGCCGCCAAGGAGCAGCCAGGCGTCTACCTCGAGGCCCCCAACGGGGTCTTCATACAAGTCCCGTGGGGGTCTTCGTCGCGAGCCCCCGTGGAGGGAGAGACCTTTGATGGAGAGGTCCTCGCCTCCGCGGGGTTGAAGATTGTCGAAGGACTCGGCGGTGGAGACGAGCCCGAAGAGGAGAAGCTCCTTCGTCGGCTACCGGCCCTTTACCGGGCCAGGCAGGCGAAGCTGGACTCCCGGGAAGCTCTTGCCGCCAAGGCTGGAGTCGATTTGGAGAAGCGCGCTGCCGAACTCCGCGCCGCTAACCAGGCAGCTCTCCGCAACTTGGCGGAGGAGCATGAAGGGCTTGCCGAGGAGCAGCAAGCCTTTCTCCCGGAGAAGGCCGAGGCAGAGGAGCGGCAGCGGCTGGCCGTCGAGGAGTTATCCCGGCGGGAAGGGGCGCTCAACCAGCGGAAGGTTGAGCTCGACGCCCATGACGACGAGCTCACCGCCCGGGAGCAGGCTCTTGGCGGGGCCCTGAAGGAGGCAAAGGAAGCTGCTGCCGCCGCGGAAACCGCCAAGAGGGACCTGGAGCTCAAGGTTGAACAGCTGGAGCGGTACCTGAAGGCGAGTGAGGACAGGGTCACCGCGCTCAATGTGGAGCGGGAAAAGGACGCCCACACCAACTCTGACCTTCAGGTACGCCTCTCCAAGAAGGGCGACGAGCTTACTGCCGCCAAAGACTCAATTGCTGACTTGGAGTTGAAGGTCTCCACCTTGACTGATTCACTTGACGCCGCCCGGGACCGCGAAACGAAGCTGAAGGACGAGCTCCGCAAGGAACGAGGCCTAGTGGAGAGCGCGGCCACCTCAGCAAACAACTTCAGCCGGGCGGTGGAGCAATGGACTGACGATCTGGTCGCTTCTGCTGCCAATATCGACAAGGAACTGATGGCGCTGAGGGTGGAGCACCTCGTGTAATCTCTGGACCCGAATCTCCCCCACAGCGCCAAGCTAAGTCTCTTCTTCAGGGGAATCGCGCCGGCGCTTGCACGGCTGCAGGAAAAGCTGCCCGCGCAGCTGGCCGAGGAGTTGCGTCAGCTCTGCGCGGGTACCTTGGAGCGCGTCTTGACGAAGATTGTCTACCGCAACCCTGGTATCAATCTTGTCAACGTTCTTCGCAGCTTGCCGGATGATGCAGATCTGGAGGCGCTGAAGGCGCAGGTCGCCCACATCGTCGCCAAGGTGAACAAGATCTCCAGGCGTGAAGGCGACCGCGTAGATTAGGCCCCCTTTCTTCCTATTTCCTTTGCTGCTGCAAAGTGTGCCATGAACATGAATCTATTAGTCATTGCGACAAGTTATCTTTGTAATATACTATCTTATTTCTGAGCAATGAATGCGCTGTTATCTCCCTTGCTTTTGGTCCTCCACCTTGTATGCTTTTTACCCTACGCTTTTAGGGGACTTGCCGGCAAGGGGCCCTTGCCGCGAGCGCTGAGTGCTGGACTCTTAGCAGCCTGCTGGCAAAGGCCTTACCGGCAAGTAACCTTGCCGAGGCTAGTCGCAGCGCACTTAGCTTGCTGAGCGAACTCGAAAACGAAGTAAGGGCGCGACACTTGTCGCAGCTCACTTAAGTCGTTGAGCGTACTCGAAAACAAAGTAAGGGTGCGGCTAGCCCCGGGTAGGTTCCTCCGCGCACAGGTTTTTCATGCAAAGTGTGGTTGTTCAAGGAAGATAACTAAAATTTAAAAATTTGAACTGCTCAAATTCTGGTAACTTAGCTTTCATAGTTCGTCTATTCCCCGGCAAGCTTCTCTTTCTTGAACAGCACTTGGTTTATCCTCCACCTCCTTCCCCCCGGCAAACTTGTGCGCGAGGAACGTTCCTTCTGTTTAAGAGGGAAAGAAAAAGAAGAGGAAAAACAAGTATATAGCCTTTTGGCCTGCCAATGCTTACCGGGTATGTGTATTGCACAAGATGCCAAACAATGCACGCAAATAACAAGGAAAAGCATGGAAATGGCAAATAGTGCGAAACACAAAAGCTTTACTGATGCACGGGATCTGCGCCCGGCTTTGTACAGAGGTTTACATGCAACAGCGGCAAGACTCGTACAAAAGGTGTTTGCCGGAGCGGATCACGGCAACCGCGCCTTATGGGTGAAACTTGCGAAGATGCTCTATGTTCCAGGAGTTGCTCACCGGTAAGCCTTCTTCGGTCTCAAGGCGGACAGCGCCGGGCCTTGTGACTTGTCTCACCCGATAAGGGCCTTCCCACTTTGGCGTCAACTTGTTGGAATTCTTGGCGGACTGAACACGCCGAAGAACAAGGTCGCCTTCCTCGAGACTCCTGGCCTTAACCTTGCGGCTATGGTAGCGGCGCAAGGCTTGCTGGTATCGAGCAGCTCGTACATCAGCCTGGAGACGTCCCTCCTCAAGGAGCAATGCATCATCTTGACGCAGTTGCTCTTGCTCGAGCTCATCATAAGCGAGTACTCGAGGAGATCCGTATACGAGTTCCGTGGGGAGAACTGCCTCTGCTCCATAGACAAGAGCAAAGGGTGTCTGTCCGGTGGCTCGATTTGGCATCGTCCTGATCGACCAAAGAGCCGCCGGTAGCTCCTCTATCCAGTTTCTTCCGCACTTGCGCAGCCTGTCGAAGGTTCTTGTCTTGAGTCCGCGCAGCACTTCAGCATTGGCCCTCTCCGCTTGACCATTGCTCCTCGGGTGAGCAACATAAGCGAAACAGACCTTGGCGCCAAGGTCTTGGACGTATTGCATGAAGGTGCGACTAGTGAATTGTGTGCCGTTGTCGGTGATGATCCTGTTAGAGATTCCGAAACGGCAAACAATCGACCTGAAGAACCTGACTGCTGACTGTGCTGTCACCTTTCTCACTGGTTCCACTTCTGGCCACTTTGTGAACTTGTCGATTGCGACGTACAAGTACTCAAAGCCCCCGACAGCACGGGGGAAGGGGCCGAGGATATCGAGCCCCCAGACCGAGAAGGGCCAGGACAAAGGGATCGTCTGGAGAGCTTGAGCTGGCTGATGTATTTGCTTGGCATGGAACTGGCACGCTTCACACTTGGTTACTTGTGCAGTTGCATCTTGGAGGGCTTCTGGCCAGAAGAACCCTTGCCGGAACGCCTTCCCGGCAAGTGCCCTTGCGCCAATGTGGTGGCCACATATGCCTCCATGTATCTCCGCCAACAGCTTCTGTCCATCTTCTCTGGAAATGCACTTCAACCTGACACCATTGAGTCTTCTTCTGTACAGTTCATTGTCAACGAACTGGTACATACTTGACTGCCTAGTTATCTTCTCCATTTCTTCTGGGTCGTCGGGAAGTTCTCCAGTTTGCAGAAAACGGACAATCTGCTGTGCCCATGCTGGAGCCTGAGGCTCAACAGCAAGGACTAAAGGCATGAGTGCCGCTGCGGGAACCTCAGCCTCTACGGCAAGAACCTCTGGCTCTGCCGGAGCTGATGGTTCCCCGGCAAGCCTGCCGGGGCAAGGCTTGTCGGGAACGCTTGCTTCAACTGTATAGACCCTTGGATCTGCAGGAGCAAACTGTTCCTCAGCGTTCTGGTTGTTGATCTTGGGGACCTTGGCGGCGGCTTCGGGAAGATCCGCCGGCAAGTAGTCGCCGGAGACCAACTTTCTCTTCTTGTTCTGCCCCGCTGATGGTGTAACGGATGGCTGAGTCAGCTTGAGCAGGAAGGTCCCTGGTTCCACAGGTAACTTCATTGCAGCGCACTTTGAGAGGCCATCTGCAATATCATTCTGAGCTCTTGGGACATGCTCCATTTGCAGACCTTCAAAGTGCTCTTCAAGCTTCCTCACTTCATCAACATAGGCTTCCATCAAAGGGCTCTGGTAACTCTTGTTCACTTGTCGGACCACCAACTGAGAGTCTCCCCGCACAATCAATTTCTTGATCCCAAGTTCGGCCGCAATCTTGAGGCCGGCAAGCAGACCTTCATACTCTGCAGTATTGTTTGTCGCTTGTTCCCTGGGAAAGTGCATCTGGATAACATACTTGAGGTGTTCTCCGGTGGGCGCTATGAGTACCACGCCGGCACCGGCGCCTTGCAGCGAGAAGGCACCATCAAAGTACATTACCCATTCACTGCTTGCTTCTTGTGCGGGGACGCTTGTTTCTGGAACTTCTTCATCGGGCGTTGGGGTCCATTCAGCTATAAATTCTGCCAAAGCTCTGCTCTGTATGGTTGAAGTACTCTCAAACTTGAGACCAAAGCTTGACAGCTCCAGTGCCCACTCAACGATCCTGCCTGTTGCTTCTGGATTGTGCAATATCCTCTTCAGCGGAAAGCGAGTGACCACTGTTATCTCGTGTGCTTGGAAGTAATGGCGCAGCTTTCTCGAGGCCATGAGGAGGCCGAAAAGCAACTTCTGCACCCCAGAGTATCTTGACCTAGCCCCCTGCAAGAGGGAACTTACAAAATACACTGGGCGCTGCACCATCTTCTTTCGCACCTCTCCTTGTTCCTGCGCAGACTTGTTCTTGTCGGAGCCAGAGCTTGTCGGAGGAGCCCCCTGCTTGTCGCTGGATTCGCTTGCCGGTGGTGTAGACTCCTCATCCGCCTCCCTCTCCGCTACTAACGCAGCACTAACCACTTGATTGGTTGCTGCTAGGTACAGCAGCAACTTCTCTTGTGGCCTAGGTGCGACAAGTATTGGAGTGGAGGATAGGTATCCTTTCAAATCTCGCAGCGCTGCTTCCGCTTCCGGAGTCCATTTCATAGGACCTGCCTTCTTCAAGATTTTGAAAAAAGGCAAGACGCGTTCTGCAGACTTTGAAATGAACCTACTGAGGGCAGCCACACAACCTGCAAGTCTCCTTACGTCCTTGACGTGCTTCGGGGCTTCGATCTGCTCGATGGCTTTTATCTTGTCGGGATTAGCTTCAATCCCCCTCTGGGACACAAAGAACCCGAGAAGCTTGCCGGAGGGGACTCCGAAGACGCACTTCTCGGGATTCAGCTTGAGCTGGATCTTGCGCAGATTCTCAAATGTCTCTTCTAAGTCTTGGATCAGGGTATCTTTGCTCTTGCTCTTGACCACTATGTCATCCATGTAAGCTTCTACATTTCTGTGGATCTGTGGCTCGAAAGCAGTGTAGACCACCCTTGCGAATGTTGATCCTGCATTCTTCAATCCAAAGGGCATGCGAATGAAGCAGTATGTGCCGCACGGAGTAATAAATGCAGTCTTCTCTTCATCTTCCTTGGCCATGAAAATCTGGTGGTATCCTGAATATGCATCAAGGAAGGAAAGCAGCTCACATCCAGCGGTGGAGTCAACAATCTGGTCAATACGCGGCAAGGGAAATGGATCTTTGGGACATGCTCTATTCACATCAGTGAAGTCTATACAAAGTCTCCACTTCCCGTTAGCCTTTCGTACGACGACCGGATTGGCCAACCACGTAGGATGGATCACGCCTCTAACCAGGCCTGCTGCTTCTAGCTTCTTTATTTCTTCGGCAATGAATTCTTGGCGCTCCACGGCTTGCTTCCTGACCTTCTGCTTGACGGGCCGCGCATGAGGACAAACAGCAAGCTTGTGCTCAATTACCTTCCTGGGAACGCCGGGGATGTCAGATGGTTGCCACGCAAACACATCGACATTCGCCCGCAGGAAGGCAACGAGCGCGCTTTCCTATTTGCTGTCAAGCGTAGCACTGATGGTGAAGGTACCACCAGTGCCGTCCTCCTTGGCGGACACCTTCTTGGTTGCCGGTGGAGCGGCCATCCCTTTCTTGCACTCGCCGGTGGAGCTCGATGGTGCGTCCTCGACGGCAGCGCAGCACTCCGAAGAGGTGCGTTTGCCGAAGTGGGCCCCAGAGCACTTGCCGGACTTGGTCTTGGTCTTCTTCCCCCCGGAAGCTTCAGCGGCAAGTTTGTTGCTCTCCGCCGCGGCTGCTGCATCCCGGTAGATCTTGTCGGCGCAGATAAGCGCGTCCTTCTTGTCGCCAGGGACAGAGATGACGCTTATCGGCCCCGGCATCTTGAGTACATTGTAGGCGTGGTGGGAAGCTGCCATGAATTTGGCGAGGGCGGGACGTCCAAGTATCCCATTGTATGGCAATGGGATATCGGCCACGTCAAAGGTTATCCTCTCCGTTCTGAAGTTGAGCTCCCCGCCAAAGGTCACTGGCAGAGTAATCTTCCCCTTCGGCTTGCTCCTTCCCGGGTTTATTCCTTGGAACGAACCGGTTTCTTCGAGCTCGCCGTCTGGGATCTGGAGTTTCTTGATCACAGCTGAGGAGATCAAGTTCAGGCCGGCCCCGCCGTCAACCAACATTTTGGTGACCTTTAGGTTGCGGATGGTTGGTGAGACCAACATCGGCAAGCACCCGACCGCCGTGGTGCGGTCAGGGTGATCCTCAAGATCAAAAATGATGGGCGTGCTGGACCACTTCAGCAGCCTGCGTGACTCGACGGGCGGCTCAGCTGCGTTTACTTCCCGCACCCACTGTTTGAGTTGGCGGTGGGAAGTATGCAGAGAGGCGCCTCCGTCGACACACAGAACATCTGTGGCCTTCTGGAACTCCTGCTCGCTGTTATCACCTTCCTCCATGTTGTCGTCGTCGTCCTCTTCCTCATCCTTGTCGCGGCCCCGGGGAGGTCGATCACCTTGCCGCTGCTTGGCCTTGCCGCGGCGTCCTCCCCGGCCATTGAATGGCCGCTTCTTGCTTGGCTCTCCTCCGCCACCTTGGGCCTTCTCTTTGTCGCGACGCTCGTACTCAGCCTTCTGCTGTTCTACGAGGTACTCGACTCGCTTGCAATTCGAAAGGTCGTGGCCCTTGGTGCGGTGGATCTTGCAATATTGCTTGTCGGAGCCGTCCTGCTTGTCGGCTGCCGCTACAGGGGCAGGCTCCTTGCCGGAGTTGCCAGCCTGTGCCTTCTTGGCGGGAGCCTCCTTGCCGGACTGCTCGACGACCATCACTTCCTTGCTCTTCTTTCTTCTGTTGTTCCGCCGCCGGCTCTTCTTTGCCGGGGCGGCGTCCTCGCTGTCGCTTCCTCCTGCGCCAGCATCCTCCCCGGGGAGTCTCCTCCCCTCTTCGGCGCGCGCACACTTGTCAGCCAGAGCGTAGAGCTTGCTGACATCCCGTATCTTGGTCATAGCCATCTCTTCACGCATGCGGCGGTTACGCACATTCTGGTGGAACGCGCTGATAACCGCAACAGGGTGGACATCGGGAATGTTGTGCTGCACACGGCTGAATCGTTGAATGTACTTGCGCAGGGGTTCTCCTTCTTTCTGGGCCAAGATGTGGAGGTCACTCTCCTGGCCGTGGGGTTTGTGGCCGCCCGTGAAGGCGCCAACAAACTGGTGGCACAGGTCTGCCCACGAAGAAATGGAGCCTTCCGGCAAGTGCATAAGCCAAGAACGAACGTTCGGCTTAAGCACTAGCGGGAAGTAATTCGCCAGTATCTTCTCGTCGCGTCCCCCGGCAGCCTGCACCGCGATGGTGTAGATGCTGAGGAACTCCGAGGGGTGCGTCTTCCCGTCGTACTTCTCGGGTACGTCGGGCTTGAAATTTTTCATGCTGGGCCACTGGACACGCCGCAGCTCGCGGGTGAACGCAGGGCAACCTGCCGCGTACGGCAGGTCGCCTGGCTCACCGGGCGCGTTTGTGTCGACAGCGGTCCCAGCGCGCTGGTCCGATTGTCGCCTGGCTTCTCGTCGGCGCTCGATGCGCGTCCGAGCATCTTCTTGCCGCCGATCGTCGAGGACCTGACGCTGGTCCCGACGAGCCCGCGGATCCGACGACGCCGTGGAGTCGTCGTCGATGTTAATCCGGCGGGGAGGCGTCTTCTGCTTCCGCGGCGGGGAGTGCACGGTGGTTGCGCCCCCGGCGGTCTTGTCGCCGTCGGCCTTCGTCTGGTCGACTTGCCGTGGCCGCGAGGTCGCCGGCTGCTGCGGCCTGTCGTTGTTGGCGAAGGCGATGAGGCTTTGGATCATCGCCCTCCAGTCTTCGGCCTTATCTGCCGCTGGAGGGAAGTCGAGGAGCAGCTGTGCTCTTGCGAGAGCTTCTGCTGGAGAGGAGGGGAGCGGCGGCGAGCGGTGCGAGGAGCGAGATATGCTCGGACTTCTAACAGGGTTAGAAGGAGCAGTCTCTCGCCCCGGCGACCGCGCCTTGCTCGTGCCAGGACGGTGGCCTTGAGCGTCCCGCGATCCTCCGGTTTGTCCTTGGCCCAGCAAGCGAATGGTAGCTCCTGTACCACGGCGCTGCTGGCCTGTCGCCTGCTGAGATGGACGTGGTGCGTCTACGGAGACCGAGGCTTTGGAGTTTGCCCGGTCGTCCGTCTTGTCCTTGGACCTGGCGGTGCCGTGAGTTTCCTCGCCGGCGACCACCCTTCCGCCGGCGTCTCCTCCACCCACCGTTGGTTCTGGTGGTGGGGGAATCGACGCAGACGGGCCTGCGACCTCCGAAGCCTTCTTCTTCGGGGCCATGTTGCTGCTGATGAAGTTGTTGATGAAGCTGGAGAAGTTGATGAAGAACGCGCCCGCGTGAGCGCCGGATCAGGTTCACACAACCTCGACGCCCCCTACCTGGCGCGCCAAAGATGTCGGGGGAAACTGTCCACCACGAGCACCTATGGGACCGGAGCCCCTTGTACGTTGTGGTAAGGGAGCGGAGGGAGCACGAAGAGCGGATCGAGGAGCACACGCGGGCAGTTTACCCAGGTTCGGGCCGCGCGGACGCGTAAAACCCTACTCCTTCTTAGATTGTATTGAGTTCTTGGGCTCGGGAGCTTGAAGAACTAGCTACACCGAGCAAGAGAGCTGTCTAGGTTTCGAACCCCCTCTACGTTGTGCATGGGCCTCCTTTTATAGCTCAAAGGGGTCACCGACAGGTGTCAACGTAGAGGAGGGTAAAAGTGTAATTGTGGTGGTAGTTGTAACAGTGCGGGAATAGTGCGTGAACAGTGCATGAACAGTGGTCTTCACCTAACTTTGACAGTGGGGGACAAGGGCCTTAAATGCCCGTCGCCGTCGACCCCAAAAGCGTCCGTCCATGCTTCTCCTTTCGACACGGCGGTAGCCTCGTCACCGTGGATTGCCACCGTGTGCCCCAGGCTGCACAGCCATCCGCCACGCGTCCCTGGAAGGGCCCCAGCGCGACGCATGGGCAGATGAGCTGGAGCGTGGGCACACAGCGTGAGTTCCTCCCCACCGGCAAGCACCTTGCCGGGGCCTTGACCTTGCCGGGCCCTGAAGCTTGTCGCTCCCCGGGCCCTGCCGGGGCGCAGGGTGCGCCGAGGCATGTCTTCTGAGATGCAGTCTTCTGGTCTTCCTGGCAAGTTCCTCTTGCCAGGGTCTTGTGTTAATGTGACAACCTTGAGCCTGGGACGGCCTTCCCGGCAAGCTCCTCTTGCCGGGGCCTTGATCTTCTGTCTTGTATACTTTGTTCTTGAATGGTTTTATAGGGACCAGAAAGGTTTCCGGCAAGCACGTGGTGAACCCTGCCGCGGGAAGCTGCTACTGCCCGTGCACAAGTTGGGGTACTAAGGTACCCCTATCTTAGTACACCGACACCTCTTTAATGCATAAGCATATTCTCATGAGAGATTGAGGATTATGGTCCAAGCTAAAACTTCCACCATGATGCATGGCTTTGGTTGGCGGCCCAATGTTCTTCTCTAACAATATGCATATTAATTCAACCCACGGTAAATCACCGTTACTTCAGACAAGACGAACATGCATAGCAACTCACATGATATTCAACAAAAGTGTGACAGTTGATGGCGTCCCCAGAAACATGGTTACCGCTCAGCAAGCAACTCATAAGAAATAAGATACATAGGCAACATATTCTTTACCACAATAGTTTTTAGGCTACTTTCCCATGAGCTATGTATTGCATGGTTAATTTGCTTAGTACAGGTGGAGGTTAGCAAAAGACTGGGAGCGACCAACTAAGAGAGCAATGACGGTCATAATTATGCAGAGCGACAAAGCAATATTGAATCAGGCATGGTAGTTATATCGCTACTTAGAAATAAAAGATCATCAAGGCTTGACAGACTTTCTTTACAGTCTTGAATATGCGTGAGCATACGCCAAGTCAATCAAAATAAATTCTCAAAGGAAGATATTACTAAACCATACCACATCATAGGCAAACAAACCAAGTTGGTACTCCAATAACACATTGGGAACCCCCCAGCTATCTGAGATTAACCAAAAGAAAACCTGAACTACTAAGCACCATCATGAAAGTAGCATCTTTATCATAGACACATTAACCCATGCAACAGAAGCAAACTCTCTTAATAAGGTGAGCATGGTAATTAAAGAGAGTTCAAGCAACCAACTAAATTAAAGCTCTTGAAAATATAAGCATGAATACTAAGAGCAGAGCACGATAGTAGCTATTAAAAGATAAAGAACACACACAACATAGATAGACATGAGAATTCTATGTAATGTTCTAGGTAGAGGTGGAGCGTGTTTCTCTCCCACATAAAGGAATGCTGAGTTCCGACTCGTTATGAAAAGCTAAAAAGAAAACTAGAAGCAAGACGCTCCAAGCATAGCACATAGCACATGAAGTGATTAAAATATAGTGGAACGAAAGACGAACTGATAATGAAGATGGAGAAGGGGATGCACGGGGGCATCCCCAAGCTTAGACGCTTGAGTCTCCTTGAATATTTCTTGGGGGCGCACAGGGGCATCCCCAAGCTTGAGCGCTTGACACTCCTGAATCTTTTTATCATCTTCCCTCGCACACTTGAAAACTCCCTTCATACACAACTCATCATAATCTGATTAGCGAGGTTAGTACCCTTAATAAAATAATTATACCTTGCTGGAAATAAGGGTATTCTTGAAGTTCTACTGTTTCTCAAGATTGCCAAAAGGTTTTTGCAAAGAAAAAGCAAGTTCTCAATTTGCAAAGTGAAGGTAAGGCAAAACAGGACAGAATCTGTGAAAAACAGAACAGCAGGCAGTAATTGACCTGTTCGGGATACTTCTGCAACTCAAATAAAAAAACTCAGAACTGACGCACGAAAGACAATTATATAGAGAACCCTTTCGAAAAAATTCAGACAAAAAAGATGATCTGGTGATTTTATACGAATTTTTCTATCCAAGGACAGAATCTGTTTCCTGGACAGCACCTCACAACTTTTGAACTTTCTAGCAATCAGAGGCTATACTTGGCACAAATATGAAAAGCAAAGAAACAATGATGATGCTACAGCAGTAAACAACATCAAGACACAACAAAAGCAAAAAATTTATTCATGTGGGCTGCCTCCCAAAAGCGCTTTCTTTTATGCCTTTAAGCTAGGCATAATGCATAGATCAAGTTTTGTCAAGAGTAAAAGAATAACTAGCCCGTACAACGGACTCAAAAGGTAACTTGACCTTCTTACGAGGGAAGTGTTCCATCCCTTTCTTGAGAGGAAACTGAAATTTTATATTACCCTCTTTCATGTCAATGACAGCACCAACGGTGCGCAAAAAGGGACGTCCCAAAATAATTGGACATGAAGGATCACATTCAATATCCATAATAGTAAAATCAACGGGCACATAATTATCATTGACAACAATAAGAACATCGTCGATCCTCCCCAAAGGTTTCTTTATGGAAGAATCAACGAGAGCATTACCAAAAGAACAAGAATCAAAAGATTTCAATTTAAGCATATCATATATCCTTTTGGGCATAACAGAGGTACTAGCACCAACATCACATAATGCATAACAAGAGAAGTCATTCAAATTAATTTTTATCATAGGATCCCAACCATCTTCTAGCTTTCTAGGTATGGAGGCTTCTACTCTAAGTTTCTCCTCCCTAGCTTTGATGAGAGCATTAGTGATATGCTCTGTGAAGGCAAGGTTAATCGTGCTAGTGCGGGGATCTCTAAACATTTTGTGAAGAAAATCAATAACTTCGATAAGAGTGCAATTATCAAAATCAAGGTCACGAGCATCAAGTAAGGTAGTAGTGGTGTCCTTAAGGTTCACCTGTTTGGTAGTTTCTATAGCATCAACATTAATAGGTCCATTGGGACCAGGAGTACATTGGGTGCTAAGAGTGTGAACATCCTCAATAACTTGGATAGTAGCAACAGTGTGGTGGGTAGGAAGGCTCTTAATTCTTTCCTCTTCCTCCCTTTCTCTAGCCCATCTTTCTTTTAGCTTAGCCATTATCCTAATGTTTTCATTAATTTGTACTTGAGTAGCATTAATAGGGATGACTTCCCTCTCCTTAAGTGGAGAAGTTTCAATTTTTAGCAATTTTACCTCATTGGCTAAGTGGTCTACCTTAAAAGAAAGATCATCTAGTTTATGTAGTTTCTCTTCTACATTCTTATTAAAGGCTTTTTGGGTAGTGATGAAATCTCTAAGCATGGTCTCTAGTTCAGTGTTGGAGTTCTTGGTACTAGGATAAGCATTGTTGTTCCCATAAGAGTTAGAGGGGAACGGTCTAGAATTGTTACCAAAGTTACTCCTATAAGCATTGTTGTTGAAATTATTTCTAGAGATAAAGTTAACATCTACTTGTTCTTGAGCAATCAAAGAATTTAAAGGAACATCACGAGGATCAACAGTAGATTGCTTCGAAAGTAGAGACATGATCAAGTCAACTTTTTCATTGAGGGAGGAAATCTCCTCGACAGAGTTTACCTTCCTACCTGTTGGAGCGCGTTCGGTGTGCCATTGGGAATAGTTGGTCATCATCTCACCGAGAAGCTTTGTGGCAACACCAAGTGTAGTTGACATAAAAGTTCCTCCCGCGGCCGAATCTAACAAGTTCCGCGAGGTAAAGTTCAAGCCTGCATAAAAAGTTTGGATAACCATCCAAGTAGTCAAACCATGAGTAGGGCAGTTCTTGATAAGAGACTTCGTACGTTCCCAAGCTTGGGCAACGTGTTCATTATCCAATTGTTTAAAATTCATGATGTTACTTCTAAGTTGGATAATCTTAGCAGGTGGATAGTATTTTCCAATAAAAGCATCTTTGCACTTGTCCCATGAATCTATGCTATTTCTAGGCAAAGACTGAAACCAAATTTTAGCTCCTCCTCTCAAAGAGAAAGGAAAAAGCTTAAGCTTAACAATATTACCATCTATTTCTTGGTACTTTTGCATATCACAAAGTTCTACAAAGTTGTTCAAGTGTAAAGCAGCATCATCTCCAGCACCGGAGAATTGTTCTCTCATGACTAAGTTAAGTAAAGCAGGTTTAATTTCATATGAAGGTGCTGAAGTGGCAGGTGTAGTGATAGGTGTGCTGATAAAGTCATCGTTGTTGTGACTAGTGAAGTCACACAACTTGGTGTTCTCGGTGGAACCCATAGTAGCAAGCAAGCAAGATAACTATTTTTGTGATTTTCGATAAAAAGGAACTAAAGCAAAAATGAAAGGTAAACTAACAAGACTAAAAAGCAAAGGTAAAAGATAGCATGCAACTCCCCTATCCTGAAGAGTGGAGTCCCCGGCAACGGCGCCTGAAAATACTCCTTGATGGGCCTCGAACCCCTCGTTGGTTACCCCAAGTGGAAGGTGTAAGATGCAGTAAGTAGAAGTGTTTTCCCCTAGCAAAGATGCCAAGGATCGAATCCCCAGAGACTCCTAGGTTCAACAGGTAGGTGTCAACTGCTAACGGCGCAATTAGCAATCAACGTGGACCTGCACACAGATACAAATAACTTTGCTCCCAACGAGTACAGAGAGGTTGTCAATCTCTCCGGCCTTGTAGTTCACAAAGGGTTAAAAGCAATATGATAGTAGTGATAGATAGTGTTTTGCAATAGTAAATAAAATAGTGAAAAGTAAATAGTGTATGTGATCAATGATGGTAATATGGACCGGAGTCTCATGATGTTCACTAGTGATGTCTCTCTCCCAAAAGACGATAAAACAGCTATGCGAGGTAACAAATTACAGCTGGGCAATTGACAGGACCACGAACGCAAACCAATGCTGACTACATTGCAAGAAAGGTTGAGGTTCAAAGCATGGGCGGTACGCCAAAGTAAGTAGACCGAAATCCATCAATATCTACTACTAATCATCCACCTTGAGATATCTATCCAGAACATCTCGCTGGTATTAAGTTGCGAGTCCCACCCATAGTGTAAACTCAATGCAACAGACAACTGCATTAAAAGAACTTTGCGTAAAGTAAACAATCCTTGCACCCGCGGGCACAAGCACCGTTGTTTTCCCCCTTGTGGCAAAAGCACATCCCCTAGACTCATGTTTCTGTCACTCAAGCTAGTCATCGAGGGGCATGAACCCACAATCAAGCATAATGTTCCCTCTTGGAGTCACTACCTATTACTCGGCCAAAGCAATAAATAACAACGGAGAACATGCAAGAATTACTTATGAACTAAAATATAAAAGAGGTGAATCAAATATATTACTCAAGATCAATCTGAACATAATTTCATAATCCATCGGATCCCAGCAAACTCAACATAGCAACAGCATAAGGATTACATAGGTGCCTCGATCATGTAGGGCAGCTCACGAGGACTAATTAGTGAAGCACAAGAACAGGAGGAGAACATCACATAGCTACTGGTCATGGACTCATGGTCCAAGGGAGACTACTCACGAGTCATCCGGGAGGCGTCCATGGTGGTGGAGAAGCTCCCGATGGTGATCCTCCCCTCCGGCAGGGTGCCGGGAAGAGTTCTCCTGGTGCTCCCGATCTTGGAAGCGGCGGCGGCGGCGGAACAGAGATGGGATCGCGAAAAGAAGTCTTGTTTCGAGGGTTTCGGAGAGTCCTTTAAATATATGCCAAAGTAGGGCACCGGGGGACTCTCGGGGGGCCGAGGCGCCCCCCCGGCGCGGCCCAGGGGGGGCGCGCCCACATGGCGCCTGGAGCCCCTGTGGCCCCCCCAGGTTGCCCTTCGGACGCAGTGTTGTTTCCGGTTCGCTGATTTTTTATATAATTTTTCTGGATTTTTCTGGGCAGTTCTCGAAACGTGAAAACCTGAAATACAAAAATAGCCGAAAACAGAAACTGGCACTGGGGTGCACTGGATTAGTAAGTTAGTCCAAATATGATCAAAAGTGTATGTAAGTGTATGAATATCATAGCAATATCACCCAAAAGTGGCATGGAGCAAGCAGAAATTATAGATACGTTTTGGACGTATCACACGCTGTCGTTGAAACTTTTTCCGATCTGGACCAAGGAACTTGAAGTTGATATAGATATTTTTGTGCCGGTTCTTCTTTAGCCGGTCAGTCGCGAGCTTCTCGATCCCTGAGGAAGATCCCTCCAAGAACTCAACACCACCGTGCGCAAGCCCCACGATGGGCGCCAACTGTCGTGGAATCGTCACAGCAGATGTCCTAGTGTGAGGACTTAGTCGTGATGCCGCGCATCTATGTGGTAGCTTGAGAGGGGTTGAGCGGAATCGAGAGACGCAACGTAAGACAAGGATTTAGACAGCTTCGGGCCTCGGGAAACATCATCCGGTAATAGCCCTACATGCTGTTTGAGGCTAGATCTCATTATGGCCCTCATGGAGTCGCCGCATAAGCCGGCTCTCCTTATCGTGTCTAACCCTCGAGATTGTTTCTTTCTTACTTGTCCCTCTTTGGGGAGCCCTGCCCCTCCATATATATGTTGAAGGGGCGGGTTACATGACTAGTCCTAGTAGGATTAGGATTACTCTATTACAAGTGGAGTCCTAGTCTTGCTTCCTTTGTAGGAGAATGTTCCTTGTGCTTTCCTCATAAACTGGCCCACTATTAACATAAACTGGCCTTCTATAAACCGCCTTCTGGGCCATCGTGTCTTGTCGTTCCTCTGGCCCGCCCGCCGGGTCACCATGAGTTGCCAAGTCCGGGCGGGTCACTTAGCGAGTCATCCAGTCTGGCAGGTCATTAGTGAGTCGCCAAGTCCGGCCGGGTTACGCCGAGGGGTATATCCCCGACAGTCTTCGAGGAGATCTATTCGATGTAATCTTTTTGTGGTCTGTTTGTCGAAATCCGATGAATTGTGGGTTTATGATCAAGATTATCTACGAGAAATATTTGATTCTTTTCTGAAATCTTTTATGTATGATTATAATATCTTTGCAAGTCTCTTCGAATTATTGGTTTGGTTTGGCCTACTAGATCTATAGTTCTTGCAATGGGAGAAGTGCTTGGCTTTGGGTTCAATCTTGCGGTGTCCTTTCCCAGTGACAGCAGGGGAAGCAAGGCACGTATTGTATTGTTGCCATGGAGGATAAAAAGATGGGGTTTATATCATATTGCTTGAGTTTATCCCTCTACATCATGTCATCTTGCTTAAAGCATTACTCTGTTCTTATGAACTTAATACTCTAGATGCATGCTGGATAGCGGTCGATGTGTGGAGTAATATTAGTAGATGCAGAATTGTTTTGGTCTACTTGTCACGGTCGTGATGCCTATATATAGTGATCATGCCTAGATATTCTCATAACTATTCACTTTTCTATCAATTGCTCGACAATAATTTGTTCACCCACCGTAAAATTCTGTTATCATGAGAGAAGCCACTAGTGAAACCTATGGCCCCCGGGTCTATTCTCAACCTATTAATCTCCAATCTACTTTACTTTACTTTATTTACTTTCTATTCTTATATCCAAAAATACCAAAAATATCACACTATCCTGTCTATCAGATCTCACTTTCGTAAGTGACCGTAAAGGGATTGACAACCCCTTATCGCGTTGTCTGCGAAGTTCTTATTTGTTTGTGCAGGTGCGAGGGACTAGCGCGTGGTCTCCTACTAGATTGATACCTTGGTTCTCAAAAACTGAGGGAAATACTTACGCTACTGTGCTGCATCACCATTTCCTCTTCGAGGGAATACAACGCAAGCTCGAGAAGTAGCAGACTGGTACTTGGAAACCAGCAGGGAGAGTGGGGTCAATAGTTTGATGGCCAAAATGAAATATGTGTACGACCTCTTTGGAACCGACCTGCTGCATGTTGAATTTGTGGAGTTATTTCAATTTTTAAATCGACAGGCCCTCGACAAACAACTCATGACTTGGTACTGTCTGTATGTATTACTTATGTAATTAAGTCTCTAGCTCAGCTCGTTCATTGCATGTATATATAATTATCCTCAATTCCTCACTATATTATGCAGATTGAAGATCATCGAATGCAAAAAAGGATGAATCTATGACATTGGGTTGTCACGCCCCGGACAAGTTGGTATCAGAGCCTCGACCGACCATAGGAGCCCCCTTGATTGATCGTAGTTTGGCCGTTGTCGAGTCAAGAAGAAAACTATTTTGGAGTCTAGTTATATCGGAGAGTAGGAATTCTTTTTACTCCTCAGTCCCTTCGTCGCTCTGGTGAGGAATCTTGACGTAGGTGTTTTCAATTACTTCTCTTCCCCTTCAATTTTTTTAGGATCACGCTGTTAGTTTTGTTTGTTGCGATGTCAGTTCTTTTCATCCGGTGCAATTCTCATCAAGTTGATTCGATCCTCTTCACCTTTTGCAAGTTCAATCCTCAGTTCTTTCCAACCGATGTCTTTTCCCCTGTCCAAAGTGGTCTTCCTTTTCCCACCCGCCCACCCCTTTTCTTCTCCGAGCCGGAGTTCTTAAGCAAATATCCATTCTACTCGTGCGAAGTATATTCATTCTTTTCTTAATTATTTCAACTACTGAATTCTCGTCTAGTTCATCGTTCTTCATCTCTTCTTTTCTCCGGTGGATTCAATGCAAGTATTCGGTGTTCATCATATTCTTTCCCTCGTCTCAAATGATTCCAATTGCTCGCTCGCCTCTCGCCATTTAATTATTCCGGAGTTCCGAATATATCTCACGAGATTCGTGTTTGCCTTCAAATTTATTCGAGGTTGTCACCTCATTCGAGTCATTCAATCATTCCGGTGCATCATCTCCTTTCGATCCTTTCCAACGATGTTTTCTCTTCGGTGGGCTCATAACCCACAGGTCTTTTCCCAGGATCTTACCTGACTCTTCTAATATATTCCGGAGTTATTCCCAAATTATTTTCAAAGTGTCTCGTAAGAATGGATCCCATCAGTCACATGCCTTCCGAAGATCGTTTTCAAATTCTTTTCAAACGTTGGATCAATTTTTTTTCTCTTTTCATTCCTCCGGAGTGTCGCAACAATTTTGGTGGTGTTTCTCGTCGTCATTTGAAGACCGAAGAAGAGTTTTCCTCTAAATCTTTTCCGTTCTGTCGACTATTCGTCATTCAAGCTTAACGCCATCCCTTCCATTGTTCCGATCTTGTTAAATTCTTTTTCTTACCCATCCAGAGCTTTTCATGAATTCTTTCCATTGTGATCCTCCGAAGGCCATCATTTCAGAAGATTTCTTCGTTCCTAGTTTTCAACTTCGTCCTCCAACTATTCTTCATTGATGCCTCTTCGTTCGTCTCCATATTCTTCCCCTGCTTCATTCAAGTTCTCTTTAATCAGTTCGCGATCTCTTTGTTCTCTTGTATCTAAATTCCACAAGTTCTTTATTCTTCCCGGTGATTCATTCTCTTGTATTCGCTCAATTTCAATTCTTCCCGGTGGTTCGTTCTTTTATTCACTCGGCTTTAATTTCTACGGTGGTTCGCTCAAGAGTTCTTTTCCTGTGTTACATATCAATTCATTCGTTCTTTCCAATCCTACAGGTGGGTCATGAAGACTTTCTCAAGTTTTGTGATATATCCCTCTTTATTCAATTTCAACGCGAATAAATAGTATGCAAATCCATTGCTTCACATCAATTTAATTGGTGAAGGATAAGCATAACATAATTCTTATTCTTTCATCAAGTGGATTTAATCCCTTCTTTCAGAGTTTGTTCATGATGAATAAATTCTAATCCCAAGTGTTTCCATCTTTTATTTTCCGGAGATCAAAGCCTCCTCGGTCATCTCGTCGAAACCTTCATCTAAAATCACCGCAAGGCTTTATTCTTATTCTTGCATCCTTCACTTCTATCATCATCATTTTGTTACTGGAGTTCTTCATGGTGGTTCATTATGATTTAATTCATTCTTCAAGTGTTCGTCAAATTCTGGTGGAGAAGCTCAAGTATTCTTCCTCTTGCATCTCGAAGTGCAAATAATTTTGCGTATCCTTTTGAAGTGGAGTGTTGCATTTCTTCACTCTTCTCAGCTATTCAATCTTTTGGTTGTGGCATAATTCACCTCAACTGTGAGATGTTTTCCATAAGCCCACACCGAGCCAATTCTTTTGATGTTGATTTTCTCAACAACTCTGTTCAATCTGTCCTTCTAAGGATGCTTTCAAACTTATTCGTGGCAGAAGTTGTCATCTTCTTCTCCGTTCTCACAGTTCTTCCGGAGGCATTGTGTTCTTTGTTTTGTCATGTATTATTCCATCTTCTAAAGTTCATGCCTATTCCAGTCATATTCAACCGGAGTGTTGTCTAAATTTTTCTTGTTCTTATTCCTTGTCTATCTCGCTTAACCTGAGTGGTTTCAATGTCGCTTTTGTCATTTAAGCCCTTGATTCTTGTCTTTCTACCGCCAAGGTTCTCGTAATGTTCCTTGTTCCTCTTTTGTAATGGATATTCTCAAGCTCGTTCATCTCCGTTGTATTCTTCCTTTCAAGTGGCTCAATCTCTCAAGATTCTTTGGTTTCACTTTTTCTCCAAGAAGAACCTTGTTCTTCCTATTCCTCTTCCGTCTCGTTCCTAAGATCTCGGGACGAGATCTTTTGTTAGTAGGGGAGTGTTGTGACACCCCGAGACCGATGCGCCAGGTGTCTTCCAGTTATTCGCCGTCGTTGCCATGTCATCTGCCTGCGTGTTACATTTTGCCATGTCATCAGCATGTTTTCAAAACTTGCATATGTTCGTAGTTGCCGAGCCCCTTGTCTTTCCCGTTGTCCGTTCTGAGCCCAGACACACTCGCACGCGCCCGCGGCACCTCCGAAACCTTGCTTTGTAAGTGGCGGCAAAATGTTCTCGGAATGGGTTGAAACTTGGTGTGTGGTCTTATTATTGTGTAGGTAGACCGCTTGCCAAATTTCGTCGCATTCGAGTCCGTTTGATGCCCCAACGGTTAACCGCGTTAACCGAAATCCCCTTCTCTTTGCAGCCCAGCACCCCTTCACCACAGCCCACTAGCCCATCTAACCCCCCCTCATGCTCTTTGTCGTTGGATCATGATCACGTGGCCGAAAACCGCACCTCATTTGGACTCCCCTAGCTCCCTCTACCTATAAATATGTCCCTCCCCCCCGAAATTCGTGGTGCAAACCCTAGCTCCACCTCCCTCCGCGCCGTCAGACACATCCGCCGACGGCCGGACATGTCCACCGCCGCTGAGCCACGTCGCCGAGCCAATAGACGCCCACCACCTCAGCCGACCGCCGCCCTGAGACGAATCCGCGGTGGCCACGTGGCGCCGGCCGCATCACCCCCGCGCCTCCTCTCTCCTCCACCGCGCCGCGGCCCGCCAAGCTCGCGCGGGGCCCGCCCGAGCCCATCCGGTGCCCGAGCGGCCGGCGCCGCAGCCCGCAGAGCCGCCCCATCCGGCCGGTCCCCGCCGCCGCCCGCTAAGTGCTACCTCTTGAGCTTGCGTTGTATTCCCTCGAAGAGGAAAGTGAGATGCATCACAATAGCGTAAGTATTTCCCTCAGTTTTTGAGAACCAAGGTATCAATCCAGTAGGAGACCACACGCCAGTCCCTCGCATCTGCACAAACAAATAAGAACTTCACAGCCAACACGATAAGGAGTTGTCAATCCCTTTACGGTCACTTATGATAGTGAGATCTGATAGAGATGATAATTATATTTTTGGTATTTTTGGTATAGAAACAGAAAGTAAAGAAAGCAAATAAACAACGGCGGCAGAAATTGACGGAAAAGTAATATGATAAAGATAGACCCCGGGGCCATAGTTTTCTCTAGTGGCTTCTCTCATGGTAGTTATATTCTACGGCGAGTAAACAAATTACTGTCGAGCAATTGATAGAAAAGCGAATAATTATGAGACTATCTAGGCATGATCATTGTATATAGGCATCACGTCCGAGACAAGTAGACCGACTCCTGCCTGCATCTACTACTATTACTCCACACATCGACCGTTATCCAGCATACATCTAGTGTATTGAGTTCATAAGAACAGAGTAACGCCTTAAGCAAGATGACATGATGTAGAGGGATAAACTCAAGCAATATGATGAAAACCCCATCTTTTTATCCTCGATGCCAACAATACAATATGTGCCTTGCTGCGCCTACTGTCACTGGGAAAGGACACCGCAAGATTGAACCCAAAGCCAAGCACTTCTCCCATTGCAAGAACTATAGATCTAGTAGGCCAAACCAAATCAATAATTCAAAGAGACTTGCAAGGATATTATGAGCACACATAAAACGTTCAGAGAAGAACCAAATATCTTTCATAGATAACCTTGATCATAAACTCACAATTCATCGGATCTCGACAAACACACCGCAAAAAGGGATTACATCGAATAGATCTCCTCGAAGACCGAGGAGAACTTTGTATTGAGATCCAGAGAGAGAGAAGAAGCCATCTAGATACTAGCTATGGACCCGAAGGTCTGTGGTAAACTACTCATAACTCATGGTGAGGGAGATGATGATGATGATGAAGGCCTCCGTGATGGATCCCCCTCCTGGAACAGGCTCCAAGATGGGATCTCCACGGGAACAGCAGCTACGACGGTGGAATTAGGGTTTTCTCTCTGCGCTTGGAGTTTCTATGGTACGTTGGTATATATAGGAAGAAGGGGGGCACCGGGGGCCACACGGGCTGCCCTCGAGGCAGGGGGGCGCGCCCTGGGTAGGGGGGCGCACCCCGCACCCTCGAGGGTATCCCCTCTATCCCATGGCTTGGCCCCGAAGGCTTTCGTGCGTGTTTTCCTCCAAAAATATCTCTCGCGAAGGTTTTATTCCGTTTGGACTCCGTTTGATATTCCTTTTCTACAAAACCCTAAAATAGGCAAAAAACAACAATCTGGACTGGGCATTTGGGTTAGTAGGTTAGTCCCAAAAATGATATAAAAGTGAATGATAAAGCCCATTAAACATCCAAGACTTCATAAATAATAGCATGGAACAATAAAACATTATAGATACGTTGGAGACGTATCAAGCATCTCCAAGCTTAATTCCTGCTCGTCCTCGAGTAGGTAAATGATAAAGAAAGAATTTTTTATGTGGAATGCTAACCAATATAGTTTTCCAATGTAATTATCTTAATTGTGGCATGAATGTTCAGATCTAAAGGTTTCAAGATAAAAGTCTATATTGACATAAGAAATAATAATACTTCAAGCAATACTAACAAAGCAATCATGTTTTCTCAAAATACTATGGCTAAATGAAGTTATCCCTACAAAATCATATGGTCTGGCTATGCTCCCTCTTCATCATACAAAATATTCATATCATGCACAACCCCGATTTCAGCCAAGCACTTGTTTTCATACTCTATTCTTTTCAAACCTTTCAACTTTCACACAATACATGAGCGTGAGCCATGGATATAGCACTATGGGTGGAATAGAGGTGGTTGTGGAGAAGACAAACAAGAGGAAGATAGTCTCACATCGACTAGACGTATCAACGGGCTATGGAGATTCCCATCAATAGATATCAATGCGAGTGAGTAGGGATTGCCATGCAACGGATGCTCTAGAGATAAATATGAATGAAAGCTCAACAAAAGAAACTTGTGGGTGTGCATCCAACTTGCTTGCTCATGAAGACCTAGGGCATTTGAGGAAGCCCATTGTTGGAATATACAAGCCAAGTTCTATAATGAAAATTCCCACTAGTATATGAAAGTGACTAATCATGAGACTCTCTACAATGAAGATCATGGTGCTACTTTGAGGCACAAGTGTGGAAAAAGATAGTAGCATTGTCCCTTCTCTCTTTTCTCTCATTTTTTTGGAGGGGCTTTTTTTATTTGCCCCTCTCTATATTTTTTTGGGCCTTCTCTTTTTTTATTGGCGTAATAATGATCATCACACTTTTTGTTATAACTTGAAATTACAACTCGATACTACAACAAGTATGACTCTACATGAATGCCTCCGGCGGTGTACCGGCATAAGCAATGAATCATGTGTGTCATGTATGAAAAATTATGCATGGTGGCCTTGCCACAACTACGATGTCAACTACATGATCATGCATGGCACTATGACAATATGATACGTGTCATATGAACGGAACGGTGGAAAGTTGCATGGCAATATATCTCGGAATGGCTATGGAAATGCCATGATAGGTAGGTATGGTGGCTGTTTTGAGGAACAATATGGTGGCTGTTTTGAGGAAGGATATATAGTGGGTTTATGGTACCGGCGAAAGTTGCGCGGTACAAGAGAGGCTAGCAATGATGGAAGGGTGAGAGTGCGTATAATCCATGGACTCAACATTAGTCATAAGAACTCATATACTTATTGCAAAAATTTACGAGTCATAAAAAACAAAGTAATCAACGCATGCTCCTAGGGGGGAGGTTGGTAGGTGTTAACCATCGCGCGCCCCCGACCTCCACACAAAGGTTGGCACTCTACAAATACCACATGCTCTAACTTCGTCACATAGCGGTTCACCATACGTGCATGATACGGGAATCACTAACCTTAACACAGGTATTCTTCAATTTCATAATAACTCCACTAGCATGACTCTAATATCACTATGCTCATATCTCAAAACAATTATCAAGCATCCAACATCTCATTCTATTCAATGCACTTGGTGTGAGAATTTTACTACATTGACATTGGATGTTTATCATGTGAAGACTAGTTTCTTTAGCCTAAACACATGACCATGATGTTTTAATAGACTCTCAAATAGATATAAGTGAAGCATTAGAGTTCAACAATTTCTACAAAATATAACCACCGCCATGCTCTAAAAGATATAAGTGAAGCACTAGAGCAAAAACTATTCAACTCAGAAGATATAAGTGAAGCAGATAGAATGTTCTAAACATTTCTAGGCCATATTTAACTCTCTCAAATAGGTGTGTCCAGAAAGGATGATTGTGGCAAACTAACAAGCAAAGACTCAAATTATACAAGGCGCTCCAAGCAAAACACATAGCATGTTGCGAATAAAAAAATAGCTCCAAGTATAGTTATCGATGGATGAAGACGAAAGAGGGGATGCCTTCCCGGGGCATCCCCAAGCTTAGGCTTTTGATTATATTGAATTTACTTGGGGTGCCATGGGCATCCCCAAGCTTGGGCCTTTGCTACTCCTTGTTCCAAAGTCCATCAATGCAATACTCAAAACTTGAAAACTTCACAACACAAAACTTAGACAAAAATTCTCGTGAGCTCCGTTAGTAAGAGAAAGCAAACCACCACTCAAAGGTACAACAAGGAATTCATTCTTTGTTTATATTGGTGTTAGACCTACTGTAATCCAAGTTCTCTATGGTTCATATCCTCCAATATTACTCATAGATGCATCAGAATAAGCAAACAACACATTGAAAACAGAATCTGTCAAAAACAGAACAGTCTGTAGTAATCTGCTGGGTTATCCTACTTATGAACTCCAAAAAATTCACACTAAATTGGTAAATTTGCGAAATTTCTCTACCAATAAGAAGCAAAAAAAAATCAACTAAAAATCATGCTCCAGTAAAATCTGAAGACTACTTCCGGCAGCGCTAACGATTCTGTTTTTCACAGCAAGATCAAATAAACTTCACACAAGTCTTACCAAAGGTTCTACTTGGCGCAAACACTAAACAAAACATGAAAACACATCTAATCAGAGGCTAGATGCAATATTTACTACCTAACAGCAGCAAAAGCAAAAAACATAAAATTGGGTTGCCTCCCAACAAGCGCTATCGTTTACGCCCCTAGCTAGGCACGATACAAGATAGATCTAGGTATTGCCATCTTTGGAAGGAAATCCATAAGTGGCTCTCATGATAGATTCATATGGTAATTTTATTTTCATTCTAGGAAAGTGTTCCATGCCTTTCCTTAACGGAAATTGGAATCTAATATTTCCTTCCTTCATATCAATAATTGCACCAATCGTTTTAAGGAAAGGTCTACCAAGAATAATAGGACATGAAGGATTGCAATCTATATCAAGAACAATGAAATCTACGGGCACATAATTCCTATTGGCAACAATAAGAACATCATTAATTCTTCCCATAGGTTTCTTAATGGTGGAATCCGCAAGATGCAAATTTAAAGAACAATCATCAAGCTCATGGAACCCTAGCAAATCACACAAAGTTTTTGGGATAGTGGAGACACTAGCACCCAAATCACACAAAGAATAGCATTCATGATCTTTTATTTTTATTTTTATAGTAGGTTCCCTTTCATCATAAAGCTTTCTAGGTATAGAAACTTCCAACTCAAGTTTTTCCTCATAGGATTGCATCAAAGCATCAACTATATGCTTAGTGAAAGCTTTATTTTGACTATAAGCATGCGGAGAATTTAGCACGGATTGCAACAAGGAAATACAATCAATCAAAGAGCAATTATCATAATTGAATCCCTTGAAATCCAAAGTAGTGGGTTCATCACTATGCAAAGTTTTAATCTCTTTAATCCCACTTTTAGCAATTTTAGCATCAAGATCTAGAAACTCCGAATCATTGGGACACCTTAAAGCAGAATCATCTCCAATCCTATTCTCATCAAGATTAATACTAGAAAACAAGGATATAATGGGAGACACATCAATAACTTTCAGATCTTCATCTTTATTTTCACAATAACCAGAAGAACATGATTTAATATAATCTTCTCTTTTGGCACGCATTCTAGCGGTTCTTTCTTTGCATTCATCAATGGAAATTCTCATGGCTTTGAGAGACTCATTGATATCATGCTTAGGTGGGATAGATCTAAGTTTCAAAGAATCAACATCAAGAGTATTTCTATCCACACTTCTAGCCAATTCATCAACTTTAAGCAATTTCTCTTCAAACATAGCATTGAAATTCTTTTGCGAGATCATAAACTCCTTAACACTAGTTTCAAATTCATAAGGCATCTTTCCATAAGAGTTGTTGTAGGAATTACCAAAATTATTAGAGGAATTAGTAGGAAAAGGCCTAGGATTAAAATTACCTCTATAAGCATTGTTACCAAAATTATTCCTACCAACAAAATTCACATCCAAAGATTCATTGTTATTATCAATCAAAGTGGACAAAGGCATATCATTAGGATCAGACGAAGCACTCTTAGCAGCAAATAATTTCATAAGTTCATCCATCTTTCCACTCAAAACACTAATTTCTTCGATAGCATGCACTTTTTTACTGGTAGATCTTTCGGTGTGCCATTGAGAATAATTAACCATAATATTATCTAGGAGTTTGGTAGCTTCTCCTAAGGTAGTTTCCATGAAAGTGCCTCCGACGGCCGAATCTAAAAGTTTTCTAGGAGCAAAATTCAAGCCAACATAAAAGTTCTGAATAATCATCCATAGATTCAAACCATGTGTAGGGCAATTACGTATCATTAATTTCATTCTCTCCCAAGCTTGTGCGACATGCTCATGATCTAGTTGCTTAAAATTCCTAATATCGTTTCTAAGAGAGATGATCTTAGCAGGAGGGAAATACTTAGAGATAAAAGCATCTTTGCACTTATTCCATGAATCAATACTATTTCTAGGCAAAGAGGAAAACCAAGTTTTAGCACGATCTCTAAGTGAAAACGGAAATATATTCAATTTAACAATATCGTTATCCGTATCCCTTTTCTTTTGCATATCACACAAATCAACAAAGTTGTTTAGATGGGTAGCGGCATCTTCACTAGGAAGGCCAGAGAATTGATCTTTCATGACAAGTTCAACAAAGCAGCATTGATCTCACAAGATTCAGCATCGGTAATAGGAGCAATCGGAGTGATAATAAAATCATTGTTGTTGGTATTGGAAAAGTCACACAATTTGGTATTGTTCTGAGCCATAGTGACAAGCAAGCAATCCAACACACACAAGAAAACAAGAAGCAAGCGAACGAAAAACACACGACAGAAGAAGGGCGAATAAAACGGCAAAGGTGAAGTGGGGGAGAGGAAAACGAGAGGCAAATAAATGTAATGCGAAGGATAAGGGTTTGTTATAGGTACTTGGTATATGACTTTTGCGTAAGCCTCCCCGACAACGGCGCCAGAAATTCTTCTTGCTACCTCTTGAGCTTGCGTTGTATTCCCTCGAAGAGGAAAGGGAGATGCATCACAGTAGCGTTAGTATCTTCCTCAGTTTCTGAGAACCAAGGTATCAATCCAGTAGGAGACCACGTGCCAGTCCCTCACACCTGCACAAACAAATAAGAACTTCGCAGCCAACGCGATAAGGGGTTGTCAATCCCTTTACGGTCACTTACGATAGTGAGATCTGATAGAGATGATAATTATATTTTTGGTATAGAAACAGAAAGTAAAGAAAGCAAATAAACAATGGCGGCAGAAATTGACGGAAAAGTAATATGATAAAGATAGACCCGGGGGCCATAGTTTTCTCTAGTGGCTTCTCTCATGATAGCGATATTCTACGGCGGGTAAACAAATTACTGTCGAGCAATTGATAGAAAAGCGAATAATTATGAGACTATCTAGGCATGATCATTGTATATAGGCATCACGTCCGAGACTAGTAGACCGACTCCTGCCTGCATCTACTACTATTACTCCACACATCGACCGCTATCCAGCATGCATCTAGTGTATTGAGTTCATAAGAACAGAGTAACGCCTTAAGCAAGATGACATGATGTAGAGGGATAAACTCAAGCAATATGATGAAAACCTCATCTTTTTATCCTCGATGGAAACAATACAATACGTGCCTTGCTGCCCCTACTGTCACTGGGAAAGGACACCGCAAGATTGAACCCAAAGCCAAGCATTTCTCCCATTGCAAGAACTATAGATCTAGTAGGCCAAACCAAACCAATAATTCGAAGAGACTTGCAAGGATATTATGAGCACACATAAAAAGTTCAGAGAAGAACCAAATATCTTTCATAGATAACCTTTATCATAAACTCACAATTCATTGGATCTCGACAAACACACCACAAAAAGAGATTACATCGAATAGATCTCCTCGAAGACCGAGGAGAGCTTTGTATTGAGATCCAGAGAGAGAGAAGAAGCCATCTAGATACTAGCTATGGACTCGAAGGTCTGTGGTAAACTACTCACAACTCATGGTGAGGGCGATAATGATGATGATGATGAAGGCCTCCGTGATGGATCCCCCTCCCGGAACAGGCTCCAAGATGGGATCTCCACGGGAACAACAACTACGTTGGTGGAATTAGGGTTTTCTCTCTGCGCTTGGAGTTTCTGGGGTACGTAGGTATATATAGGAAGAAGGGGGGCACCGGGGGCCACACAGGCTGCCTTCGAGGCAGGGGCATGCCCTGGGAAGGGGGGCGCGCCCCCACCCTCGATGGTGGGCCCTCTATCCCCTGGCTTGGCCCCGAAGTCTTTCGTGCGTGATTTCCTCCAAAAATATCTCTCGCGAAGGTTTTATTCCATTTGGACTCCATTTGATATTCCTTTTCTGCAAAACCCTGAAATAGGCAAAAAAACAGCAATCTGGACTGGGCCTTTGGTTAGTAGGTTAGTCCCAAAAATGATATAAAAGTGAATGATAAAGCCCATTAAACATCCAAGACTTCATAAATAATAGCATGGAACAATAAAAAATTATAGATATGTTGGAGACGTATCACTGAGCTCGTCGCCGACCTCGCGCCGCCACCCCGATTCTCCCGCTCCTCCGCCGGACGTCGCCCTACCGCCCCCGAGCGCCAGGTCACCCCACTCCTCCTTCGAACCGGGCCACACCGGATCTCACCGCCCCGCCGCCATTGAACCTCGCCGCCGCCCGGATCCGGTGCCGATCGGCCAGATCCGTCCGTTCATGGGCCCCGTGCCGGCCCACCCAGCACCACCGACCTGGGCCAAGGCCCACATGGTGAGCAACCCTAAACCTTGCTCGGTGCACTTTTTTGGTATTTCGCGCCGTATTTTTTTCAGAAACATGGCTAAGTCCCTGAAAATTCATCATATGTGTGCATATTGTGAGTGGTGTAACTTTTTGTATGTTGATCCAAATGAAATATATGATTTGTCAAAATGTTCGTCTCTGTGTGCTCTTCATGATGGCTGCATTTTCTTGCATCTTAGGGTTCATCTTGATGCCTTAATCTCTGTTGCAAAAGAGGTAAGTGTTGTTAGCTGTTGAAAACTATCATAACTTGCCGATTTGTCCTTTTCATATCTTTTTGTGTCATTTTTGTTTGAGCATCATGTCAACATGTGTTGGGAGCACAATCATGTCATCTTTGCTGTGGTGCAATTCACTTTTCATGATATGCCCTGTGGTGCGTGCAACAAGCTTGTAAAGTGGCCTACTCGCTATTGTTATTTTCTTACACTTGTTGAAAAACCGCTAAGTCTGAAACTGTTATATTGTGATGCCATGTTTGCTTGATGCTATAGTCAAATCCATGCATGTTTTGAAATGTCCAATGATCATGTATTGAAGTCCATGTTATGCTCTATCCATCCATGTCCTTGTTTGCAATTATAGGTCACTATAGCTTGTCTCTTTCTTGCTCTCAAATTGCTATAAAATGTTTCTGTTAGCTTGTTATCAGTAAGTTCTGTTTTTCCATGTGAATAGCTAGTGTTCTATGCATCCTATGACCATGTTATTGACATGAGTAGCTGCACAAACATGTCTTCTTGCTGTTGGTTATGTTCAAATTCCATGATATGCTTTGAGATGAGTTGCACAAGCTTGCAAACATGCCTACTTGTTGTTGTTGCTGCCATGTTCAGTTTATTTCACTATGTCTGTGAAACTATTATCATTTGCAATCTTGCCATGATGTTTTGAGAATGTTCTATTGGTGTTTGCCAGTAGCTCAGTCATCATGCTTGTAGTGCTTGACATGTACATGCTTGCCATGCCCTTTGATGCCATGAAATGTTCCTGTAGAAAGTTGTTTTGATGATTACAAAGTGCCTAGTTGCTGTTTTGGGACATATTGTTGTTATATCTTGTTTCATGTGTATGTGTTGAACCGTTGCTCCGTTCTGAGTGTGTCCTATATGAAACTTGCTTGTTTTTGCATGTAGATGCATCACATCATGTTGTATACATGTTTGGAGTGTGTTTGCTTGATGTTTGAATGCATCTTGCATCTTTGCCATGCTTAACTTGTTTTGCTCATATCTTCTAGGCCGTAGCTCCGAATCTATAATACCTAAATAGTTCATCCCCACTATCTTATTTCTCTTGACATGCAGCCCATCCACATCATCAAGTAGGCCCAACATGTGAAGTCACTTTTTTCCTCTCTACAGTCTTCCTATAATAATGTCCACCACTCTGCATTGCACGTATTGTACTTGGAAGACAAAACGAGGGCCTGTCCATCTTCTTCCATCCACTATGCCACTGGTCTTTCGTCTCTCACATTGCCCCTTTCCTTTGTGTCCATGTAAAGAGCGTGTTGTTTCCCCTCGAGTCAAGGAAAAAACCAAAGTGTGTCGCAGCTGGGCGGTGATCCCCTCTTTGAGTGCCTGCCTGTCCGCTCAGATCCGACGACTCTTTGCCTCCAGCACGAACACCGGTCCGCCCTGCCTCGCACTACTCACGACCGGCGCCCCCCCTCACCTCCGATGGCGCTCGGGCTTCGGCACGATCGCCGATCTCCCTCCCCTCCGGCGGCCCTCCGGGATTAGGCAGCGGTCCCGTTCCAGTAGGCTGCTCCGACTATGGCTGTTGGTCCTCTTGCCTACGTCGACTTTGACACGGTGCTGATTTGCCTTTCGTGCTCACCTAAATATTGTCTTTATTCTAACAAAGCTAGCTCCAGCGCCGCTGGGGAGGTTAGTTCACCAGGATTACTGAGTTGGCTCCGTTTTCTGTCAGGACGGTCGGGAAGGAACGATGTGGTAGTGAATATAGTACTGACTAAATTGTAATGTAGATGGAGGTGCAGAAGATGGTGTTCTTTTTTTCTCAGTTGGAGTTGATGCAGTATGTCCCAACCCTCAATGGTTATTGATGTTGTGTATGAAGAATTGAAGATACGGGCTGACCTCTCAAGCACCCACACTGGCTTTACTGAATCAAATTGTAAGCATGCACACTATGTATTGAAAACACTATGTACTGGCCTTACTTGAAATCTTTGGCGTCAATCTTTGTGCAGGGCAGATCCCTTTTCTGTACATGTGAGTTTTCCTTACTCCATTTATTCGACATGTATGCAGTATGCATCCCATGTAATTAATTATGCAAACAAGGCAGGGCCAACAATCAACAACACTGAGTTCTGCCGACCTCCATGCTTTGTGTTAATGTATAATTTAGCAACTAAATTGTGATTCTGTTGTACACAAATTTATCCGAATGCCATTTGTTCAAACCTGCTTGCGTGCCTATTCAGTACTGAAGAAACGTATCCAGTCTTCAATACTGATTATTAATAGCAAGAATTTTACTCCCCTATAGGCTTCTTTCCCTAGAATATTTTCTTGAGTTAGCTATTGCTACTTGCTATATTTCAAGAGTTCAAATATTGTTTTGACATAATGACTACAAGTAGTCATTGTCGCATTATGTACATTCTTTGCCTTCCAAGTAATTTTATCCACTTGAATACTAATGGTTGTTATAGAGGGGATGAATACAACATTCACAATAAAGTAATAGGCACGTGATACCTCTACTAAAGGTTGTTTACTTGTGAAAATGAAAATACTATGAAACAACACGAAGCATATGCTTACCCGGCTGTAACAGATGATCGCATTAGAGTCTTAGAGATGGAATGACGGATCTTCACACATTTTACAAAAGAAGGCACAAACCACAAGCACACTACATAGTTCTCCTCCAAGTTATTATTTTTACAGTTGAATAGTGAGTTATTCATGCAAACAAAATAAATTTTAAGTAGTTACAATATTCACTTTTTTATTGGGGAACTATCACATTTTGATTTTAACAACTATTACTCAATACGTAAACATTGGTGGTGAATATTGCTACTACAAAATCCCGCGGCAACGCGCGGGGTATGATCTAGTTAAATGAACTTTATATGTAACTTGACTAGAATTTCGAATAGATCATCATGGTGCATGTTAACTTGTTGTTTAACAACTTGAACTTAAGGTTTGTTCAGATCGAGACCAATTTCGAAATTTGCATATGAGGGCTTACCGGAATTGTTATATGTTGTTTCCGGCCTCATTTAAACTTGCCTTGTGTGATGTCCTTGCATGCTTCATCTCTTGCCATGATTTGCATCATGTAGCCTTGTCATGCATCATACTTGGTTGAGCATCATGTGTTGTTATGTGTTGGGTGTTTACCGTGTTGCTTGCTTCTTCTTGTTAGTGCTTGTTTCGTTGCGATCGCGAGGATTCATTCGACTATGCTTGGTTCGTCTTCGTGGCTTTTTCTTCGTCTTCTTCATGGACTCGATGTTCTTCCTTGCGGGATCTCAGGCAAGATGACCGTCACCTTGGATCTCATTACTATCCTTGCTATGCTAGTTGTCTCGATGCTATCGCTATATGTCGTGCTGCCTATCTATTGTTGTCACCCTCTCATTGTTGCCATGAAACCTCTAACCTTTGACACCATCGCAGCAAACCGTTGTTTGGCTATGTTACCCGCTTGCTCAACCCCTCTTATAGTGTTGTTAGTTACAGGTAGGGGTGGATTAACGAGCTACTCGGCTCGTTAAGCTCGTACTCGTTAAGCTCGTGCTCGTTAAGGCTCGGCTCGTTTAGCTCGTTAAGATTAACGAGCAGAAAACCCTGCTCGGCTCGGTTCATTTAAAGCTCGTTAAGCTCATGAGCGCTCGCTAGGCTCGTTAGCAGATTTTCGATGTGTTATGGTCCACACGATAAGCATGTAGATTTGGTTTTTAAAAAGGAAGATGGTGACTACAAAATGAAATGCACTATTTTGTTGCCTCCTATGTGTATTAGATTGAGTGGATGGGACGAGGTGCTCCGAAAATTTTGTGAGGTAAGATGAAAATATGTGTTATATTGTTACTAACGAGCTTAACGAGCTACTCGTGAAACTCGTTAGCTCGTTCGTTAAGCTCCTTAAGCTTAACAAGCTGAAATCAATGATTGGCTCTGTTCATTAAGAACCGAGGCATGAGCTTAATGAGCCGTACTATCGAGCACTCATTAAGCTCGCGAGCTTCGAGCTTTTGGTCCAGCCCTAGTTGCAGGTGAAGATGAAGATTGCTCCATGTTGGAACTTGGATTTTGGGAATATCACAATACCTATTACTATAATTAATGCACCTATATATTTGGCAATGGGTGGAAGGCTTGGCCTTTTGCTCGGTGTTTTGTTCCACTCATGCCGCCTTAAGAACCGATAAACCAGTGTTATGTTCCTTGAGTTTGCGTTCCTAACACGATTGGGGGTTATGGGACCCCCTTGACAACTCGCCTTGAATAAAACTCCTCCAGCATGGCCCAACTTTGGTTTTAACATTTGCCATAACTAAATAACTTGCATAGGGACTTCCCGGACCCGAGGACTTAATTTACAACACGGGCCAGTGCTCCTCATGAGTGTTGGTCCAAACCTGTCAACCGCCGGTGACTACCAGGGGCAACTTTGGTTTGGCCTAACGGAAGTTTGGATAATTCGGACATGGCCTGAGACAAGATACGCGCAGCTACAAATACGTCCATTTTGCATCATGCTTTTATATTGATATTTATTGCATTATGGGTTGTTATTACACATTATGTCACAATACTTATGCCTTTTCTCTCTTATTTTACAAGGTTTACATGCAGAAGGAGAATACCAGCAGCTGGAATTCTGGGCTGGAAAAGGAGCAAATATTGGAGACCTATTGTGCACAACTCAAAAAGCCCTGAAACTCCATGAAAGTCAGTTTTGGAAAATATAAAAAATATTTGGCGAAAGAAGTACAAGAGGGGGGCCACCCACCGTCCAAGAGGGTGGGGGTGCGCCCTACCCCCTGCCTCGTGGGCCACCTGGCAGCCCCCCGATGCCCATCTTCTACTATATCAAGTGTTTTGACCTGGAAAAAATATAAGGAGGCTTTCGGGATGAAGCACCGCCGTCTCGAGGCGGAACCTTCGCGGAACTAATCTAGGGCTCCGGCGGAGTTGTTCTGCCAGGGACACTTTCCTCCGGGAGGGGGAAATCATCGCCATCGTCATCACCAACAACTCTCCCATCTTGGGGAGGGTTATCTTCATCAACATCTTCACCACCACCATCTCCACTCAAACCCTAGTTCATCTCTTGTATCCAATCTTTGTGTTGACACAAGAACACATCACGTGTACCCTCGACGCCGGGGGTGATACACCGCAGCTCACGTCGAAGGAGGCCCGATCGATAGCGCGATACGCAAGACAGTCGACGAGCGCTTTTGCGGACCCGAAAACCCCACACTCCCGGGAGGGACCCCGTCAGGGAGTGCGGCGGCTATGGGCTGCCCTAGGTCGATTCGCTCGCCCCTAGAGCCTCGAGATTCGCAGCTCTCAACACGAAGAACAGCGAAGAGCGAGAGAGAAAAAATGGTGGAAGGATAAAATATAGACTGGAAAAAGTAGTATATTGATTTGTTCGATTGTGTGTTGTTTCAATCGGCCGTCACCCCCAACATATATAAGAGGCGGCTGGAATTCCCGTACAAGCAAAGGATTTATCTAGGCTTTCCTTGCAAGAACATTACATCAATTCACGTCCAAAACCCTAGTCAAATTCGGACTGGTTTTATCCAAACTTTCCAAAACTGCTCGGTTTAAACTGGATGTACCTTGAGGGTCCTTTTTGTGGTGACAAACAACCTCGGATGGAATCGAGCCCAAAAACAATCTTGACCGTTTCGACGAGACGAACATCTTTCATGTTGAACGTTTTTTCATTAGAGGTCATCTCGAGGGTCAATCGCTCGCGCAAAACAGATAATTACTCACGCAGCTCATCAGACACACCCATATATGTGTCTGGTTCCAGGCGTCACATTTTGCTCTCTGGAGGGTCTCGCTATGCGGGCTCTAACTTTTGCATACAACCTCAGATTGAGATGATCTTTATATCAAAATCGATCGTTTCGACGAGACGCACAACTTCCGTGTAGGACATTTCTCCATCCAAGATCATATGAATTAGCTTCTGAGCCCATCTTCAACTTCTCGTCGGCTTGACTATCACAACCTCCACCCCGGCAGGCCTTCCACCCGGGTAAGCTTTCCACACCGACAAGGTTTCACCCCGGCAAGGTTTTACACCGGCAAGGGTTCCTCCCTATCAAGATTTCTCCCCCGAAAAGATTTCACATCAGCAAGGTTTTATCTTGGCAAGGTTTCTACCCCGGCAAGAGTTCCTCCTCAGCAAGGTTTATCCCTCGGCAAGATTTCTCACCGGCAAGCTTCTTCGCCGGCAAGCTTTCCACGCCGGCAAGCTTTCCACGCCGGCAAGCCTTCACACCGACAAGGTTTTACCCCGGCAAAGTTTTGTTTCAGCCGGCAAAGGCCGAATACTTTCTCACTCAGGGCCGGCCCGCGAAGTGTTGCCTCTAACTTTTGCATACGAACCCGGATTCGTGACCATGCCAAAATCTGGTGTCAACACATGCCCCCCTGTTTTTTGGCAAAGCTTGTGTGCCGAAAAATAACTTGTATTGTGTTTGTTCTAAGGACGATGTCAACACCCCATCGACCATTTATTTTTCTTAGGGCGATAATTATGTATCGGCCATTTTGTGCTAAGGGCGATAATCATATATCAGCCATTGCCCACTTAGGCTTCTTGCCACACACTTGGGTGGTATTTCTTCAAGTACTTGCCATTGAGAGCTCGAGGTAACAGTGCCCCTTGTACGGATTCCACCAAATAAGAGTTTCCGGGAACTATTCTTGCAATTCTAAAAGGACCTTCCCAACTTGGAGACCATTTTCCGAATTTTCTGTCTCTTGAACCAATCGGGAGAATTACTTTCCAGACGAGATCGCCAACTTGAAAATTCTTCAACTTAACTTTCTTATTGTAAGCCCTTGCTACTCTCAACTTGTCCTTCTCTATGGCCTTCAAAGCAGCCAAACGTTTATCGGCAACCTCATCAATATTGTCCATCATCAAGTTATAAAAGTCTACTGCCGATAAATCATTTTGTTTGGCTATTCTCAAAGCATTCAAATTTACTTCCACCGGTAAAACAGCCTCTTGACCATATACTAGCTCATATGGAGTCACCTTCGTAGCACCATGCCTTGAGATCCTATGTGCCCACAAAGCCTCAGACAACAACTCATGCCATCTCCTTGGATTATCCTCAATCTTCTTCTTGATGAGTTTGATTAAAATTTTATTGCTAGACTCAGATTGTCCATTGGCTTGGGCATAATATGGAGAGGAATTGAGCAACTTTATGTTATAAGATTCGGCAAACTCTCTGACTTGGTGTGACATGAAAGTTGAACCTTGATCTGTAGTTAACGTCTGAGGAATACCGAATCTATGAATAATGTGCTCAGTTATGAATTGAATTACCTCCGTATGTGTCATGTTCTTGAGAGGTACCGCTTCAGACCATTTAGTGAAATAATCGGTTGCCACCAATACGAACCGATGCCTCTTTGATGAAGACGGATGAATTGGCCCGATAAAATCTAAACCCCATCCTCTGAAAGGCCACAACTTGATAATAGGATGTAACATAGCAGCAGGAGCCAATTGAATATCACCAAATTTTTGACAAGCTTCACACCCTTTATAATATCTGAAGCAATCATTAATCATAGTCGGCCAATAAAACCCTGCACGTCGCAATAACCACTTCATCTTGGGAGCCGACTGATGAGTGCCACAAATGCGTTCATGTACCTCTCCCATAGAAACTCTTGCTTGGTCTTCATCCAAGCATTTTAGAAGAACGTCATCGACTGTTCGGCGATAAAGACCATCATCTCCCATTGTATACTTGAAATCCATACGCCGAACATCCCTGTCCACCCTTTCACACGGATTGCTCAAGTAATCAATAATGGGCTTCCTCCAGTCGGGATTGTCACCTACACTAGAATTTTTGTTAATGGCCGAACCAGTGGGTTCAAGTTCGGCCTCTCCCATATTGGCAAGACAAGACATCGGTTTTTGAGAGATATGAAACATGCCATGATCAACATGATATCTAGATGCTTGTTGTGCCAACTCGTTTGCTTTCCAATTGTCATGCCTAGATATATGAGCAATGCTAAAACTGTCCAAAGTAGAGATTATATCTAGACATTTATCAAGATAAACATTAAGTGATTTGTCCAAACACTGAAAGACTTTGGATATTTGCTGCACCACTAGTAACGAATCACCAAAAGCCTCAATATGTGTAACACCTACATCAACTAACATCTCTGGGCCGAATAACAAAGCTTCATATTCAGCCTGATTATTTGTGCAAAAGTATTCTAAGCGGCATGAGGCCTCAAAAATAGCACCATGAGGAGATATATAAACAATACCAACACCTTGGCCATTGCTACAAACTGAACCATCAAAATATAATCTCCAAGGTACTAAAGAGACAAGGTTTATATCAATGTCATGCTCGTCATTAATCCGATGCTCAACAATGAAATTAGCAATGATTTGGCCTTTCATGGATTTTAGAGATTCATAAGCCAAATCATACTCAATCAAAGCATAAGCCCACTTCGGCTCGCGTTCGTCTAGGCGTCCACTCCCCACGATCACGGGGTGGGGAGAGGTCGCCTCACCCGTCCCCTCGGCTCTGCACGTTCTCCACGTGCCTTCCATGCGCTCGAGGTGGCGAGCGGTGGAGGCGGGAAACCGAGCCGTCGCTGGTTGGGGCGGCGGGTCGTTCCCTGATACGTCCAAAATGCATCACTATTTTGTATTCTAATTTATCCTTATTCATTGATATATTTCACGTTATGATGATGTTCTTATGTTGTTTTGGTCTATTTTACACAGTTTGCAACTTTCCGATGCCGGAACAGCAGACGCAGGATTCAGCAGGAAAAGGTGGATGCTGAGTTGCTGAAGAAGAAAACCTCCAAATTACCAGAAAATTGACGGGACGTGTTTTTCAGAAGAATAACGAAGACACGAAAAAGGGGAGTCAGAGGGGGGCCACAGGGTGCCCAGGCGGCCTGGGGGCGCCCCCCTGGCCGCACCGGGGGGGCGCCTGGAGCCCCTGGCCCACCTCTAGTCGCCCCCTTTTGCATATATGCTCTCCGTCCCCCGAAAACCCTAGGCACGGAACTTTTTACGGAGTTCCGCCGCCGCTTCGAGGCGGAAACCTACAGAGAAGAAAAGGGCATCTCCGGCGGGCAGATTCCGCCGGGGAGATCACCTCCCGGAAGGGGAGATCATCGCCATCGTCATCACCATCGTCACGGGCATCATCGAGATCATCATCAACATCATCCCCAACACCAGCACCATCTCCATCTTCATCCAAATCTCATCTTTCCATCACAACTCGTGTTGTAACTTGTACTACCTATCCTCTCTACTCCATCGGTGTTGATTACTACTTTGTGGTGAATGCTATTGAGTTTTGTTGGAGAAATATTATTATGTCCAGATTGTTTATCACATATTTATCCCCTCTGATCATGATCTCTTTTATTTCTTGTGAGTAGTTACTTTAGTTCTTGAGGACATGGGGAAAGTCTTGTTGTTAGTAGTCATATGATGTTGAAGTAATATGTGTTGTTTGATATTTAAGTTGTGTTGTCATTCTACTAGTGGTGTTGTGTGAGTCGAACACCCAACACTTCGCCTTATTAAGGACCTAGGAGAATGCATTGTGTATAAAGAATGCTTACGGTGGGTTGCCGGAGTGACAGAAACCTGAACCCCAGTTTGCACGCTTTTGCATAAGGGAATAATGGATCATCGATCGTATTGCTATGGTTAGACTTTTGCCTTAAATTCTATCTTGTATTTGCGGATTCTTGCAAGGTGTTTAATCATAAGAGTGCATTCATCTTAGTCTAGAGAGTGCACTAGCATAGATCCACCCACCAACACTTATCAACACATAACATAGTATCGATACGGAATATGGCGAAAGCACATGACTACCTCTTCCGTGTGTCCTCAAGAACGCTTTAGTCTTTATAAGTTCAGTTGCTAGGACTCTCCTTTGCTAAGAAAGGATTGGGCCACTTGTTACTTTCAGTACCTTTTACATTACTTGCCATTACATTCCTGTTGCTTATATCGAGAAAACCCCTAAAAGTTATCTTCCAGTGCTTGCAGTAATTTCTTGCTCAGAATCGCTTGTCAATACCTTCTACTCCTCGTTGGGTTCGACACTCTTACTTATCGAAAATGCTGCAACAGATCCCTTACGGTTGAGGGTCATCAAGTAACGTTTTCTGGCGCCGTTGCCGGGGAGCGTAGCGCTATTGGTAAAGTGAAACTGGTAAGAAAGTCTTTTTATAATTCTGTTTTTATTTTTGCTATTGTTGCTCTTTGTCCTTATGGATAACCCTATTATTGGAGCGTTGCTTGCGGGAAGACACCCCACACCTGTGGTGGTTGATCCTCCCCCTACTGAAATAGTGCCTTATAAAATACCAGCTGGCATTATCGATTATGTTTTGACTAATCGTTATGCAGGAGACAGACATCCCGGTGAACACTTGCTGTATTTGTCACGACTATGTTCATTATTTAAGTTTGTAGGTGTATCGAGGGAGTTTGTCATGAGGAAATTGTTTGTCGTATCCCTTATAGATAAAGCTTCAGATTGGTATGGGCTTCTCGATAACCCACACTTGCTGGACTGGCAGGAGCTTATGTCTCTCTTTTATACTAAATTTTATCCTCTTCATGAAATTCATCGAGACAGGAATTATATCTATAACTTTAGGTCTCGTGACGGAGAAAGCATTGCTCAAGCTTGGGGGAGACTGAAGTCTCTAATGCTCAAATGCCCAATTCATAAGCTTCCCAAGGAAATTATACTTACAAATTTTTATGCCAGGCTTTCTCGTCAGGATAAGGAGATGCTGGATGCCTCCTCTAGTGGGGTATTTCAGAAGAAGAGTGTTGAAGAAAGGTGGGATCTCCTTGAAAGAATCCAGAGGAATACCGAAGATTGGGAAATTGATAAAGGTATTGAACCCGCTATAAATTATGAACATGATTATATTGAGAGCTATGTAGAAACTGATTACTTCAATACTTTTTGCTCTAAGATTGGTCTCGATTCCCATCTAGTGATTGATTTGTGTAAGAATTTTGCCTCTCACGTTGATTCTTTTAAAAAGAATAGAGACCAGCACCATGCACCTTTTAAAGAATCACCTATTGACATTTATGTTGCTGAGCCTATTTTGCCTGCAGTCATATATGAAAAGCCTCCTTTTCCCACGAGGATAAAGGAACACTCTCTTGTAACAGGCATAATAAATAAAAGTGAGAGAAGAGTTGATGAACCTGAGGACCAGATCAGGGTCGATCCTCGAGTTGCATTGATTAAAGACCTTGCTACTGATGATGTTTTGGATTCCAATATAACTTTTTGTGCTGTTTCCACTAACCTTGTCACAGCCAAGAACAAAGGCCCAAATTCAGGTTCTCCGGTGGTATCTGTTAAAATAGGAGATCACAATTATTATGGGCTATGCGATTTGGGATCGAGTGCAAGTGCTATTCCTTATTCACTTTATGAAGAAATCATCGGTGAGATTTCCCCTTGTGAACTTGAAGAAGTTGATGTTACTATTCATCTTGCAAATAGATCAACTATCTCTCCTATCGGAATTGTGAGGGACGTTGAAGTCCTATGTGGAAAGGTAAAATACCCTACCGACTTTTTGGTACTTGGTTCAGCCAGGGACGATTTTTGTCCCATCATTTTTGGTAGACCTTTTCTTAGAACTTGTTGAGCTATAATAGATTGCAAGAAAGGTAAAGTTTCTGTTGAATTCGATGGTGAGCCATATGAATTTAATTTTTCTAAGTTCTCTAAGCAGCCTCGTGGTACTGATTCACCTAGTGATGATAAAATTATTGAAAGTATTGCCTCTATTGCTATTCCCCCTGATGATCCTTTGCAGCAATACATGGAGGACCACGAGAATAATTTGCATATGCAGGAAAGAAATGAACTAGATGAAATATTCTTGAGGCAGCCTGCTATCCTGAAGCACAACCTTCCGGTTGAACCTTTGGGAATTTTATCAAAACCAAAAGAAGACCCGGTGTTCGATCTTAAACCTCTTCCCGATACGCTCAAGAATGATTATTTAGATGAAAAGAAAGTATATCATGTTATTATCAATTCTAACCTTTCAGGATATGAAGAAGAGCGATTATTGGAAGTACTTCGTAAACACCAAGGCGCAATTGGCTATACCCTTGATGACCTTAAGGGGATTAGTCCATCTATCTGTCAACATACTATCAACCTTGAGCCTGATGCTAAACCAGTTGTTGATCATCAACGACGGTTGAACCCGAAGATGATGGATGTCGTGAGAACTGAGATTCTCAAGCTTCTAGCCGCAGGTATTATCTACCCTATAGCTGACAGTAAGTGGGTAAGTCCTGTACATTGTGTTCCTAAGAAAGGAGGTACAACTGTGGTTCCTAATGATAAAAATGAACTAATACCTCAGAGAATTATTATTGGATATAGAATGTGTATTGATTACAGTAAGTTGAACAAGGCCACCAGGAAGGATCACTACCCGTTGCCGTTCATCGACCAAATGCTTGAAAGGTTATCCAAAAATACCCACTTTTGTTATCTCAATGGTTATTCTGGCTTCTCTCAAATTCATGTTAACACGGCCGATCAAGAGAAGACCACTTTTACTTGTCCTTTTGGTACTTATGCTTACAGACGTATGCCTTTTGGTTTATGTAATGCCCCTGCTACTTTTCAAAGGTGTATGTCTGCTATCTTTCATGGTTTCTGCGGGGATATTATGGAAGTCTTCATGGACGATTTCTCCGTCTATGGAACTTCATTTGACCATTGTCTTCACAACCTTAATAAAGTTTTGCAGAGATGCGAGGAGACAAATTTGGTACTCAACTGGGAGAAGTGCCACTTTATGGTTAATGAAGGAATTGTTCTTGGTCACAAGATTTCCGAAAGGGGAATTGAAGTGGACAAAGCCAAGATCGAAGCTATTGAAAGGATGCCCTACCCAAGGGACATCAAAGGTATTCGCAGTTTTCTCGGTCATGCAGGTTTTTATAGAAGATTTATTAAAGACTTTTCTAAAACCTCGAGACCCCTCACTAATCTCCTCCAGAAGGATGTTCCTTTTGCGTTTGATGAAAATTGTAAGGAAGCTTTTGAAGTCCTTAAGAAAGCTTTAATAACTGCTCCTATAGTACAACCACCTGACTGGAACTTACCTTTTGAAATTATGTGTGATGCAAGTGATTTTGCTGTTGGAGCTGTTTTAGGACAAAGAGTTGACAAGAAATTGAATGTTATACATTATGCTAGTAAAACCCTTGATAATGCTCAAAGAAATTATGCTACTACTGAGAAGGAATTCTTAGCTGTAGTTTTTGCTTGTGATAAGTTTAGGCAGTATATTGTTGATTCCAAAGTTATTATTCATACTGATCATGCTGCCATTAAATATCTTATGACAAAGAAGGATGCTAAGCCAAGGCTTATCAGATGGGTACTCCTTCTTCAAGAATTTGATTTGCAGATTGTTGATAGGAAAGGGGAAGACAATCTGGTAGCGGATAATCTTTCAAGAATGGAAGATATACCGCATGACCCCATTCCAGTTAACGATAGTTTTCCAGACGAGCTACTTGCCGTTGTGAAAGTACAACCTCTCTCCGATCCTTGGTATGCAGATTATGCTAATTTTATTGTTGCAAAGTATTTGCCTCCAGGTCTAACATTTCAGCAAAGGAAGAAGTTCTTTCATGATTTGAGGCACTACTTTTGGGATGACCCACATCTTTTCAAAGAAGGCCCCGACGGGATCGTGAGAAGATGCATTCCGGAACATGAGCAGAAGGACGTTCTCCGACAATGTCATGATAGTCCCTATGGAGAACATCATGCCGGTGAGAGGACTGCACATAAGGTTCTTCAATCTGGTTTTTATTGGCCTACTCTCTTTAAAGATGCTAGAAATTATGTTTTAGCTTGTGATAAATGTCAGAGAGTTGGTAACATTAGTAGAAGGAATGAGATGCCTATGAATTACTCACTAGTGATTGAACCTTTCGACTGTTGGGGTTTTGATTTTATGGGTCCTTTTCCTTCTTCGCACAAGTACACTCACATTTTAGTAGCTGTTGATTATGTGACCAAGTGGGTTGAAGCAATCCCCACTGAAAGTGCTGATCACAAAACATCTTTGAAAATGCTTAAGGATGTAATATTTCCTAGGTTTGGTGTACCAAGGTACCTCATGACCGATGGAGGATCACACTTCACGCACGGAGCTTTTAGAAAAGCTTTGGCTAAATACGATGTTAATCATAGAATTGCTTCACCTTATCATCCTCAAACTAGTGGGCAAGTTGAGCTCACCAATAGAGAGATTAAGTTGATCTTGCAGAAAACAGTAAATAGAAATAGGAAGGATTGGTCGAATAAATTGGGAGATGCTTTGTGGGCATATAGAACTGCTTACAAAAACCCCATGGGCTTGTCTCCCTATAAGATGGTGTATGGCAAGGCTTGCCATTTGCCATTAGAGCTAGAGCACAAAGCTTTCTGGGCTGTTAGAGAGCTTAACGCTGACCCAAAACTAGCTGGTGAGAAGCGTCTCATGAACTTGACTTCTCTAGATGAATGGAGGAGTGAAGCTTACGAGAGCGCTAAAATGTTCAAAGAAAAGGTAAAAAGGTGGCATGATAGGAAGATTCTGAAACGTGAATTTAATGTTGGTGATAAAGTTTTGTTGTTTAGATCCCGTTTCAGGTTTTCTCCAGGTAAACTACTTTCCAGGTGGGAAGGACCATTTCATATTGAAGAAGTTTATCGGTCTGGTGCAATTAAGATTAATAATTTTGAAGGCACCAAACCTCAAGTTGTGAATGGGCAAAGACTTAAACATTACATAGCAGGAGATCCTGTCGATGTTGATGCGAATGTAATATACACAACAACCCACGAAGAACATGTTGCGGCCCTGTTTCAGACGCCAGCAGAAGCAGAATAAAGAAAAGGTATGTAGTACGGTAAGAAAAACACCGCAAAACATCATAAAAGTTCCGTATTACGAGTTTTTGTAAAATTAGTAAAATTCCGAGTCGAAGTGGAGCCGGAGGCGACCACCAGGGAGTCCAGGCGCCCCCCTGGCGCGCCCCCCCTGGGCCGCACCGGCAGGCCGCCTGGACACCCTGGTGCCCGTCTCCGACCCCGCTTTGGTCCGTTACCTTCCTTTCTGTGCATAAATTTTTCCTATATATTTGCCCGGGTTGTTCCGGCAACGTATCTTGCGATTTCGCGTGTTTTCTCTTCGATCTGTTTCTGCCAAGAAATCTTTCAGCTAAATTTAGGTGCTATGGCTTCTCCAAGTTCCCCCAAGGACACGTTCGTCGTCAACGTCATCAACCCTTACCTCGCTGAGGTGAAGAAGCACCCTCAGGTGGTTCAGATGAAGGAAGGCGTCCTTCATCAAGAAGATCTGAAGGGACCTATCAAGGAGGGGAGCGTCCAGGCCAGACTGGAAGAAGTGGAGCAAGAAGTCTTCAAGTACAAGAAGATGACCGAGCGTGGTGTCGAAGCTAACTTTGACATCACCAACGAGCTGAAGAACTACTTCCTGAAGGAGATGAAGGAGATGTGGGAAAGAATCGCCGCGTCTGAAGACAAAATTATAGAACTCCAAGGGCAAATTAATGATCTACATAACCAGAACTGTGAGTATGAACTAAGGTTTCTACGCATGGGTTTGGGTGCTGAATGCAGGATCCAGGAGACGAGCTTCTCATATGAGACTGGAGAACCCCTTCCATGGAAGAGTTTCGCCAAGAACTACTTGATCAACGCCAACAAGGATGATGAGTGAAACCTCCTTGGTAATGGCATTCCCTTGGCTTGTTCCAAGCTTGGGGGAGTGCCCGGTATCTTTATCTTTTACCTTTTGTCTTTTAGAAGTCAAGTAGAGTCGTATCATGTCTAGGGAGGTTATTATATGAGATAGGTGTGTGCATTGAGGTCTATCGCCCCCTTGGTGAGGAATTGTATCCGTGTGTGTGGAGTCGTCTATGATGGAATATTAATGAGAAGTTTATCGGTTCCTTTTTGCTGCACTCGGTATTCTCTTCACGCAATCGACCTTATATGATGATTCTTATGGGGAGTATTGACCTTATGTCAGGTATGGCTATGAAACTTTATTTAATCTTGGCAAATATAGCTTTGGTCATAACAACAAGCATGATTTTCTTAGAGTATCAATATAGCCAAAACCTTTATGTTATTATGCTTGAAGTGTTATGTTGACAAGGAAGACAACTTGATGTGTTATGCTTATTTCAATGTTCATGCTTTATATTTCTTTGCATCTTAGTCATCATCAATTGTCTGCTCTCTCAAAACCTTTGCTAGCCTAACTCTGTACTAAGCGGAATTCTGCTTGTGCATCCATACCCTTAAGCCAATACCTTTCATATGAGTCCACCATACCTACCTACTCGTGGTACTCCACTACCACCTCCTAAAGTATATAATTTATGTGTTATCCTTAAATGTTCAAAATCTTTTATTTTGTGCCCCTGCTTTAGCTCATGAGGAAGTAGTAGCTAATTCATGACCTTTTTAAGTTGGACAAGCTTCACCCCGGGATTGCATGTATAATGTGCAAACCCATAATACGAAAAGGAACTGGCATTGAGTGCGCCCGGCTTAGAAATAATATAACAAACAAACCCTCCTTCACGCTTTGTTCATGAGAAATCAGAAAACTTTGGCAGTGATAAACAAAGGAGAATAAGAGGATGTTATCGTCCTCATACGGGAGCCGTTCCTCGAAACTTGTCCAGTTCAAGAAGTGATTGAGTTATCTATTAGCATTCGTTGACAAATCATGCACCTCTCAAAAACTTGTTTTCATTCTGTTTGATTTGAGGATAGCACATGAGTTTTCCCTACTACCCTAGAACAGGGCCTATCTTTTAATTTTAAGTTTAGTCAGTTATTCCTACTTCCTTCTATTTCCCAAAGAGAGCAGACGTTTGATGTTGATAAGGATTCATTCGTATAAAGCTGCATTAAGATTTGTCATATCATATCCTTGTTGACATTATCATTTGATAAGTAAGTTGTTTGTCATGCCCAGCTAAGGCAAATATCTTCCTTTGTGTTAACACCTTCACTTCTTGCTTATTAACATGTTATTCCAAAAAAGCTTCAATTAATCCCATCAAAATATAAGAAAGTTAAAATTATTTGTTGTTCTTTGACCAAAGGACATGTTTGCCATGATATAATGAGTTTCCTTGGTCCTACTTTCGAATATAAGTGTTAACACTCTTTCATAAGAGCCTTATGAGTTGAAGATTGCTGCTGAGGATATTTGAGTTGGTGAAGAGACTATGATGCTTCTTGTCCGTATTCTATTTATCGACACTTCACTCTCTAAACTTGTGGACAGGTTTACCGAGTTCATATTCGCTTGGGGACAAGAGAGGTCTAAGCTTGGGGGTGTTGATACGTCCAAAATGCATCACTATTTTGTATTATAATTTATCCTTATTCATTGATATATTTCACGTTATGATGATGTTCTTATGTTGTTTTGGTCTATTTTACACAGTTTGCAACTTTCCGATGCCGGAACAACAGACGCAGGATTCAGCAGGAAAAAGTGGATGCTGAGTTGCTGAAGAAGAACACCTCCAAATTACCTGAAAATTGACGGGACGTGTTTTTCAGAAGAATAGCGAAGACACGCAAAAGGGGAGTCAGAGGGGGGCCACAGGGTGCCCAGGCGGCCTGGGGGCGCGCCCCCCCTGGCCGCGCCGGGGGGCGCCTGGAGGCCCTGGCCCACCTCTGGTCGCCCCCTTTTGCATATATGCTCTCCGTCCCCCGAAAACCCTAGGCACGGTACTTTTTACGGAGTTCCGCCGCCGCTTCGAGGCGGAAACCTACAGAGAAGAAAAGGGCATCTCCGGCGGGCAGATTCCGCCGGGGAGATCACCTCCCGGAAGGGGAGATCGTCGCCATCGTCATCACCATCGTCACGGGCATCATCGAGATCATCATCAACATCATCCCCAACACCAGCACCATCTCCATCTTCATCCAAATCTCATCTTTCCATCACAACTCGTGTTGTAACTTGTACTACCTATCCTCTCTACTCCATCGGTGTTGATTACTACTTTGTGGTGAATGCTATTGAGTTTTGTTGGAGAAATATTATTATGTCCAGATTGTTTATCACATATTTATCCCCTCTGATCATGATCTCTTTTATGTCTTGTGAGTAGTTACTTTAGTTCTTGAGGACATGGGGAAAGTCTTGTTGTTAGTAGTCATATGCTGTTGAAGTAATATGTGTTGTTTGATATTTAAGTTGTGTTGTCATTCTACTAGTGGTGTTGTGTGAGTCGAACACCCAACACTTCGCCTTATTAAGGACCTAGGAGAATGCATTGTGTATAAAGAATGCTTACGGTGGGTTGCCGGAGTGACAGAAACCTGAACCCCAGTTTGCACGCTTTTGCATAAGGGAATAATGGATCCTTGATCGTATTGCTATGGTTAGGCTTTTGCCTTAAATTCTATCTTGTATTTGCGGATGCTTGCAAGGTGTTTAATCATAAGAGTGCATTCATCTTAGTCTAGAGAGTGCACTAGCATAGATCCACCCACCAACACTTATCAACACATAACATAGTATCGATACGGAATATGGCGAAAGCACATGACTACCTCTCCCGTGTGTCCTCAAGAACGCTTTAGTCTTTATAAGTTCAGTTGCTTGGCCTCTCCTTTGCTAAGAAAGGATTGGGCCACTTGTTACTTTCAGTACCTTTTACATTACTTGCTATTACATTCCTGTTGCTTATATCGAGAAAACCCCTAAAAGTTATCTTCCAGTGCTTGCAGTAATTTCTTGCTCAGAATCGCTTGTCAATACCTTCTGCTCCTCGTTGGGTTCGACACTCTTACTTATCGAAAACGCTGCAACAGATCCCTTACGGTTGAGGGTCATCAGTCCCTGCTCCCTCGCCTTCTGCGTCTTGATTGGCTGAGCGGGGCGGTCGAGCCCCAGCCCCGCTCCTTTATAAAGAGCGGGAGGGAAGGGACGGCGCCCCGCACTCCTCCATCTTCTTTCTCCTTCTGCTTCTGTTCCTCTCTTCTGCTCGCCATGAAGAGAGGAAATCCCGGCTTTCAACGGTGGCGGCGAGGATCGCTGCTCGACAACGCGTCCCTCCTTCTCCTGCACCTGCAGTGGTAGAACCAGCCACGAGGGGAAGAGGGAGGGGGCGAGGCCGTGGGCGAGGCCGGGGCGCTCGGGGAAGAGGAGGACGGGGCGGCCCGCCGGCCTCGCCCCCGCCAGCAGCTCCTCCTCCAATGGAAGGTCATATTGGGGATGGCCCTTGTGAGTTCTTCGTTAGGATGCCGGGGGAGCCGTGCCGTCGTCTTCGTCTCCCGACTTCATTTGCGCGGGAGATGGAGGTGGATCCACCGGAGTCGCTGCGGCTGCACATGAGGGGCTGCGGGATCAGTGGCACGTGGGTCCACATCGACTTCCCTGCCCCTCATGTGATGTATCTTCGTTAAGGATGGAAGACGTTCGCTCGCATCCATAGCCCGACGGATGTGCTGACCCTCCACTTCAAGTTGATGGAGGATGGCCATCTCTCCGTCAAGGTCTTCGGGCACCTCGGGACTCGTGCGAGGTGCAGCGTGGAGAGCTCCTCCGATGACGAAGACTCCACCTCGAACGAGGGTGATGAGGAGGACAGCGACAGCGACGACGAGGGCGGTGGATGGCAGGATGACGGGTCCGACTAGGTGTCGGGCGCCGCTCCTGGTGGCACCGGCGACCCCATCATCCGCGTCGCCAGCTCCTTGAACTTCTCGGGGCCGTCTCCTTGGCGGCTGGCGTAGGGAGGCTGAGGAAGAGGAAGAGGAAGAAGGCGGGCGGCTAGGTCGTCATGTCGGAGTACGCGGGCACCGACGCCTTCGGCGCGTACTAACGTCCTACCGCCTCGTCTTTGAGCTCTGCCTCCGGCGCCGTCATCACCGTCCAGCCCTTAGGCGGCCACCGAGATGTCCTCTTGGTGTCTTCTGCCACCCGTAGCTCGCTTAGGCGCCCCTTTTGCCCCTCTCGCCTCCTTGACCTACCTCCTGAGGAGAGGGACAAGAAAGGCATTACGGGCATCTTATCTCTTTTTAGTCTGTAAGCCTTCGGGCATCTGTTAAGTTTAAAACTTGTAATCTCCTTGTTCATGTTTTTCGTTCCCTATGGACTGTATCCGAACGGAATGTTTTTAATGAAAAAGGAATGTTTGCCGGGTCATTTGTTCGCAGGTAAAACCCACAACAAGGAATAAATCCCTAATATCTCCAAGATAAACATTTTCTCGCCCGGCAACAGGCCCTGCCGTTTCCCTACTTAGCTCGACCATTCTCACGCCTTTGGCGAAGACAGGGATGAAGTGGGCTCAGGCTCCTCGTTCCATCCTTTTGCTGCCGCGACTATGACCAAACTTAGTCCCAGGAACGAGCCCTAGGGCCTAGAGTTATGGGAGCACGGTAGCTTAAGGAAAAGAACGAGGTTTCGCATACCTCAGTTCATAATTGAATGCATGATAAGGGATAAAGAACTTATCTAAAGCTGCAGCCCCCGGCAACCCTGGTCTGCCGTGGGCGAATCTTCGCCCTTGTAGCCCCCGGCAACACTGGCTCACCGGGGCCTAGGTGCTGGTCTGTTCTTCTTTCCTTTCCCCAAGTGGCTTCGGCAAGGATGTCTGCGCATCCTGTGAACCAAAGAAGACAGAGGAAAGACAAAGACTCGACCTCTAAGCTAGGGGTTAGCCGCCGCTAAGCACTATCAACCCTAACCAAGGACGAGACTCGACTCAGCATGCATGCTATAACTTAGGGCGCCAGCGCTTCATTTATTTATGCTCAGGGTCTGCGCCTGGCTTTGTACAAAGGGTTACATGCCTTGCCGACAAGGCTTGTACAAAAGGGTGGCTTGCCGGGGGGCCCGGCAAGCCGCGCCTTATGGGTAAAACTTGCGAAGATGCTCAATGTTCCAGGAATTGCTCACCGGAATGGCATTTTTGGTCTCCAGGCGGACTGCGCCGGGCCTGGTGACTCGTATTACCCGATAAGGGCCTTCCCACTTCGGCGTCAACTTGTTCGTATTCCTGGCCGATTGAACGCGCCGGAGAACAAGGTCGCCTTCCTCAAAGCTTCGGGCACGGACCTTGCGGCTATGGTAGCGGCGGAAGGCTTGCTGGTAGCGTGCTGCTCTCACAGCCGCTCGTAGAAAATCTTCTTCAAGGAGCGTTGCGTCCTCTTGCCGCAGTTGCTCTTGCTCAAGCTCATCATAAGCGAGCACTCGAGGTGACCCGTATATGAGTTAAGTGGGGAGAACTGCTTCTGCCCCGTATATCAGGGCAAAGGGCATCTGGCCGGTGGCTCGATTTGGCGTCGTTCTGATCGACCAAAGAACCGCCGGCAACTCATCGATCTAGCGCCTCCCGCTCTTGTGCAGCCTGTCAAAGGTCTTTGTCCTTAATCCTCGCAACACTTCAGCGTTTGCCCTCTCAGCTTGACCATTGCTCTGGGGGTGAGCAACGGAAGCGAAACAGGCCTTGCTGCCGAGGTACTGGGTATATTGCATGAAGGTGCGGCTTGTAAACTGCGTGCCGTTATCGGTGATGATCCTGTTGGGTACACCAAAACGACACACTAGTCCCTTGAAGAACTTGGCGGCTGACTGAGCTGTAACCTTCCTGACTGCCTCCACCTCTGGCCACTTTGTGAACTTGTCGATTGCAACGTACAAGTACTCAAAGCCCCCGACGGCGCGGGGGAAAGAGCCCAGTATGTCGAGCCCCCAGACCAAGAAGGGCCAGGAGAGAGGAATGGTTTGAAGGGCTTGAGCTGGCTGATGAAGTTTCTTCGAATGGAACTGGCACGCTTCACACTTGGTGACCAGTGCCGTCGCATCCTCGAGGGCAGTGGGCCAGAGGAAGCCTTGCCGGAATGCCTTGCCGGCAAGGGTTCTTGACCCTATGTGGGATCCACATATGCCTCCATGTATCTCTGCCAACAGCTCCAGTCCTTCCTCTCGAGGGATGCACTTCAATTTCACGCCGTTTGGTCTCCTTCTATACAGGACGTCATCGACGAACTGGTACATAGCAGACCGACGGGCTACTTTCTCCGCTTCTTCCTGCTCCTCAGGAAGTTCCCCAGTCTGGAGGAATCGGACGGTATGCTGCGCCCACGCTGGAGCCTGGGGCTCGACGGCGAGGACCAAAGGAATTTCCTCCGCCAAGAGAGCGACTATCTCAACAGCAAAAGCTTGACGCTCTGCCGGAGCTAGCCGTCCTGTGGCGGGCTCTGTGTCTCAGGCAACATCCTTGCCGGCGGCTCCGGGGAGCTCGGCGGGAAAGTACTTGCCGGGCCCTGATTTCCTTCTCTTGTTCTGCTCTGTTGATGGATCAACGGATGGCTGAGAAAGCTGAAGCACAAAGGTACCTGGTTCCACGGGTAGCTTGAGGGCAGCGCGCTTTGACAGGTAATCGGCGATGTCATTCTCTGCTCGGGGAACGTGCTCCGCCTGTATACCATCAAAGCGCTCTTCCAACTTTCTCACTTCATCGATGTAGGCCTTCATCAACAGGCTCTGGTAATCCTTGTTGACTTGTTTGACGACAAGCTGCGAGTCGCCCCTGACAATGAGCTTCTTGATTCCGAGGTCTGCCGCGATCCTAAGACCGGCAAGCAGCCCCTCGTACTCAGCAGTGTTGTTTGTTGATACCTCCATGGGAAAGTGCATCTGGACCACGTACTTGAGGTGCTCTCCAGTGGGCGCGACCAGCAGTACGCCAGCCCCGGCGCCCTGCAAGGAGAAAGCTCCATCAAAGTACATGATCCAGTTGCAACTCGCCTCTTTGCCAGGGAGAGCTGTTTCCTGGACTTCTTCATCAGGCGTTGCGGTCCATTCTGCGATGAACTCTGCCAGGACTCGGCTCTGGATCGTCGAGGTACTTTCAAACTTGAGGCCAAAGCTGGACAGCTCTAGTGCCCACTCTACAATCCTTCCCGTTGCATCTGGATTGTGCAATATCCCTTGTAGAGGGAGGCGAGTGACTACAGTGATCTCATGCGCCTGGAAGTAGTGACGCAGCTTCCTCGAGGCCATAAGAAGGCCGAAGAGCAATTTCTGCATACCGGAGTACTTTGATCTAGCCCCCTGCAAGAGGGAGCTAACAAAGTAGACCGGGTGCTGCATCATTTTCTTCTTCGGCTGCACTCCAACTGGTTGTGTCGTCCCTGCACCGGTGGCATCTGATAACCCTCAACCGTAAGGGATCGAGATAGTCTTCGCGGGTAAGAATAACCCAATTTATTGATTCGACACACGAGGAGCCAAAGAGTATTTATAAGCTTTAACAGTTGAGTTGTCAATTCAACCGCACCTGAAATATACTAACTTGCAACAAAAGATAAGTGGTAACAGTGATATGATAGTGATGATAGTAATAGTAAAAGTAAACAGCAAAAGTAAATAGCAGTAGTAAATGGCAAAAGTAGCAACTAGTGACAAGCAAGGTTTAAAATACTGTAGGCTAGGGAGATGGATGGTTGGGCGTTGCATGGATGAGATAGTTTCTAACTCGGGGCACGGCACACAGAAAAGTAATGATCATCTAGGAAAATATCAAACATTAGGCATGTATCCCGTAGGTAGTTGTACGTGCTTGCAATAAGAACATGCACAACATCTTTTGTCCTACCATCCCGCTACGAACGGGGCCAAAAGGAACTAATGGATAATAAGGTGCTCCTGTCAAAGAGCACCGGAACAAAGCAATGAACTCAATGGATACATGTAATCCTCAAACTACGGACCACCCCCTTTGGTGTCCCAAGCTGCCACTTTTGGGATCGCCGGTTCCGAACCGTAACAGGTGCATACAACTCATAGATAGGATCAAGAACACAAATATATTCATGCAAACACATATGGTTCAGATCTGAAATCATGGCACTCGGGCCCTAAGTGTCAAGCATTAAGAATAACAAGTTGTAGCAAAGATGATAAACACCATACTAGATGATAGGCAACATGCCCCCAACAATCTGACGAACTATTACATGATCTAACTCATCCAATCCCTACCATCCCCTTCGCCTACAGCAAGGGAATTACTCACACATGAAGGAGGAAGTCATGGAGGGATGATGGAGTGGTGATGATGATGACGATGGCGACGATCTCCCCTCTCCGGAGGCCAAATCAGCCTCCAGATTAGCCCTCCCGAAGAAGAACAGAGGGTGGCGGCGGCTCCGCGACGAAAAACAGCGAAAGGACTTCCGATCTGGGATTTCTGCGTCAGAGGAAAAAATACGGGCTAAAGTAGGGCACCAGGGGGTGTGGGCCCCACCCAGGCGCCCCCCCGGCGCGGCCCAGGGGGGGGGGGGCGCCCACAGGGCGCCTGGGCACCCCCTGGCCCCCCTCTGGCCCCACTTCTGACACCTGGTTTCTTCGGGTGCGTGGATTTTCTGTGAATTTTCGTGGATTTTTCTGAGATAGTTAAAAATCCGTTTTCCTGCACACAAATAAAACATACAGGCAGCTAGGCTGAAAACAGCGTCAGTCCGGGTTAGTTTAGTCCAAATCATGCAAGAATGAGGTCAAAATAATATCAAAAGTGTTTGGAAAAGTAGATACGTTTGAGACGTATCAACTCCCCCAAGCTTAGCATATTGCTTGTCCTCAAGCAATTCAGTTCAACGAACTGGACGCGACAAAGAAAACTTTGACAAAATCTTTTGCTTCATTAGATGTATATAAGCATGTACTACGAAAAGAGTTTAGCGAGTATTAAAACAGTACTTATGAGAACAATGCAAGGAGCAATCCTTCTTTCAAGTGACCAGTCACAAATAATTAAGAGTAAACAATATATTACTGAAAATCAAGACAAGATCACATTGCACATAGCTTGAGCATATTAAGGTGGTATCTCGCTAGCCTCCATGAGTGAAGCAAAACATAAATGCAGAGACTCCTCCAGAGTTTTAAAGGAGACTAGAACTAAGAATTTCAGAATAAATCATATCACAAATATGAAGAAGACAATGTAATACTTTGGGACAATGCACATTACACTCAGAATGACAATTATGCTCTCCTAGTCAGTGCTTTGAAGAAGGAAGATGAGACTCTCGAACCGTGGCTTTTATTGGCAAAGTTGAAAACCCATGATCGGAAACAAAAACTAAACATGTACCAGAGCTCTTGGTTTTAAAAACAGAAGTAAATGTGTTTTTGAGAGGTGCATATTTCGTCAACGAATGCTAGCAGATAACTCAATCACTTTTTTAAGCCAGACAAGTCTCGAGGAACGGCTCCCGCATGAGGACGATCACATCCTCTTAATCTCCTTTGTTTATCACTGCCAAAGTTTTCTGATTTCTCATGAACAAAGCGTGAAGGAGGGTTCGTTGTTATATTATCTTTTCGAGCCGGGCGCACTCAATGCCAGTTCCTTTTCATATTAGGGGTTCGCACATTATACATGCAATCCAGGGGTGAAACTTGTCCAACTTAAAGAGATCATGAATTAACTACTACTTCCTCATGAGCTAAAACATAGGCACAAAAAGAGAAATGCTTTTGATTAATTTCGAGATGGTACATGAAAGTCTTTGTTAAGAATGGCAGGTAAATACCATGTATAGGGAGGTATAGTGGACTCACATGGCATAACAGGTTTAAAGGTTTTGGATGCACAAGCAGTCATTCCGCTTAGTACGGGTGGATGTTTAGCAAAAGACTGGGAAGCGACCAACTAGAGAGCAATAACGGTCATAATCATGCAGAGCGACAAAGCAACATTGAATCGGGCATGAAAGTGATATAACTATTCTAAAACTCAAAGATCATCAAGGCAAAGTAGACTTTTTAGTCTTAAACATGTATAAGCATGTGCCAAGTCAATCCAAAAATTCTCTAAAGGGAAATACCACCTTAGTATACGAGACTATGAACAGTGCGATGCATGTAGATCATTTCAATAACACATTATATACTCTAGTTATTGGAGACTAGCCACAAGGAAAGCATGAACCACTGGAAGAGCATTGTAAACATAGCACTATGTCGCTACAAGCTGGTCTCTAGATCATAAGTACAGGCATATGTACAAAAGTAGAAACAATAAGAGTTCATACCGGTCTTCCTTGTTGCTTCCTTTCAGTCGATCTTCGTCATTACTGCTTGTCACTTGCACGATCGAACGTAGGAAATATAATCAAATGCCATCACGGACTCGAGCTGATATCTGAAAACAAAGCAAACTAAAGAGAGAAAGGAAATCTTTTTGGGTTTTTTTCAAGAGTTGAATAAAAAACAGAAGAAAGAGAAAATCTTTTTGTTGTTTTTGCAAATAGAGGAATAAAGAAGAATGGGTAAAAACTTCGAAAAGATCAAAGTGAATAAGGCGGATAATACAATGAAAAAGTGAGAAGGGCACGTACTCCCCCAAGCTTAGGCTTTTGGCCTAAGTTGGTAGCAGCTACTGCCCCCAGGAGCCTCCTGCTCTAGGGGTATGGTGGTGAGACCAAGGGTCGTAGAAGGATGATGGCGCGTACACCGAACTCCTCGGAGTCTCCCACGAGGAAGGTTCCGAGCGCCAAACAGAGGAAGACCCTTCACCAAACTCGGTGGCGGTCTCATCCTGAAAATGTGGTATCTCACCGTGCCTCTCCTCGTCGGGCACAACCCCCTCCATGGGGTTATGGAACTGATGCTGGACCATGAACTCGTCGAACTGGACAACATCAAAGGACCATCCGTTCCTGCGAGAATAATCAAACAAAATAGGTGCAGGTAGACGGATCTCGCGTTCCGCGGTAGTTCCGAAACGCAAGATATAAACAAGGTTATCAAGTTCAGAACCCATGGTAACAAACTTATGCCTTTTCATAGCAGCAAGATCAAAGCTTAAATAAGTAAAAGGAGTATCATCAGGGTGTGGGGTGCCTCCAAGATGCTCTAAGATAAGCGTGGCATAAATGCCACCATATAAGTCCCCCTTGTTACCGTTCATAGCAAGGCATCGAGCAATTAAGGTACCAATATTATAATCAGACCTCCCTGAGAGGGCTGCTGCCAGGATAGCAATATCCGGAGCAGAAATGCTGCTCGTGTTGTCACGAGCTAACACCCCTCTAGCAATATAATATGCAAAATACCTGAGGTGAGGAAACAAGATACTAGAGATCTTCGACCGATGAATATCCCTCGTACCCATGCTGCAGAGAGAGTTGATGACGGTTTTCAGCTCGGAGGGCTGAGTGGCCATCCTTGCCGTCCTCCCAACGTTCGGCACACCTATTACTTCACAAAAATTTCCCAAAGTCATGGTGATAAGATCATTATAAATTTTAAACTCAATAGCACCTGATTCAGGATTATATCTAAAACTGTTAATGAAAATGGAGGTGAGTTTTTGATACTGAGTAACACGGCTGGTGACGAGCCGTGTCAAACCTGCATTAGCACAAAGATTATAAAACTCATCCTTGATTCCCGCAGCTTCCATGAATACGTCACATGGATATGTCATCGCACGTGCTGGACTTGTGTCTTCCAACAACTCCAGGGGCACATGATCCTCATTATAGCTCACCCTGGCAGTCGTTGGTGAAGCTGCGGCCCTAGTGACTCGATCGGAGTGTGCGGGCCTCCTCCTCTCAAGCCATCCTTTTGCCCTTCCTAACAAACTCATTTCTGAATTTTTTTTACAATTCACAAAAACGAGGATTAAAACAAAGTGAGCTAAGGCAAACTACTCAACTTACTTGCCCAAGGCATAAACTTGCATCAAAACTTGGAAAACAACTTTCTACACATGCATGCAAGCTCATCTCTACAGCACCAAGAACTACTAAATACTCACAAATGAGGCCACCAATCAAAAATCTAATTGGAGGGGTAGAGGAGTCACATACCAGGGAGTATTTGCTCAAAATTTCAGCTCAAATGATGGGCTGTAGAGAGAGATCGAAGAATCGCCCCCAAGAACAGCAAGAACAAGAAGAACACGACCAGAACTCGGGTTTCTGGAAAAAGAGGAAGAGAGGGGAAGAAGAAGTACCTCGAGGGGGGTCCCGTGGGCCCCAGGCGCCCTATGGGCGCGGCCAGGGGCTGGGCCGCGCCAGCTGGCCGCCTGGGCCACTGGTGGCCCCCCCTGGCTGGCCCCAGGACTTTCCGGGTCTCTCCCGTTGTGGAAATTTTTAATATAATTTTTCTGGAATTTTTCTGAAAACTTCACTGTTGAAAATTTTTCGAAGTTCAAAAAGCTGCGAAACTCTCTGAAAACTTGAAGTAGTTAGTAGTATTGTGAAGCTTCAAAAACATAGATACTTGGTACAACAAGTATGACAACACTAAAAACAAATGAAAACATAGGAAGCTCAACTTTTTATCCATATAAAACACGTTTACTAGTAAGGTTGATCAAGTCTTACCAACAAACAAGCGATATATAGATCAAAAAGTATCACCTCCTACAAAGTAATCACTGAACTTTTACCTTGATGGACATTGTCCCTACCATGATAGTTTTGTATTTGTGAGGCACATGTAGTGGACAGTCCCATTCTCCAATTTTCACGGTCTCGATATTCTCTATAGAGTTGAGGGCATGCCTCCTGTCGGTCTTCTTCAGAAAATATACCGTGTGTTCTTTATCATTCACATGAAAGGTAACCTTCCCTTTGTTGCAATCAATAATAGCACCTGCGGTGTTAAGGAAAGGTCTACCAAGAATAATGGACATGCTCCCATCCTCGGGCATGTCAGGCACAACAAAATCAGTAAGAATTAAACAATTAGCAACTTCAACTGGAACATCCTCACAAATACCTAACGAAACAGCGGTTGACTTGTCAGCCATCTGAAGGGATATATCTGTAGGAATTAGTTTCTCTAAACAAAGCCTCTCGTAAAGAGAGAGAGGCATAACACTCACTCCCGCTCCAAGATCACATAAAGCAGTTTTGACATAATTATTCTTTATGGAGCAAGGGATGGTGGGTATACCTGGATCACCGAGCTTCTCAGGAATCTTTCCACTGAAAGAATAGTTAGCAAGCATAGTAGATATTGCATCATTAGGAACTTTTCTTTTGTTAGTGACAATATCTTTCATATATTTTGAATAAGGGAGTAACTTAATAGCATCAGTCAAAGGAATTTGAAGAAAAAGAGGTGTAATCCATTCACAAAACTTATTGTAATGCTCTTCTTCTTTAGATTTGATGGACTTACCTGGAAAGGGCATGGGTTTCTGTACCCATGGTTCTTTCTCCTTCCCATGTTTTCTTGCGATGAAGTCTTCTTTAGTGTACCTCTTACGTTTGTCAGGTGCTTCTTCTTCTCGAACTTCAGGTGGATCATTCTTCTCATTATCATTACCTGCAGGTTCAGCACCGTCTTCAGTCTCAGCATCGGAAATAGATACACTGTTGGGATCAATAGCTGGCTCTTCATCTGCAATAGGATCATTAGAATTGTCAGTCTCTTTATGTTTCTTCTACTTATTTGGAGAGACAACAATTTCTTCTTCCTGCATTTGAGAATCTTGCTCGATTCTCTTCGGATGTCCCTCTGGATAAAGAGGGTCTTGAGTACTAGTTCCTCCTCGGGTCTTAATCCCAAAGCCTGCAATTTATCTTGTTTGGCATTGTTAGCAAGCAAATCTCTTTGCACATTAGAAATTTGATCAAGCTGAGTTTGAACCATATGAAAATGCTTCACAAGACATTGAACATCATTAACTGTTCTATCTAAAACACCAAGCAACTTTTTGATAGCAAGGGAATTATCATGCAACTGACTTTCTATCCTTTTATTAAAATGATTCTGTTTCATAATAAAATTATCAAACTCATCTAAACATTGATCAGGAGGCTTACCGTGAGGGATGTCACTTGCGTTGAAATCTAAAAGAGAGTGTACCTCTACCATAGGAGGGTGAGTGGTAGGCTCACACAGCTTCTCAATAGGGGGTAGATTCTTCACGTCTTCAGCTTTAATACCTTTCTCTTTAATAGACTTCTTTGCTTCTCGCATATCCTCGGGGCTTAGAACAAACATGCCCCTCTTCTTTGTTGGTGGAGGTGGTTCAGGGACGGACCAATCTTCATGGTTTTTGGCAATCCTGCCCATTAATTCTTCCGCGTCGTCCGGTGTTCTTTTCCTGAAAACACAACCAGCACAACTGTCCAGATAGGACCTAGATTCATCAGTTAGACCAGCATAGAATATATCAATTAATTCATTCTTAGGAACTCCATGTCCTGGTCTAGCCTGAATCAAACCGCAGTACCTCCCCCAAGCTTTAGGGAGGGACTCATCCTGCAACTGTTTAAAATTATAAATTCTTTGTAAAGCAGCATGTTGCATATGAGCAGGAAAGTATTTATCAACAAAAGAGTGAGCTAAGTCCTGAGGACTCTTAATAGAACCGCATGGGAGTGAATCATACCATGCTTTAGCACCTTCCTTCAAGGAGAAAGGAAGAAGCTTGGTCACATAAAAGTAGCGTATCTTCTCATCGGTGGTAAACATGCTACCTAGTTCACCAAGTTTAGTTAGGTGTGCAATAGCATCATCATTTTCTCTGCCATAAAAGGGGTCAGCTTCAACCATAGGTATAAGTGAAAGATCAACAGAGAAATCAAAGTCAGGATCATCAATGCATATAGGAGATGTAGCAAACTCAGGATTAGGAACGGTTTTGTTTTTCAAAGAGTGTTTTTCAAATATTTTCTTAATAGATTCAGGGTCAGAGCCGGCAAACTCTGTCAGTTCCCTGCATAAATCTTCATCAAGTATATAGTAATCATCATCAAGAAGCCTCTCCTGGAGTTTACTCAAATCAGGAAAATCATAAGTTTCACCAATGGGGTAGCGAGTAACAGGAAGTTCAATTCCATATTTTTCAGCAGCAGCAATAATTTGTTTCTCAAGAGCATAACCAAGCGAACTAATATCATCATCAAAAGTAGTAGAAGCATCATCAAGAGTATCAGACATAGTAACAGATTCAGTAGGAGCATCATGTGGTGGTGGTGAGGCAAACTTACTCATAAAAGAAGGTGAATCAAGCGTAGCACTAGTGCTTAGATCAGTACCTCTTCTTGTAGTGGATCGTAAGATCGGAACCTTGGGGTCACCTTTCTTACCCATAGTGAATAAAGTGCAGCAGGTAGGATACCTCAAGTAGACTTGTAAATATTGCTATGCACCCCGGCAACGGCGCCAGAAAACGGTACTTGATAACCCTCAACCGTAAGGGATCGAGATAGTCTTCGCGGGTAAGAATAACCCAATTTATTGATTCGACACACGGGGAGCCAAAGAGTATTTATAAGCTTTAACAGTTGAGTTGTCAATTCAACCGCACCTGAAATATACTAACTTGCAACAAAAGATAAGTGGTAACAGTGATATGATAGTGATGATAGTAATAGTAAAAGTAAACAGCAAAAGTAAATAGCAGTAGTAAATGGCAAAAGTAGCAACTAGTGACAAGCAAGGTTTAAAATACTGTAGGCTAGGGAGATGGATGGTTGGGCGTTGCATGGATGAGATAGTTTCTAACTCGGGGCACGGCACACGGAAAAGTAATGATCATCTAGGAAAATATCAAACATTAGGCATGTATCCCGTAGGTAGTTGTACGTGCTTGCAATAAGAACTTGCACAACATCTTTTGTCCTACCATCCCGCTACGAACGGGGCCAAAAGGAACTAATGGATATTAAGGTGCTCCTGTCAAAGAGCACCGGAACAAAGCAATGAACTCAATGGATACATGTAATCCTCAAACTACGGACCATCCCCTTTGGTGTCCCAAGCTGTCACTTTTGGGATCGCCGGTTCCGAACCGTAACAGGTGCATACAACTCATAGATAGGATCAAGAACACAAATATATTCATGAAAACACATATGGTTCAGATCTGAAATCATGGCACTC
>LR738713.1:681854461-681911701 GCA_902687465.1 Secale cereale
TTTGGTGTCCCAAGCTGTCACTTTTGGGATCGCCGGTTCCGAACCGTAACAGGTGCATACAACTCATAGATAGGATCAAGAACACAAATATATTCATGCAAACACATATGGTTCAGATCTGAAATCATGGCACTCGGGCCCTAAGTGTCAAGCATTAAGAATAACAAGTTGTAGCAAAGATGATAAACACCATACTAGATGATAGGCAACATGCCCCCAACAATCTGACGAACTATTACATGATCTAACTCATCCAATCCCTACCATCCCCTTCGCCTACAGCAAGGGAATTACTCACACATGAAGGGGGAAGTCATGGAGGGATGATGGAGTGGTGATGATGATGACGATGGCGACGATCTCCCCTCTCCGGAGGCCAAATCAGCCTCCAGATTAGCCCTCCCGAAGAAGAACAGAGGGTGGCGGCGGCTCCGCGACGAAAAACAGTGAAAGGACTTCCGATCTGGGATTTCTGCGTCGGAGGAAAAAATATGGACTAAAGTAGGGCACCAGGGGGTGTGGGCCCCACCCAGGCGCCCCCCGGCGCGGCCCAGGGGGGGGGGGCGCCCACAGGGCGCCTGGGCACCCCCTGGCCCCCCTCTGGCCCCACTTCTGACACCTGGTTTCTTCGGGTGCGTGGATTTTCTGTGAATTTTCGTGGATTTTTCTGAGATAGTTAAAAATCCGTTTTCCTGCACACAAATAAAACATACAGGCAGCTCTGCTGAAAACAGCGTCAGTCCGGGTTAGTTTAGTCCAAATCATGCAAGAATGAGGTCAAAACAATATCAAAAGTGTTTGGAAAAGTAGATACGTTTGAGACGTATCAGCATCAGGCTATGTTGCTGCTATCACCTCATCATCAATTTCTCTCTGTGCCACTAGTGTGGCGCTGACCACCTGGTTTGTTGCCGCTAAGTATAGCAGCAACGGTTCTTGTGGTCTAGGCGCAACTAGTATTGGCGTGGAGGAAAGATACCTCTTCAGGTCTTGTAATGCTGCTTCAGCTTCTGGCGTCCATTCCATTGGGCCCGCCTTTTTCAGAATCTTGAAAAAGGGAAGGGCGCGCTCGGCAGACTTGGAAATGAATCTGCTCATGGCGGCAACGCAGCCAGCAAGCCGACGCACATCCTTGAACCATTTGGGTGCTTCAATCTGCTCTATAGCTTTGATCTTGTCCGGATTAGCTTCTATCCCACGCTGCGACACAAAGAACCCGAGAAGCTTGCTAGACGGGACGCCGAAGACGCACTTCTCAGGGTTCAGCTTGAGGTTGATCTTGCGTAGGTTTACAAATGTTTCTTGAAAATCCGGTACAAGGGTTGCCCTGTTCTTGGATTTGACCACTATATCATCCATATAAGCCTCCATATTTCTATGGAGCTGGGGTTCAAAACCAATCTGGACTGCCCTTGCAAACGTCGAGCCAGCACTCTTCAACCCGAAAGGCATTCGTACGAAACAATACGTACCACATGGGGTGATGAACACTGTCTTCTCTTCGTCTTCTATTGTCATGAAGATCTGGTGGTAGCCGGAGTAGGCATCGAGGAATGACAGCAGGTCACACCCTGCCGTGGAGTCAACAATCTGGTCTATGCGCGGCAACGGGAAGGGGTCCTCGGGACAAGCTTTATTGATATCTGTGTAATCAATACACAACCTCCACTTCCCATTCGCCTTACGCACTACCACTGGATTGGCCAACCACGTTGGATGGAGCACTCCTCTTACCAAACCCGGAGCTTCCAGTTTCCGGATCTCCTCAGTGATGAACTCTTGCCGATCCAAAGCTTACTTTCTGACCTTCTGCTTGACGGGCCGCGCATGAGGACAGACATGAAGGTGGTGCTCAATCACCTCCCTGGGAACGCCGGGGATGTCGGATGCTTGCCAGGCAAACACGTCGACATTCGCCCGCAGGAAGGTGACGAGCGCGTCTTCCTATTTGTTGTCAAGGGCGGAGCTTATGGTGAAAGCCCCTCCCGTGCCGTCCTCCTTGACAGAAACCTTCTTGGTTCCCGGCGGTGTGGCCCTGGATCTCTTGTTTCTGCCGGTGGAGCTCTCTGGCACGTCCTCGACGGGAGCGCGACACTCCGAAGAGGTGCGCTTGCCGGAGTGGGTGTCCGAGGTCTCACCGGTCTTCTTCTTTCCGGTGGAGCTCTTTGGCGCGTCCTCGACGGGAGCACAACACTCCGAATAGATGCGCTTGCCGGAGTGGGCGCCCGAGGTCTCACCGGTCTTCTTCCTCTTTCCTTCCGGGGTTCCAGCGGCAGGAGCAAGTGCCCTCATAGCGGCAGCTGCTGCAACCGCTTGCTGGTACAATTGGTCAGCGCAAATCAGCGCATCCTTCTTATCGGAGGGGATGGTGATGATCTTCACAGGCCCTGGCATCTTCAGGGTGTTGTAGGAGTAGTGTGAAACTGCCATGAACTTGGCCAGCGCTGGGCGGCCAAGGATCCCGTTGTAGGACAAGGGGATCTTGGCAACATCAAACACAATCCTCTCTGTCCTATAGTTCAGATCACTTCCAAAAGTCACGGGCAGCGTGACTTTCCCCTTCGGTTGACTTCTCCCTGGGTTGACCCCCTGAAACGTGCCCGTCTCTTCGAGGTCTCCATTAGGAACTTGCAGCTTCTCGATCACGGTTGGCGAGAGTAGGTTCAGACCGGCCCCGCCATCGACTAGCATCTTTGTCACCTTGAGGTTGCATATTGTCGGTGAAGCCAACAATGGCAAGCACCCGACTGCAGTAGTGCGATCAGGGTAATCCACGGCGTCAAAGATGATAGGTGTGCTGGACCATTTCAGCGGCTTTTGGGCACCGGACGATGGCTCCGCCGCAATAATCTCACGCGCCCACTGTTTAAGTTGGCGGTGAGAAGTATGCAGCGAGGCGCCACAATCGACGCACATGGCGTTCGTAGCCTTCTGAAACTCTTGGCCGCCGGACTCGTCGTCCTCTTCATGATCATCGTCTTCAGGCCTTCTGTCGCGGCCCCGGGCGGGCCTTTCCTGCTGTTTCTCCTTACCGCGACGGCCTGCTTGGCCATCACTCTTCTTGCCGGATCCCTCAGCGCTGTCTTGGCCCTTCTCCTTGTCCCGCCTCTCGTATTCAGCCCTTTGCTTCTCAGCAAGGAGCTCAACCTGGTGGCAGTCCTGGAGATCATGGCCTTTGGTGCGATGGATCTTGCAGTATCACTTGCCGGAGTTTCCTGGCTTCTCGGCAGCCGCCAAGGCCCGGCAGGCGACGCACCCAGCAATCTCCTTGCCGGGGTCACCCGCCCTGGTTTTCTTGGCGGAGCCGGCGTCATCAGACCCCTCGACGGCAAGTACGGCTTTACCCTTGCGCTTCCTGTTGCGGTGCCGGCCCTTCTTCGCTGGGGCGGCAGTATCCTCGTCTGAAGAGTCGGTATCCGCACCGATGCCTTCGCCGGGGTACTTCCTTCCCTCTTCAGCCCGGGCACATCTGTCGGCAAGAACATAGAGTTCCGCCACATCCTTCACCTTGGTCATCGCCAGTTCTTCGCGCATCTTGCGGTTGCGCACGTTCTGGTGGAACGCGCTGATGATGGCGGCAGGGTGAACATCGGGGATATTGTACTGTACCCGGCTGAATCTCTTTATGTACTTGCGCAGACTCTCGCCTTCCTTCTGGGGTATGACATGCAGGTCACTTGCTTGGCCATGGGCTTGGTGGCCTCCGGTAAAGGCGCCAAAAAACTCATGGCACAAGTCAGACTAGGAGGAAATAGAGTCTACTCGCAAGTTCATCAACCACGACATGGCGTTAGGTTTAAGAGCCAACGAAAAGTAATTCGCAAGCACCTTATCGTCGCGGGCCCCGGCAGCTTGCATCGCGATGGTGTAGATGCTGAGGAACTCCGACGGGTGGGTCTTGCCATCGTACTTCTCGCCAACGTCAGGCTTGAAGGTGCGGTGAGAGGGCCACTGGAACTGCCGCAGCTCACGGGTAAAAGCTGGACAGCCTACCTCGTAAGGTAGACCTCTAGGGCTCTCCGGTGCTGGGCGGTCCGCAGCAGGTCCCGTTCGCCTGTCTGACTGGTGGCGCGCTCCGCGCCGGCGCTCGATGGTGGTTCGAGCGTCTTCATGAGCTCGCTCCTGAAGAACTCGACGCTGGTCGCCGTGGGTCCGCGGGTTGGACGACGCGATGGAGATGGCGTCGCCCGCGACGTCCCGGCGAGTCGACACACGTGGTATCGGGCGAGGAGGAGGCGAATGCACCGTAGCCACGGCGCTGCCAGTCCTCCTTCCACCGGTGCGTGGGACTCCATCGGAGCGTCGACCTGGGAGCTCTGCTGGATTTGGTTCATCCTTGTTGGCGACTACGACAAGGCTTCGGATGGTGGCTCTCCATTCGTCGAGTTTCCCCGTAACGTGAGGAAAATCGAGGAGCAACTGCGCGCGTGCCAGGGCTTCGGCTGGGGTCAATGGTAGCGAAACCTGCACGGATCGCGACGCGCTTCGACCCCTGATCGTGTCAGGAGGAGCCCCATCATGATTCCGCGGTCGCATACCGTCTCCACCAGTGCCTCGGCGGGTGGGCAGGTCTTCTACGTCCCGGGAGTGGCGCTCGGGGCTCTTCCCATGGCAACGCCCGGGATCTTCGGGGTGACGACGCCGTTCGTCGCGCGCTGCTTTAGAAGAGCGCGCTGTTGGTGCCGGCGTGGGAGTTCTGGAGGTCCTTGCGTCGCCTTCGGGTGATGCGGCAGCGACCTTGGAAGGCCCCGCACCACCCGCGGAGGGCCGGGCTCCATCTTTGGAACTGGCGGTGTGTGGCCCGTTACCAGGCGCACAAACATCGCCACCTCCCAAACTCCGGCTGCTGGGACGGCGTTGGTGTTCGCGAGCAGCGCCCCGGGTTCTTTCCGCGATAGGTCCGCTACTCGCCCGCGTCGGGACGGGCTGTCCGGCTTCCGACTGGCCAACCGACACCGTCGTCTTCTTCTTGGGCGCCATGACGATGGAGAAGCGTCGAGCTGACTGCTAAAGCCGATTCTCACAACTGCACCCCCTACCTGGCGCGCCAAAGAAGTCGGTGTATTTGGATCGACACCTATGGGATCACGAGAATCCCTACTACGGTTGCGAGGCACGGGGTTGAGAGAAGAGCAGATCTAATAGTCAGGACATGGTTCCTTTACCCATGTTCGAGCCGCAAAGATGCGTAAAACCCTACTCCTGCTTTGGTGGATTATATGTTTGTGTTATTTAGCTAGTGAGGAGCTCCAAAAGAGTCGTGGGGAGTTCTAAAAAGCCGAATTCCCCTCCTGGTCGCCTCGGGCCTCCTTTTATAGGATAAAGGGGTTGCCACAGTGGCACACAGGAGGTGGAAAGGGTACAATGATGCGAGGTTATCCCTTGCATTACAGGACAAGGCGCATTTAATGCGCTTAGCATAGGTGTCCTTGCTTTATCGGGAACGAGGGGAGACGTCCATCTTGTCCGTCGCCGCTCCTCCTCGTGTTGACACGTGCCCTGGCCAGCGGTGCCTGAGGTGCCATGTAGGCAGGCAGGCAGCTGAGGTGGCGCAACGGCGGGTCTCCACGAAGATATGCAAGTTGCCATGCAGGAGCCTGTCCAGCTGGTTGGGTCGGCAGCTGCCAGGGGCGGTGGAAATACAGTTGGTGCGGGCCTGATGGTGGCCCTACGGGTGTCCTCGGCAAGGGTCTTGCCGGGGCCCCGGCAAGGGTCTTGCCGTGGCGCCTGCTGTCATCCCCGGCAAGGTGCTTGCCGGAGGCCTTGTGGTCCTCCTTGGCTGGGATTCCGCCAAGGGTCGTCGTCTTCTTAGCTTGTATCTGACCTTGGATGTCTTCACAAAGATCTGCATGCCACCACGGGGATATCTCCCGAATCCTCGCCCCATGGGGGCGGTGGACTCAAGGGTGATCCGCTCCGTAGGCGTGGGGCGAGCTGCCGCGGCAAGGGTCTTGTCAGGGTTGCTGAAACTGGCTCCCGGCCAGGATCTTGCCGCTTCGTCCCTTTGCTCTTTGTGGTCTTGTTCCTGGCTTTGTTCCAGTCTCCCTCAAGCTTTGGTCTTGCCCCGGCTCACCTCCCTGGCCATGCTTGCTGTGGTGGTACCCGTGGCTCAGACTGCCCGTGCACAGTCATAGGGGTACAAAAAGTGTGCCCCTCTTTTTGTACACCGACACTGCGTTGCAGCAGGAGAAGCGGCGAGTTGCTGCCATGGCTGGTGACAGAGCTGCATTACAGCACGTGATGTGACGACAGCGTTGCTGCCACGCTGGCGGCAGAGCTGCGTTGCAGCAGGAGAGGCTATGATCTGCTGCCATTACCGACGCCGGAGCTGTGTTCTAGCAGCATCGCGTTGCAATGACGGGCGACGACGGAGCTGTGTTGCAACAAGTGAGCCGACGAAGACGCTGCTGCCACGGATAGCGGAGCTGCGTTGTAGCAGACACGGCTGCCAAGAGCGGTGTCGGTGCCGGAAGAGAAGGCACCGGAGTACTACAAGGGCAGTTCAACAGTAGCGGTGGCATTGCTCTAACGAAAGGAGAACGAAGCGGCAGGACAGGGAAGTTGTGTGTGCCCGAGGACACGGTTGACTAATCCAATGGCACTAGCGGCCTTGATCTGACGGTGGATAAGGCGGCTGATAACTAAAAGTTATAATCCGGTTGATTTGTAGCACGCGCCTTTAATTAGTCCCCACTGCAGGAAAAATAACAGCAGCTCCGATTCCCTCGGGACTTAAAGCTGTAGGTGGACGGGGAGACGTGGCCATAGTGATTCTTGATGGAAGTCAGCACTCGAGCGGCGGCTCGCCCGGTGTTCCCCTGACAACGGCGGTTTAAACGTGTCGGGTGCAGTGTAGCGGAGTGGAACCGGCGAATGGGTGGATCTGGGCCGACTCGAAGCTCGATGACAGAAGCGGTTTGTAGGAGGCGTGGCGAACCACGGCGGCGGCTCAATAGCGGCCGACGGCTTGCACGCCGCGGCAGGTGGAGGTAAGCAAAGGCGGAGGCACGGTGGACGGGCGCCGGGCTTAGCCGCGCCGGGCGATACGGGAGGACATCGCATGAGGCGCGCGGGCCAGAGGCCGGCATAGGTGGAAGCGGTAATGGAGTGGACCAGCAAACAGGAGACCCGGGACGAGGCGGGAAGGCATCAGTGACAAGGACGCGCCGGAGCGGGCGGCTCGTGGCCGCGGAAGCAGTTCCGGTGAAGCGAGTAGCGCCGGCTTGAGGGAGGTGTGAGGCAGACCTGGTGAGGCCGGTGAGGGCATCTCGCTGCATCTTGGCGGCTCCGGCTTGAAGATAAGGCCGTTGGTCGTAGAGGCGGGAGCGGCTTTGTCGAGCCTGCGGAAGTGGCAGTTCGCGGCGGCCGGCTCAGAGGCGGCGAGGCAGCAGTGTCCGAATCCATCTCCCCGTCCCTGTCCTAGTCCTGGTCGTTGACCAATCCATTTTTATCAGGTTTCTTGCTGGCCGTTTATGCACGTGTAACACTAGTAGTAGCACTACTACTCATCAATAGTAGTTGCAGGCTTTAGCAGACTAGTTTACAGAGCTGATTTCTGTGACAGCGCCCAATAGAATTTTTTGTTGATCTTGGTCGGATCAGCTACAACCCTAACTCGTCGGGATGTGACATCTCATGAGCTGGATAACGCTCGTATGTGTAACAGTAGCGCTGCACTCTTTGATGCATGAACGTGAACTCCTGTCTGGCTCGGTGGCGTGCCGCAACAGCAGCAGAAATCGAATCTCAACGGATTGCCAGTCGCGGCGCCGCACAACCCGCAACCCTAATCCTCTCGATATTTGCTTTTCCGACTGCTTGTCACCTTGCGCAAACGGATCCAAGTAATGGTCATGGCGGAGCACAGATCAACCCTTGTTTGCTGTGCACGCTGTCGTTGAAACTTTTTCCGATCTGGACCAAGGAACTTGAAGTTGATATAGATATTTTTGTGCCGGTTCTTCTTTAGCCGGTCAGTCACGAGCTTCTCGATCCCTGAGGAAGATCCCTCCAAGAACTCAACACCACCGTGCGCAAGTCCCACGATGGGCGCCAACTGTCGTGGAATCGTCACGGCAGATGTCCTAGTGTGAGGACTTAGTCGTGATGCCGCGCATCTATGTGGTAGCTTGAGAGGGGTTGAGCGGAATCGAGAGACGCAACGCAAGACAAGGATTTAGACAGCTTCGGGCCTCGGGAAACATCATCTGGTAATAGCCCTACATGCTGTTTGAGGCTAGATCTCATTATGGCCCTCATGGAGTCGCCGCATAAGCCGGCTCTCCTTATCGTGTCTAACCCTCGAGATTGTTTCTTTCTTACTTGTCCCTCTTTGGGGAGCCCTGCCCCTCCTTATATATGTTGAAGGGGCGGGTTACATGACTAGTCCTAGTAGGATTAGGATTACTCTATTACAAGTGGAGTCCTAGTCTTGCTTCCTTTGTAGGAGAATTTTCCTTGTGCTTTCCTCATAAACTAGCCCACTATTAACATAAACTGGCCTTCTATAAACCGCCTTCTGGGCCATCGTGTCTTGTCGTTCCTCTGGCCCACCCGCCGGGTCACCCATGAGTCGCCAAGTCCGGGCGGGTCACTTAGCGAGTCATCCAGTCTGGCAGGTCATTAGTGAGTCGCCAAGTCCGGCCGGGTTATACTTCCGGCCGGGTTACGCCGCGGGGTATATCCCCGACAGTCTTCGAGGAGATCTATTCGATGTAATCTTTTTGTGGTGTGTTTGTCGAAATCCGATGAATTCTGGGTTTATGATCAAGATTATCTACGAGAAATATTTGATTCTTTTCTGAAATCTTTTATGTATGATTATAATATCTTTGCAAGTCTCTTTGAATTATTGGTTTGGTTTGGCCTACTAGATCTATAGTTCTTGCAATGGGAGAAGTGCTTGGCTTTGGGTTCAATCTTGTGGTGTCATTTCCCAGTGACAGCAGGGGAAGCAAGGCACGTATTATATTGTTGCCATGGAGGATAAAAAGATGGGGTTTATATCATATTGCTTGAGTTTATCCCTCTACATCATGTCATCTTGCTTAAAGCATTACTCTGTTCTTATGAACTTAATACTCTAGATGCATGCTGGATAGCGGTCGATGTGTGGAGTAATATTAGTAAATGCAGAATTGTTTTGGTCTACTTGTCACGGTCGTGATGCCTATATATAGTGATCATGCCTAGATATTCTCATAACTATTCACTTTTCTATCAATTGCTCGATAATAATTTGTTCACCCACCGTAAAATTCTGTTATCATGAGAGAAGCCACTAGTGAAACCTATGGCCCCCGGGTCTATTCTCAACCTATTAATCTCCAATCTACTTTACTTTACTTTATTTACTTTCTATTCTTATATCCAAAAATACCAAAAATATCACACTATCCTGTGTATCAGATCTCACTTTCGTAAGTGACCGTAAAGGGATTGACAACCCCTTATCGCGTTGTCTGCGAAGTTCTTATTTGTTTGTGCAGGTGCGAGGGACTAGCGCGTGGTCTCCTACTGGATTGATACCTTGGTCCTCAAAAACTGAGGGAAATACTTACGCTACTGTGCTGCATCACCATTTCCTCTTCGAGGGAATACAACGCAAGCTCGAGAAGTAGCAGAATGGTACTTGGAAACCAGCAGGGAGAGTGGGGTCAATAGTTTGATGGCCAAAATGAAAGATGTGCACGACCTATTTGGAACCGACCTGCTGCATGTTGAATTTGTGGAGTTATTTCAGTTTTTCAATCGACAGGCCCTCGACAAACAACTCATGACTTGGTACTGTCTGTAAGTATTACTTATGTAATTAAGTCTCTAGCTCAGCTCGTTCATTGCATGTATATATTATTATCCTCAATTCCTCACTATATTATGCAGATTGAAGATCATCGAATGCAAAAAAGGATGAATCTATGACATTGGGTTGTCACGCCCCGGACAAGTTGGTATCAGAGCCTCGACCGACCATAGGAGCCCCCTTGATTGATCGTAGTTTGGCCGTTGTCGAGTCAAGAAGAAAACTATTTTGGAGTCTAGTTATATCGGAGAGTAGGAATTCTTTTTACTCCTCAGTCCCTTCGTCGCTCTGGTGAGGAATCTTGACGTAGGTGTTTTCAATTACTTCTCTTCCCCTTCAATTTTTTTAGGATCACGCTGTTAGTTTTGTTTGTTGCGATGTCAGTTCTTTTCATCCGGTGCAATTCTCATCAAGTTGATTCAATCCTCTTCACCTTTTGCAAGTTCAATCCTCAGTTCTTTCCAACCGATGTCTTTTCCCCCGTCCAAAGTGGTCTTTCTTTTCCCACCCGCCCACCCCTTTTCTTCTCCAAGCCGGAGTTCTTAAGCAAATATCCATTCTACTCGTGCGAAGTATATTCATTCTTTTCTTAATTATTTCAACAACTGAATTCTCGTCTAGTTCATCGTTCTTCATCTCTTCTTTTCTCCGGTGGATTCAATGCAAGTATTTGGTGTTCATCATATTCTTTCCCTCGTCTCAAATGATTCCAATTGCTCGCTCGCCACTCGCCATTTAATTATTCCAAAGTTCCGAATATATCTCACGAGATTCGTGTTTGCCTTCAAATTTATTCGAGGTTGTCACCTCATTCGAGTCATTCAATCGTTCTGGTGCATCATCTCCTTTCAATCCTTTCCAACAATGTTTTCTCTTCGGTGGGCTCATAACCCACAGGTCTTTTCCTAGGATCTTACCTGACTCTTCTAATATATTCCGGAGTTATTCCCAAATTATTTTCAAAGTGTCTCATAAGAATGGATCCCATCAGTCACATGCCTTCCGAAGATCGTTTTCAAATTCTTTTCAAACGTTGGATCAATTTTTTTCTCTTTTCATTCCTCCGGAGTGTCGCAACAATTTTGGTGGTGTTTCTCGTCGTCATTTGAAGACCGAAGAAGAGTTTTCCTCTAAATCTTTTCCGTTCTGTCGACTATTCATCATTAAGGCTTAACGCCATCCCTTCCATTGTTCCGATCTTGTTAAATTCTTTTTCTTACCCATCCAGAGCTTTTCATGAATTCTTTCCATTGTGATCCTCCGAAGGCCATCATTTCATAAGATTTCTTCGTTCCTAGTTTTCAACTTCGTCCTCCAACTATTCTTCATTGATGCCTCTTCGTTCGTCTCCATATTCTTCCCCTGCTTCATTCAAGTTCTCTTTAATCAGTTCGCGATCTCTTCGTTCTCTTGTATCTAAATTCCACAAGTTCTTTATTCTTCCCAGTGATTCATTCTCTTGTATTCGCTCAATTTCAATTCTTCCCGGGGGTTCGTTCTTTTATTCACTCGGCTTTAATTTCTACGGTTGTTCGCTCAAGAGTTCTTTTCCTGTGTTACATATCAATTCATTCGTTCTTTCCAATCCTATAGGTGGGTCATGAAGACTTTCTCAAGTTTTGTGCTATATCCCTCTTTATTCAATTTCAACGCGAATAAATAGTATGCAAATCCATTGCTTCACATCAATTTAATTGATGAAGGATAAGCATAACATAATTCTTATTCTTTCATCAAGTGGATTTAATCCCTTCTTTCAGAGTTTGTTCATGATGAATAAATTCTAATCCCAAGTGTTTCCATCTTTTCTTTTCCGGAGATCAAAGCCTCCTCGGTCATCTCGTCGGAACCTTCATCTAATATCACCGCAAGGCTTTATTCTTATTCTTGCATCCTTCACTTCTATCATCATCATTTTGTTACCAGAGTTCTTCATGGTGGTTCATCATGATTTAATTCATTCTTCAAGTGTTCGTCAAATTCTGGTGGAGAAGCTCAAGTATTCTTCCTCTTGCATCTCGAAGTGCAAATAATTTTGCGTATCCTTTTGAAGTGGAGTGTTGCATTTCTTCGCTCTTCTCAGCTATTCAATCTTTTGGTTGTGGCATAATTCACCTCAACTGTGAGATGTTTTCCATAAGCCCACACCGAGCCAATTCTTTTGTTGTTGATTTTCTCAACAACTCTGTTCAATCTGTCCTTCTAAGGATGCTTTCAAACTTATTCGTGGCAGAAGTTGTCATCTTCTTCTCCGTTCTCACAGTTCTTCCGGAGGCATTGTGTTCTTTGTTTTGTCAAGTATTATTCCATCTTCTAAAGTTCATGCCTATTCCAGTCATATTCAACCGGAGTGTTGTCTAAATTTTTCTTGTTCTTATTCCTTGTCTATCTCGCTTAACCTGAGTGGTTTCAATGTCTCTTTTGTCATTTAAGCCCTTGATTATTGTCTTTCTACCGCCAAGGTTCTAGTAATGTTCCTTGTTCCTCTTTTGTAATGGATATTCTCAAACTCGTTCATCTCCGTTGTATTCTTCCTTTCAAGTGGCTCAATCTCTCAAGATTCTTTGGTTTCACTTTTTCTCCAAGAAGAACCTTGTTCTTCCTATTCCTCTTCCGTCTCGTTCCTAAGATCTCGGGACGAGATCTTTTGTTAGTAGGGGAGTGTTGTGACACCCCGAGACCGATGCGCCAGGTGTCTTCCAGTTATTCGCCGTCGTTGCCATGTCATCTGCCTGCGTGTTACATTTTGCCATGTCATCATGTGCATGTCATCAGCATGTTTTAAAAACTTGCATATGTTCGTATTTGTCGAGCCCCTTGTCTTTCTCGTTGTCCGTTCTGAGCCCAGACACACTCGCACGCGCCCGCGGCACCTCCGAAACCTTGCTTTGTAAGTGGCGGGAAAATGTTCTCGGAATGGGTTGAAACTTGGTGTGTGGTCTTATTATAGTGTAGGTAGACCGCTTGGCAAATTTCGTCGCATTCGAGTCCGTTTGATGCCTCAACGGTTAACCGCGTTAACCGAAATCCCCTTCTCATTGCAGCCCAGCACCCCTTCACCACAGCCCACTAGCCCATCTAACCCCCCCACATGCTCTTTGTCGTTGGATCATGATCACGTGGCCGAAAACCGCACCTCATTTGGACTCTCCTAGCTCCCTCTACCTATAAATATGTCCCTCCCCCCGAAATTCACGGTGCAAACCCTAGCTCCACCTTCCTCCGCGCCGTCAGACACGTCCGCCGACGGCCGGACATGTCCACCGCCGCTGAGCCACGTCGCCGAGCCAATAGACGCCCACCACCTCAGCTGACCGCCGCCCTGAGACGAATCCGCGGTGGCCACGTGGCGCCGGCCGCATCGCCCCCGCGCCTCCTCTCTCCTCCACCGCGCCGCGGCCCGCCAAGCTCGTGCGGGGCCCGCCCGAGCCCATCCGGTGCCCGAGCGGCCGCCGCCGCAGCCCGCAGAGCCGCCCCATCCGGCCGGTCCCCGCCGCCGCCCGCTAAGTGCTACCTCTTGAGCTTGCGTTGTATTCCCTCGAAGAGGAAAGTGAGATGCAGCACAATAGCGTAAGTATTTTCCTCAGTTTTTGAGAACCAAGGTATCAATCCAGTAGGAGACCACACGCCAGTCCCTCGCACCTGCACAAACAAATAAGAACTTCACAGCCAACACGATAAGGGGTTGTCAATCCCTTTACGGTCACTTACGATAGTGAAATCTGATAGAGATGATAATTATATTTTTGGTATTTTTGGTATAGAAACAGAAAGTAAAGAAAGCAAATAAACAACGACGGCAGAAATTGACGGAAAAGTAATATGATAAAGATAGACCCGGGGGCCATAGTTTTCTCTAGTGGCTTCTCTCATGATAGGGATATTCTACGGCGGCTAAACAAATTACTGTCGAGCAATTGATAGAAAAGCGAATAATTATGAGACTATCTAGGCATGATAATTGTATATAGGCATCACGTCCGAGACAAGTAGACCGACTCCTGCCTGCATCTACTACTATTACTCCACACATCGACCGCTATCCAGCATGCATCTAGTGTATTGAGTTCATAAGAACAGAGTAACGCCTTAAACAAGATGACATGATGTAGAGGGATAAACTCAAGCAATATGATGAAAACCCCATCTTTTTATCCTCGATGCCAACAATACAATATGTGCCTTGCTACGCCTACTGTCACTGGGAAAGGACACCGCAAGATTGAACCCAAAGCCAAGCACTTCTCCCATTACAAGAACTATAGATCTAGTAGGCCAAACCAAATCAATAATTCAAAGAGACTTGCAAGGATATTATGAGCACACATAAAACGTTCAGAGAAGAACCAAATAACTTTCATAGATAACCTTAATCATAAACTCACAATTCATCGGATCTCGACAAACACACCGCAAAAAGGGATTACATCGAATATATCTCCTCGAAGACCGAGGAGAACTTTGTATTGAGATCCAGAGAGAGAGAAGAAGCCATCTAGATACTAGCTATGGACCCGAAGGTCTGTGGTAAACTACTCACAACTCATGGTGAGGGCGATTATGATGATGAAGAAGGCCTCCGTGATGGATCCCCCTCCTGGAACAGGCTCCAAGATGGGATCTCCACGGGAACAGCAGCTACGACGGTGGAATTAGGGTTTTCTCTCTACGCTTGGAGTTTCTGGGGTACGTTGGTATATATAGGAAGAAGGGGGGCACCGGGGGCCACACGGGCTGCCCTCGAGGCAGGGGGGCGCGCCCTGGGAAGGGGGGCGCGCCCCCACCCTCGAGGGTGTCCCATCTATCCCCTGGCTTGGCCCCGAAGTCTTTCGTGCGTGTTTTTCTCCAAAAATATCTCTCGCGAAGGTTTTATTCCGTTTGGACTCCGTTTGATATTCCTTTTCTGCAAAACCCTAAAATAGGCAAAAACAGCAATCTGGACTGGGCATTTGGGTTAGTAGGTTAGTCCCAAAAATGATATAAAAGTGAATGATAAAGCCCATTAAACATCCAAGACTTCATAAATAATAGCATGGAACAAAAAAAATATAGATACGTTGGAGACGTATCAAGCATCCCCAAGCTTAATTCCTGCTCGTCCTCGAGTAGGTAAATGATAAAGAAAGAATTTTTTATGTGGAATGCTAACCAATATAGTTTTTCAATGTAATTATCTTAATTGTGGCATGAATGTTCAGATCTAAAGGTTTCAAGATAAAAGTCTATATTGACATAAGAAATAATAATACTTCAAGCAATACTAACAAAGCAATCATGTTTTCTCAAAATACTATGGCTAAATGAAATTATCCCTACAAAATCATATGGTCTGGCTATGCTCCCTCTTCATCATACAAAATATTCATATCATGCACAACCCCGATTTCAGCCAAGCACTTGTTTTCATACTCTATTCTTTTCAAACCTTTCAACTTTCACGCAATACATGAGCGTGGGCCATGGATATAGCACTATGGGTGGAATAGAGGTGGTTATGGAGAAGACAAACAAGAGGAAGATAGTCTCACATCGACTAGACATATCAACGGGCTATGGAGATTCCCATCAATAGATATCAATGCGAGTGAGTAGGGATTGCTATGCAACAGATGCTCTAGAGATAAATATGAATGAAAGCTCAACAAAAGAAACTTGTGGGTGTGCATCCAACTTGCTTGCTCATGAAGACCTAGGGCATTTGAGGAAGCCCATTGTTGGAATATACAAGCCAAGTTCTATAATGAAAATTCCCACTAGTATATGAAAGTGACTAATCATGAGACTCTCTACAATGAAGATCATAGTGCTACTTTGAGGCACAAGTGTGGAAAAAGATAGTAGCATTGTCCCCTCTCTCTTTTCTCTCATTTTTTTGGAGGGGCTTTTTTTAATTTGCCCCTCTCTATACTTTTTTGGGCCTTCTCTTTTTTTATTGGCGTAATGATGATCATCACACTTTTTGTTATAACTTGAAACTACAACTCGATAATACAACAAGTATGACTCTACATGAATGCCTCCGGCGGTGTACCGGCATAAGCAATGAATCATGTGTGTCATGTATGAAAAATTATGCATGGTGGCCTTTCCACAACTACGATCTCAACTACATGATCATGCATGGCACTATGACAATATGATACGTGTCATATGAACGGAACGGTGGAAAGTTGCATGGCAATATATCTCGGAATGGCTATGGAAATGCCATGATAGGTAGGTATGGTGTCTGTTTTGAGGAACAATATGGTGGCTGTTTTAAGGAAGGATATATAGTGGGTTTATGGTACCGGCGAAAGTTGCGCGGTACAAGGCTAGCAATGATGGAAGGGTGAGAGTGCGTATAATCCATGGAGTCAACATTAGTCATAAGAACTCATATACTTATTGCAAAAATTTACGAGTCATAAATAACAAAGTAATCAACGCATGCTCCTAGGGGGGAGGTTGGTAGGTGTTAACCATCGCGCGCCCCCGACCTCCACACAAAGGTTGACACTTTACAAATACCACATGCTCTAACTTCGTCACATAGCGGTTCACCATACGTGCATGATACGGGAATCACTAACCTTAACACAAGTATTCTTCAATTTCATAATAACTCCACTAGCATGACTCTAATATCACTATGCTCATATCTGAAAACAATTATCAAGCATCCAACATCTCATTCTATTCAATGCACTTGGTGTGAGAATTTTACTACATTGACATTGGATGTTTATCATGTGAAGACTAGTTTCTTTAGCCTAAACACATTACCATGATGTTTTAATAGACTCTCAAATATATATAAGTGAAGCATTAGAGTTCAACAATTTCTACAAAATATAACCACCGCCATGCTCTAAAAGATATAAGTGAAGCACTAGAGTAAAAACTATTCAACTCAGAAGATATAAGTGAAGCAGATAGAGTGTTCTAACTATTTTTTGGCCATATTTAACTCTCTCAAATAGGTGTGTCCAGCAAGGATGATTGTGGCAAACTAACAAGCAAAGACTCAAATTATACAAGGCGCTCCAAGCAAAACACATAGCATGTTGCGAATAAAAATATAGCTCCAAGTATAGTTACCAATGGATGAAGACGAAAGAGGGGATGCCTTCCCGGGGCTTCCCCAAGCTTAGGCTTTTGATTATCTTGAATTTACTTGGGGTGCCATGGGCATCCCCAAGCTTGGGCCTTTGCTACTCCTTGTTCCATAGTCCATCAATGCAATACTCAAAACTTGAAAACTTCACAACACAAAACTTAGACAAAAATTCTCGTGAGCTCCGTTAGTAAGAGAAAGAAAACCACCACTCAAAGGTACAGCAAGGAATTCATTCTTTGTTTATATTGGTGTTAGACCTACTGTACTCCAAGTTCTCTATGGTTCATATCCTCCAATATTACTCATAGATGCATCAGAATAAGCAAACAACACACGGAAAACAGAATCTGTCAAAAACAGAACAGTCTGTAGTAATCTGCTGGGTTAGCCTACTTATGGAACTCCAAAAAATTCACACTAAATTGGTAAATTTGCGCAATTTCTCTACCAATCAGAAGCAAAAATAATCAACTAAAAATCATGCTCCAGTAAAATCTGAAGACTACTTCAGGCAGCGCTAACGATTCTGTTTTTCACAGCAAGATCAAATAAACTTCACACAAGTCTTACCAAAGGTTCTACTTGGCGCAAACACTAAACAAAACATGAAAACACATCTAATCAGAGGCTAGATGCAATATTTATTACCTAACAGCAACAAAAGCAAAAAAACATAAAATTGGGTTGCCTCCCAACAAGCGCTATCGTTTACGCCCCTAGCTAGGCACGATACAAGATAGATCTAGGTATTGCCATATTTGGAAGGAAATACATAAGTGGCTCTCATGATAGATTCATATGGTAATTTGATTTTCTTTCTAGGAAAGTGTTCCATGCCTTTCCTTAACGGAAATTGGAATCTAATATTTCCTTCCTTCATATCAATAATTGCACCAATCGTTCTAAGGAAAGGTCTACCAAGAATAATAGGACATGAAGGATTGCAATCTATATCAAGGACAATGAAATCTATGGGCACATAATTCCTATTGGCTACAATAAGAACATCATTAATTCTTCCCATAGGTTTCTTAATGGTGGAATCCGCAAGATGCAAATTTAAAGAACAATCATCAAGCTCATGGAACCCTAGCAAATCACACAAAGTTTTTGGGATAGTGGAGACACTAGCACCCAAATCACACAAAGCATAGAATTCATGATCTTTTATTTTTATTTTTATAGTAGGTTCCCATTCATCATAAAGCTTTCTCGGTATAGAAACTTCCAACTCAAGTTTTTCCTCATAGGATTGCATCAAAGCATCAACTATATGTTTAGTGAAAGCTTTATTCTGACTATAAGCATGCGGAGAATTTAGCACGGATTGCAACAAGGAAATACAATCAATCAAAGAGTAATTATCATAATTGAATCCCTTGAAATCCAAAGTAGTGGGTTCATCACTATGCAAAGTTTTAATCTCTTCAATCCCACTTTTAGCAATTTTAGCATCAAGATCTAGAAACTTCGAACCATTGGGACACCTTAAAGCAGAATCATCTCCAATCCTATTCTCAACAAGATTAATACTAGAAAACAAGGATCTAATGGGAGACACATCAATAACTTTCAGCTCTTCATCTTTATTTTCACGATAACCAGAAGAACACGATTTAATATAATCTTCTCTTTTGGCACGCATTCTAGCGGTTCTTTCTTTGCATTCATCAATGGAAATTCTCATGGCTTTGAGAGACTCATTGATATCATGCTTAGGTGGGATAGATCTAAGTTTCAAAGAATCAACATCAAGAGTAATTCTATCCACACTTCTAGCCAATTCATCAACTTTAAGCAATTTCTCTTCAAGCATAGCATTGAAATTCTTTTGCAAGATCATAAACTCCTTAACACTAGTTTCAAATTCAGAAGGCATCTTTCCATAAGAGTTGTTGTAGGAATTACCAAAATTATTAGAGGAATTACAAGGAAAAGGCCTAGGATTAAAATTACCTCTATAAGCATTGTTACCAAAATTATTCCTACGAACAAAATTCGCATCCAAAGATTCATTGTTATTATCAATCGGAGTGGACAAAGGCATATCATTAGGATCAGACGAAGCACTCTTAGCAGCAAACAATTTCATAAGTTCATCCATCTTTCCACTCAAAACACTAATTTCTTCGATAGCATGCACTTTTTTACTGTTAGATCTTTCGGTGTGCCATTGAGAATAATTAACCATAATATTATCTAGGAGTTTGGTAGCTTCTCCTAAGGTAGTTTCCATGAAAGTGCCTCCGACGGCCGAATCTAAAAGTTTTCTAGAAGCAAAATTCAAGCCAGCATAAAAGTTCTGAATAATCATCCATAGATTCAAACCATGTGTAGGGCAATTACGTATCATTAATTTCATTCTCTCCCAAGCTTGTGCGACATGCTCATGATCTAGTTGCTTAAAATTCCTAATATCGTTTCTAAGAGAGATGATCTTAGCAGGAGGGAAATACTTAGAGTTAAAAGCATCTTTGCACTTATTCCACGAATCAATACTATTTCTAGGCAAAGAGGAAAACCAAGTTTTAGCACGATCTCTAAGTGAAAACGGAAATAACTTCAATTTAACAATATCGTTATCCGTATCCCTTTTCTTTTGCATGTCACACAAATCAACAAAGTTGTTTAGATGGGTAGCGGCATCTTCACTAGGAAGGCCAGAGAATTGATCTTTCATGACAAGATTCAACAACGGAGCATTGATCTCACAAGATTCAACATCGGTAATAGGAGCAATCGGAGTGATAATAAAATCATTGTTGTTGGTATTGAAAAGTCACACAATTTGGTATTGTTCTGAGCCATAGTGACAAGCAAGCAATCCAACACACACAAGAAAACAAGAAGCAAGCGAACGAAAAACACACGCCGGAAGAAGGGCGAATAAAACGGCAAAGGTGAAGTGGGGGAGAGGAAAACGAGAGGCAAATAAATGTAATGCGAAGAATAAGGGTTTGTTATAGGTACTTGGTATATGACTTTTCCATAAGCCTCCCCGGCAACGGCGCCATAAATTCTTCTTGCTACCTCTTGAGCTTGCGTTGTATTCCCTCTAAGAGGAAAGGGAGATGCATCACAGTAGCGTTAGTATCTCCCTCAGTTTTTGAGAACCAAGGTATCAATCCAGTAGGAGACCACGCGCCAGTCCCTCACACCTGCACAAACAAATAAGAACTTCGCAGCCAACGCGATAAGGGGTTGTCAATCCCTTTACGGTCACTTACGATAGTGAGATCTGATAGAGATGATAATTATATTTTTGGTATAGAAACAGAAAGTAAAGAAAGCAAATAAACAATGGCGGCAGAAATTGACGGAAAAGTAATATGATAAACATAGACCCGGGGCCATAGTTTTCTCTAGTGGCTTCTCACATGATAGCGATATTCTACGGCGGGTAAACAAATTACTTTCGAGCAATTGATAGAAAAGCGAATAATTATGAGACTATCTAGGCATGATCATTGTATATAGGCATCACGTCCGAGACAAGTAGACCGACTCCTGCATGCATCTACTACTATTACTCCACACATCGACCGCTATCCAGCATGCATCTAGTGTATTGAGTTCATAAGAACAGAGTACCGCCTTAAGCAAGATGACATGATGTAGAGGGATAAACTCAAGCAATATGATGAAAACCCCATCTTTTTATCCTCGATGGAAACAATACAATACGTGCCTTGCTGCCCCTACTGTCACTGGGAAAGGACACCGCAAGATTGAACCCAAAGCCAAGCATTTCTCCAATTGCAAGAACTATAGATCTAGTAGGCCAAACCAAACCAATAATTCGAAGAGACTTGCAAGGATATTATGAGCACACATAAAAAGTTCAGAGAAGAACCAAATATCTTTCATAGATAACCTTGATCATAAACTCACAATTCATCGGATCTCGACAAACACACCGCAAAAAGAGATTACATCGAATAGATCTCCTCGAAGACCGAGGAGAACTTTGTATTGAGATCCAGAGAGAGAGAAGAAGCCATCTAGATACTAGCTATGGACCTGAAGGTCTGTGGTAAACTACTCACAACTCATGGTGAGGGCGATAATGATGATGATGATGACGGCCTCCGTGATGGATCCCCCTCCCGGAACAGGCTCCAAGATGGGATCTCCACGGGAACAACAACTACGTTGGTGGAATTACGGTTTTCTCTCTGCGCTTGGAGTTTCTGGGGTACGTAGGTATATATAGGAAGAAGGGGGCACCGGGGGCCACACAGGCTGCCTTCGAGGCAGGGGGGCACGCCCTAGGAAGGGGGTCGCGCCACCACCCTCGATGGTGGGCCCTCTGTCCCCTGGCTTGGCCCCGAAGTCTTTCGTGCGTGATTTCCTCCAAAAATATCTCTCGCGAAGGTTTTATTCCATTTGGACTCCGTTTGATATTCGTTTTCTGCAAAACCCTGAAATAGGCAAAAAAAAAAACAGCAATCTGGACTGGGCCTTTGGTTAGTAGGTTAGTCCCAAAAATGATATAAAAGTGAATGATAAAGCCAATTAAACATCCAAGACTTCATAAATAATAGCATGGAACAATCAAAAATTATAGATATGTTGGAGACGTACCACTGAGCTCGTCGCTGACCTCGCGCTGCCGCCCCGATTCTCCCGCTCCTCCGCCGGACGTCGCCCTACCGCCCCCGAGCGCCAGGTCACCCCGCTCCTCCTCCGAACCGGGCCACGCCGGACCTCGCCGCCCCGCCGCCATTGAACCTCGCCGCCGCCCGGATCCGGTGCCGATCGGCCAGATCCGTCCGTTCGTGGGCCCCGTGCCGGCCCACCCAGCACCACCGACCTGGGCCAAGGCCCACATGGTGAGCAACCCTAAACCTTGCTCGGTGCACTTTTTAGTATTTTTCACCGTATTTTTTTAGAAACATGGCTAAGTCCCTGAAAATTCATCATATGTGTGCATATTCTGAGTGGTGTAACTTTTTTTATGTTGATCAAAATGAAGCATATGATTTGTCAAAATGTTCGTCTCTGTGTGCTCTTCATGATGGCTGCATTTTCATGCATGTTAGGGTTCATATTGATGCCTTAATCTCTGTTGCAAAAGAGGTAAGTGTTGTTAGCTGTTGAAAACTATCATAACTTGCCGATTTGTCCTTTTCATATCTTTTTGTGTCATTTTTGTTTGAGCATCATGTCAACATGTGTTGGGAGCACAATCATGTCATCTTTGCTGTGGTGCAATTCACTGTCGGTGTACTAAGATAGGGGTACCTTAGTACCCCAACTTGTGCACGGGCAGTAGCAGCTTCCCGCGGCAGGGTTTACCACGTGCTTGCCGGAAACCTTTCTGGTCCCTATGAAGCCATTCGAGAACAAAGTATACAAGTCAGAAGATCAAGGCCCCGGCAAGAGGAGCTTGCCGGGAAGGCCGCACCAGGCTCAAGATTATCATGTTAACACAAGACCCTGGCAAGGGGAGCTTGCCAGGAAGGCCAAGGAATGCACACCTCAAGAAATGCCTCGGCGCATCACGCGCCCCGGCAGGACCCGGAGAGCGACAAGCTTCCGGGCCCGGCAAGATCAAGCCCCCGGCAAGGTGCTTGCCGGGGAAACCTACGCTGTGTGCCCGCGCTCCAGCTCATCTGCCCACGCGTCGCCCTGGGGCCCTTCCAGGGACGCGTGGCGGACGGCTGTGCAGCCTAGGGGACGCGGTGGCAAACCACGGTGACGAGGCTACCGCCGTGGCGGATGGAGAAGCATGGACGGACACTTTGGGGGTCGACGGTGACGGGCATTTAATGCCCTTGTCCCCCACTGTCAAAGTTAGGTGAAATCCACTGTTCATCCACTGTTCATGCACTGTTCCCGCACTGTTACAACTACCACCAAGTTCACATTTTTACCCTCCTCTACGTTGACACCTGTCGGTGACCCCTTGAGCTATAAAAGGAGGCCCATGCACAACGTAGAGGAGGTTCGAAACCTAGACAACTCCCTCGCTCGGTGTAGCTAGTACTGTAGCTCTTCAAGCTCCCGAGCTCAATACAACCAAGGCAGGAGTAGGGTTTTACGCGTCCGCGCGGCCCGAACCTGGGTAAACTGCCCGCGTGTGCTCCACGATCTGCTCTTCGTGCTCCCTCCGCTCCCTTACCGCAACGTAGAAGGGGCTCCGGTCCCATAGGTGCTCGTGGGAGGACAGTTTCCCCCGACATTCACTTTTCATGATATGCCCTGTGGTGAGTGCAACAAGCTTGCAAAGTGGCCTACTCGCTATTGCTATTTTCTTACACTTGTTGAAAAACCGCTAAGTCTGAAACTGTTATATTGTGATGCCATGTTTGCTTGATGCTATAGTCAAATCCATGCATGTTTTGAAATGTCCAATGATCATGTATTGAAGTCCATGTTATGCTCTATCCATCCATGTCCTTGTTTGCAATTATAGGTCGCTGTAGCTTGTCTCTTTCTTGCTCTCAAATTGCTATAAAATGTTTCTGTTAGCCTGTTATCAGTAAGTTCTGTTTTTCCATGTGAATAGCTAGTGTTCTATGCATCATATGACCATGTTATTGACATGAGTAGCTGCACAAACATGTCTTCTTGCTGTTGGTTATGTTCAAATGCCATGATATGCTTTGAGATGAGTTGCACAAGGTTGCAACATGCCTACTTGCCGTTGTTGCTGCCATGTTCAATTTATTTCACTAAGTCTATGAAACTGTTATCATTTGAAATCTTGCCATGATGTTTTGAGCATGTTATATTGGTGTTTGCCAGTAGCTCAGTCATCATGCTTGTAGTGCTTGACATGTACATGCTTGCCATGCCCTTTGATGCCATGAAATGTTCTTGTAGCAAGTTGTTTTGATGATTGCAAAGTGCCTAGTTGCTGTTTTGGGACAGATTGTTGTTATATCTTGTTTCATGTGTATGTGTTGAACCGTTGCTCCGTTTTGAGTGTCCTATATGAAACTTGCTTGTTTTTGCATGTAGATGCATCACATCATGTTGTATACATGTTTGGAGTGTGTTTGCTTGATGTTTGAATGCATCTTGCATCTTTGCCATGCTTAACTTGTTTTGCTCATATCTTCTAGGCCGTAGCTCCGAATCTATAATACCTAAATAGTTCATCCCCACTATCTTATTTCTCTTGACATGCAGCCCATCCACATCATCAAGTAGGCCCAACATGTGAAGTCACTTTTTTCCTCTCTACAGTCTTCCTATAATAATGTCCACCACTCTGCATTGCACGTATTGTACTTGGAAGACAAAACGAGGGCCTGTCCATCTTCTTCCATCCACTATGCCACTGGTCTTTCGTCTCTCACATTGCCCCTTTCCTTTGTGTCCATATAAAGAGCGTGTTGTTTCCCCTCGAGTCAAGGAAAAAACCAAAGTGTGTGGCAGCTGGGCGGTGATCCCCTCTTTGAGTGCCTGCCTGTCCGCTCAGATCCGACGACTCTTTGCCTCCAGCACGAACGCCGGTCCGCCCTGCCTCGCACTACTCACGACCGGCGGCCCCCTCACCTCCGATGGTGCTCGGGCTTCGGCACGATCGCCGATCTCCCTCCCATCCGGCGGCCCTCCGGGATTAGGCAGCGGTCCCGTTCCTGTAGGCTGCTCCGACTATGGCTGTTGGTCCTCTTGCCTACGTCGGCTTTGACACGGTGCTGATTTGCCTTTCGTGCTCACCTAAATATTGTCTTTATTCTAACAAAGCTAGCTCCAGCGCCGCTGGGGAGGTTAGTTCACCAGGATTACTGAGTTGGCTCCGTTTTCTGTCAGGACGGTCGGGAAGGAACGATGTGGTAGTGAATATAGTACTGACTAAATTGTAATGTAGATGGAGGTGCAGAAGATGGTGTTCTTTTTTTCTCAGTTGGAGTTGATGCAGTATGTCCCAACCCTCAATGGTTATTGATGTTGTGTATGAAGAATTGAAGATACGGGATGACCTCTCAAGCACCCACACTGGCTTTACTGAATCAAATTGTAAGCATGCACACTATGTATTAAAAACACTATGTACTGGCCTTACTTGAAATCTCTGGCGTCAATCTGTGTGCAGGGCAGATCCCTTTTCTCTACATGTGAGTTTTCCTTACTCCATTTATTCGACATGTATGCAGTATGCATCCCACGTAATTAATTATGCAAACAAGGCAGGGCCAACAATCAACAACACTGAGTTCTGCCGACCTCCATGCTTTGTGTTTATGTATAATTTAGCAACTAAATTGTGATTCTGTTGTACTCAAATTTATCCGAATGCCATTTGTTCAAACCTGCTTGCGTGCCTATTCAGTACTGAAGAAACGTATCCAGTCTTTAATACTGATTATTAATAGCAAGAATTTTACTCCCCTATAGGCTTCTTTCCCTAGAATATTTTCTTGAGTTAGCTATTGCTACTTGCTATATTTCAAGAGTTCAAATATTGTTTTGACATAATGACTACAAGTAGTCATTGTCGCATTATGTACATTCCTTGCCTTCCAAGTAATTTTCTGCACTTGAATACTAATGGTTGTTATAGAGGGGATGAATACAACATTCACAATAAAGTAATAGGCACGTGATACCTCTACTAAAGGTTGTTTACTGGTGAAAATGAAAATACTATGAAACAACCCGAAGCATATGCTTACCCGGCTGTAACAGATGATTGCATTACAGTCTTAGAGATGGAATGAAGGATGTTCACACATTTTACAGGAGAAGGCACAAACCACAAGCACACTACATAGTTCTCCTCCAAGTTATTATTTTTACAGTTGAATAGTGAGTTATTCATGCAAACAAAATAAAGTTTAAGTAGTTACAATATTCACTTTTTTTATTGGGGAACTATCACATTTTAATTTTAACAACTATTACTCAATACGTAAACATTGGTGGTGAATATTGCTACTACAAAATCCCGCGGCAACGCGCGGGGTATCATCTAGTTAAATGAACTTTATATGTAACTTGACTAGAATTTCGAATACATCATCATGGTGCATGTTAACTTGTTGTTTAACAACTTGAACTTAAGGTTTGTTCAGATCTGGACCAATTTCGAAATTTGCATATGAGGGCTAACCGGAATTGTTATATGTTGTTTCCGGCCTCATTTAAACTTGCCTTGTGTGATGTCCTTGCATGCTTCATCTCTTGCCATGATTTGCATCATGTAGCCTTGTCATGCATCATACTTGGTTGAGCATCATGTGTTGTTATGTGTTGGGTGTTTACCGTGTTGCTTGCTTCTTCTCGTTAGTGCTTGTTTCGTTGCGATCGCGCGGATTCATTCGACTATGCTTGGTTCGTCTTCGTGGCTTTTGCTTCGTCTTATTCATGGACTCGATGTTCTTCCTTGCGGGATCTCAGGCAAGATGACCGTCACCTTGGATCTCATTACTATCCTTGCTATGCTAGTTGTCTCGATGCTATCGCTATATGTCGTGCTGCCTATCTATTGTTGTCACCCTCTCATTGTTGCCATGAAACCTCTAACCTTTGACACCATCGCAGCAAACCGTTTTTTGGCTATGTTACCCGCTTGCTCAACCCCTCTTATAGTGTTGTTAGTTGCAGGTAGGGGTGGATTTACGAGCTACTCGGCTCGTTAAGCTCGTACTCATTAAGCTCGTGCTCGTTAAGGCTCGGCTCGTTTAGCTCGTTAAGATTAACGAGCAGAAAACCCTGCTCGACTTGGTTCATTTAAAGCTCGTTAAGCTCATGAGCGCTCGCTAGGCTCGTTAGCAGATTTTTGATGTGTTACGGTCCACACTATAAGCATGTAGATTTGGTTTTTAAAAAGGAAGATGGTGACTACAAAATGAAATGCACTATTTTGTTGCCTCCTATGTGTATTAGATTGAGTGGATGGGACGAGGTGCTCCGAAAATTTTGTGAGGTAAGATGAAAATATGTGTTATATTGTTACTAACGAGCTTAACGAGCTACTCGTGAAACTCGTTAGCTCGTTCGTTAAGCTCCTTAAGCTTAACAAGCTGAAATCAATGATTGGCTCTGTTCATTAAGAAGCGAGGCATGAGCTTAATGAGCCGTACTATCGAGCACTCATTAAGCTCGCGAGCTTCGAGCTTTTGGTCCAGCCCTAGTTGCAGGTGAAGATGAAGATTGCTCCATGTTGGAACTTGGATTTTGGGAATATCACAATATCTATTACTATAATTAATGCACCTATATATTTGGCAATGGGTGGAAGGCTTGGCCTTTTGCTCGGTGTTTTGTTCCACTCATGCCGCCTTAAGAACCGATGAACCAGTGTTATGTTCCTTGAGTTTGCGTTCCTAACACGATTGGGGGTTATGGGACCCCCTTGACAACTCGCCTTGAATAAAACTCCTCCAGCATGGCCCAACTTTGGTTTTAACATTTGCCATAACTAAATAACTTGCATAGGGACTTTCCGGACCCCGAGGACTTAATTTACAACCCAGGCCAGTGCTCCTCATGAGTGTTGGTCCAAACCTGTCAACCGTCGGTGACTACCAGGGGCAACTTTGGTTTGGCCTAACGGAAGTTTGGATAATTCAGACGTGGCCTGAGACAAGATACGCGCGGCTACAGATACGTCCATATTGCATCATGCTTTTATATTGATATTTATTGCATTATGGGTTGTTATTACACATTATGTCACAATACTTATGCCTTTTCTCTCTTATTTTACAAGGTTTACATGCAGAAGGAGAATACCAGCAGCTGGAATTCTGGGCTGGAAAAGGAGCAAATATTGGAGACCTATTGTGCACAACTCAAAAAGCCCTAAAACTCCACGAAAGTCAGTTTTGGAAAATATAAAAAATATTTGGCGAAAGAAGTACAGGAGGGGGGCCACCCACCATCCAAGAGGGTGGGGGTGCGCCCTACCCGTTGGGCGCGCCCCCTGCCTCGTGGGCCACCTGGCAGCCCCCGATGCCCATCTTCTACTATATCAAGTGTTTTGACCTAGAAAAAATATAAGGAGGCTTTCGGGATGAAGCACCGCTGTCTCGAGGCGGAACCTTCGCAGAACTAATCTAGGGCTCCGGCGGAGTTGTTCTGCCAGGGACACTTTCCTCCGGGAGGGGGAAATCATCGCCATCGTCATCACCAACAACTCTCCCATCTTGGGGAGGGTTATCTTCAATAACATCTTCACCACCACCATCTCCTCTCAAACCCTAGTTCATCTCTTGTATCCAATCTTTGTGTTGACACAAGAACACGTCACGTGTACCCTCGACGCCGGGGGTGATGCACCGCAGCTCACGTCGAAGGAGGCCCGATCGACAGCGCGATACGCAAGACAGTCGACGGGCGCTTTTGCGGACCCAAAAACCCCACACTCCCGGGAGGGACCCCGTCAAGGAGTGCGGCGGCTATGGGCTGCCCTAGGTCGATTCGCTCGCCCCTAGAGCCTCGAGATTTGTAGCTCTCAACACGAAGAACAGCGAAGAGCGAGAGAGAAAAAATGGTGGAAGGATAAAATATAGACTGGAAAAAGTAGTATATTGATTTGTTCGATTGTGTGTTGTTTCAATCGGCCGTCACCCCCAACATATATAAGAGGCGGCTGGACTTCCCGTACAAGCAAAGGATTTATCTAGGCTTTCCTTGCAAGAAAATTACATCAATTCACGTCCAAAACCCTAGTCAAATTCGGACTGGTTTTATCCGAACTTTCCAAAACTGGTCGGTTTAAACTGGATGTACTTTGAGGGTCCTTTTTGTGGTGACAAACAACGTCGGGTGGAATCGAGCCCAAAAACAATCTTGACCGTTTCGACGAGACGAACATCTTTCATGTTGAACGTTTTTTCATTAGAGGTCATCTCGAGGGTCAATCGCTCGCGCAAAACAGATAATTACTCACAGAGCTCATCAGACACACCCATATATGTGTCTGGTTCCACGCGTCACATTTTGCTCTCTGGAGGATCTCACTATGCGGGCTCTAACTTTTGCATACGACCTCGGATTGAGACGATCTTTATATCAAAATCGATCGTTTCGACGAGACGCACAACTTCCGTGTAGAACATTTCTCCATCCAAGATCATATGAATTAGATTCTGAGCCCATCTTCAACTTCTCGTCGGCTTGACTATCACAACCTCCACCCCGGCAGGCCTTCCACCCGGGTAAGCTTTCCACACCGACAAGGTTTCACCCCGGCAAGGTTTTACACCGGCAAGGGTTCCTCCCTAGCAAGATTTCTCCCCCGACAAGATTTCACATCAGCAAGGTTTTACCTCGGCAAGGTTTCTACCCCGGCAAGAGTTCCTCCTCGGCAAGGTTTCTCCCTCGGCAAGATTTCACACCGGCAAGCTTCTCCGCCGGCAAGCTTTCCACGCCGGCAAGCTTTCCACGCCGGCAAGCCTTCACACCGACAAGGTTTTACCCCGGCAAAGTTTTCTTTCAGCCGGCAAAGGCCGTATACTTTCTCACTCAGGGCCGGCCCACGAAGTGTTGCCTCTAACTTTTGCATACGAACTCGGATTCGTGACCATGCCAAAATCTGGTGTCAACACATGCCCCCCTGTTTTTCGGCAAAGCTTGTGTGCCGAAAAATAACTTGTATTGTGTTTGTTCTAAGGACGATGTCAACACCCCATGGACCATTTATTTTTCTTAGGGCGATAATTATGTATCGGCCATTTTGTGCTAAGGGCGATAATCATATATCAGCCATTGCCCACTTAGGCTTCTTGCCACACACTTGGGTGGTATTTCTTCAAGTACTTGCCATTGAGAGCTCGAGGTAACAGTGCCCCTTGTACGGATTCCACCAAATAAGAGTTTCCGGGAACTATTCTTGCAATTCTAAAAGGACCTTCCCAACTTGGAGACCATTTCCCGAATTTTCTGTCTCTTGAACCAATCGGGAGAATTACTTTCCAGACGAGATCGCCAACTTGAAAATTCTTCAACTTAACTTTCTTATTGTAAGCCCTTGCTACCCTCAACTTGTCCTTCTCTATGGCCTTCAAAGCAGCCAAACGTTTATCGGCAACCTCATCAATATTGTCCATCATCAAGTTATAAAAGTCTACTGCCGATAAATCTTTTGTTTGGCTATTCTCAAAGCATTCAAATTTACTTCCACCGGTAAAACAGCCTCTTGACGATATACTAGCTCATATGGAGTCACCTTCGTAGCACCATGCCTTGAGATCCTATGTGCCCACAAAGCCTCAGACAACAACTCATGCCATCTCCTTGGATTATCCTCAATCTTCTTCTTGATGAGTTTGATTAAAATTTTATTGCTAGACTCAGATTGTCCATTGGCTTGGGCATAATACGGAGAGGAATTGAGCAACTTTATGTTATAAGTTTCGGCAAACTCTCTGACTTGGTGTGACATGAAAGTTGAACCTTGATCTATAGTTAACGTCTGAGGAATACCGAATCTATGAATAATGTGCTCAGTTATGAATTGAATTACCTCCGTATGTGTCATGTTCTTGAGAGGTACCGCTTCAGACCATTTAGTGAAATAATCGGTTGCCACCAATACGAACCGATGCCCCTTTGATGAAGACGGATGACTTTGTCCGATAAAATCTAAACCCCATCCTCTGAAAGGCCATAGCTTGATAATAGGATGTAACATAGCAGCAGGAGCCAATTGAATATCACCAAATTTTTGACAAGCTTCACACCCTTTATAATATCTGAAGCAATCATTAATCATAGTCGGCCAATAAAACCCTGCACGTCGCAATAACCACTTCATCTTGGGAGCCGACTGATGAGTGCCACAAATGCGTTCATGTACCTCTCCCATAGCAACTCTTGCTTGGTCTTCATCGAAGCATTTTAGAAGAACGTCATCGACTGTTCGGCGATAAAGACCATCATCTCCCATTGTATACTTGAAAGCCATATGCCGAACATCCCTGTCCACCCTTTCACTCGGATTGCTCAAGTAATCAATAATGGGCTTTCTCCAGTCGGGATTGTCACCTGCACTAGACTTTTTGTTAATGGCCGAACCAGTGGGTTCATGTTCGGCCTCTCCCATATTGGCAAGACAAGACATCGGTTTTTGAGAGATATGAAACATGCCATGATCAACATGATATCTAGATGCTTATTGTGCCAACTCGTTTGCTTTCCAATTTTCATGCCTAGATATATGAGCAATGCTAAAACTGTCCAAAGTAGAGATTATATCTAGACATTTATCAAGATAAACATTAAGTGATTCATCCAAACACTGAAAGACTTTGGATATTTGCTGCACCACTCGTAACGAATCACCAAAAGCCTCAATATGTGTAACACCTACATCAACTAACATCTCTGGGCCGAATAACAAAGCTTCATATTCGGCCTGGTTATTTGTGCAAAAGTATTCTAAGCGGCATGAGGCCTCAAAAATAGCACCATGAGGAGATACATAAACAATACCAACACCTTGGCCATTACTACAAACTGAACCATCAAAATATAATCTCCAAGGTACTAAAGAGACAAGGTTTATATCAATGTCATGCTCGTCATTAATCCGATGCTCAACAATGAAATTAGCAATGATTTGGCCTTTCATGGATTTTAGAGATTCATAAGCGAAATCATACTCAATCAAAGCATAAGCCCACTTCGGCTCGCGTTCGTCTAGGCGTCCACTCCCCACGATCACGGGGTGGGGAGAGGTCGCCTCACCCGTCCCCTCGGCTCTGCACGTTCACCACGTGCCTTCCATGCGCTCGAGGTGGCGAGCGGTGGAGGCGGGAAACCGAGCCGTCGCTGGTTGGGACGGTGGGTCGGTCCCTGCTCCCTCGCCTTCTGCGTCTTGATTGGCTGAGCGCGGCGGTCGAGCCCCAGCCCCGCCCCTTTATAAAGAGCGGGAGGGAAGTTACGGCGCCCCGCACTCCTCCATCTTCTTTCTCCTTCTGCTTCAGTTCCTCTCTTCTGCTCGCCATGAAGAGAGGAAATCCCGGCTTTCAATGGTGGCGGCGAGGATCGCTGCTCGACAACGCGTTCCTCCTTCTCCTGCACCTGCAGTGGTCGAACCAGCCACGAGGGGAAGAGGGAGGGGGCGAGGCCGGGGCGCTCGGCGAAGAGGAGGACGGGGCGGCCCGCCGGCCTCGCCCCCGCCAGCAGCTCCTCCTCCAATGGAAGGTCATATTGGGGATGGCCCTTGTGAGTTCTTCGTTAGGATGCGGGGGGAGCCGCGCCGTCGTCTTCGTCTCCCGACTCCATTTGCGCGAGAGATGGAGGTGGATCCGCCGGAGTCGCTGCGGCTGCACATGAGGGGCTGCGGGATCAGTGGCACGTGGGTCCGCGTCGACTTGCCTGCCCCTCATGTGATGTATCTTTGTCAAGGATGGAAGACGTTCGCTCGCATCCACAGCCTGACGGATGGGCTGACCCTCCACTTCAAGTTGATGGAGGATGGCCATCTCTCCGTCAAGGTCTTCTGGCACCTCGGGACTCGTGCGAGGTGCTGCGTGGAGAGCTCGTCCGATGACAAAGACTCCTCCTCGAACGAGGGTGACGAGGAGGACAGCGGCAGCGACGACGAGGACGGTGGATGGCAGGATGACTGGTCCGACAAGGTGTCGGGCACCGCTCCTGGTGGCACCGGCGACCCCATCATCCGCGTCGCCAGCTCCTTGAACTTCTCGGGGCCGTCTCCTTGGCGGCTGGCGTAGGGAGGCTGCAGAAGAGGAAGAGGAAGAAGGCGGGCGGCTAGGTCGTCATGTCGGAGTACGCGGGCACCGACGCCTTTGGCGCGTACTAACGTCCTACCGCCTCGTCTTTGAGCTCTGCCTCCGGCACCGTCATCACCGTCCAGCCCTTAGGCGGCCACCGAGATGTCCTCTTGGTGTCTTCTGCCACCCGTAGCTCGCCTAGGCGCCCCTTTTGCCCCTCTCGCCTCCTTGACCTACCTCCTGAGGAGAGGGACAAGAAAGGTATTACGGGCATCTTGTTGGGTAACGTAGCAGAATTCAAAAAAATTCTACGCTTTCACCAAGATCCAACTAAGGAGACATCTAGCAACGAGCAAATAAGAGTGCATCTACATACCGTTATGGAGATTGCGAGCGGAAGCTTTCGAAGAAGCGTGGATGAAGTAGTCGTACTCTTCGCGTTCTTCGTCACCGATGATCTAGCGCCGAAGGGACGGCACCTCCGCGTTCAACACACGTCAGGTACAGCAACGTCACCTCCTTCTTGATCCAGCAAGGGGGGAGGAGAGGTCGTCGGAGATCCAGCAGCACGACGGCGTGGTGGTGGATGTAGTGGAAATTCCTGCAGGGCTTCGCCGGGCGCCCTGCGTTAAGGAGACGGAGTTGTGATGGGAGGGGGAGAGGCGCCAGGGCAAGGGTGCGGCTGCCCTCTCCCCCCCCACATATATATAGGGGGCCAGGGGGGTGCGCCATGCCCTGCAGATGGCATCTGCAGGGGGCGGCGACCGGGGGGGGGAGTCTTGCCCCCCAAGGCAAGGGGGGCGCCCCCTCCCCCTAGGGTTTCAACCCTAGGCGCATAGGGAGGGGGGCCCATGTGTTGCGCCAGCCCACCAGGGGCTGGCCACTTCCCCCTCGCGGCCTAGGGGCCCCACCGGATGGGTGGCCCCACCCGGTGGACCCCGGGGGCCCTTCCGGTGGTCCCGGGACACTCCCGGTGACCCCCGGAGATCACCCGATGGCCGAAACCTGACTTCCTATATATCAATCTTTACCTCCGGACCATTCCGGAACTCCTCGTGACGTCTGGGATCTCATCCGGGACTCCGAACAGCTTTCGGGTTTCCACGTGCATGTATCTCTACGACCCTAGCGTTACCGAACCATAAGTGTGTAGACCCTACGGGTTCAGGAGACACGTAGACATGACCGAGACCACTCTCCGGTCAATAACCAACAGCGGGATCTGGATACCCATGTTGGTTCCCACGTGTTCCTCTATGATCTTCATCGGATGAACCACCGTGTCAAGGATTCACTCAATCCCGTATGTTATTCCCTTTGTCCATCGGTATGGTACTTGCCTGAGATTCGATCGTCGGTATTCCCGATACCTTGTTCAATCTCGTCATGGCAAGTCTCTTTACTCGATCCATAATCCATCATCCCGTGACTAACTACTTAGTCACATTGAGCTCATTATGATGATGTCTTACCGAGTGGGCCCAGAGGTACCTCTCCGTCATACGGAGTGACAACATCCCAGTCTCGGTTCGTACCAACTCAACAGACACTTTCGGAGATACCCGATGCGTACCTTTATAGCCATCCAGTTACGTTGTGACGTTTGGTACACCCAAAGTATTCCTACGGCATCCGGGGGTTGTACAACCTCATGGTCTAAGGAATAAATACTTGACACCGAAAAGCTTATGCATTACAAACTATACGATTTCGTGCTATGCTTAGGATTGGGTCTTGTCCATCACATCATTCTCCTAATGATGTGATCCCGTTATCACTGACATCCTATGTCCATGGTCAGGAAACCGTGACCATCTGTTGATCAACGAACTGGTAACTAGAGGCTTACCAGGGACTCATTGTGGTCTATGTATTCACACATGTATCGCTGTTTCCGTACAATACAATTCAAGCATGAATAACATACGATTATCATGAACAAGGAAATATAATAATAATACTTTTATTATTGCCTCTAGGGCATATTTCCAACAGTCTCCCACTTGCACTAGAGTCAATAATCTAGTTACATTGTGATGAATCGAACACCCATAGAGTTCTGGTGTTGATCATATTTAGCCCGTGGAAGAGGTTTAGTCAACGGGTCTGCAACATTCAGATCCGTATGCACTTTACAAATATCTATATCTCCATCTTGAACATAATTCCGGATGGAGTTGAAACGGCGCTTGATGTGCTTGGTCTTCTTGTGAAACCTGGGCTCCTTGGTAATAGCAATAGCACCAGTGTTGTCACAGATGAGAGTCATTGGGCTTCACGCGCTTGGAATGACTCCTAGGTCGGTGATGAACTCCTTCATCCAGACTCCTTCCTGTGCTGCTTCGCAAGCAGCTATGTACTCCGCTTCACATGTAGAATGCGCCACGACGCTCTGCTTGCAACTGCACCAGCTGACTGCCCCACCATTCAAAATATATACGCATCCGGTTTGAGACTTAGAGTCATCCAGATCTGTGTCGAAGCTAGCATCAACGTAACCTTTTACGACGAGCTCTTAGTCACCTCCATAAACGAGAAACATATGCTTAGTCCTTTTCAGGTACTTCAGGATGTTCTTGACCGCTGTCCAGTGTTCCATACTGGGATCACTTTGGTACCTCCCTACCAAACTTATGGCAAGGTTCACATCAGGTCTGGTACACAGCATGGCATACATGATAGAACCTATGGCCGAGGCATAGGGAATGACACTCATCTTTTCTCTATCTTCTGCCGTGGTCGGCGACTGAGCCTTGCTCAATCTCATACCTTGCAAAACATGCAAGAATCCCTTCTTGGACTGATCCGTATTGAACTTCTTCAATATTTTTTCAAGGTATGTACTTTGTGAAAGACCAATGAGGCGTCTTGATCTATCTCTATAGATTTTGATGCCTAATATGTAAGTAGCTTCTCCAAGGTCCTTCATTGAAAAACTTTTATTCAAGTAGGCCTTTACATTTTCCAAGAATTCTATATCATTTCCCATCAGCAATATGTCATCCACATATAATATGAGAAATGCCACAGAGCTCCCACTCACTTTCTTGTAAATACAGGCTTCTCCATAAGTCTGTATAAAGCCAATCGCTTTGATCACATCATTAAAGCGAATATTCCAACTCCGAGATGCTTGCACTAGCCCGTAAATCGAGCGCTGGAGCTTGCATACCTTGTTAGCGTTCTCTGGATCGACAAAACCTTCCGGTTGCATCATATACAACTCTTCCTTGAGGAAGCCATTAAGGAATGCTGTTTTGACGTCCATTTGCCATATCTCATAATCATAGAATGCGGCAATAGCTAACATGATTCTGACTGACTTCAGCATCGCTACGGGAGAGAAAGTCTCGTCGTAGTCAATCCCTTGAACTTGTCGATAACCCTTAGCGACAAGCCGAGCCTTATAGATGGTCACATTACCATCCGCGTCTGTCTTGTTCTTAAATATCCATTTGTTTTCTATGGCGTGCCTATCATCAGGCAAGTCCACCAAAGTCCATACTTTGTTTTCATACATGGATTCTATCTCGGATTTCATGGCTCCAAGCCATTTATTGGAATCCGGGCCCGCCATCGCTTCTTCATAGTTCGAAGGTTCACCGTTGTCTAACAACATGATTTCCAGGACAGGGTTGCTGTACCACTCTGGTGTGGAACGTGCCCTCGTGGACCTTCGAAGTTCAATAGTAACTTGATCTGTTTCTTCATGATCATTGTCATCAACTTCCTCCCTTATCGGTGCAGGCACCTCAGGAACAGTTTCCTGCGCTGCGCTACTTTCCGGTTCAGGAGGGGTGACTGTCACCTCATCAAGTTCTACTTTCTTCCCACTCACTTCTTTCGAGAGAAACTCTTTCTCCAGAAAGCATCCATTCTTGGCAACAAAGACTTTGCCTTCGGATCTGTGGTAGAAGGTGTACCCAATCGTTTCCTTTGGGTACCCTATGAAGACGCATTTCTTCGATTTGGGTTCGAGCTTTTCAGGTTGAAGTTTCTTGACATAAGCATCGCAACCCCAAACTTTTAAAAACGACAGCTTCGGTTTCTTGCCAAACCAAAGTTCATACGGAGTCATCTCAACGGATTTCGACGGAGCCCTATTTAAAGTGAATGCGGCAGTCTCTAAAGCATAACCCCAAAAAGATAGCGGTAAATCGGTGAGGGACATCATAGATCGCACCATGTCCAACAGAGTACGATTTCGACGTTCGGACACACCGTTACGTTGAGGTGTTCCGGGCGGTGTCAATTGTGAAACAATTCCACAGTTCCTAAGGTGTGTGCCAAATTCATGACTCAAATATTCACCCCCACGATCCGATCGCAAGAACTTTATTTTTCTGTCGCGTTGATTCTCAACCTCATTCTGAAATTCCTTGAACCTTTCAAAGGTCTCAGACTTGTGTTTCATCAAATAGATATACCCATATCTACTCAAGTCATCTGTGAGGGTGAGAACATAACGATAGCCTCCGCGAGCCTCAACACTCATTGGACCGCACACATCGGTATGTATGATTTCCAACAAGTTGGTTGCTCGCTCCATTGTTCCGGAGAACGGAGTCTTGGTCATCTTGCCTAAGAGGCATGGTTCGCACGTGTCAAATGATTCATAATCAAGAGACTCTAGAAGTCCATGTGAATGGAGCTTCTTCATACGTTTGACACCAATATGACCAAGGCGGCAATGCCACAAGTATGTGGGACTATCATTATCAACTTTACATCTTTTGGCATCTACACTATGAATATGTGTATCATCACGTTCGAGATTCATCAAAAATAAACCATTGACCAGCGGGGCATGACCATAAAACATATCTCTCAAATAAATAGAACAACCATTATTCTCCGATTTGAAAGAGTAGCCATCTCGCATAAGACGAGATCCAGAAACAATGTTCATGCTCAAAGCTGGTACTAAATAACAATTATTAAGGTTTAAAACTAATCCCGAGGGTAGATGTAGAGGCAGCGTGCCGACGGCGATCACATCGACCTTGGAACCATTCCCGACGCGCATCATCACCTCATCCTTCGCCAGTCTCCGTTTATTCCGCAGCTCCTGTTTTGAGTTACAAATGTGAGCAACTGCACCGGTATCAAATACCCAGGAGCTACTACGAGTGCTGGTAAGGTACACATCAATAACTTGTATATCATATATACCTTTGACGTTGCCGGCCTTCTTGTCTGCTAAGTATTTGGGGCAGTTCCGCTTCCAGTGACCCGTTCCCTTGCAATAAAAGCACTCTGTCTCAGGCTTGGGTCCATACTTTGGCTTCTTCCCGGCAACAGGCTTGCCGGGTGCGGCAACTCCCTTGCCGTCCTTCTTGAAGTTCTTCTTACCCTTGCCTTTCTTGAACTTAGTGGTTTTATTGACCATCAACACTTGATGTTCTTTCTTGATGTCCACCTCCGCTGATTTCAGCATCGAATACACCTCGGGAATGGACTTCTCCATCCCCTGCATATTGAAGTTCAACACGAAGCTCTTGAAGCTTGGTGGGAGCGACTGGAGGATTCTGTCAACGACCGCTTCATCTGGGAGATTCATTCCCAGCTGAGACAAGCGGTTGTGCAATCCAGAAATCTTGAGGATGTGCTCACTGACAGAACTGTTTTCCTCCATCTTACAACTATAGAATGCGTCGGAGACATCATATCTCTCGACTCGGGCATGAGCTTGGAAAACCATTTTCAGCTCTTCGAACATCTCATATGCTCTGTGGTGCTCAAAACGTTTTTGGAGCCCCGACTCTAAGCTGTAAAGCATGCCGCACTGAACCAGGGAGTAATCATCACTACGCGACTGCCAGACGTTCAAAACGTCTTGGGCCGCATCGGGAGCAGGTGCATCACCTAGCGGTGCTTCAAGGACATATGATCTCTTGGCAGCTATGAGGATAATCCTCAGGTTACGGACCCAATCCGTATAGTTGCTACCATCGTCTTTCAGTTTGGTTTTCTCAAGGAACGCGTTGAAGTTGAGGGAAACTGGAGCGTGGGCCATTTGATCTACAAGAGATATTGTAAAGAATTTAGACTAAGTTCATGATAATTAAGTTCATCTTAATCAAATTTTAATGAACTCCCACTCAGAATGACATCTCTCTAGTCATCTAAGTGATACACGATCCGAATCGACTAGCCCGTGTCCGATCATCACGTGAGACGGACTAGTCATCAACGGTGAACATCTTCATGTTGATCGTATCTTCTATACGACTCGTGTTCGACCTTTCGGTCTTCCGTGTTCCGAGGCCATGTCTGTACATGCTAGGCTCGTCAAGTGAACCCTAAGTGTATTGCGTGTGTAAATCTGGCTTACACCCGTCGTATGCGAACGTTAGAACCTATCACACCCGATCATCACATGGTGCTTCAGAGCAATGAGCTTTAGCAACGGTGCACAGTTAGGGGGAACACAATTCTTGATTTTTTTAGTGAGAGATCATCTTATTTACTACCGTCATTCTAAGTAAACAAGATGCATAAACATGATAAACATCACATGCAATCAATTAAAGTGACATGATATGGCCAATATCATCTTGCTCCTTGGATCTCCATCTTCGGGGCACCATGATCATCTTGTCACCGATTCGACACCATGATCTTCATCATCATGATCTCCATCATCGTGTCTTGAAGAAGTCGTCACGCCAACTATTACTTCTACTACTATGGCTAACGTTTAGCAATAAAGTAAAGTAATTACATAGCGTTTATTCAGTGACACGCAGGTCATACAATAATTAAGACAACTCCTATGGCTCCTGCCGGTTGTCAAGTTCATCGACATGCAAGTCGTGATTCCCTGTTACAAAAACATGATCAATCTCATACATCACATATATCATTCATCACATCTTCGTTTTGGCCATACCACGTCACATAGCACATGCTGCAAAAACAAGTTAGACGTCCTCTAGTTGTTGTTGCAAGTTTTTACGTGGCTTCTATAGGATTTCTAGCAAGAACGTTTCTTACCTACGCCAAAACCACAACGTGATTTGTCAATTTCTATTTACCCTTCATAAGGACCCTTTTCATCGAATCCGATCCGACTAAAGTAGGAGAGACAGACACCCGCCAGCCACCTTATGCAACTAGTGCATGTCTGTCGGTGGAACCAGTCTCACGTAAGCGTACGTGTAAAGTCGGTCCGGGCCGCTTCATCCCACAATACCGCCGAATCAAGATTGACTAGTAACGACAAGAAAGTTGAACAAACTCAAACGCCCACAACTACTTTGTGTTCTACTCGTGCAAGATGCTACGCATAAGACCTAGCTCAGATGCCACTGTTGGGTAACGTAGCAGAATTCAAAAAATTTCTACGCTTTCACCAAGATCCAACTAAGGAGACATCTAGCAACGAGCAAATAAGAGTGCATCTACATACCATTATGGAGATTGCGAGCGGAAGCTTTCGAAGAAGTGTGGATGAAGTAGTCGTACTCTTCGCGTTCTTCGTCACCGATGATCTAGCGCCGAACGGACAGCACCTCCGCGTTCAACACACGTCCGGTACAGCAACGTCACCTCCTTCTTGATCCAGCAAGGGGGGAGGAGAGGTCGTCGGAGATCCAGCAGCACGACGGCGTGGTGGTGGATGCAGTGGAAATTCCTGCAGGGCTTCGCCGGGCGCCCTGCGTTAAGGAGACGGAGTTGTGACGGGAGGGGGAGAGGCGCCAGGGCAAGGGTGCGGCTGCCCTCTCCCCCCCACATATATATAGGGGGCCAGGGGGTGTGCCATGCCCTGCAGATGGCATCTGCAGGGGGAGCGGCGGCCTGGGGGGGAGTCTTGCCCCCCAAGGCAAGGGGGGTGCCCCCTCCCCCTAGGGTTTCAACCCTAGGCGCATAGGAAGGGGGGCCCATGTGGTGCGCCGGCCCACCAGGGGCTGGCCACTTCCCCCACGCGGCCTAGGGGCCCCACCGGGATGGGTGGCCCCACCCGGTGGACCCCGGGGGCCCTTCCGGTGGTCCCTGGACACTCCCGCGGTGACCCCCGGAGATCACCCGATGGTCGAAACCTGACTTCCTATATATCAATCTTTACCTCCGGACCATTCCGGAACTCCTCGTGACGTCCGGGATCTCATCCGGGACTCCGAACAACTTTCGGGTTTCCACGTGCATGTATCTCTACGACCCTAGCGTTACCGAACCTTAAGTGTGTACACCCTACGGGTTCGGGAGACACATAGACATGACCGAGACTACTCTCCGGTCAATAACCAGCAGCGGGATCTGGATACCCATGTTGGTTCCCATGTGTTCCTTGATGATCTTCATCAGATGAACCACCGTGTCAAGGATTCACTCAATCCCGTATGTTATTCCCTTTGTCCATCAGTATGGTACTTGCCTGAGATTCGATCGTCGGTATTCCCGATACCTTGTTCAATCTCGTCATGGCAAGTCTCTTTACTCAATCCGTAATCCATCATCCCGTGACTAACTACTTATTCACATTGAGCTCATTATGATGATGTCTTACCGAGTGGGCCCAGAGGTACCTCTCCGTCATACGGAGTGACAACATCCCAGTCTCGGTTCGTACCAACTCAACAGACACTTTCGGAGATACCCGATGCGTACCTTTATAGCCACCCAGTTACGTTGTGATGTTTGGTACACCCAAAGCATTCCTACGGCATCCGGGAGTTGTACAACCTCATGGTCTAAGGAATAAATACTTGACACCGAAAAGCTTATGCATTACGAACTATACGATCTCGTGCTATGCTTAGGATTGGGTCTTGTCCATCACATCATTCTCCTAATGATGTGATCCCGTTATCACTGACATCCTATGTCCATGGTCAGGAAACCGTGACCATCTATTGATCAACGAACTGGTAACTAGAGGCTTACCAGGGACTCATTGTGGTCTATGTATTCACATATGTATCGCTGTTTCCGTACAATACAATTTAAGCATGAATAACAGACGATTATCATGAACAAGGAAATATAATAATAATACTTTTATTATTGCCTCTAGGGCATATTTCCAACACATCTTATCTCTTTTTAGTCTGTAAGCCTTCGGGCATCTGTTAAGTTTAAAACTTGTAATCTCCTTGTTCATGTTTTTTGTTCCCTATGGACTGTATCCGAACGGAATGTTTTTAATGAAAAAGGAATGTTTGCCGGGTCATTTGTTCGCAGGTAAAACCCACAACAGGGAATAAATCCCTGATATCTCCAAGATAAACATTTTCTCGCCCGGCATCAGGCCCTGCCATCTCCCTACTTCGCTCGACCTTTCTCACGCCTTTGGCGAAGGCAGGGATGAAGTGGGCTCAGGCTCCTCGTTCCATCCTTTTGCTGCCGCGACTATGACCAAACTTAGTCCCAGGAACGAGCCCTAGGGCCTAGAGTTATGGGAGCACGGTAGCTTAAGGAAAAGAACGAGGTTTCGCATACCTCAGTTCATAATGGAATGCATGATAAGGGATAAAGAACTTATCTAAAGCTGCAGCCCCCGGCAACCCTGGTCTGCCGTGGGCGAATCTTCGCCCTTGTAGCCCCCGGCAACACTAGCTCGCCGGGGCTTAGGTGCTGGTCTATTCTTCTTTCCTTTCCCCAAGTGGCTTCGGCAAGGATGTCTGCGCATCATGTGAACCAAAGAAGACAGAGGAAAGACAAAGACTCGACCTCTAAGCTAGGGGTTAGCCGCCGCTAAGCACTATCAACCCTAACCAAGGATGAGACTCGACTCAGCATGCATGCTATAACTTAGAGCGCCAGCGCTTCATTTATTTATGCTCAGGGTCTGCGCCTGGCTTTGTACAAAGGGTTACATGCCTTGCCGGCAAGGCTTGTACAAAAGGGTGGCTTGCTGGGGGGCCCGGCAAGCCGCGCCTTACGGGTAAAACTTGGAAAGATGCTCAATGTTCCAGGAATTGCTCACCGGAATGGCATTTTCGGTCTCCAGGCGGACTGCGCCGGGCCTGGTGACTCGTATTACCCGATAAGGGCCTTCCCACTTCGGCGTCAACTTGTTCGTATTCCTGGCCGATTGAACGCGCTGGAGAACAAGGTCGCCTTCCTCAAAGCTTCGGGCACGGACATTGCGGCTATGGTAGCGGCGCAAGGCTTGCTGGTAGCGTGCTGCTCTCACAGCCGCCCGAAGACGATCTTCCTCAAGGAGCATTGCGTCCTCTTGCCGCAGTTGCTCTTGCTCAAGCTCATCATAAGCGAGCACTCGAGGTGACCCGTATATGAGTTCAGTGGGGAGAACTGCTTCTGCCCCGTATATCAGGGCAAAGGGCATCTGGCGAGTGGCTCGATTTGGCGTCGTTCTGATCGACCAAAGAACCACCGGCAACTCATCGATCCAGCGCCTCCCGCTCTTGTGCAGCCTGTCAAAGGTCTTTGTCCTTAATCCTCACAACACTTCAGCGTTTGCTCTCTCAGCTTGACCATTGCTCTGGGGGTGAGCAACGGAAGCGAAACAGACCTTGCTGCCGAGGTCCTGGGTATATTGCATGAAGGTGCGGCTTGTAAACTGCGTGCCATTATCGGTGATGATCCTGTTGGGTACACCAAAACGGCACACTAGTCCCTTGAAGAACTTGGCGGCTGACTGAGCTGTAACCTTCCTGACTGCCTCCACCTCTGGCCACTTTGTGAACTTGTCGATTGCAACATACAAGTACTCAAAGCCCCCGACGGCGCGGGGGAAAGAGCCTAGTATGTCGAGCCCCCAGACCGAGAAGGGCCAGGAGAGAGGAATGGTTTGAAGGGCTTGAGCTGGTTGATGAAGTTTCTTCGAATGGAACTGTCACGCTTCACACTTGGTGACCAGTGCCGTCGCATCCTGCCGGCAATGGTTCTTGACCCTATGTGGGATCCACATATGCCTCCATGTATCTCTGCCAACAGCTCCAGTCCTTCCTCTCGAGGGATGCACTTCAATTTCACGCCGTTTGGTCTCCTTCTATACCGGACGTCATCGACGAACTAGTACATAGCAGACCGACGGGCTACTTTCTCCGCTTCTTCCTGCTCCTCAGGAAGTTCCCTAGTCTGGAGGAATCGGACGGTATGCTGCGCCCACGCTGGAGCCTGGGGCTCGACGGCGAGGACCAAAGGCATTTCCTCCGCCTAGAGAGCGGCTGTCTCAACAGCAAAAGCTTGACGTTCTGCCGGAGCTAGCCATCCTGGGGCGGGCTCTGTGTCTCCGGCAACATCCTTGCCGGCGGCTCCGGGGAGCTCGGCGGGAAAGTACTTGCCGGGCCCTGATTTCCTTCTCTTTTTCTGCTCTGTTGATGGATCAACGGATGGCTGAGAAAGTTGAAGCACAAAGGTACCTGGTTCCACAGGTAGCTTGAGGGCAGCGCGCTTTGACAGGTAATCGGCGATGTCATTCTTCGCTTGGGGAACGTGCTCCGCCTGTATACCATCAAAGCGCTCTTCCAACTTTCTCACTTCATCAACGTAGGCCTTCATCAACGGGCTCTGGTAATCCTTGTTGACTTGTTTGACGACAAGCTGCGAGTCGCCCCTGACAATGAGCTTCTTGATTCCGAGGTCTGCCGCGATCCTAAGACCGACAAGCAGCCCCTCGTACTTAGCAGTGTTGTTTGTTGATACCTCCCTGGGGAAGTGCATCTGGACCACGTACTTGAGGTGCTCTCCAGTGGGCGCGACCAGCAGTACGCCAGCCCCGGCGCCCTGCAAGGAGAAAGCTCCATCAAAGTACATGATCCAGTTGCAACTCGCCTCTTTGCCGGGGAGAGCTATTTCCTGGACTTCTTCATCAGGCGTTGCGGTCCATTCTGCGATGAACTCTGCCAGGACTCGGCTCTGGATAGTTGAGGTACTTTCAAACTTGAGGCCAAAGCTGGACAGCTCCAGTGCCCACTCTACAATCCTTCCCGTTGCATCTGGATTGTGCAATATCCGTTGTAGAGGGAGGTGAGTGACTACAGTGATCTCGTGCGCCTGGAAGTAGTGACGCAGCTTCCTCGAGGCCATAAGAAGGCCGAAGAGCAATTTCTGCACACCGGAGTACTTTGATCTAGCCCCCTGCAAGAGGGAGCTAACAAAGTAGACCGGGTGCTGCATCATTTTCTTCTTCGGCTGCACTCCAACAGGTTGTGTCGTCCCTGCATCGGTGGCATCAGGCTCTGTTGCTGCTATCACCTCATCATCAATTTCTCTCTGCGCCACTAGTGCGGCGCTGACCACCTGGTTTGTTGCCGCTAAGTATAGCAGCAACGGTTCTTGTGGTCTAGGCACAACTAGTATTGGCGTGGAGGAAAGATACCTCTTCAGGTCTTGTAATGCTGCTTCAGCTTCTGGCATCCATTCCATTGGGCCCGCCTTTTTCAGAATCTTGAAAAAGGGAAGGGAGCGCTCGGCAGACTTTGGAATGAATCTGCTCATGGCGGTAACGCAGCCAGCAAGCCGACACACATCCTTGACCCATTTGGGTGCTTCAATTTTCTCTATAGCTTTGATCTTGTCCGGATTAGCTTCTATCCAACGCTGCGACACAAGGAACCCGAGAAGCTTGCCAGACGGGACGCCGAAGACGCACTTCTCAGGGTTCAGCTTGAGGTTGATCTTGCGTAGGTTTACAAATGTTTCTTGTAAATCCGGTATAAGGGTTGCCCTGTTCTTGGTTTTGACCACTATATCATCCATATAAGCCTCCATATTTCTATGGAGCTGGGGTTCAAAACCAATTTGGACTGCCCTTGCAAACGTCGAGCCAGCACTCTTCAACCCGAAAGGCATTCGTACGAAACAATACGTACCACATGGGGTGATGAATGCTGTCTTCTCTTCGTCTTCTCTTGTCATGAAGATCTGGTGGTAGCCGGAGTAGGCATCGAGGAATGACAGCAGGTCACACCCTGCCGTGGAGTCAACAATCTGGTCTATGCGCGGCAACGGGAAGGGGTCGTCGGGACAAGCCTTGCGCACTACCACTGGATTGGCCAACCACGTTGGATGGAGCACTCCTCTTACCAAACCCGGAGCTTCCAGTTTCCGGATCTCCTCGGTGATGAACTCTTGCCGTTCCAAAGCTTGCTTTCTGACCTTCTGCTTGACGGGCCGCGCATGAGGACAGACAGGAAGGTGGTGCTCAATCACCTCCATGGGAACACCGGGGATGTCGGATGCTTGCCAGGCAAACACGTCGACATTCGCCCGCAGGAAGGTGACGAGCGCGTCTTCCTATTTGTTGTCAAGGGCGGAGCTTATGGTGAAAGCCCCTCCCGTGCCGTCCTCCTTGACAGAAACCTTCTTGGTTCCCGGCGATGTGGCCCTGGATCTCTTGTTTCTACCAGTGGAGCTCTCTGGCACGTCCTCGACGGGAGCGCGACACTCCGAAGAGGTGCGCTTGCCGGAGTGGGTGTCCGAGGTCTCACCGGTCTTCTTCTTTCCGGTGGAGCTCTCTGGCGCGTCCTCGACGGGAGCACATCACTCCGAAGAGATGCGCTTGCCGGAGTGGGCGCCCGAGGTCTCACCGGTCTTCTTCCTCTTTCCTTGCGGGGTTCCAGCGGCAGGAGCAAGTGCCCTAGTAGCGGCAGCTGCTGCAACCGCTAGCTGGTACAATTGGTCAGCGCAAATCAGCGCATCCTTCTTATCGGAAGGGATGGTGATGATCGTCACAGGCCCTGGCATCTTCAGGGTGTTGTAGGAGTAGTGTGACGCTGCCATGAACTTGGCCAGCGCTGGGCGGCCAAGGATCCCGTTGTAGGGCAAGGGGATCTTGGCAACATCAAACACAATCCTCTATGTCCTATAATTCAGATCACTTCCAAAAGTCACAGGCAGCGTGACTTTCCCCTTCGGTTGACTTCTCCCTGGGTTGACCCCCTGAAACGTGCCCGTCTCTTCGAGGTCTCCATCAGGAACTTGCAGCTTCTCGATCACGGTGGGCGAGAGTAGGTTCAGACCGGCCCCGCCATCGACTAGCATCTTTGTCACCTTAAGGTTGCATATTGTCGGTGAAACCAACAATGGCAAGCACCCGACCGCAGTAGTGCGATCAGGGTGATCCTCGGTGTCAAATATGATAGGTGTGCTGGACCATTTCAACGGCTTTTGGACACCGGACGATGGCTCCGCCGCAATAATCTCACGCGCCCACTGTTTAAGTTGGCGGTGAGAAGTATGCAGCGAGGCACCACCATCGACGCAGATGGCGTTCGTAGCTTTCTGAAACTCTTGGCCGCCGGACTCGTCGTCCTCTTCGTGATCGTCGTCTTCAGGCCTTCTGTCGCGGCCTCGGGCGGGCCTTTCCTGCTGTTTCTCCTTACCGCGACGGCCTGCTTGGCCGTCACGCTTCTTGCCGGATCCCTCAGCGCCGTCCTGGCCCTTCTCCTTGTCCCGCCTCTCGTATTCAGCCCTTTTCTTCTCAGCAAGGAGCTCAACCTGGTGGCAGTCCTGGAGATCATGGCCTTTGGTGCGATGGATCTTGCAGTATCGCTTGCCGGACTTTCCTGGCTTCTCGGCAGCCGCCAAGGCCCGGCAGGTGACGCACCCAGCAATCTCCTTGCTGGGGTCACCCGCCCTGGTTTTCTTGGCGGAGCCGGCATCATCAGACCCCTCGACGGCAAGTACGGCTTTACCGTTGCGCTTCCTGTTGCGGTGCCGGCCCTTCTTCGCTGGGGCGGCAGTATCCTCGTCTGAAGAGTTGGTTTCCGCACCGACGCCTTCGCCGGGGTACTTCCTTCCCTCTTCAGCCCGGGCACATCTGTCGGCATGAACATAGAGTTCCGCCACATCCTTCACCTTGGTCATTGCCAGTTCTTCGCGCATCTTGCGGTTGCGCACATTCTGGTGGAACGCGCTGATGATTGCGGCAGGGTGAACATCGGGGATATTGTACTCTACCCGGCTGAATCTCAGTATGTACCTGCGCAGACTCTCGCCTTCCTTCTGGGGTATGACATGCAGGTCACTTGCTTGGCCATGGGCTTGGTGGCCTCCGGTAAAGGCGCCAAAAAACTCATGGCACAAGTTAGACTAGGAGGAAATAGAGTCTACTCGCAAGTGCATGAACCACGACATGGCGTTAGGTTTAAGAGCCAATGAAAAGTAATTCGCAAGCACCTTATCGTCGCGGGCCCCGGCAGCTTGCATCGCGATGGTGTAGATGCTGAGGAACTCCAACGGGTGGGTCTTGCCGTCGTACTTCTCGCCAACGTCAGGCTTGAAGGTGCGGTGAGAGGGCCACTGGAACTGCCGCAGCTCATGGGTAAAAGCTGGACAGCCTACCTCGTAAGGTAGACCTCCAGGGCTCTCCGGTGCTGGGCGGTCCGCAGCAGGTCCCGCTCGCCTGTCTGACTGGTGGCGCGCTCCGCGCCGGCGCTCAATGGTGGTTCGAGCGTCTTCATGAGCTCGCTCCTGAAGAACTCGACGTTGGTCGCCGTGGGTCCGCGGGTCGGACGACGCGATGGAGATGGCGTCGCCCGCGATGTCCCGGCGAGTCGACACACGTGGTATCGGGCGAGGAGGAGGCGAATGCACCGTAGCCACGGTGCTGCCAGTCCTCCCTCCATCGGTGTGTGGGACTCCATCGAAGCGTCGACCTGGGAGCTCCGCTGGATTTGGTTCATCCTTGTTGGCGACTGCGACAAGGCTTCGGATGGTGGCTCTCCATTCGTCGAGTTTCCCCGTAACGGGAGGAAAATCGAGGAGCAATTGCGCGCGTGCCAGGGCTTTGGCTGGCGTCAATGGTAGCCAAACCTGCACGAATCGCGACGCGCTTCGACCCCTGAGCGTGTCAGGAGCAGCCCCATCACGATTCCGCGGTCGCATACCGTCTCCACCAATGCCTCGGCGGGTGGGCAGGTCTTCTACGTCCCGGGAGTGGCGCTCGGGGCTCTTCCCATAGCGACGCCCGGGATCTTCGGGGTGACGACGCCGTTCGTCGCGCGCTACTTGAGAAGCGCGCGCTGTTGGTGCCGGCATGGGAGTTCTGGAGGTCCTTGCGTCGACTTCGGGTGATGCGGCAGCGACCTTGGAAGGCCCCGCACCACCCGCGGAGGGCCGGGCTCCATCTTTGGAACTGGCAGTGTGTGGCCCGTTACCAGGCGCACAAACATCGCCACCTCCCAAACTCCGGCTGCTGGGACGGCGTTGGTGTTCGCGAGCAGCGCCCCGGGTTCTTTCCGCGACAGGTCCGCTGCTCGCCCGCGTCGGGAAGGGCTGTCCGGCTTCCGACTGGACAACCGCCACCGTCGTCTTCTTCTTGGGCGCCATGACGATGGAGAAGCGTCGAGCTGACTGCTAAAGCCGATTCTCACAACTGCACCCCCTACCTGGCGCGCCAAAGATGTCGGTGTATTTGGATCGACACCTATGTGATCACGAGAATCCCTACTACGGTTGCGAGGCACGGGGTTGAGAGAAGAGCAGATCTAATAGTCAGGACATGGTTCCTTTACCCAGGTTCGGGCCGCAAAGATGTGTAAAACCCTACTCCTGCTTTGGTGGATTATATGTTTGTGTTCTTCAGCTAGTGAGGAGCTCCAAAAGAGTCGTGAGGAGTTCTAAAAAGCCGAACCCCCCTCCTGGTCGCCTCGGGCCTCCTTTTATAGGAAAAAGGGGTTGCCACAGTGGCACACAGGAGGTGGAAAGGGTGCAGTGATGCGAGGTTATCCCTCGCATTACAGGACAAGGCACATTTAATGCGCTTAGCTCAGGTGTCCTTGCTTTATCGGGAACGAGGGGAGACGTCCGTCTTGTCCGTCGCCGCTCCTCCTCGTGTTGACACGTGCCCTGGCCAGCGGTGCCTGAGGTGCCATGTAGGCAGGCAGGCAGCTGAGGTGGCGCAACAGCGGGTCTCCACGAAGATATGCAAGTTGCCATGCAGGAGCCTGTCCAGCTGGTTGGGTCGTCAGCTGCCAGGGGCGATGGAAATATAGTTGGTGCGGGCCTTATGGTGGCCCTGCGGGTGTCCTCGGCAAGGGCCTTGCCGGGGCCCCGGCAAGGGTCTTGCCGCGGCGCCTGCTGTCATCCCCGGCAAGGTGCTTGCCGGAGGCCTTGTGGTCGTCGTCTTCTTAGCTTGTATCTGACCTTGGATGTCTTCACAAAGATCTGCATGACACCACGGGGATATCTCCCGAATCCTCGCCCCATGGGGGCGGTGGACTCAAGGGTGATCCGCTCCGTAGGCGTGGGGCGAGCTGCCGCGGCAAGGGTCTTGCCAGGGTTGCTGAAACTGGCTCCCGGCAAGGATCTTGCCGCTTCGTCCCTTTGCTCTTTGTGGTCTTGTTCCTGGCGTTGTTCCAGTCTCCCTCAAGCTTCGGTCTTGCCAGGCTCACCTCCCTGGCCATGCTTGCTGTGGTGGTACCCGTGGCTCAGACTACCCGTGCACAGTCATATGGGTACAAAAAGTGTGCCCCTGTTTTTGTACACCGACACTGCGTTGCAGCAGGAGAAGCGGCGAGTTGCTGCCATGGCCGGTGACAGAGCTGCATTACAGCATGTGATGTGACGACGGCGCTGCTGCCACGCTGGCGGCAGAGCTACGTTGCAAGAGGAGAGGCTACGATCTGCTGCCATTACCGACACCGGAGCTGTGTTCTAGCAGCATCGCGCTGCGATGACGGGCGACGACGGAGCTATGTTGCAACAAGCGAGCCGACGAAGACGCTGCTGCCACGGATAGCGGAGCTGCGTTGTAGCAGACACGGCTGCCAAGAGCGGTGTCGGTGCTGGAAGAGAAGGCACCGGAGTACTACAAGGGCAGTTCAACAGTAGCGGTGGCACTGCTCTAACGAAAGGAGAACGAAGCGGCAGGACAGGGAAGTTGTGTGTGCCTGAGTTCACGGTTGACTAATCCAATGGCACTAGCGGCCTTGATCTGACGGTGGATAAGGCGGCTGATAACTAAAGTTATAATCCGGTTGATTTGTAGCACGCGCCTTTAATTAGTCCCCACTGCAGGAAAAATAACAGCAGCTCCGATTCCCTCAGGACTTAAAGCTGTAGGTGGACGGGGAGACGTGGCCAAAGTGATTCTTGATGGAAGTCAGCACTCGAGCGGCGGCTCGCCCGGTGTTCCCCTGACAACGGCGGTTTAAACGCGTCGGGTGCAGCGTAGCAGAGCGGAACCATCGAATGGGTGGATCTGGGCCGACTCGAAGCTTGACGACAGAAGCGGTTTGTAGGAGGCATGGCGAACCACGGCGGCGGCTCAATAGCGGCCGACGTCTTGCAGGCCGCGGCAGGTGGAGGCAAGCAAAGGAGGAGGCACAGTGGACGGGCGCCGGGCGATACGGGAGGACATCGCATGAGGCGCGCGGGCCAGAGGCCGGCATAGGTGGAAGCGGTAATGGAGTGGACCAGCAAACAGGAGACCCGGGACGAGGCGGGAAGGCAGCAGTGACAAGGACGCGCCGGAGCGGGCGGCTCGTGGCCGCGGAAGCAGTTCCGATGAAGCGAGTAGCGCCGGCTTGAGGCAGGTGTGAGGCAGACCTGGTGGGGCCGGTGAGGGCATCTCCCTGCATCTTAGCGGCTCCGGCTTGAAGATAAGGCCCTTGGCCGTAGAGGCGGGAGCGGCTTTGTCGAGCCTGAGGAAGTGGCAGTTCGCGGCAACCGGCTCAGAGGCGGCGAGGCAGCAGTGTCCGAATCCATCTCCCCGTCCCTGTCCTAGTCCTGGTCGTTGACCAATCCATTTTTATCAGGTTTCTTGCTGGCCGTATATGCACGTGTAACACTAGTAGTAGCACTACTACTCATCAATAGTAGTTGCAGGCTTTAGCAGACTAGTTTACGAATTCGCTTCGGGGCGACCCTTGTATCAATGCATCTCGGACACATATTTAGCTGATTTCTGTGACAGCTCCCAATAGAATTTTTTGTTGATCTTGGTCGGATCAGCTGCAACCCTAACTCGTGGGGATGTGACATCTCATGAGCCGGATAACGCTCGTATGTGTAACAGTAGCACTGCACTCTTTGATGCATGAACATGAACTCCTGTCTGGCTCGGTGGCGTGCCGCAACAGCAGCATAAATCGAATCTCAACGGATTGCCAGTCGCGGCGCCGCACAACCCGCAACCCTAATCCTCTCGATATTTTCTTTTCCGACTGCTTGTCACCTTGCGCAAACAGATCCAAGTAATGGTCATGGCGGAGCACAGATCAACCCTTGTTTGCCGTGCACGCTGTCCTTGAAACTTTTTCCGATCTGGACCAAGGAACTTGAAGTTGATATAGATATTTTTGTGCCGGTTCTTCTTTAGCCGGTCAGTCGCGAGCTTCTCGATCCCTGAGGAAGTTCCCTCCAAGAACTCAACACCACCGTGCGCAAGCCCCACGATGGGCGCCAACTGTCATGGAATCGTCACGGCAGATGTCCTAGTGTGAGGACTTAGTCGTGATGCCGCACATCTATGTGGTAGCTTGAGAGGGGTTGAGCGGAATCGAGAGACGCAACGTAAGACAAGGATTTAGACAGCTTCGGGCCTCGGGAAACATCATCTGGTAATAGCCCTACATGCTGTTTGAGGCTAGATGTCATTATGGCCCTCATGGAGTCGCCGCATAAGACGGCTCTCCTTATCGTGTCTAACCCTCGAGATTGTTTCTTTCTTACTTGTCCCTCTTTGGGGAGCCCTGCCCCTCCTTATATATGTTGAAGGGGCGGGTTACATGACTAGTCCTAGTAGGATTAGGATTACTCTATTACAAGTGGAGTCCTAGTCTTGCTTCCTTTGTAGGAGAATGTTCCTTGTGCTTTCCTCATAAACTGGCCCACTATTAACATAAACCGGCCTTCTATAAACCGCCTTCTGGGCCATCGTGTCTTGTCGTTCCTCTGGCCCGCCCGCCGGGTCACCCATGAGTCGCCAAGTCCGGGCGGGTCACTTAGCGAGTCATCCAGTCTGGCAGGTCATTAGTGAGTTGCCAAGTCCGGCCGGGTTATACTTCCGGCCGGGTTACGCAGCGGGGTATATCCCCGACAGTCTTCGAGGAGATCTATTCGATGTAATCTTTTTGTGGTGTGTTTGTCGAAATCCGATGAATTGTGGGTTTATGATCAAGATTATCTACGAGAAATATTTGATTATTTTCTGAAATCTTTTATGCATGATTATAATATCTTTGCAAGTCACTTCGAATTATTGGTTTGGTTTGGCCTACTAGATCTATAGTTCTTGCAATGGGAGAAGTGCTTGGCTTTGGGTTCAATCTTGCGGTGTCCTTTCCCAGTGACAACAGGGGAAGCAAGGCACGTATTGTATTGTTGCCATGGAGGATAAAAAGATGGGGTTTATATCATATTGCTTGAGTTTATCCCTCTACATCATGTCATCTTGCTTAAAGCATTACTCTGTTCTTATTAACTTAATACTCTAGATGCATGCTGGATAGCGGTCGATGTGTGGAGTAATATTAGTATATGCAGAATTGTTTTGGTCTACTTGTCACGGTCGTGATGCCTATATATAGTGATCATGCCTAGATATTCTCATAATGATTCACTTTTCTATCAATTGCTCGACAATAATTTGTTCACCCACCGTAAAATTCTGTTATCATGAGAGAAACCACTAGTGAAACCTATGGCCCCCGGGTCTATTCTCAACCTATTAATCTCCAATCTACTTTACTTTACTTTATTTACTTTCTATTCTTATATCCAAAAATACCAAAAATATCACACTATCCTGTCTATCAGGTCTCACTTTCGTAAGTGACCGTAAAGGGATTGACAACCCCTTATCGTGTTGTCTGCGAAGTTCTTATTTGTTTGTGCAGGTGCGAGGGACTAGCGCGTGGTCTCCTACTGGATTGATACCTTGGTTCTCAAAAACTGAGGGAAATACTTACACTACTGTGCTGCATCACCATTTACTCTTCGAGGGAATACAACGCAAGCTCGAGAAGTAGCAGACTGGTACTTGGAAACCAGCAGGGAGAGTGGGGTCAATAGTTTGATGGCCAAAATTAAAGATGTGCACGACCTCTTTGTAAACGACCTGCTACATGTTCAATTTGTGGAGTTATTTCAGTTTTTCAATCGACAGGCCCTCGACAAACAACTCATGACTTGGTACTGTCTGTAAGTATTACTTATGTAATTAAGTCTCTAGCTCAGCTCGTTCATTGCATGTATACATAATTATCCTCAATTCCTCACTATATTATGCAGATTGAAGATCATCGAATGCAAAAAAGGATGAATCTATGACATTGGGTTGTCACGCCCCGGACAAGTTGGTATCAGAGCATCGACCGACCATAGGAGCCCCCTTGATTGATCGTAGTTTGGCCGTTGTCGAGTCAAGAAGAAAACTATTTTGGAGTCTAGTTATATCGGAGAGTAGCAATTCTTTTTACTCCTAAGTCCCTTCGTCGCGCTGGTGGGGAATCTTGACGTAGGTGTTTTCAATTACTTCTCTTCCCCTTCAATTTTTTTTAGGATCACGCTGTTAGTTTTGTTTGTTGCGATGTCAGTTCTTTTCATCCGGTGCAATTCTCATCAAGTTGATTCGATCCTCTTCACCTTTTGCAAGTTCAATCCTCAGTTCATTCCAACCGATGTCTTTTCCCCCGTCCAAAGTTGTCTTTCTTTTCCCACCCGCCCACCCCTTTTCTTCTCCGAGCCAGAGTTCTTAAGCAAATATCCATTCTACTCGTGCGAAGTATATTCATTCTTTTCTTAATTATTTCAACTACTGAATTCTCATCTAGTTCATCGTTCTTCATCTCTTCTTTTCTCCGGTGGATTCAATGCAAGTATTTGGTGTTCATCATATTCTTTCCCTCGTCTCAAATGATTCCAATTGCTCGCTCGCCTCTCGCCATTTAATTATTCCGGAGTTCCGAATATATCTCACGAGATTCGTGTTTGCCTTCAAATTTATTCAAGGTTGTCACCTCATTCGAGTCATTCAATCGTTCCGGTGCATCATCTCCTTTCAATCCTTTCCAACGATGTTTTCTCTTCGGTGGGCTCATAACCCACAGGTCTTTTCCCAGGATCTTACCTGACTCTTCTAATATATTCCGGAGTATTCCCAAATTATTTTCAAAGTGTCTCGTAAGAATGGATCCCATCAGTCACATGCCTTCCGAAGATCGTTTTCAAATTCTTTTCAAACGTTGGATCAATTTATTTTCTCTTTTCATTCCTCCGGAGTGTCGCAACAATTTTGGTGGTGTTTCTCGTCGTCATTTGAAGACCGAAGAAGAGTTTTCCTCTAAATCTTTTCCGTTCTGTCGACTATTCGTCATTCAAGCTTAACGCCATCCCTTCCATTGTTCCGATCTTGTTAAATTCTTTTTCTTACCCATCCAGAGCTTTTCATGAATTCTTTCCATTGTGATCCTCCGAAGGCCATTATTTCAGAAGATTTCTTCGTTCCCAGTCTTCAACTTCGTCCTCCAACTATTCTTCATTGATGCCTCTTCGTTCGTCTCCATATTCTTCCCCTGCTTCATTCAAGTTCTCTTTAATCAGTTCGCGATCTCTTCGTTCTCTTGTATCTAAATTCCACAGGTTCTTTATTCTTCCCGGTGATTCATTCTCTTGTATTCGCTCAATTTCAATTCTTCCCAGTGGTTCGTTCTTTTATTCACTCGGCTTTAATTTCTACGGTGGTTCGCTCAAGAGTTCTTTTCCTGTGTTACATATCAATTCATTCGTTCTTTCCAATCCTACAGGTGGGTCATGAAGACTTTCTCAAGTTTTGTGCTATATCCCTCTTTATTCAATTTCAACGCGAATAAATAGTATGCAAATCCATTGCTTCACATCAATTTAATTGGTGAAGGATAAGCATAACATAATTCTTATTCTTTCATCAAGTGGATTTAATCCCTTCTTTCAGAGTTTGTTCATGATGAATAAATTCTAATCCCAAGTGTTTCCATCTTTTCTTTTCAGGAGATCAAAGCCTCCTCGGTCATCTCGTCGGAACCTTCATCTAAAATCACCGCAAGGCTTTATTTTTTTCTTGCATCCTTCACTTCTATCATCATCATTTCGTTACCGGAGTTCTTCATGGTGGTTCATCATGATTTAATTCATTCATCAAGTGTTTGTCAAATTCTGGTGGAGAAGCTCAAGTATTCTTCCTCTTGCATCTCGAAGTGCAAATAATTTTGCGTATCCTTTTGAAGTGGAGTGTTGCATTTCTTCGCTCTTCTCAGCTATTCAATCTTTTGGTTGTGGCATAATTCACCTCAACTGTGAGATGTTTTCCATAAGCCCACACCGAGCCAATTCTTTTGTTGTTGATTTTCTCAACAACTCTGTTCAATCTGTCCTTCTAAGGATGCTTTCAAACTTATTCGTGGCAGAAGTTGTCATCTTCTTCTCCGTTCTCACAATTCTTCCGGAGGCATTGTGTTCTTTCTTTTGTCAAGTATTATTCCATCTTCTAAAGTTCATGCCTATTCCAGTCATATTCAACCGGAGTGTTGTCTAAATTTTTCTTGTTCTTATTCCTTGTCTATCTCGCTTAACCTGAGTGGTTTCAATGTCTCTTTTGTCATTTAAGCCCTTGATTCTTGTCTTTCTACCGCCAAGGTTCTCGTAATGTTCCTTGTTCCTATTTTGTAATGGATATTCTCAAACTCGTTCATCTCCGTTGTATTCTTCCTTTCAAGTGGCTCAATCTCTCAAGATTCTTTGGTTTCACTTTTTATCCAAGAAGAACCTTGTTCTTCCTATTCCTCTTCCGTCTCGTTCCTAAGATCTCGGGACGAGATCTTTTGTTAGTAGGGGAGTGTTGTGACACCCCGAGACCAATGCGCCAGGTGTCTTCCAGTTATTCGCCGTCGTTGCCAGGTCATCTGCCTGCGTGTTACATTTTGCCATGTCATCATGTGCATGTCATCAACATGTTTTCAAAACTTGCATATGTTCTTAGTTGCCGAGCCCCTTGTCTTTCCCGTTGTCCATTCTGAGCCCAGACACACTCGCACGCGCCCGCGGCACCTCAGAAACCTTGCTTTGTAAGTGGCGGGAAAATGTTCTCGGAATGGGTTGAAACTTGGTGTGTGGTCTTATTATAGTGTAGGAAGACCGCTTGCCAAATTTCGTCGCATTCGAGTCCGTTTGATTCCCCAACGGTTAACCGCGTTAACCGAAATCCCCCTTCTCTTTGCAGCTCAGCACCCCTTCACCACAGCCCACTAGCCCATCTAACCCCCCTCATGCTCTTTGTCATTGGATCATGATCACGTGGCCGAAAACCGCACCTCATTTGGACTCTCCTAGCTCCCTCTACCTATAAATATGTCCCTCCCCCCGAAATTCGCGGTGCAAACCCTAGCTCCACCTCCCTCCGCGCCGTCAGACACGTCCGCCGACGGCCGGACATGTCCACCGCCGCTGAGCCACGTCACCGAGCCAATAGACGCCCACCACCTCAGCCGACCGCCGCCCTGAGACGAATCCGCGGTGGCCACGTGGCGCCGGCCGAGTGATACGTCCAAAACGTATCTATAATTTCTGCTTGCTCCATGCCACTTTTGGGTGATATTGCTATGATATTCATACACTTCCATACACTTTTGATCATATTTGGACTAACTTACTAATCCAGTGCACCCCAGTGCCAGTTTCTGTTTTCGGCTGTTTTTGTATTTCAGGTTTTCACGTTTCGAGAACTGCCCAGAAAAATCCAGAAAAATTATATAAAAAATCAGCGATCCGGAAACAACACTGCGTCCGAAGGGCAGCCTGGGGGGGGGGGC
>LR738713.1:681911711-681951451 GCA_902687465.1 Secale cereale
CCCCCCCCCCGGGCCGCGTCGGGGGGCGCCTGGGCCCCCCGAAGCCCGTCCGGTGCCCCCTTTGGCATATATTTAGAGGGACCTCCGAAACCCTCAGAGGAGGAACTCTTTTCGTGATCCCATCTCTGTTCCGCCGCCGCCGCCGCTTCCAAGATCGGGAGCACCAGGAGAACTCTTCCCGGCACCCTGCCGGAGGGGAGGATCACCACCGGGAGCTTCTCCACCACCATGGACGCCTCCCGGATGACTCGTGAGTAGTCTCCCTTGGACCATGAGTCCATGACCAGTAGCTATGTGATGTTCTCCTCCCGTTCTTGTGCTTCACTAATTAGTCCTCGTGAGCTGCCCTACATGATCGAGGCACCTATGTAATCCTTATGCTGTTGCTATGTTGAGTTTGCTGTGATCCGATGGATTATGAGATTATGTTCAGATTGATCTTGAGTAATATATTTGATTCACCTCTTTTATATTTTTGTTCATAAGTAATTCTTGCATGTTCTCCATTGTTACTTATTGCTTTGGCCGAGTAGTAGGTAGTGACTCCAAGAGGGAACGTTATGCTTGATTGTGGGTTCATGCCCCTCGATGACTAGCTTGAGTGACAAAAACATGAGTCTAGGGGATGTGCTGTTGCCACAAGGGGGAAAACAACGGTGCTTGTGCCCGCGGGTGCAAGGATTGTTTACTTTACGCAAAGTTCTTTTAATGTAGTTGTCTGTTGCATTGAGTTTACACTATGGGTGGGACTCGCAACTTAATACCAGCGAGATGTTCTGGATAGATATCTCAAGGTTGATGATTAGTAGTAGACATTGATGGATTTCGGTCTACTTACTTTGGCGTACCGCCCATGCTTTGAACCTCAACCTTTCTTGCAATGTAGTCAGCATTGGTTTGCGTTCGTGGTCCTGTCAATTGCCTAGCTGTAATTCGTTTACCTCACATAGCTGTTTTATCGTCTTTTGGGAGAGGGACATCACTAGTGAACATCATGAGACTCCGGTCCATATTACCATCATTGATCACATCCACTATTTTACTTTTCGTTATTACTTACTATTGCAAAACATTATCTATCACTACTATCATTGCTTTTAATCCTTTGTGAACTACAAGGCCGGAGAGATTGACAACCTCTCTGTACTCGTTGGGAGCAAAGTTATTTGTATCTGTGTGCAGGTCCACGTTGGTTGCTACTAATCTGGCGCCGTAGCAATTGACACCTACTTGTTGAACCTAGGAGTCTCTGGGGAATCGATCCTTGGCATCTTTGCTAGGAGAAAACACTTCTACTTACTGCATCTTACACCTTCCACTTGGGGTAACCAACGAGGGGTTCGAGGCCCATCACCGCGTCGCCCCCGCGCCTCGTCTCTCCTCCACCGCGCCGCGGCCCACCAAGCTCGCGCGGGGCCCGCCCGAGCCCATCCGGTGCCCGAGCTTCCGCCGCCGCAGCCCGCAGAGCCGCCCCATCCGGCCGGTCCCCGCCGCCGCCCGCTAAGTGCTACCTCTTAAGCTTGCGTTGTATTCCCTCTAAGAGGAAAGTGAGATGCAGCACAATAGCGTAAGTATTTCCCTCAGTTTTTGAGAACCAAGGTATCAATCCAGTAGGATACCACACGCCAGTCCCTCGCACCTGCACAAACAAATAAGAACTTCACAGCCAACACGATAAGGGGTTGTCAATCCCTTTACAGTCACTTACGATAGTGAGATCTGATAGAGATGATAATTATATTTTTGGTATTTTTGGTATAGAAACAGAAAGTAAAGAAAGCAAATAAACAACGGCGGCAGAAATTGACAGAAAAGTAATATGATAAAGATAGACCCGGGGTCCATAGTTATCTCTAGTGGCTTCTCTCATGATAGTGATATTCTACGGCGGGTAAACAAATTACTGTCGAGGAATTGATAGAAAAGCGAATAATTATGAGACTATCTAGGCATGATCATTGTATATAGGCATCACGTCCGAGACAAGTAGACCGACTCCTGCCTGCATCTACTACTATTACTCCACACATCGACCGCTATCCAGCATGCATCTAGTGTATTGAGTTCATAAGAACAGAGTAACGCCTTAAGCAAGATGACATGATGTAGAGGGATAAACTCAAGCAATATGATGAAAACCCCATCTTTTCATCCTCGATGCCAACAATACAATACGTGCCTTGCTGCGCCTACTGTCACTGGGAAAGGACACCGCAAGATTGAATTCAAAGCCAAGCACTTCTCCCATTGCAAGAACTATAGATCTAGTAGGCCAAACCAAATCAATAATTCAAAGAGACTTCCAAGGATATTATGAGCACACATAAAACATTCAGAGAAGAACCAAATATCTTTCATAGATAACCTTGATCATAAACTCACAATTCATCGGATCTCGACAAACACACCGCAAAAAGGGATTACATCGAATAGATCTCCTCGAAGACCGAGGAGAACTTTGTATTGAGATCCAGAGAGAGAAGAAGCCATCTAGATACTAGCTATGGACCCGAAGGTCTGTGGTAAACTACTCACAACTCATGGTGAGGGCGATGATGATGATGATGAAGGCCTCCGTGATGGATCCCTCTCCTGGAACAGGCTCCAAGATTGGATCTCCACGAGAACAGCAGCTACGACGGTGGAATTAGGGTTTTCTCTATGCGCTTGGAGTTTCTGGGGTACGTTGGTATATATAGGAAGAAGAGGGGCACCAGGGGCCACACGGTCTGCCCTCGAGGCAGGGGGCGCGCCCTGGGAAGGGTGGCGTGCCCCCACCCTCGAGGGTGTCCCCTCTATCCCCTGGCCTGGCCCCGAAGTCTTTCGTGCGTGTTTTCCTCCAAAAATATCTCTCGCGAAGGTTTTATTCCGTTTGGACTCCGTTTGATATTCCTTTTCTGCAAAACCCTAAAATAGGCAAAAAAACAGCAATCTGGACTGGGCATTTGGGTTAGTAGGTTAGTCCCAAAAATGATATAAAAGTGAATGATAAAGCCCATTAAACATCCAAGACTTCATAAATAATAGCATGGAACAATAAAAAATTATAGATACGTTGGAGACGTATCAAGCATCCCCAAGCTTAATTCCTGCTCGTCCTCGAGTAGGTAAATGATAAAGAAAGAATTTTTATGTGGAATGCTAACCAATATAGTTTTTCAATGTAATTATCTTAATTGTGGCATGAATGTTCAGATCTAAAGGTTTCAAGATAAAAGTCTATATTGACATAAGAAATAATAATACTTCAAGCAATACTAACAAAGCAATCATGTTTTCTCAAAATACTATGTCTAAATGAAGTTATCCCTACAAAATCATATGGTCTGGCTATGCTCCCTCTTCATCATACAAATTATTCATATCATGCACAACCCCGATTTCAGCCAAGCACTTGTTTTCATACTCTATTCTTTTCAAACCTTTCAACTTTCACGCAATACATGAGCGTGAGCCATGGATATAGCACTATGGGTGGAATAGAGGTGGTTGTGGAGAAGACAAACAAGAGGAAGATAGTCTCGCATCGACTAGACGTATCAACGGGCTATGGAGATTCCCATCAATAGATATCAATGCGAGTGAGTAGGGATTGCCATGCAACGGAAGCTCTAGAGATAAATATGAATGAAAGCTCAACAAAAGAAACTTGTGGGTGTGCATCCAACTTGCTTGCTCATGAAGACCTAGGGCATTTAAGGAAGCCCATTGTTGGAATATACAAGCCAAGTTCTATAATGAAAATTCCCACTAGTATATGAAAGTGACTAATCATGAGACTCTCTACAATGAAGATCATGGTGCTACTTTGAGGCACAAGTGTGGAAAAAGATAGTAGCATTGTCCCTTCTCTCTTTTCTCTCATTTTTTGGAGGGGCTTTTTTATTCGCCCCTCTCTATATTTTTTTGGGCCTTCTCTTTTTTTATTGGCGTAATGATGATCATCACACTTTTTGTTATAACTTGAAATTACAAATCGATACTACAACAAGTATGACTCTACATTAATGCCTCCGGCGGTGTACCGGCATAAGCAACGAATCATGTGTGTCATGTATGAAAAATTATGCATGGTGGCCTTGCCACAACTACGATGTCAACTACATGATCATGCATGGCACTATGACAATATGATACGTGTCATATGAACGGAACGGTGGAAAGTTGCATGGCAATATATCTCGGAATGGCTATGGAAATGCCATGATAGGTAGGTATGGTGTCTGTTTTGAGGAACAATATGGTGGCTGTTTTGAGGAAGTTGCGCGGTACAAGAGAGGCTAGCAATGATGGAAGGGTGAGAGTGCGTATAATCCATGGACTCAACATTAGTCATAAGAACTCATATACTTATTGCAAAAATTTACGAGTCATAAAAAACAAAGTAATCAACGCATGCTCCTAGGGGGGAGGTTGGTAGGTGTTAACCATCGCGCGCCCCCGACCTCCACACAAAGGTTGGCACTCTACAAATACCACATGCTCTAACTTCGTCACATAGTGGTTCACCATACGTGCATGATACATGAATCACTAACCTTAACACAGGTATTCTTCAATTTCATAATAACTCCACTAGCATGACTCTAATATCACTATGCTCATATCTCAAAACAATTATCAAGCATCCAACATCTCATTCTATTCAATGCACTTGGTGTGAGAATTTTACTACATTGACATTGGATGTTTATCATGTGAAGACTAGTTTCTTTAGCCTAAACACATTACCATGATGTTTTAATAGACTCTCAAATAGATATAAGTGAAGCATTAGAGTTCAACAATTTCTACAAAATATAACCACCGCCATGCTCTAAAAGATATAAGTGAAGCACTAGAGCAAAAACTATTCAACTCAGAAGATATAAGTGAAGCAGATAGAGTGTTCTAACAATTTTTAGGCCATATTTAACTCTCTAAAATAGGTGTGTCCAGCAAGGATGATTGTGGCAAACTAACAAGCAAAGACTCAAATTATACAAGGCGCTCCAAGCAAAACACATAGCATGTTGCGAATAAAAATATAGCTCCAAGTATAGTTACCGATGGATGAAGACGAAAGAGGGGATGCCTTCCCGGGGCATCCCCAAGCTTAGGCTTTTGATTATCTTGAATTTACTTGGGGTGCCATGGGCATCCCCAAGCTTGGGCCTTTGCTACTCCTTGTTCCATAGTCCATCAATGCAATACTCAAAACTTGAAAACTTCACAACACAAAACTTAGACAAAAATTCTCGTGAGCTCCGTTAGTAAGAGAAAGCAAACCACCACTCAAAGGTACAGCAAGGAAGTCATTCTTTGTTTATATTGGTGTTAAACCTACTGTACTCCAAGTTCTCTATGGTTCATATCCTCCAATATTACTCATAGATGCATCAGAATAAGCAAACAACACACGGAAAACAGAATCTGTCAAAAACAGAACAGTCTGTAGTAATCTGCTGGGTTAGCCTACCTATGGAACTCCAAAAAATTCACACTAAATTGGTAAATTTGCGCAATTTCTCTACCAATAAGAAGCAATAAGAATCAACTAAAAATCACGCTCCAGTAAAATCTGAAGACTACTTCAGGCAGCGCTAACGATTCTGTTTTTCACAGCAAGATCAAATAAACTTCACACAAGTCTTACCAAAGGTTCTACTTGGCGCAAACACTAAACAAAACATGAAAACACATCTAATCAGAGGCTAGATGCAATATTTATTACCTAACAGCAACAAAAGCAAAAAACATAAAATTGGGTTGCCTCCCAACATGCGCTATCGTTTACGCCCCTAGCTAGGCACGATACAAGATAGATCTAGGTATTGCCATCTTTGGAAGGAAATCCATAAGTGGCTCTCATGATAGATTCATATGGTAATTTGATTTTCTTTCTAGGAAAGTGTTCCATGCCTTTCCTTAACGGAAATTGGAATCTAATATTTCCTTCCTTCATATCAATAATTGCACTAATCGTTCTAAGGAAAGGTCTACCAAGAATAATAGGACATGAAGGATTGCAATCTATATCAAGAACAATGAAATCTACGAGCACATAATTCCTATTGGCAACAATAAGAACATCATTAATTCTTCCCATAGGTTTCTTAATGGTGGAATCCGCAACATGCAAATTTAAAGAACAATCATCAAGCTCATGGAACCCTAGCAAATCACAGAAAGTTTTTGGGATAGTGGAGACACTAGCACCCAAATCACACAAAGCATAGCATTCATGATCTTTTATTTTTATTTTTATAGTAGGTTCCCATTCATCATAAAGCTTTCTAGGTATAGAAACTTCCAACTCAAGTTTTTCCTCATAGGATTGCATCAAAGCATCAACTATATGTTTAGTGAAAGCTTTATTTTGACTATAAGCATGCGGAGAATTTAGCACGGATTGCAACAAGGAAATACAATCAATCAAAGAGCAATTATCATAATTGAATCCCTTGAAATTCAAAGTAGTGGGTTCATCACTATGCCAATTTTTAATCTCTTCAATCCCACTTTTAGCAATTTTAGCATCAAGATCTAGAAACTCCGAATCATTGGGACACCTTAAAGCAGAATCATCTCCAATCCTATTCTCATCAAGATTAATACTAGAAAACAAGGATCTAATGGGAGACACATCAATAACTTTCAGATCTTCATCTTTATTTTCACGATAACCAGAAGAACACGATTTAATATAATCTTCTCTTTTGGCACGCATTCTAGCGGTTCTTTCTTTGCATTCATCAATGGAAATTCTCATGGCTTTGAGAGACTCATTGATATCATGCTTAGGTGGGATAGATCTAAGTTTCAAAGAATCAACATCAAGAGTAATTCTATCCACACTTCTAGCCAATTCATCAACTTTAAGCAATTTCTCTTCAAGCATAGCATTGAAATTCTTTTGCGAGATCATAAACTCCTTAACACTAGTTTCAAATTCAGAAGGCATCTTTCCATAAGAGTTGTTATAGGAATTACCAAAATTATTAGAGGAATTACTAGGAAAAGGCCTAGGATTAAAATTACCTCTATAAGCATTGTTACCAAAATTATTCCTACCAACAAAATTCACATCGAAAGATTCATTGTTATTATCAATCAAAGTGGACAAAGGCATATCATTAGGATCAGACGAAGCACTCTTAGCAGCAAACAATTTCATAAGTTCATCCATCTTTCCACTCAAAACACTAATTTCTTCGATAGCATGCACTTTTTTACTGGTAGATCTTTTGGTGTGCCATTGAGAATAATTAACCATAATATTATCTAGGAGTTTGGTAGCTTCTCCTAAGGTAGTTTCCATGAAAGTGCCTCCGACGGCCGAATCTAAAAGTTTTCTAGAAGCAAAATTCAAGCCAGCATAAAAGTTCTGAATAATCATCCATAGATTCAAACCATGTGTAGGGCAATTACGTATCATTAATTTCATTCTCTCCCAAGCTTGTGCGACATGCTCATGATCTAGTTGCTTAAAATTCCTAATATCGTTTCTAAGAGAGATGATCTTAGTAGGAGGGAAATACTTAGAGATAAAAGCATCTTTGCACTTATTCCATGAATCAATACTATTTCTAGGCAAAGAGGAAAACCAAGTTTTAGCACGATCTCTAAGTGAAAACGGAAATAACTTCAATTTAACAATATCGTTATCCGTATCCCTTTTCTTTCGAATATCACACAAATCAACAAAGTTGTTTAGATGGGTAGCGGCATCTTCACTAGGAAGGCCAGAGAATTGATCTTTCATGACAAGATTCAACAAAGCAGCATTGATCTCACAAGATTCAGCATCGGTAATAGGAGCAATCGGAGTGATAATAAAATCATTGTTGTTGGTATTGGAAAAGTCACACAATTTGGTATTGTTCTGTGCCATAGTGACAAGCAAGCAATCCAACACACACAAGAAAACAAGAAGCAAGCGAACGAAAAACACGCTGCGGAAGAAGGGCGAATAAAACGGCAAAGGTGTAGTGGGGGAGAGGAAAACGAGAGGCAAATAAATGTAATGCGAAGGATAAGGGTTTGTTATAGGTACTTGCTATATGACTTTTGTGTAAGCCTCCCCGGCAACGGCGCCAGAAATTCTTCTTGCTACCTCTTGAGCTTGCGTTGTATTCCCTCGAAGTGGAAAGGGAGATGCATCACAGTAGCGTTAGTATCTCCCTCAGTTTTTGAGAACCAAGGTATCAATCCAGTAGGAGACCACGCGCCAGTCCCTCACACCTGCACAAACAAATAAGAACTTCGCAGCCAACGCGATAAGGGGTTGTCAATCCCTTTACAGTCACTTACGATAGTGAGATCTGATAGAGATGATAATTATATTTTTGGTATAGAAACAGAAAGTAAAGAAAGCAAATAAACAATGGCGGCAGAAATTGACGGAAAAGTAATATGATAAAGATAGACCCGGGGGCCATAGTTTTCTCTAGTGGCTTCTCTCATGATAGCGATATTCTGTGGCGGGTAAACAAATTACTGTCGAGCAATTGATAGAAAAGCGAATAATTATGAGACTATCTAGGCATGATCATTGTATATAGGCATCACGTCCGAGACAAGTAGACCGACTCCTGCCTGCATCTACTACTATTACTCCACACATCGACCGCTATCCAGCATGCATCTAGTGTATTGAGTTCATAAGAACAGAGTAACGCCTTAAGCAAGATGACATGATGTAGAGGGATAAACTCAAGCAATATGATGAAAACCCCATCTTTTTATCCTCGATGGAAACAATACAATACGTGCCTTGCTGCCCCTACTGTCACTGGGAAAGGACACAGCAAGATTGAACCCAAAGCCAAGCATTTCTCCCATTGCAAGAACTATAGATCTAGTAGGCCAAACCAAACCAATAATTCGAAGAGACTTGCAAGGATATTATGAGCACACATAAAAAGTTCAGAGAAGAACCAAATATCTTTCATCGATAACCTTGATCATAAACTAACAATTCATCGGATCTCGACAAACACACCGCAAAAAGAGATTACATCGAATAGATCTCCTCGAAGACCGAGGATAACTTTGTATTGAGATCCAGAGAGAGAGAAGAAGCCATCTAGATACTAGCTATGGACCCGAAGGTCTGTGGTAAACTACTCACAACTCATGGTGAGGGCGATAATGATGATGATGATGAAGGCCTCCGTGATGGATCCCCCTCCCGGAACAGGCTCCAAGATGGGATCTCCACGGGAACAACAACTACGTTGGTGGAATTAGGGTTTTCTCTCTACGCTTGGAGTTTCTGGGGTACGTAGGTATATATAGGAAGAAGGGGGCACCGGGGGCCACACAGGCTGCCTTCGAGGCAGGGGGGCACGCCCTGGGAAGGGGGGCACGCCCCCACCCTCGATGGTGGGCCCTCTGTCCCCTGGCTTGGCCCCAAAGTCTTTCGTGCGTGATTTCCTCCAAAAATATCTCTCGCGAAGGTTTTATTCCATTTGGACTCCGTTTGATATTCCTTTTCTACAAAACCCTGAACTAGGCAAAAAAACAGCAATCTGGACTGGGCCTTTGGGTTAGTAGGTTAGTCCCAAAAATGATATAAAAGTGAATGATAAAGCCCATTAAACATCCAAGACTTCATAAGTAATAGCATGGAACAATCAAAAATTATAGATATGTTGGAGACGTATCACTGAGCTCGTCGCCGACCTCGCGCCGCCGCCCCGATTCTCCCGCTCCTCCGCCGGACGTCGCCCTACCGCCCCCGAGCGCCAGGTCACCCCACTCCTCCTCCGAACCGGGCCACGCCGGACCTCGCCGCCCCACCGCCATTGAACCTCGCCGCCGCCCGGATCCGGTGCCGATCGGCCTGATCCGTCCGTTCGTGGGCCCCGTGCCGGCCCACCCAGCACCACCGACCTGGCCCAAGGCTCACATGGTGAGCAACCCTAAACCTTGCTCGGTGCACTTTTTAGTATTTTGCGCCATATTTTTTTCAGAAACATGGCTAAGTCCCTGAAAATTCATCATATGTGTGCATATTGTGAGTGGTGTAACTTTTTGTATGTTGATCCAAATGAAGCATATGATTTGTCAAAATGTTCGTCTCTGTGTGCTCTTCATGATGGCTGCATTTTCATGCATGTTAGGGTTCATCTTGATGCCTTAATCTCTGCTGCAAAAGAGGTAAGTGTTGTTAGCTGTTGAAAACTATCATAACTTGCCGATTTGTCCTTTTCATATCTTTTTGTGTCATTTTTGTTTGAGCATCATGTCAACATGTGTTGGGAGCACAATCATGTCATCTTTGTTGTGGTGCAATTCACTTTTCATGATATGCCCTGTGGTGAGTGCAACAAGCTTGTAAAGTGGCCTACTCGCTATTGCTATTTTCTTACAATTGTTGAAAAACCGCTATGTCTGAAACTGTTATATTGTGATGCCATGTTTGCTTGATGCTATAGTCAAATCCATGCATGTTTTGAAATGTCCAATGATCATGTATTGAAGTCAATGTTATGCTCTATCCATCCATGTCCTTGTTTGCAATTATAGGTCGCTGTAGCTTGTCTCTTTCTTGCTCTCAAATTGCTATAAAATGTTTCTGTTAGCCTGTTATCAGTAAGTTCTGTTTTTCCATGTGAATAGCTAGTGTTCTATGCATCCTATGACCATGTTATTGACATGAGTAGCTGCACAAACATGTCTTCTTGCTGTTGGTTATGTTCAAATGCCAATATATGCTTTGAGATGAGTTGCACAAGCTTGCAAACATGCCTACTTGTCGTTGTTGCTGCCATGTTTAGTTTATTTCACTAAGTCTGTGTCGGGGAAACTGATCCACGAGCACCTATGGGACCGGCGGACCGAGTCCCTTCCGGTTCGGCGGGGGCGAAGATCGCACGAAGAGCAGATGGAGGTGAAACACACGAGCAGTTTACCCAGGTTCGGGCCGCACGGATGCGTAAAACCCTACTCCTGCTTTGTGGTTTGTATTGAGTTCTTGCTCGGGAGCGCTGGGTGCTACAGTACACGCCAGCAGCTAACGAGACTGAGCGTGAGTGTTCTCCTCCCCTCCTCTACGTTGTGCATGGGCCTCCTTTTATATGCTCAAGGGGTCACCGACAGGTGGCAACGTAGACAAGGGTAAAAATGGAAAGGTGTTGCGGTTGGTACAACTACCTATATAGTGTATCATACCTAACTCTGACGGCAGGGGACAAGGGCATTAAATGCCCATCTGCGTCGCCCAAATAGTGCAAAAAGGGACCGTCAGGGACGCCACCGCTTGCCACGATGGCAATCTTGTCAGCACCGCTTGCCACCGTGCACCGCTGGCTGCACAACCTCCCACCACGTACGCCTGGAAGGGTCCCAGAGCGACACGTTGGTGGATGTGCTGGAGCGCGGGTACAGAGTGGTAGCTTGCCGCGGCAAGCGCCTTGCCGCGATCGTTGTCTTGTCGCGTCCGGTAGCTTGCCGCTCACCGGGCCTTGCCGGGACGCGTGGCGCGTCGCGGCAAGTTCCTTGAGATGCCTTGGTTGGCCTTCCCGGCAAGCTCCTCTTGCCAGGGTCTTGTCTCCTTGGCTTAAATACATTGTTCTTGAATGGCTCCAAAGGAACCACGGAGGACCTTGGCGGTCACCCGGCAAGCCTTGCCGCGGGATGCTGCGACTGCCCGTGCACAAGTTCGGGATACTAGGGTACCCCTACTCTAGTACACCGACAGGAGCCCCCGGGCCTGGGCCACACACAGTGCCGAGCGCTGTTGGGCCAGGCCCAGAACAGGGCACGGGCACGCGCGGCCTGGGTTACGCCGCATCTCTCTCCGTATCCACCGCGCCCTCCCTGAACGGCACGCGTTGAATGCGGCGTCGTGGGAGAGATCGTGGGTGGTTTCTTTATTCGGAAAGGCAGAACGTCCGCCCCCTCCCTCCTTACTAGGGTACCCCAATTCGCCAGTTGCTATCCCAATCTCTGAAACCTCTACCGCTCCCCCTTTCTCCCAAGGCTGAGAGAGAGCAGCGCTCTGCCCCTCATCGCCACCAGCACCACCAACGCCGTCGACCTCCCCCACCACTTCCGCCATGGCGCCGAAAGCCATGAAGTCGACCGAGGCGCAGCGGCTCACGGCGTGCTCACCTTGTTCTTCAAAGGTGTGGCGACGGCCCTCCAGCGACTCCGGGAGAAGATCCCAAAGCAGCTGGCCGACGAGTCGCGCAAGATCTGCGCGGGAGCTCTTCAAAAGGTGTTGGTGAAGGTGGCCTTCCGCAACCCGGGCCTCAACCTCACCAACGTCCTCAAGACCCTGCCGCCGGATGCTGATCTGGAAGCGCTCAAGACCCTTGTCGCACCCATTGTGGACAATGTGAGCGGGATCAAGAGGATTGAGGGCGATCGCGTAGATTAGGCCGCCCGTTTTCTTCTTTTCTTGTCGCTGCTGGTCATGTTATGAGAACAATCTGTTAGAGCTGCGACAAGCTACCTTGTAATATAACTCTATTTTGGGTAATGATTGCAATGTTATTTCCTTTACTTGATTCCTTCCTTTGTATGTTTTTGCCCTACGCTTTTAGGGAACTTGTCGGTGCAGGCACCTTAGCCGCGAGCGCTGAGTGCGGGACGTCAGCAGCCTACTGGCGGTGCCGTTACCAACAAGAAACCTTGTCGCAACTAGTCGCAGCACGCTTAAGTTGTTGAGCGGACTCAAAACAAAGTAAGGGCGCAACTAGCTACGAGTTGGTTCCTCCGCGCACAGCTTTTCCATACAAAGTGCGGTCGTTCAAGGAAGATAACTTAAATTTTTTAAAAATCTGATTGCTCAAACTTTGGCAACTTAGCTTTTCTATTGTTTGCTTCCCGGTAAGGCGAAACTTTCTTGAATGACGCCTGGTCCATACCATTATCTTCTCCTTTCCCCCCGGCAAACTTGTGGGCGAGGGAACCTTCCTTTCCTTGATAAAAAGAAAGAAGAGAAAATAAAGATATGGAGCCTTACGGCTCGTTATTGCTTACCGGGGGTAGGTGCTGCACAAAGTGTCAGATAACACATGCAAAAAATAGAAAGCATGAGATTATCAAGATGTGCTGGCGCACATGAGCTTTATCTATGCACGGGGTCTGCGCCCGGCTTTGTACAAAGGATTACATGCAACAGCTGCAAGACTTGTACAAAAGGTGGTTGTCGGAACAGGTTCCGGCAACCGCGCCTTACGGGTAAAACTTACGAAGATGCTCAATGTTCCAGGAGTTGCTCACCGGAATGCCATCTTCGGTCTCAAGGCGGACAACGCCGGGCCTAGTGACTCGTTTCACCCGGTAAGGTGATACGTCCAAAACGTATCTATAATTTCTGCTTGCTCCATGCCACTTTTGGGTGATATTGCTATGATATTCATACACTTCCATACACTTTTGATCATATTTGGACTAACTTACTAATCCAGTGCACCCCAGTGCCAGTTTCTGTTTTCGGCTGTTTTTGTATTTCAGGTTTTCACGTTTCGAGAACTGCCCAGAAAAATCCAGAAAAATTATATAAAAAATCAGCGTTCCGGAAACAACACTGCGTCCGAAGGGCAGCCTGGGGGGGCCACCAGGGCTCCAGGCGCCCTGGCGGCGCCCCCCCCTGGTCCACGCCGGGGGGGCGCCTGGGCCCCCCGAAGCCCGTCCGATGCCCCCCTTTGGCATATATTTAGAGGGTCCTCCGAAACCCTCAGAGGAGGAACTCTTTTCGCGATCCCATCTCTGTTTCGCCACCGCCGCCGCTTCCAATATCGGGAACACCAGGAGAACTCTTCCCGGCACCCTGCCGGAGGGGAGGATCACCACCGGGAGCTTCTCCACCACCATGGACGCCTCCCGGATGACTCGTGAGTAGTCTCCCTTGGACCATGAGTCCATGACCAGTAGCTATGTGATGTTCTCCTCCCGTTCTTGTGCTTCACTAATTAGTCCTCGTGAGCTGCCCTACATGATCGAGGCATCTATGTAATCCTTATGATGTTGCTATGTTGAGTTTGCTGGGATCCGATGGATTATGAGATTATGTTCAGATTGATCTTGAGTAATATATTTGATTCACCTCTTTTATATTTATGTTCATAAGTAATTCTTGCATGTTCTCCGTTGTTATTTATTGCTTTGGCCGAGTAGTAGGTAGTGACTCCAAGAGGGAACGTTATGCTTGATTGTGGGTTCATGCCCCTCGATGACTAGCTTTAGTGATAGAAACATGAGTCTAGGGGATGTGCTGTTGCCACAAGGGGGAAAACAACGGTGCTTGTGCCCGCGGCTGCAAGGATTGTTTACTTTACGCAAAGTTCTTTTAATGCAGTTGTCTGTTGCATTGAGTTTACACTATGGGTGGGACTCGCAACTTAATACCAGCGAGATGTTCTGGATAGATATCTCAAGGTGGATGATTAGTAGTAGGCATTGATGGATTTCGGTCTACTTACTTTGGCGTACCGCCCATGCTTTGAACCTCAACCTTTCTTGCAATGTAGTCAGCATTGGTTTGCGTTCGTGGTCCTGTCAATTGCCCAGCTGTAATTTGTTTACCTCACATAGCTGTTTTATCGTCTTTTGGGAGAGAGACATGACTAGTGAACATCATGAGACTCCGGTCCTTATTACTATCATTGATCACACCCGCTATTTACTTTTCGTTATTATTTACTATTGCAAACACTATCTATCACTGCTTTTAATCCTTTGTGAACTACAAGGCCGGAGGGATTGACAACCTCTCTGTACTCGTTGGGAGCAAAGTTATTTGTATCTGTGTGCAGGTCCACGTTGATTGCTAATTGCGCCGTTAGCAGTTGACACCTACTTGTTGAACCTAGGAGTCTCTGGGGATTCGATCCTTGGCATCTTTGCTAAGGGAAAACACTTCTACAATACTGCATCTTACACCTTCCACTTAGGGTAACCAACGAGGGGTTCGAGGCCCATCAAGGAGTATTTTCTGGCGCCGTTGCCGGGGACTCCACTCTTCAGGATAGGGGAGTTGCATGCTATCTTTTACCTTTGCTTTTTAGTCTTGTTAGTTTACCTTTCAGTTTTTGCTTTCAGTACCTTTTATCGAAAATCACAAAAATAGTTATCTTGCTTGCTTGCTACTATGGGTTCCACCGAGAACACCAAGTTGTGTGACTTCACTAGTCACAACAATGATGACTTTATCAGCACACCTATCACTACACCTGCCACTTCAGCACCTTCATATGAAATTAAACCTGCTTTACTGAACTTAGTTATGAGAGAACAATTCTCCGGTGCTGGAGATGATGCTGCTTTACACTTAAACAACTTTGTTGAACTTTGTGATATGCAAAAGTACCAAGAAATAGATGGTAATATTGTTAAGCTTAAGCTTTTTCCTTTTTCCTTGAGAGGAGGAGCTAAAATTTGGTTTCAGTCTTTGCCTAGAAATAGCATAGATTCATGGGACAAGTGCAAAGATGCTTTTATTGGAAAATACTATTCACCTGCTAAAATTATCCAACTTAGAAGTAACATAATGAATTCTAAACAATTGGATAATGAACACGTTGCCCAAGCTTGGGAACGTATGAAATCTCTTATCAAGAACTGCCCTACTCACGGTTTGACTACTTGGATGGTTATCCAAACTTTTTATGCAGGCTTGAACTTTACCTCGCGGAACTTGTTAGATTCGGCCGCGGGAGGAACTTTTATGTCAACTACACTTGGTGCTGCCACAAAGCTTCTCGATGAGATGATGACCAACTATTCCCAATGGCACACCGAACGCGCTCCAACAGGTAGGAAGGTAAACTCTGTCGAGGAGATTTCCTCCCTTAATGAAAAAGTTGACTTGATCATGTCTCTACTTTCGAAGCAATCTACTGTTGATCCTCGTGATGTTCCTTTAAATTCTTTGATTGCTCAAGAACAAGTAGATGTGAACTTTATCTCTAGAAACAATTTTAACAACAATGCTTATAGGAGTAATTTTGGTAGCAATCCTAGACCGTTCCCCTCTAACTCTTATGGGAACAATAATGCTTATCCTAGTACCAAGAACTCCACTACTGAACTAGAGACTATGCTTAGAGATTTCATCACTACCCAAAAAGCCTTTAATAAGAGTGTAGAAGAAAAACTTCATAAACTAGATGATCTTTCTTTTAAGGTAGACCACTTAGCCAATGAGGTAAAATTGCTAAAAATTAAAACTTCTCCTCTTGAGGAGAGGGAAGTCACTCCTATAAATGCTATTCAAGTGCAAATTAATGAAAACATTAGGATGATGGCTAAACTTAAAGAAAGATGGGCTAGAGAAAGGGAGGAAGAAGATAGAATTAAGAGCCTTCCTACCCACCACACTGTTGCTACTATCCAAGTTATTGAGGATGTTCAAACTCTTAGCACCCAATGTACTCCTGGTCCCAATGGACCTATTAATGGTGATGCTATGACTATAGAAGCTACCAAACAAGTGAACCTAAAGGACACCACTACCACTTTACTTGATGCTCGTGACCTTGATTTTGATAATTGCACTCTTACCAAAGTTATTGATTTCCTTCACAAGATGTCTAGAGATCCCCGCACTAGCACGCTTAATCTTGCCTTCACAGAGCATATCACTAATGCTCTCATCAAAGCTAGGGAGGAGAAACTTAGGGTAGAAGCCTCCATACCTAGAAAGCTAGAAGATGGTTGGGATCCTATGATAAAAATTAATTTGAATGACTTCTCTTGTTATGCTTTATGTGATGTTGGTGCTAGTACCTTTGTTATGCCCAAAAGACTATATGATATGCTTAAATTGAAACTTTATGATTCTTGTTCTTTTGGTGTTCGTCTCGTTCATTCTTCCATAAAGAAACCTTTGGGGAGGATCGACGATGTTCTTATTGTTGTTAATGATAATTATGTTCCCGTTGATTTTACTATTATGGATATTGAATGTGATCCTTCATGTCCAATTATTTTGGGACGTCCCTTTTTGCGCACCGTTGGTGCTATCATTGACATGAAAGAGGGTAATATAAAATTTCAGTTTCCTCTCAAGAAAGGGATGGAACACTTCTCTCGAAAGAAGATCAAGTTACCTTTTGAGTCCGTTGTACGGGCTAGCTATTCTTTTACTCTTGATAAAACATGATCTCTATGCATTATGCCTAGCTTAAAGGCATAAAAGAAAGCGCTTTTGGGGGGCTGCCCACATGAATATTTTTTTTGCTTTTGTTGTTGTCTTGATGTTGTTTACTGCTGTAGCATCATCATTGTATCTTTGCTTTTCATATTTGTGCCAAGTATAGCCTCTGATTGCTAGAAAGTTCAAAAGTTGTGAGGTGCTGTCCAGGAAACAGATTCTGTCCTTGGATAGAAAAATTCGTATAAAATCACCAGATCATCTTTTTGGTCTGAATTGTTTCGACAGCGTTCTCTATATAATTGTCTTTCGTGCGTCTGTTCTGAGTTTTTTGATTTGAGTTGCAGAAGTATCCCGAACAGATCAATTACTACCTGCTGTTCTGTTTTTCACAGATTCTGCCCTGTTTTGCCTTTCCTTCACTTTGCAAATCAAGAGCTTGCTTTTTCTTTGCAAAAACCTTTTGGAAATCTTGAGAAACAGTAGAACTTCAAGAATATCTTTATTTCCAGCAAGGTATAATTATTTTATTAAGGGTACTAACCTCGCTAATCAGATTATGATGAGTTATGTATGAAGGGAGTTTTCAAGTGTGCGAGGGAAGATGATAAAAAAGATTCAGGAGTGTCAAGCGCTCAAGCTTGGGGATGCCCCCATGCACCCCCAAGAAATATTCAAGGCGACTCAAGCGTCTAAGCTTGGGGATGCCCCCATGCATCCCCTTCTCCATCAACATTATCAGTTCATCTTTCGTTCCGCTATATTTTTATCACTTCATGTGTTATGTGCTATGCTTGGAGCGTCTTGCTTTTAGTTTTCTTTTTAGTTTTTCATAACGAGTCAGAACTCAGCATTCTTTATGTGGGAGAGAAATGCGCTCCACTTCTACCTAGAACATAACATAGAATTTTCATGTCTATCTATGCTGTGTGTGTTCTTTGTCTTTTAATAGCTACTATCATGCTCTGCTCTTAGTATTCATGCTTATCTTTTCAAAGAGCTTTTGTTTAGTTGGTTGCTTGAACTCTCTTTAATTATCATGCTCACCTTATTAAGAGAGTTTGCTTCCATTGCATTGGTTAATGTGTCTATGATAAAGATGCTACTTGCATAATGGTGCTTAGTAGTTCAGGTTTTCTTATGGTTAATCTCAAATAGCTGGGGGGGTTCCCAATATGTTATTGGAGTACCAACTTGATTTGTTTGCTTATGATGTGGTATGGTTTAGTAATATCTTCCCTCAAGAATTTATTTTGATTGACTTGGCGTATGCTCACGCATGTTTAAGACTGTAAAGAAAGTCTGTCAAGCCTTGATGATCTTTTATTTCTGAGTAGTGATATAACTACCATGCCTGATTCAATGTTGCTTTGTCGCTCTGGATGATTATGACTGTCATTGCTCTCTTAGTTGGTCGCTCCCAGTCCTTTTGCTAACCTCCACCTGTACTAAGCAAACTAACTTTGCAATATATAGCTCATGGGAAAGTAGCTTAAAAACTATTGTGGTAAAGAATATGTTGCTTATGTATCTTATTTCTTATAAGTTGCTTGCTGAGCGGTAACCATGTTTCTGGGGACGCCATCAACTGTCCACTTTTGTTGAATATCATGTGAGTTGCTATGCATGTTCGTCTTGTCCGAAGTAAGGGTGATTTACCGTGGGTTGAATGAATATGCATATTGTTAGAGAAGAACATTGGGCCGCCAACCAAAGCCATGTATCATGGTGGAAGTTTTAGCTTGGACGTTGATCCTCAATCTCTTATGAGAACATGCTTATGCATTAAAGAAGAGTCCATCATCTATTTTCTATGTTGTCCCGGTATGGATGTCCTCAAGTTGAGATCTATCAAAAACGAGAAATCAAATGCGATTTATCTCCTTGGACCTTTGTACAGGTGGCATAGAGGTACCCCTTTGTGACACTTGGTTGAAACATATGTAATGCATTGATAACCCATGGAAATTCGAGCTAATTAGGACAAGGTGCGAGCACTATTGGTATTCGATGCATGAGGCTTGCAACTTATAGGATGTCTTATGCATGACACATATGAAGTACTACTACCGTTGACAAAATTGCTTCCATGTTTTCAAAATAAAAAGTTCTAGCACATAACCTTTCTTTTACTTTTATGTTAAAGCACCAACTACTGAGAGCATGATTGTCATTCTAAGTGTAATGTGCATTGTCCCAAAGTAGCATTGTCTTTTGCATGATTGTGATATCGTTTGTTTTGAAATCATTGTATCTAGTCATCACTTAAACCTTGAAGGTGCCCCTGCATTTATGTTTTGCATCACTAAAGGGGGCAAGCTAGATATCACTTTATCATATTTGCACATCATGTTCATTGCAAATCTTTTTGATGTTTCAGTTTCATGTTGTAAAAGTTTCAGTCATTCGTGATTTTCTCATGAGGCAACTTAATTACTACAGATTCATTGTCTCAGTAAGCTTTTGTCATATGACTATGAAAAAGTCCTATATGGTTAATAGCATGTCACCACAGAAATTATTCTTGTTATCATTTACCTACTCGAGGACGAGCAGGAATTAAGCTTGGGGATGTTGATACGTCCAAAACGTATCTATAATTTCTGCTTGCTCCATGCCACTTTTGGGTGATATTGCTATGATATTCATACACTTCCATACACTTTTGATCATATTTGGACTAACTTACTAATCCAGTGCACCCCAGTACCAGTTTCTGTTTTCGGCTGTTTTTGTATTTCAGGTTTTCACGTTTCGAGAACTGCCCAGAAAAATCCAGAAAAATTATATAAAAAATCAGCATTCCGGAAACAACACTGCGTCCGAAGGGCAGCCTGGGGGGGCCTCCAGGGCTCCAGGCGCCCTGGCGGCGCCCCCCCTCCCCCCTGGGCCGCGCCGGGGAGGGGGGGCGCCTGGGCCCCCCGAAGCCCGTCCGGTGCCCCACTTTGGCATATATTTAGAGGGTCCTCCGAAACCCTCAGAGGAGGAACTCTTTTCGCGATCCCATCTCTGTTCCGCCGCCGCCGCCGCTTCCAAGATCGGGAGCACCAGGAGAACTCTTCCCGGCACCCTGCCGGAGGGGAGGATCACCATCGGGAGCTTCTCCACCACCATGGACGCCTCCCGGATGACTCGTGAGTAGTCTCCCTTGGAACATGAGTCCATGACCAGTAGCTATGTGATGTTCTCCTCCCGTTCTTGTGCTTCACTAATTAGTCCTCGTGAGCTGCCCTACATGATCGACGCATCTATGTAATCCTTATGCTGTTGCTATGTTGAGTTTGCTGGGATCCGATGGATTATGAGATTATGTTCAGATTGATCTTGAGTAATATATTTGATTCACCTCTTTTATATTTATGTTCATAAGTAATTCTTGCATGTTCTCCGTTGTTATTTATTGCTTTGGCCGAGTAGTAGGTAGTGACTCCAAGAGGGAACGTTATGCTTGATTGTGGGTTCATGCCCCTCGATGACTAGCTTGAGTGACAGAAACATGAGTCTAGGGGATGTGTTGTTGCCACAAGGGGGAAAACAACGGTGCTTGTGCCCGCGGGTGCAAGGATTGTTTACTTTACGCAAAGTTCTTTTAATGCAGTTGTCTGTTGCATTGAGTTTACACTATGGGTGGGACTCACAACTTAATACCAGCGAGATGTTCTGGATAGATATCTCAAGGTGGATGATTAGTAGTAGGCATTGATGGATTTCGGTCTACTTACTTTGGCGTACCGCCCATGCTTTGAACCTCAACCTTTCTTGCAATGTAGTCAGCATTGGTTTGCGTTCGTGGTCCTGTCAATTGCCCAGCTGTAATTTGTTTACCTCACATAGTTGTTTTATCGTCTTTTGGGAGAGAGACATCACTAGTGAACATCATGAGACTCCGGTCCTTATTACTATCATTGATCACACCCGCTATTTACTTTTCGTTATTATTTACTATTGCAAACACTATCTATCACTACTATCACTGCTTTTAATCCTTTGTGAACTACAAGGCCGGAGGGATTGACAACCTCTCTGTACTCGTTGGGAGCAAAGTTATTTGTATCTGTGTGCAGGTCCACGTTGACTGCTAATTGCGCCGTTAGCAGTTGACACCTACTTGTTGAACCTAGGAGTCTCTGGGGATTCGATCCTTGGCATCTTTGCTAAGGGAAAACACTTCAACAATACTGCATCTTACACCTTCCACTTGGGGTAACCAACGAGGGGTTCGAGGCTCATCATAAGGGCCTTCCCACTTCGGCGTCAACTTGTTGGAATTCTTGGCGGACTGAAAACGCCGAAGAACAAGGTCGCCTACCTCGAGACTTCTGGCGTTAACTTTGCGGCTATGGTAGCGGCGCAAAGCTTGCTGGTAGCGAGCAGCTCGTATAGCAGCCTGAAGACGGTCTTCCTCAAGGAGCAGCGCGTCATCTTGTCGCAGCTGCTCTTGCTCAAGCTCATCATAAGCGAGCACTCGAGGTGACCCGTATACGAGTTCCGTGGGGAGAACTGCCTCTGCTCCATAGACTAGAGCGATAGGTGTCTGGCCAGTGGCTCGATTTGGCGTCGTCCTGATCGACCAAAGAACCACCGGCAGCTCCTCAATCTAGTTTCTTCCGCACTTGTGCAGCCTGTCGAAAGTCCTGGTCTTGAGCCCACGCAGCACTTCAGCATTTGCCCTCTCCGCTTGACCGTTGCTTCTCGGGTGAGCAACAGAAGTGAAGCAGACCTTGGCGCCAAGATCTTGGACGTACTGCATGAAGGTGCGGCTCGTGAATTGCGTACCGTTGTCGGTGATGATCCTGTTAGGGATCCCGAAGCGGCAAACAATCGACATGAAGAACTTGACCGCTGACTGTGTTGTCACCTTCCTCACTGCTTCCACTTCCGGCCACTTTGTGAACTTGTCGATTGCAACGTACAAGTACTCAAAGCCCCCGACTGCTCGGGGGAAGGGGCCGAGGATGTCGAGCCCCCAGACCGAAAATGGCCAGGATAAAGGGATCGTCTGGAGAGCTTGAGCTGGCTGGTGTATCTGCTTGGAATGGAACTGGCACGCTTCACACTTGGTTACTTGTGCAGTTGCATCCTGGAGGGCTGTTGGCCAAAAGAAACCTTGCCTGAATGCTTTGCCGGCAAGTGCTCTTGAGCCAACGTGGTGGCCACATATGCCTCCATGTATCTCTGCCAACAGCTTTTGTCCGCCTTACCGGTGAATACACTTCAATTTCACACCGTTGAGTCTTCTTCTGTACAGTGTGTTGTCGACAAACTGGTACATACTTGACTGCCGGGCTACTCTTTCCGCTTCTTCTTGCTCTTCAGGAAGTTCTCCTGTTTGAAGGAAACGGACAATCTGCTGTGCCCATGCTGGAGCTTGTGGCTCAACAACAAGGACTAAAGGCACATCTGCTGCTGCGGGAACATCCGCTTCTACGGCGAGAACCTGCGGCTCAGCCGGAGTTGACGTTCCCCGGCAAGCTTGCCGGTGCAAAACTTGTCGGGAGCCTCTGCTTCAACGGAACAACCCCTAGGGCTTGCCGGAGCAGACTGCTCCTCAGCACTCTTGGTGTTGATCTTGGGGACCTTCTTGGCGGCGGCTTCGGGAAGCTCTGCCGGAAAATAGTCACCAGAAATCAACTTCCTCTTCTTGCTCTATCCAGTTGATGGCGTTACAGATGGTTGAGTCAGCTTGAGCACAAAGATCCCTGGTTCCACAGGTAACTTAAGTGCGGCGCACTTCGACAGGCCATCGGCAATGTCGTTCTGAGCTCTTGGAACATGCTCCATCAGTAGGCCGTCAAAGTGCTCTTCTAGCTTTCTCACTTCATCAACGTAGGCTTCCATCAACGGACTCTGATAACTCTTGTTCACTTGGCGGACGACAAGCTGCGAGTCACCCCTGACAATGAGCTTCTTGATCCCAAGGTCTGCCGCGATCCTGAACCGGCAAGCAAACCTTCATACTCTGCGGTATTGTTTGTTGCTTGCTCCTTGGGAAAGTGCATCTGGACTATGTACTTGAGGTGCTCTCCGGTGGGTGCAACAAGCAGCACGCCAGCACCGGCGCCTTGCAGCGAGAAGGCACCGTCAAAGTACATCAGCCACTCTTTGCTTGCTTCCTTGACGGGGATGCTCGTTTCTGGAATTTCTTCATCTGGTGTTGGCGTCCACTCTGCTATAAATTCTGCCAATGCTCTGCTTTGGATAGTTGAAGTGCTTTCAAACTTGAGGCCAAAGCTGGATAGTTCCAGTGCCCACTCAACAATCCTGCCTATTGCTTCTGGATTCTGCAGTATCCTCTTCAGCGGAAAACGAGTGACAACTGTGATCTCATGTGCTTGGAAGTAATGGCGCAGCTTTCTCGAGGCCATGAGAAGGCCGAAAAGCAATTTCTGCACACCAGAGTACCTTGACCTAGCCCCCTGCAGAAGGGAACTGACAAAGTAAACTGGGCGCTGCACCATTCTCTTCTGTATCTCCTCGCGCGCCTGCGCAGATCCATCTTTGTCGGGACCAGAGCTTGTCGGGGAAGCCCCCTGCTTGTCGCTGGATGCGCCTGCCGTGGTTGCTGGCTCATCATCTGCCTCCCTCTCCGCTACTAACGCAGCACTAACCACTTGATTGGTTGCCGCTATATACAGCAGCAACTTCTCTTGTGGCTTAGGTGCGACAAGTGTTGGAGTGGAGGACATGTATCTCTTCAAGTCTTGCAGCGCAGCCTCCGCTTCCGGAGCCCATTTCATAGGACCTGCCTTTTCCAATATTTTGAAAAACGGCAGGGCGCGCTCAGCAGACTTAGAGATAAACCTGCTGAGAGCAGCCACGCAACCGGCAAGTCTTCGTACATCCTTGCCGCGCTTTGGTGCTTCAATCTGCTCAATGGCCTTGATCTTGTCGGGATTGGCTTCAGTTCCCCGCTGAGACACGAAGAACCCGAGAAGCTTGCCGGAAGGGACTCCAAACACACACTTCTCGGGGTTGAGCTTGAGGCTAATCTTGCGCAGATTTGCAAAGGTCTCGTCTAAATCTTGAATCAGAGTTGCCTTGTCCTTGCTCTTGACCACTATGTCATCCATGGAGGCTTCCACATTTCTGTGTATTTGTGGCTCAAAAGCGACATGGACCACCCTTGCAAATGTTGAACTAGCATTCTTTAAACCGAAAGGCATCCGTATGAAACAGTACGTGCCACATGGAGTGATGAATGCGGTCTTCTCCTCATCCTCTTCTACCATGAAGATCTGATGGTATCCTGAGTATGCGTCAATAAATGAAAGCAAGTCACATCCGGCCGTAGAGTCAACAATCTGGTCAATGCGCGGCAAGGGAAATGGGTCTTTGGGACAAGCTTTATTAACATCGGTAAAGTCGATGCAAAGCCGCCATTTCCCATTTGCCTTGCGCACGACTACAGGATTGGCCAACCACGTGGGGTGGAGCACTCCTCTGACAAGGCCTGCTGCTTCCAACTTCTTGATCTCTTCTGTGATGAATTCTTCGCGCTCCACTGCTTGCTTCCTGACCTTCTGCTTGACGGGCCGCGCATGAGGACAGACGGCGAGATGGTGCTCAATAACTTTCCTGGGAACACCGGGGATGTCAGACGGTTGCCACGCAAATACGTCGACGTTCGCCCGCAGGAAAGCAATGAGCGCGCTTTCCTATTTAGGGTCAAGAGTGGCACTGATGGTGAAGGTACCACCAGTGTCGTCCTCCTTGGCGGACACCTTCTTGGTCTTTGGCGGAGCTGCCATTGTCTTCTTACACTTGCCGGTGGAGCTCGATGGTGCGTCCTCGACGGTAGCGCCGCACTCCGAAGAGGTGCGCTTGCCAGAGTGGGCATCAGAACTCTTGTCGGACTAGGTCTTCTTCTTCCCCCCGGGAGCTTCAACGGCAGGTGACTTGCGATCTGTTGTGGCTGCTGCTTCCCGGTAGATCTTGTCGGCGCAGATAAGAGCATCCTTCTTGTCGCCAGGGACAGAGATGACACTTATCGGGCCTGGCATCTTCAGCATATTGTATGCGTAGTGAGAGGCTGCCATGAACTTGGCGAGTGCTGGACGGCCGAGTATCCCATTGTAAGGTAATGGAAAATCGGCAACGTCAAAAGTGACCCTCTCAGTCCTGAAGTTCAACTCGCTGCCAGATGTCACCAACAACGTGATCTTCCCCTTCGGCTTGCTCCTTCCCGGGTTGATTCCTTGGAATGCGTCGGTCTCTTCAAGCTCGCTGTCAGGGATCTGGAGTTTCTGGAGTACAGCGGAGGAGATCAGGTTCAAGCCGGCCCCGCCGTCAACTAGCATCTTAGTGACCTTGAGGTTGCGGATAGTTGGCGAAACCAACAACGGCAAGCACCCGACCGCAGTTATGCGATCAGGGTGGTCCTCAATATCAAAGATGATAGGCGTGCTGGACCATTTCAGAAGCTTGCGTGACTCGACAGGTGGTTCTGCCGCATTGACTTCCCGCACCCACTGCTTGAGTTGGCGGTGTGAAGTATGCAGAGAAGCACCGCCGTCAATGCACAAGACCTCTGTGGATTTCTGGAACTCCTGCTCACTGGTCTCGACATCATCCATGTCTTCATCGTCGTCATCATCATCATCCTTGTCGCGGCCGCGGGGAGGTCTGTCTCCTTGCCGCTGCTTGGCCTTGCTGCGGCGTCCTCCCCGGCCGGGGCGCTTCTTGCCGGATCCTCCAGCACCTCCTTGGGCCTTGTCCTTGTCGCGTCGCTCGTATTCAGCCTTTTGCTGCTCGACAAGCTGCTCGACCTTCTTGCAGCTCTGGAGGTCATGGCCCTTGGTGCGGTGGATCTTGTAGTACTGCTTGTCGGTGCCGTCCTGCTTGTCGGCGACCGCCACAGCCTGGCAGTTGGTGCATGCGGCAATTTCCTTGCCGGAGCTACCAGCTTTGGCTTTCTTCTCGCCACCTTCGTTGCCGGACTGCTCAATGACTAGCACATCTTTGCCTTTCTTCTTCCTGTTGTTCCGCCACCGGTTTCTCTTTGCCGGGGCAGCATCCTCGCTGTCAGATCCTCCTGCTCCTGTATTCTCTCCGGGAAGTTTCCTCCCTTCCTCAGCACGTGCACACTTGTCGGCCAGGGCATATAGCTCACTGACGTCTCTGATCTTGCACATCGCCATCTCCTCCCGCATCCTGCGGTTACGCACGTTCTGATGGAACGCGCTGATGACCGCGGCAGGGTGGACATCTGGGATGTTGTGCTGTACACGGCTGAATCTCTGAATGTACTTGCGCAGGGGCTCTCCTTCCTGCTGGGCGAGCAGATGAAGGTCACTCTCTTGGCCATGATGTTTGTGGCCGCCTGTAAAGGCACCGACAAACTGATGGCATAGGTCTGCCCAGGAGGATATGGAGTTGTCCGGCAAGTGCATGAGCCAGGACCTGACGTTGGGCTTGGGCACCAGCGGGAAGTAGTTGGCAAGGATCTTGTCGTCCCGCCCCCCAGCAGCTTGCACCGCTATGGTGTAGATGCTGAGGAACTCCGACGGATGTGACTTGCCGTCGTACTTCTCTGGTACGTCTGGCTTGAAATTCTTCGTGCTGGGCCACTGGACTTGCCGCAGCTCATGGGTAAACGCAGGGCAACCTACCGCATACGGCAAGTCGCCTGGTTCCCCCGGCGCGTGCATGTCGACAGAGGGCCCAGCGCGTTGGTCCGATTGATGCCGCGATTCTCTTCGGCGCTCGATGCGAGTACGAGCGTCTTCTCGCTGTCGTTCGTGAAGAACTTGGCGCTGATCGCGACGAGCTCGTGGATCCGATGACGCGGTGGAGTCGCTGTCGAGGTGGATCCGGTGAGTCGGCGATCTTGGCCTTCGGGGCGGAGAGTGCACGGTAGTTGCACCCCCACCGGTCTTGTCGCCACCGGCTTGTGACTGGCTGACTTGCCGCAGCTGCGATGTACTCGGCTGCCGTGGAGTGTCGCCGTTGGCGAAGCCGATGAGACTCTGAATGGTGGCCCTCCAGTCGTCGATCTTGTCTGCCATTGGAGGGTAGTCCAGGAGCAGTTGAGCTCGCGCCAAAGCTTCTGCTGAAGTGGTGGGTGGCGGTGGCGAACGGTGTGAGGAGCGGGATATGCTCGGACTTCTAACTATGTTAGAAGGAGCAGTATCCCGTCCAGGCGACCGTGCCTCGCTCATGCCAGCATGTTGGCGTGCATGCTGGTCTTGAGCACTCCGAGATCCACCAGCTTGATCTTGGTTCAGCAAACGTATGGTGCCGTGAGCACCATGACGCTGCCGGTCCCGCGCCTCCTGAGATGGGCGCTGTGCATGCACGGACGCCGAGGTCTTGGAGTGCGCCCGGTCGTTGTGGGAGCCGACTACGCCGCGGATGGGCAGCGTAGCCTTGTCCTTGGACCTGGCAGCACCGTGAGCTGCCTCGTCGACGCCCGTTCTTCCGCCGGCGTCTATCCGACCAGCCGTTTGCTCCGGCGGTGGTGGGTTTGGCGCGGACGGAGCAGCCGCCTCCGAAGCCTTCTTCTTCGGCGGCATGTCGATGAAGACGGTGAAGATCTAGCTCGTGTGAACGCCGGATCAGGTTCACAGAACCTCGACGCCCCCTACCTGGCGCGCCAAAGATGTCGGGGAAACTGATCCACGAGCACCTATGGGACCGGCGGACCGAGTCCCTTTCGGTTCGGCAGGGGCGAAGATCGCACGAAGAGCATATCGAGGCAAAACACACGAGCAGTTTACCCAGGTTCGGGCCGCACGGATGCGTAAAACCCTACTCCTGCTTTGTGGTTTGTATTGAGTTCTTGCTCGGGAGCGCTGGGTGCTACAGTACATGCCAGCAGCTAACGAGACTGAGCGTGAGTGTTCTCCTCCCCTCCTCTACATTGCGCATGGGCCTCCTTTTATATGCTCAAGGGGTCACCGACAGGTGGCAACGTAGACAAGGGTAAAAATGGAAAGGTGTTGCGGTTGGTACAACTACCTGTACAGTGTATCATACCTAACTCTGACGGCAGGGGACAAGGGCATTAAATGCCCATCTGCGTCGCCCAAATAGTGCAAAAAGGGACCGTCAGGGACGCCACCGCTTGCCACGATGGCAATCTTGTCAGCACCGCTTGCCACCGCGCACCGCTGGCTGCACCGCCCCCCGCCACGTACGCCTGGAAGGGTCCCAGAGCGACACGTTGGTGGATGTGCTGGAGCGCGGGTACAGAGTGGTAGCTTGCCGCGGCAAGCGCCTTGCCACGGTCGTTGTCTTGTCGCGTCCGGGAGCTTGCCGCTCACCGGGCCTTGCCGGGACGCGTGGCGCGTCACGGCAAGTTCCTTGAGATGCCTTGGTTGGCCTTCCCGGCAAGCTCCTCTTGCCGGGGTCTTGTCTCCTTGGCTTAAATACTTTGTTCTTGAATAGCTCCAAAGGAACCACGGAGGACCTTGGCAGTCACCCGGCAAGCCTTGCCGCGGGATGCTGCGACTGCCCGTGCACAAGTTCGGGATACTAGGGTACCCCTACTCTAGTACACCAACAGTCTGTGAAACTGTTATCATTTGCAATCTTGCCATGATGTTTTGAGCATGTTCTATTGGTGTTTGCCAGTAGCTCAGTCATCATGCTTGTAGTGCTTGACATGTACATGCTTGACATGTCCTTTGATGCCATGAAATGTTCCTGTAGCAAGTTGTTTTGATGTTTGCAAAGTGCCTAGTTGCTGTTTTGGGACAGATTGTTGTTATATCTTGTTTCATGTGTATGTGTTGAACCGTTGCTCCGTTCTGAGTGTGTCCTATATTAAACTTGCTTGTTTTTGCATGTAGATGCAACACATCATGTTGTATACATGTTTGGAGTGTGTTTGCTTGATGTTTGAATGCATCTTGCATCTTTGCCATGCTTAACTTGTTTTGCTCATATCTTCTAGGCCGTAGCTCCGAATCTATAATACCTAAATAGGTCATCCCCACTATCTTATTTCTCTTGACATGCAGCCCATCCACATCATCAAGTAGGCCCAACATGTGAAGTCACTTTTTTCCTCTCTACAGTCTTCCTATAATAATGTCCACCACTCTGCATTGCACGTATTGTACTTGGAAGACAAAACGAGGGCCTGTCCATCTTCTTCCATCCACTATGCCACTGGTCTTTCATCTCTCACATTGCCCATTTCCTTTGTGTCCATATAAAGAGCGTGTTGTTTCCCCTCGAGTCAAGGAAAAAACCAAAGTGTGTGGCAGCTGGGCGGTGATCCCCTCTTTGAGTGCCTGCCTGTCCGCTCAGATCCGACGACTCTTTGCCTCCAGCACGAACGCCGGTCCGCCCTGCCTTGCACTACTCACGACCGACGGCCCCCCTCACCTCCGATGGCGCTCGGGCTTCGGCACGATCGCCGATCTCCCTCCCCTCCGGCGGCCCTCCGGGATTAGGCAGCGGTCCCGTTCCTGTAGGCTGCTCCGACTATGGCTATTGGTCCTCTTGCCTACGTCCGCTTTGACACGGTGCTGATTTGCCTTTCGTGCTCACCTAAATATTGTCTTTATTCTAACAAAGCTAGCTCCAGCGCCGCTGGGGAGGTTAGTTCACCAGGATTACTGAGTTGGCTCCATTTCCTGTCAGGACGGTCGGGAAGGAACGATGTGGTAGTGAATATAGTACTGACTAAATTGTAATGTAGATGGAGGTGCAGAAGATGGTGTTCTTTTTTTCTCAGTTGGAGTTGATGCAGTATGTCCCGACCCTCAATGGTTATTGATGTTGTGTATGAAGAATTGAAGATACGGGATGACCTCTCAAGCACCCACACTGGCTTTACTGAATCAAATTGTAAGCATGCACACTATGTATTGAAAACACTATGTACTGGCCTTACTTGAAATCTCTGGCGTCAATCTGTGTGCAGGGCAGATCCCTTTTCTCTACATGTGAGTTTTCCTTACTCCATTTATTCGACATGTATTCAGTATGCATCCCACGTAATTAATTATGCAAACAAGGCAGGGCCAACAATCAACAACACTGAGTTCTGCCGACCTCCATGCTTTGTGTTAATGTATAATTTAGCAACTAAATTGTGATTCTGTTGTACACAAATTTATCCGAATGCCATTTGTTCAAACCTGCTTGCGTGCCTATTCAGTACTGAAGAAACGTATCCAGTCTTTAATACTGATTATTAATAGCAAGAATTTTACTCCCCTATAGGCTTCTTTCCCTAGAATATTTTCTTGAGTTAGCTATTTCTACTTGCTATATTTCAAGAGTTCAAATATTGTTTTGACATAATGACTACAAGTAGTCATTGTCGCATTATGTACATTCTTTGCCTTCCAAGTAATTTATGCACTTGAATACTAATGGTTGTTATAGAGGGGATGAATACAACATTCACTATAAAGTAATAGGCACGTGATACCTCTACTAAAGGTTGTTTACTGGTGAAAATGAAAATACTATGAAACAACCCGAAGCATATGCTTACCCGGCTGTAACAGATGATTGCATTAGAGTCTTAGAGATGGAATGACGGATCTTCACACATTTTACAGAAGAAGGCACAAACCACAAGCACACTACATAGTTCTCCTCCAAGTTATTATTTTTATAGTTGAATAGTGAGTTATTCATGCAAACAAAATAAAGTTTAAGTAGTTACAATATTCACTTTTTTTATTGGGGAACTATCACATTTTGATTTTAACAACTATTACTCAATACGTAAACATTGGTGGTGAATATTGCTACTACAAAATCCCGCGGCAACGCGCGGGGTATCATCTAGTTAAATGAACTTTATATGTAACTTGACTAGAATTTCGAATAGATCATCATGATGCATGTTAACTTGTTGTTTAACAACTTGAACTTAATGTTTGTTCAGATCTGGACCAATTTCGAAATTTGCATATGAGGGCTTACCGGAATTGTTATATGTTGTTTCCGGCCTCATTTAAACTTGCCTTGTGTAATGTCCTTGCATGCTTCATCTCTTGCCATGATTTGCATCATGTAGCCTTGTCATGCATCATACTTGGTTGAGCATCATGTGTTGTTATGTGTTGGGTGTTTACCGTGTTGCTTGCTTCTTCTCGTTAGTGCTTGTTTCATTGCGATCGCGAGGATTCATTCGACTATGCTTGGTTCGTCTTCGTGGCTTTTGCTTCGTCTTCTTCATGGACTCAACGTTCTTCCTTGCGGGATCTCAGGCAAGATGACCGTCACCTTGGATCTCATTACTATCCTTGCTATGCTAGTTGTCTCGATGCTATCGCTATATGTCGTGCTGCCTATCTATTGTTGTCACCCTCTCATTGTTGCCATGAAACCTCTAACCTTTGACACCATCGCAGCAAACCGTTGTTTGGCTATGTTACCCGCTTGCTCAACCCCTCTTATAGTGTTGTTAGTTGCAGGTAGGGGTGGATTAATGAGCTACTCGGCTCGTTAAGCTCGTACTCGTTAAGCTCGTGCTCGTTAAGGCTCGGCTCGTTTAGCTCGTTAAGATTAACGAGCAGAAAACCCTGCTCGGCTCGGTTCATTTAAAGCTCGTTAAGCTCATGAGCGCTCGCTAGGCTCGTTAGCAGATTTTTGATGTGTTACGGTCCACACGATAAGCATGTAGATTTGGTTTTTAAAAAGGAAGATGGTGACTACAAAATGAAATGCACTATTTTGTTGCCTCCTATGTGTATTAGATTGAGTGGATGGGACGAGGTGCTCCGAAAATTTTGTGAGGTAAGATGAAAATATGTGTTATATTGTTACTAACGAGCTTAACGAGCTACTCGTGAAACTCGTTAGCTCGTTCGTTAAGCTCCTTAAGCTTAACAAGCTGAAATCAATGATTGGCTCTGTTCATTAAGAAGCGAGGCATGAGCTTAATGAGCCGTACTATCGAGCGCTCATTAAGCTCGCGAGCTTCGAGCTTTTGGTCCAGCCCTAGTTGCAGGTGAAGATGAAGATTGCTCCATGTTGGAACTTGGATTTTGGGAATATCACAATATTTATTACTATAATTAATGCACCTATATATTTGGCAATGGGTGGAAGGCTTGGCCTTTTGCTTGGTGTTTTGTTCCACTCATGCCGCCTTAAGAACCGATTAACCAGTGTTATGTTCCTTGAGTTTGCGTTCCTAACACGATTGGGGGTTATGGGACCCCCTTAACAACTCGCCTTGAATAAAACTCCTCCAGCATGGCCCAACTTTGGTTTTAACATTAGCCATAACTAAATAACATGCATAGGGACTTTCCGGACCCCGAGGACTTAATTTACAACCCGGGCCAGTGCTCCTCATGAGTGTTGGTCCAAACCTGTCAACCGCCAGTGACTACCAGGGGCAACTTTGGTTTGGCCTAACAGAAGTTTGGATAATTCGGACGTGGCCTGAGACAAGATACGCGCGGCTACAGATACGTCCATTTTGCATCATGCTTTTATATTGATATTTATTGCATTATGGGTTGTTATTACACATTATGTCACAATACTTATGCCTTTTCTCTCTTATTTTACAAGGTTTACATGCAGAAGGAGAATACCAACAGCTGGAATTCTGGGCTGGAAAAGGAGCAAATATTGGAGACCTATTGTGCACAACTCAAAAAGCCCTGAAACTCCACGAAAGTCAGTTTTGGAAAATATAAAAAATATTTGGCGAAAGAAGTACAGGAGGGGGTCCACCCACCGTCGAAGAGGGTGGGGGTGCGCCCTACCCCCAGGGCGCGCCCCCTGCCTCGTGGGCCACCTGGCAGCCCCCCGATGCCCATCTTCTACTATATCAAGTGTTTTGACCTGGAAAAAATATAAGGAGGCTTTCGGGGTGAAGCACCGCCGTCTCGAGGCGGAACCTTCGCAGAACTAATCTAGGGCTCCAGCGGAGTTGTTCTGCCAGGGACACTTTCCTCCGGGAGGGGGAAATCATCGCCATCGTCATCACCAACAACTCTCCCATCTTGGGGAGGGTTATATTCATCAACATCTTCACCACCACCATCTCCTCTCAAACCCTAGTTCATCTCTTGTATCCAATCTTTGTGTTGACACAAGAACACGTCACGTGTACCCTCGACGCCGGGGGTGATGCACCGCAGCTCATGTCGAAGGAGGCCCGATCGACAGCGCGATACGCAGGACAGTCGACGGGCGCTTTTGCGGACCCGAAAACCCCACACTCCCGGGAGGGACCCCGTCAGGGAGTGCGGCGGCTATGGGCTGCCCTAGGTCGATTCGCTCGCCCCTAGAGCCTCGAGATTTGCAGCTCTCAACATGAAGAACAGCGAAGAGCGAGAGAGAAAAAACGGTGGAAGGATAAAATATAGACTGGAAAAAGTAGTATATTGATTTGTTCGATTGTGTGTTGTTTCAATCGGCCGTCACCCCCAACATATATAAGAGGCGGCTGGACTTCCCGTACAAGCAAAGGATTTATCTAGGCTTTCCTTGCAAGAAAATTACATCAATTCACGTCCAAAACCCTAGTCAAATTCGGACTGGTTTTATCCGAACTTTCCAAAACTGCTCGGTTTAAACTGGATGTACTTTGAGGGTCCTTTTTGTGGTGACAAACAACCTCGGATGGAATCGAGCCCAAAAACAATCTTGACCGTTTCGACGAGACGAACATCTTTCATGTTGAACGTTTTTTCATTAGAGGTCATCTCGAGGGTCAAATCGCTCGCGCAAAACAGATAGTTACTCACGCAGCTCATCAGACACACCCATATATGTGTCTGGTTCTAGGCGTCACATTTTGCTCTCTGGAGGGTCTCGCTATGCGGGCTCTAACTTTTGCATACGACCTCGGATTGAGACGATCTTTATATCAAAATTGATCGTTTCGATGAGACGCACAACTTCCGTGTAGGACATTTCTCCATCCAAGATCATATGAATAAGCTTCTGAGCCCATCTTCAACTTCTCGTCGGCTTGACTATCACAACCTCCACCCTGGTAGGCCTTCCACTCGGGTAAGCTTTCCACACTGACAAGGTTTCACCCCGGCAAGGTTTTACACCGGCAAGGGTTCCTCCCTAGCAAGATTTCTCCCCCGACAAGATTTCACATCAGCAAGGTTTTACCTCGGCAAGGTTTCTACCCCGGCAAGAGTTCCTCCTCGGCAAGGTTTCTCCCTCGGCAAGATTTCACACCGGCAAGCTTCTCCGCCGGCAAGCTTTCCACGCCGGCAAGCTTTCCACGCCAGCAAGCCTTCACACCGACAAGGTTTTACCCCGGCAAAGTTTTCTTTCAGCCGGCAGAGGCCGAATACTTTCTCAATCAGGGCCGGCCCGCGAAGTGTTGCCTCTAACTTTTGCATACGAACCCGGATTCGTGACCATGCCAAAATCTGGTGTCAACACATGCCCCCCTGTTTTTAGGCAAAGCTTGTGTGCCGAAAAACGACTTGTATTGTGTTTGTTCTAAGGACGATGTCAACACCCCATCGACCATTTACTTTTCTTAGGGCGATAATTATGTATCGGCCATTTTGTGCTAAGGGTGATAATCATATATCAGCCATTGCCCACTTAGGCTTCTTGCCACACACTTGGGTGGTATTTCTTCAAGTACTTGCCATTGAGAGCTCGAGGTAACAGTGCCCCTTGTACGGATTCCACCAAATAAGAGTTTCCGGGAACTATTCTAGCAATTCTAAAAGGACCTTCCCAACTTGGAGACCATTTCCCGAATTTTCTGTCTCTTGAACCAATCGGGAGAATTACTTTCCAGACGAGATCGCCAACTTGAAAATTCTTCAACTTAACTTTCTTATTGTAAGCCCTTGCTACCCTCAACTTGTCCTTCTCTATGGCCTTCAAAGCAGCCAAACGTTTATCGACAACCTCATCAATATTGTCCATCTTCAAGTTATAAAAGTCTACTGCCGATAAATCATTCTGTTTGGCTATTCTCAAAGCATTCAAATTTACTTCCACCGGTAAAACAGCCTCTTGACCATATACTAGCTCATATGGAGTCACCTTCGTAGCACCATGCCTTGAGATCCTATGTGCCCACAAAGCCTCAGACAACAACTCATGCCATCTCCTTGGATTATCCTCAATCTTCTTCTTGATGAGTTTGATTAAAAAATTATTGCTAGACTCAGATTGTCCATTGGCTTGGGCATAATATGGAGAGGAATTGAGCAACTTTATGTTATAAGATTCGGCAAACTCTCTGACTTGGTGTGACATGAAAGTTGAACCTTGATCTGTAGTTAACGTCCGAGGAATACCTATGAATTGAATTACCTCCGTATGTGTCATGTTCTTGAGAGGTACCGCTTCAGACCATTTATTGAAATAATTGGTTGCCACCAATACGAACCGATGCCCCTTTGATGAAGATGGATGAATTTTCCCGATAAAATCTAAACCCCATCCTCTGAAAGGCCACAGCTTGATAATAAGATGTAACATAGCAGCAGGAGCCAATTGAATATCACCAAATTTTTGACAAGCTTCACACCCTTTATAATATCTGAAGCAATCATTAATCATAGTCGGCCAATAAAACCCTGCACATCGCAATAACCACTTCATCTTGGGAGCCGACTTATGAGTGCCACAAATGCGTTCATGTACCTCTCCCATAGCAACTCTTGCTTGGTCTTCATCCAAGCATTTTAGAAGAACGTCATCGACTGTTCGGCGATAAAGACCATCATCTCCCATTGTATACTTGAAAGCCATATGCCGAACATCCATGTCCACCCTTTCACTCAGATTGCTCAAGTAATCAATAATGGGCTTCCTCCAGTCGGGATTGTCACCTGCACTAGACTTTTTGTTAATGGCCGAACCAGTGGGTTCAAGTTCGGCCTCTCCCATATTGGCAAGACAAGACATCGGTTTTTGAGAGATATGAAACATGCCATGATCAACATGATATCTAGATGCTTGTTGTGCCAACTCGTTTGCTTTCCAATTGTCATGCCTAGATATATGAGCAATGCTAAAACTGTCCAAAGTAGAGATTATATCTAGACATTTATCAAGATAAACATTAAGTGATTCGTCCAAACACTGAAAGACTTTGGATATTTGCTGCACCACTAGTAACGAATCACCAAAAGCCTCAATATGTGTAACACCTACATCAACTAACATCTCTGGGCCGAATAGCAAAGCTTCATATTCGGCCTGATTATTTGTGCAAAAGTATTCTAAGCGGCATGAGGCCTCAAAAATAGCACCATGAGGAGATATATAAACAATACCAACACCTTGGCCATTGCTACAAACTGAACCATCAAAATATAATCTCCAAGGTACTAAAGAGACAAGGTTTATATCAATGTCATGCTCGTCATTAATCCGATGCTCAACAATGAAATTAGCAATGATTTGGCCTTTCATGGATTTTAGAGATTCATAAGCCAAATCATACTCAATCAAAGCATAAGCCCACTTGCCAATTCTACCACTAAGAATTGGCCTATGCAACATGTATTTAATGACATCGGTTTGACAGGCTACTACGCAAGCACTCGGCACCAAATAATGTCTCAATTTTGTGCAAGCATAATATAAGCATAGACATAGTTTTTCAATAAATGTATACCTTGTCTCGGCATCCAATAAGCGCCTGCTCAAATATGTAAGAGCATGCTCTTTTCCTTCAGTTTCTTGAGTCAAAACAACACCAATAACACCTGCTTCTGCTGCAATGTAAAGCTTAAAGGGCTCCTTATGCTTGGGTGCTTTCATCACCGGAGGAGTGCACAAATAATTCTTGATCATATCAAAGGCTTCTTGCTGTTTTGCCCCCAAGTGAAATCAACATCATTCTTTAACCGAAGGATAGGACTAAATGCATCAACTTTCCCTGACAAATTAGCTATGAACCTTCTCAAATAATTGACCTTGCCAAAGAACTTTTGCATATCTCTCTTGCATGTTGGCGCTTCCACTTTCTGTATAGCTTCTACCTTTTTGGGATCAATTTCTATGCCATCTTCATGAATAATGAAACCCAAAAACTTACCAGCTGACACGCCGAATGCACACTTCAAAGGATTCATCTTCAGTCCATAATTTTTCATTCTCTCAAAAGCTAAACGCAAATCGACCAAATGAGATTCAAAAGCATCCGATTTGACAACAATATCATCAATATAAACTTCAAGTCTGACACTAAGTAAATCATGAAAAATCAAATTCATAGCCCTTTGGTATGTGGCACCATCATTTTTTAATCCGAATGTCATCACCGTCCATTCGAATAAACCAAGGAAACCAGGGCATCGGAAAGCCGTTTGGGACATGTCCTCTTCGGCCATGAAAATTTGGTTATACCCTGCGTTACCATCAAGGAAGGTAATGACTTTATGTCCAGAAGCATCATTAATAAGCATATCGGCTATTGGCATGGGATATTCATCTTTGGGTGTGGCCCTATTCAAATCTCTGAAATCAATGCATACCCTTAACTTGTCGGATCCCTTTTTCTCCACTGGGAAGATGTTAGAAATCCACTCGGCATACCTGCAAGGTCGAATGAAATTAGCTTTAAGCAGTCGACCGATCTCTTCCTTGATCCGGTCATATGTTTTTGGATTAAACTTTCTGGCCAATTGTTTATATGGTCTAAAACCAACCTTTATAGGTAACCGATGCTCCACTAGCTCTCGGCTTAAACCTGGCATCTCATGATATTCCCATGCAAAGCAACAAACATATTCTTTCAATAGCTCGATTAAGTTAGCTTTACAATCGGCTTTCAAATTTTTGTTTACAAACGTCGGTCGAGTGACTGAACCATCTCCAATATCTATCTCTTCTAATGGATCGGCTGATGTAAAACCTTGTCCAAGCTTATCCATGTCATCCAATTCCTCTATAGATTCATACATATCGTTCTCACTCGACCGATATTTTACAAGACGTTTTTGTAACCACTCGGAACTAGAATCCATTCAAACATATCATACCTTGGAGCCGACCACATTCAGTCGGCTTTAAAGAAACGGGCACGAAACCATTCTTGGTCGCGCTGAGAAAATCAAACTCTGACAAGTCACGTCCCGTCAAGCAAGTAGCATTGGGATGTTGCCAATCCACCGATGCATCGGCCAAAGCAACACATGACGAGTTATCCGCATGAATGACTTCCACTTCATCATCAACCCACTGGATCAAAAACTGGTGCATAGTCGATGGCACACACTGGTTTGCATGAACCCAATCACGGCCTAGTATGACGTTGTAGTTACCTTGCACCTCTGCGACAAAGAACGCAGTAGCCAAAGTTTTACTTCCGACTGTAAGTTCCACATACATCATGCCTTTGGCTTCAATTTTCTCTTTGCCTTCAAATCTATTGAGCACCATATTCGTCTTTATCAACTCTTCATCGGGCAAACCCAATTTCTTGAAGACCGAATAGGGCATCAGATTTACCACAGCACCACCATCAACAAGCATCCGAGTGAGAGGTGATCCATTGATATGGCCTCGGAGATACAATGGTTTCAGATGCGTTACTGGGTCTTTTGGCTTCTCAAATATTGCATTTTTAGGGCCAAAATCCAGCTAAGCAACCTCCCCTTCCTCATCTACAGCACGAAACTCAGCAGACAAGTAATAAACCATATTGATATTCATACCTTCATGAACCGGCGTCGACTCATAATCTAACATATCATCCCCTGCCTCAAGTGCATCCACCGATTCTGAAATCTGTCCGATTGAAAGAGAAGTAAGAAGTGTCGCAGACGATGCGATAGCTGTTGCATCGTCCTCCTTTGGTGGTGTAGGTATTGTTGTGATAGATGTAGAAGCTGATGTATCTTGTATTTGTTTAGGCCTCCACACTTGTTTTGCTGGAACCATGGGTCGAGTGTCATTGAACAACCATGGTGTAGGTATTGTAGTTTCCTCTTTTGCATTTTTGTTAGCCCTGGAGGACACCACTTTGGCTGAGTGTATTTATGATCTTTCGCCTTTATTTGGCTGGTGCTTGCTTCATGATCATTAGCCGAGTGCTTTGGTGCGATAGAAAGTATCGGCTCAGTCGAGTGGTTATGCACAGTCGGCTATTGTACGGGGAATGTTTTGGTGCCCAAGATAAGTGAGTCGACATCCATTTTCTCTTTGCCTTTTCGTGACTCGATTGCTGCAACACTTGGTGTCTTAACACACCATTCTTTTTGACTCCCCTGATGCATGAAATTTCCATTCGGGCGAACCTTTTTATTCGGATGGAATCCACTCGGATGGATTTCACTCGGACAGAGTTTGCCTGGCCACATTTTTTTTTACTTGGATAGCTTCCAACTGGGTGCATCCTCGCACTAGGATAGTTTCCATTCGGCCACATATTTTGACCAGCCGACCAATGACCACCGATGTTCAGTCGGCCATTGTATGAGTAGTCGAGTCGATCCCAAACAGGTTGCCTTTGTTCCTCTTGAAATGGTGCCCTTGGTCCAGCCGACTTCACATATCGACTAAACATATCAGCCGGAGGTGACCTTGGTCTCTTCAGGTCTGTTGGCCGGTTAGAGCTAGAACCGGTCGACTGATTGGCATACTTGGACAGCAACATATCAAAAGTTGGCTTGATCCACTTACTCTGTACTTTAGCCTTGTTCCTCTTCCACTTGCCAACTTCTGCACTATTGGGCTTAACAAATTTAATACGGGCATTTTCTTGCACTTGTGGTTGCCCCCCCCC
>LR738713.1:681951554-682010072 GCA_902687465.1 Secale cereale
CCCCCCCCCCGAGTGTAGGATTCTTGATGGTGATCTTGATTACTTCCTTGCCATCGGGTTGCTCGTCAATCACAATCTGCCTCCCCAAGATCTTGCTGTCCTCCTTGTCTTTCCTAGGCTCACCAATAATGACATTAGCTTTATTAGCAGATTCGGCTACCTCTGGCCGAATGAGTAACTTCTTACCCTCCAAATCCATGGTATTCATTGGAAAGGGTTGTTTATCAACTTGCATCTCAGAAAAGTTCAATCGACCGTCATTAATGGCCGATTGTATCTGTCGTCGAAAAACATTGCAATCGTTAGTAGCGTGAGAAAAAGAATTATGATACTTGCAATAAGCGCGCCGTTTCATCTCTTCAAACGGCGGTAAAGTGTGAGATATTCTAATAATTTTAGCTTGCAGCAAAGCATCAAATATTTTATCACCCTTGGCAATGTTAAGAGTAAACTTCATCTCTTCATCACGATTCTTATGAATCGGTTTCAGATCATTGCAAGTAAATGGTTTGGCCTTAGATGGCCAAACAAATTCAGTAGCATACATGTCACCCTCATCGTCCGAGTGATCATTATCATATTCAATCATATTCATATTTGGACGATCAGCTTTGTACCTATGCACTTCTTTGAGATCTTTGCTTCGGCTTTCCTGAGCCAAAGCACTTTGTAACACTTGATTAATATTTAAGAACTCATAGCCTTCTAGCTTTTCTCTAATGGGAGCTTAAACCACTCAGCACTAGGTCTGCCAAGTCTCTCTCGGTTATCACCAAACTATAACAACGGTTTTTTGTTTCTCTGAATCTCTTGACATAATCGGAGACCGATTCATCATGCTTTTGTTTAACCGATGTCAGATGTGACAACTTGAGTTCATTATCGCCGCTATAAAAGTGATCATGAAATTTCTGCTCTAGCTGCGACCAAACCCGAATGGAACCATGTGGTAAAGAAGAAAACCATGAAAATGTAGTGCCAGTTAATGATAAAGGAAACAAACACACTTTCAATTCATTCAATGAACCTGGCTCACCCAATTGTGCTAAATATTGACTAACATGCTCCCATGTGGTTTTTGTGCCTTCTCCATTAAACTTAACAAAAATCTGGAATTTTATATCCTGGAGGGCACTGGATGGCATCGAAGTACTCGGGGTACGACTTTTGGTAAATCCGATTCCGAGGTAACTCAACTCCAAAATTCTCTCGAAGCATCTTAGTCATCTCCTCTCTAAGATTAGCTAGACCATCATCCATAGTGGACGATGAAGCTTGTGGCAATGGCATAGGAGGAGTAGGGTTACTAGCGATGGGTAGGAATTGAGGCATGTACGTCGACCCATAACTTGGTAGTGGTCGAGTGGTTGTAGCTGTAGGTAGGGTTTGGTGCGGCGTTGTCGGGACCCCGATCCTAAGTCACACAGGTCTAGCCTGTAACACCTCATATCACTTTGCGGCCTCACGCACGGTATTCCCACGGGTGCCACCTTACCTGGCCCGGGACCGTTTGCGCATTTTGGCACACGTATATGATAGTGTCGCTAGCATCCATATGACAGAGAACTCGGGCCGACATGACTAGTTATAAACCAAAAGTGGCACTAAATTATAGAGATAGGCATACATGACCCAGCAACGAACGTGTCGGTCATCAACGTATGAACCCAAGTCGTAGCAAGCTACAAGGACTTAAAGGAACAATGCGTGACATTTCCCCTAAGGGACAGACACAGGAACGAAGGACACATAGGGGCCAGCCTAAGTGTTCCGGAGCAGTAGCAAGCTACCAAGGCTCAGTGGAAGCACTAGGAGGCATTTCCCTGTAAGATAGGCTTCCAAGGGTAAACAACTAGGTGTCGGATCCCACACATAGCAATACACATTACACGTACGCATAACGTGCAAGTATGTGCTGTACAACATGGCATCACAACATAACTCAACAACTCATATAGATAAGGCCCAGAAGAGCCATCATAGCATTTATTACAAACAGGGGTCACATGACCCAACATACAGAGCATACAGGCAATGGAAGCATAACATGTCTGAGTATAGACAACTACAAAAGAAAAAGGCTGAGAAGCCTGACTATCTACAAGACCCTCCCAAGGGTACAAGATCGTAGGTGAGGTAACAAGCTAAACGTCGAAGTCTACGCGGAACCACTAGCGAGACTGAAGTTTCTCTGCAAAAACATAAATTAAGCAAACGTGAGTACAAAGGTATTCAACAAGACTTACATCAGAAGTAGCGACATATGCAAAAGTATCAACAAAGGGGTGGTGGAGTTTGACTGCAGCAAGCCAGCTTTGACTCGGTGGCTATTCTGAACTACGACTGCAAGTAACTCTTTTGAGGTGGTGCACACGAGTCCACATATTCACCAATCAATACACCACTATGCATCCATTCCCGTCTACCTACGAGAAGGCCATCCATAGCACTCACACTTGTCTTGAGCATTTTAGAGTATCCACTTCAAGTTGTCTATGTACCACGTAAGCATCCAAGAAGTCCATAACCGTGGACCCGGCTATTCGAATAGATCATGTTAACCCTGCAGGGGTGTACTTCTTCACACATGCTCTCGCCACTTACCGCCATGTACATCTCGTGTATCTCGGCAACCTTCAAGCGGAAGCCTGGCGAGGGTGTCGGCCACGACCTGACTAACAACACAAGACTCTAGTCCAGGTTTATCGCCTATTCGGGTTCCATCCGTAAGGAGATCCGGCCGGGGTGTCGCTCACGGCCCCAAACGATGTGCACAGGGTTCCCAAGCCCACCTCGACGGATGGATCTACGCTTGGTACACCGTGCCACGGTGCCTAGTCTGTCCCAAGCCCACATGTACCGTGTGCCAGTTGGTAGACTACTAACACTACCTACAAACACCAGAAACTAGTTGCAACTCCTGGACAGAGATCTAGTTGATTAATAAGTCAAGAGGGGTCGAGTTACCGGAACCGAATGTGTGGTAGTAACTAGTCATTGGACAACTTACACAGAACTCAGTCCTTAAGGACGGTTCCAGTGAGACAACCCACCATGTACTCCTACATGGCCTCTCACCGCTACCTTTACCAAATCGTGTTCACACACTTAGCTCACACACAGTAGGACATGTTCATCACCATTCCAATTCATCCCCAATGAATCAGACCTGACACGACTCTAAGCAATAGCAGGCATAACTAGAAAGCATGAATGAGTAGGCACAACATGGCTCAAACAACTCCTACTCATGCTAGTGGGTTTCAACTATTTACTGTGGCAATGACAGGTCATGCAGAGGAAAGGGGTTCAACTACCGCAGCAGGCGACAGTTGAAACGTTGTTGTCCTAATGCAGTAAAAGAGAGCAGGAGCGAGAGAGTGGGATTGTATCGGAATGCTCAATGGGGGTTTGCTTGCCTGGCACTTCTGAAGATAGTAATAGTTCTTCATCGGTGTCATCGAACTCATCGTCGGAACGTCGTCTACTGAGAGGGGACAAACACTGACAACAAGAGAGAACACAAACAATGCAATGCGACAATATGATGCATGATCATGACATGGCAATATGCTCTTGATTGAGCTAATGTAACTAGCAACCATGTTAAATGAAGTTGGTTTGAACCAAAGGTTCAAACTCATACTCCATATGTGATTATTTAAATGCCATTTAATTTATTTGTCCTGTTCAGCAAGTTTAACTTGTTCAAACATGCATGAAAATACCATAAAAAGATTCCTTAAATTTTTCTGATCATTTTTCATATATAAATTATTTTCATTGGAGTTATAGATTATTTTCTGTGATTTTTTGAAGTTTTAGCTATTTTCTGAAATAAATAAATCATTTCTGATTTATTTAAAATCCCAGAAAATAGTTACTGCGTCAGCATGACGTTGCTGTGACATCATCAAGTCAACAGGGGTGCTCCAGGTCAAACCTGACCTGTGGGGCCCGCATGTCAGTGTGACAAGGCAGGAACAGAGGCTGACCAGTGGGGCTAGGTCAAACCTGACAGCCGGGGCCCACTGGACTTAATCTAATCCTAAGAAGAAACTAATCCAGGTTACTTAAGGGCGTGGGGCCCTTCTGTAAGTGGGTCATGTGGTTAATTAGCAGGTGATTAACTGCTAATGACGTGCCACGTCATCATCACCGGCCTCTGGCCGGCGGCGACCATTCCGCGCGGCGGAGCTGCTGCTGGGCGGTGCTAGGGGCTGCGTTTAGGTGCGGGGAGACTACCAGGAGGAAGCCCATGCTCTTCCGCATCAAACGGCGCAGGAAGGAGCGGACGGGGTGCGGTGTGCTCGCCGGAGTCGAGCTCGCGGCGGCGGCCAGAGCTCGGGTGAGGTGCGGGCTTGGGGTTGTGGTGCACTAGGGGAGGAGATAGTGCGTGCGTTCGGCTCCTGGGAGCACGGTGAGCACGTTGGGATGCACATCCGCGGGCTGTAGCAACTATGGCCACGGAGGCGCCATGGACGGCGGGGCGAAGCTCTCGGGCGCGGTGGCTAGGCTAGCTAGGGGAGACAAACAAGCTTGGGGAGAGAGGGGAAAGACGGCGAGGCTCACTGGGAGGTCGGAGCGCAGCTCAGTCCGCTCGGGGTCGACCTGGAAGCGGCGAATTCGTCGATGGCGTCCGGCGGCCGTGCGGAGAAGACGAGCTCGAGGACGAGGCTTCAGGGCATCCGGGGTCCTGTGGTTCGGCGTAGAGGTGCGCGGCAGCGAGGCGGAGCTCGTGGGCGCGTCCGAGAGGCTCGGAGATGGCTGTGGCCGTGGGGGAGCTCGTCGGCGGCGACGGCTTCGTTCGGTCGCGTTCGAGGGAGGAACTAGAGGGCGAAGGAGAGAGCAGAGAGTGAGGGAGAGGAGCGAGGGGCCACGGGGCGTCTCCGTGGCATCGCTAGAAGGCCCGGGGAGGAAGTAGGAGGTGGCCAGAGCAGCGTCGGCGCTAGCCACGCACCTGGTTGTCCTCCTGGCAGAGGAAGAAGATGACAAGGTGGCGCTGGGGGGGCTGGGCCGGCCACTTGGGCCGCCAGGTGGGCTGCACAGGTGAGTTGGCCCAGGTTAGTCTCTCTCTCTCTCTCTTATAAATATTGTTTCTGTTTTTCTATTTCTTTTGTAACTTTAGGCTTTATTAAAAATGCCAGGGCATTTCCAAAAATCATGAAACCAACCATGGCTACTGTTTAGTATAGATCCAACAGTAAACATTTTAGTTCAGTGCCCAAAATGCCCAAATGAAAATTTAAATGCACAAATGCAAATAAGATATGATTTAATTCAGTGCCCAAAATATTCTACAAAAATGTTCACTATTTTTGGTTTGGTCCCAAAGCCTTGACAAAATTAGCAAACATTGATGAAGGCATTTTGGTCATTGGAAAAGATTTTAGGTTAAACCTAATTGCTTTGATTTGGTGCTAGGGTTTAATCATCCCCATTTCAGGTTTCTGAGAAAATTGAACATGATGCAACAGGCAAGTGCTATCCTAGGCAAGGTAAAGCTAGGGATGTGACAGACGTTGCCACCGAACCTGGTATGCTCATGATAGGACTAATTGGTGCAACCATAATCTGATTTATTTGTGTAGGATAATAAGTCATCGGCATGGGAGGTGCCGATGAAATAGGCAGAGTCAGATTAGGGTTTTGCACACTAGCAGCTATACCACTATTGCCACTAGATGATTGAGATATATTCTTCTGAGCATTAGTATTTTCTATGAAAGTTTGATAGACTAGATTGTTACCATCAGCAATACGACTCTCGATCTCAGCCCACTGCTCAGGAGAAAAGGTAGTACTCACAGACGGTTTAACCTGCTCGGCTTGAAGAGGAGGGAACTTGATTTCTTCAATCGGAGTGATGTTGCCTTGGCGGTCCTTCTTGAACTTCGCAAGGAACTCCTGAAACTCCTTCTCTTTGCGCGCCTTCATGTACTCCTCATAAACTTGGCGATGGTCGCCGATATCTCATCAAGACTAGGCTTAATGATGTTATCGGCGTCTACCTCGGATAGCTTGGGAAGATCGGACATGGTGGATGATGATGATTGATCTTCAGTCCCCAGTGGAGTCGCCAAAAAGTGTGTTGACACACGAACACGTCACGTGTACCCTCGTCGCCGGGGGTGATGCACCGCAGCTCACGTCGAACGAGGCCCGACCGACAGCGCGATACGCAAGACAGTCGACGGGCGCTTTTGCGGACCCGAAAACCCCACACCCCCGGGAGGGACCCCGTCAGGGAGTGCGGCGGCTATGGGCTGCCCTAGGTCGATTCGCTCGCCCCTAGAGCCTGGAGATTCACAGCTATCGACACGAAGAACAACGAAGAGCGAGAGAGAAAAAATGGTGGAGGGATAAAATATAGACTGGAAAAAATAGTATATTGATTTGTTCGATTGTGTGTTGTTTCAATCGACCGTCACCCCCAACATATATAAGAGGCGGCTGGACTTCCCGTACAAGCAAAGGATTTATCTAGGCTTTCCTTACAAGAAAATTACATCAATTCACGTCCAAAACCCTAGTCAACTTCGGACTGGTTTTAGCCGAACTTTCCAAAACTGCTCGGTTTAAACTGGCTGTATATTGAGGGTCCTTTTTGTGGTGATAAACAACCTCAGATGGAATCGAGCCCAAAAACAATCTTGACCGTTTCGACGAGACGAACATCTTTCATGTTGAACATTTTTTCATTAGAGGTCATCTCGAGGGTCAAATTGCTCGTGCAAAACAGATAATTACTCACGCAGCTCATCAGACACACCCATATATGTGTCTGGTTCCAGGCGTCACATTTTGCTCTCTGGAGGGTCTCGCTGTGCGGGCTCTAACTTTTGCATACGACCTCGGATTGAGACGGTCTTTATATCAAAATCGATCGTTTCGACGAGACGCACAACTTCCGTGTAGGATATTTCTCCATCCAAGATCATCTGAATTAGCTTCTGAGCCCATCTTCAACTTCTCGTCGGCTTGACTATCACAACCTCCACCCCGGCAGGCCTTCCACCCGGGTAAGCTTTCCACACCGACAAGGTTTCACCCCGGCAAGGTTTTTACACCAGCAAGGGTTCCTCCCTAGCAAGATTTCTCCCTCGGCAAGATTTCACATCAGCAATACCTCGGCAAGGTTTCTACCCCGGCAAGAGTTCCTCCTCGGCAAGTTTTCTCCCTCGGCAAGATTTCACACCGACAAGCTTCTCCACCGGCAAGCTTTCCACGCCGGCAAGCTTTCCACGCCGGCAAGCCTTCACACCAGCAAGGTTTTACCCCGGCAAAGTTTTCATTCAGCCGGCAAAGGCCGAATACTTTCTCACTCAGGGCCGGCCCGCGAAGTGTTGCCTCTAACTTTTGCATACGAACCCGGATTCGTGACCATGCCAAAATCTGGTGTCAACACTTTGTACCAAAACCTCAGATTGGTACCTTTGGGTTGCTAGTACTGTTGATTACTCCTTGTAGTTGATGCTTGTTGGTTTATTTTGTGGAAGATCATATGTTCAGATTAATTATGCATATTAATACCCCTCTGATTATGAACATGAATACGATTTGTCAGTAGTTACGTTTGTTCCTGAGGACATGGGAGAAGTCTTGCTATAAGTAGTCATGTGAATTTGGTACTCGTTCGGTATTTTGATGAGATGTATGTTGTGTTTCCTCTAGTGGTGTCATGTGAACGTCGACTACATGACACTTCACCATTGTTTGGGCCTAGAGGAAGGCATTGGGAAGTAATAAGTAGATGATGGGTTGCTTGAGTGACAGAAGCTTAAACCCTAGTTTATGCGTTGCTTCGTAAGGGGCTGATTTGGATCCATATGTTTCATGCTATGGTTAGGTTTACCTTAATACTTCTTTTGTAGTTGCGGATGCTAGCAATAGAGGTTAATCATAAGTGGGATGCTTGTCCAAGTAAGGGCAGCACCCAAGCACCGGTCCACCCACATACCAAATTATCAAAGTAACGAACGCGAATCATATGAACGTGATGAAAACTAGCTTGACGATAATTCCCATGTGTCCTTTAGAGCGCTTTCCTTTATATAATAGTTTGTCCATGCTTGGCCTTTTCTACCAAAATTTTTTGGGCCATATTGCTGCACCTTATTTACTTTTACCACTCGCTGCTTATTACCAATTATATTATCACAAAACTATCTATTACCGATAATTTTAGTGCTTGCAGAGAATATCTTACTGAAAACTGCCTATCATTTCCTTCTGCTCCTCATTGGGTTCGACACTCTTACTTATCGAAAGGACTACGATAGATCCCCTACACTTGTGGGTCATCAAGACTCTTTTCTGGCGTCGTTGCCGGGGAGTGAAGCGCCTCTGGTAAGTGGAATTTGGTAAGGAAAAATTTATATAGTGTGCTGAAATTTACTGTCACTTGTTACTATGGAACATAATCCTTTGACGGGCTTGTTCGGGGTATCTTCACCCCGACCAGTAGAGCAAAGAGTTGCTCCTCAACCTACCGAACCTACTGAAAATGTTTACATTGAAATCCCTTCGGGTATGATAGAGAAACTGCTAGCTAATCCCTTTACAGGAGATGGAACATTGCATCCCGATTTGCACCTAATCTATGTGGATGAAGTTTGTGGATTATTTAAGCTTGCAGGTATGCCCGAGGATGTGATCAAGAAGAAGGTCTTGCCTTTATATTTTAAGGGAGAGGCATTGACATGGTTTAGGCTATGCGATGATATTGGATCCTGGAACTACAACAGGTTGAAATTGGAATTTCATCAGAAGTTTTATCCTATGCATCAGGTTCATCGTGATCGTAATTACATATATAATTTTTGGCCTCGCAAAGGAGAAAGTATCGCTCAAACTTGGAGGAGGCTTAAGTCAATGTAATATACATGCCCCAACCATGACCTCTCGAGAGAAATGTTTATTCAAAAAATTTATGCTCGGCTTTCTCTCAATAATCGCTCCATGCTCGATACTTCTTGTACTAGTTCTTTCATGATGAAGACTATTGAATTCAAATGGGATTTATTGGAAAGAATTAAATGTAACTTTGAAGATTGGGATCTCGACGAAGGTAAGGAGTCAGGTATAACACCTAAGTTTGATTGTGTTAAATCTTTTATGGATACCGATGTTTTCCGTGAATTTAGCAATAAATATGGACTTGACTATGAGATAGTAGCTTCTTTCTATGAATCATTTGCTCCTCATGTTGATCTCCCTAAGGAAAAGTGGTTTAAATTTCATCCTCCCATTGAAGTTGAAGAAAAGACTATCACTTATAATGTTGATCCTATTGTTCCTACTGCTTACATTGAAAACCACCCTTCCCAGTTAGAATAAAGGACCATGCCAAAGCTTCAACTGTGGTTCGTAAGAGTAATACTAGAACACCTACACCCTCTGAGCGAATTAAAGTTAAACCTAGTATTGCTATGGTTAAAGATCTCTTGGTCGATAATATTGATGGGCATGTTATTTACCTTTGTGATGAAGGTGCTAGAATTGCTAGACCCGATACTAAGAATAAACATAGACCTATTGTAGTCATGCATGTTATTTCTGTTAACAAAGGAGATCATTGCTATCATGGCTTATGTGATACGGGTGCTAGTGGTAGTGCAATACCTCGTTCCTTATATGAAGAAATTATGCATGATATTGCACCTGTTGAGCAAGATGGCATTGATGTTACTATTAAGCTTGCCAATAGAGACACTATTTCACCAGTTGGGATTGTTAGAGATGTTGAAGTCTTGTGTGGGAAATTTAAATACCCTGCTGATTTTCTTGTTCTTGTTTCCCCACAAGATGATTTTTGCCCCATTATATTTGGTAGACCCTTCTTGAATACTGTTAATGCTAAGATAGACTGCGAAAAGGACATTGTTACTGTTGGTTTAGGGGATATGTCTCATGATTTTAACTTTGCTAAATTTCGTAGACAACCCCATCACAAAGAATTGCCTAGTAAGGATGAAATTATTGGTCTTGCTTCTATTGTTGTGCCTCCTAACGATCCTTTAGAACAATATCTGCTAGACCATGAAAATGATATGTATTTGAATGAGAGAAGGGAAATAGATGCAATATTCTTTAAACATGGACCTCTATTGAATAAAAAACTTGCCTGTTGAAATTCTAGGGGATCCTCCTCCACCCAAGGGTGATCCCATGTTTGAACTCAAACCATTACCTGATACTCTTAAGTATGCTTATCTCGATGAAAAGAAGATATATCATGTTATTATTAGTGCTAACCTTTTAGAGCAGGAAAAAGAGAAATTATTGAAAAATCAAAAGAAGCACCGTGCTGCTATTGGATATACTCTTGATGATCTTAAGGGATTAGTCCGACTCTATGCCAACACAAGATAAAATTGGAGAAGGACGCTAAACCGTTTGTTGATCACCAATGATGTTTAAATCCTAGGATGAAAGAAGTGGTAAGGAAAGAAATACTAAAGCTTCTAGCGGCAGGTACAATTTATCCAGTAGCTGATAGTTAGTGGGTAAGTCCTGTCCATTGTGTCCCTAAGACGGGAGGTATTACTGTTGTTCCTAATAATAAAGATGAATTGACCCCACAAAGAATTGTTACAGGTTATATGATGGTAATTGATTTCTGCAAATTAAATAAAGCTATTAAGAAGGATCATTACCCGCTACATTTTATTGATCAAATGCTAGAAATGTTATCCAAACATACTCATTTTTGCTTTCTAGATGGATATTCTGGTTTCTCTCAAATACTTGTGTCAAAAGAGGATCAAGAAAAGACCACTTTTACTTGTCCTTTCGGTACCTTTGCTTATAGACGTATGCCTTTTGGTTTATGTAATGCACCTGCGACCTTATGTATGATGGCTATATTCTCTGACTTTTGTGAAAAGATTGTTGAGGTTTTCATGGATGATTTTTCCGTTTATGGAACTTCCTTTGATGATTGCTTAAGCAACCTTGATCGAGTTTTGCAGTGATGCGAAGAAACTAATCTTGTCTTGAATTGGGAAAAGTGCCACTTTATGGTTAATGAAGGTATTGTCTTGGGGCAAAAAAATTCTGAAAAAGGTATTGAAATTGATAAAGCTAAAGTTGATGCTATTGAGAAGATGCCGTGTCCCAAGGACATCAAAGGTATAAGAAGTTTCCTTGGTCATGCCGGTTTTTATAGGAGGTTCATTAAGGACTTCTCAAAAATTTCTAGGTCTCTAACTTACCTCCTACAAAAAGATGTTCCTTTTGTTTTTGATGATGATTGTGTAGAAGCATTTAAAATACTTAAGAAAGCTTTGATCTCTACACCCATTGTCCAGCCACCTGACTGGAATTTACCCTTTGAAATTTTGTGCGATGCTAGTGATTATGCTGTAGGTGCTGTTCTAGGACAAAGAGTTGATAAGAAATTAAATGTTATCCAATATGCTAGTAGAACTCTAGACAGTGCCCAGAGAAATTATGCTACTACTGAAAATGAATTTTAGCACTTGTATTTGCTTGTCATAAGTTCAGACCTTATATTGTTCATTCGAAAGTAACTATTCACACTAATCATGCTGCTATTAAATATCTTATGGAAAATAAAGATGCTAAACCTAGACTTATTAGATGGGTTCTCTTGGTACAAAAATTTGATTTGCATATTACTGATAGAAAGGGAGCTGAGAACCCCGTCGAGGACAATTTGTCTTGGTTAGAGAATATTCTTGATGACCCACTACCTATTGATGTTAGCTTTCCTGATGAACAATTAGCTGTCATAAATGCTTATCGTACTGCTCCATGGTATGCTGATTATGCTAATTACATTGTTGCTAAATTTATACCACCTAGTTTCACATACCAGCAAAAGAAAAAGTGTTTCTATGATTTAAGACATTACTTCTGGGATGACCCACACCTTTATAAAGAAGGAGTAGATGGTATTATTAGACGTTGTGTACCTGAGCATGAACATGAATAGATCCTACGCAAGTGTCACTCCGAGGCTTATGGAGGACACCACGCTGGAGATAGAACTGCACATAAGGTACTGCAATCTGGTTTTTATTGGCCTACCCTCTTCAAGGATGCCCGTAAGTTTGTCTTGTCTTGCGATGAATGTCAAAGAATTGGTAATATTAGTAGACGTCAATAAATGCCTATGAAATATTCACTTGTTATTGAACCATTTGATGTCTGGGGATTTGATTATATGGGTCTGTTTCCTTCCTCTAATGGGTATACACATATTTTAGTTGTTGTTGATTACGTTAGAAGCTATTCCAACTAGGAGTGCTGATCACCCCACCTCTATTAAGATGCTTAGAGAAGTTATTTTTCCGAGGTTTGGAGTCCCTAGATATTTAATGACTGATGGTGGTTCACATTTTATTCATGGTGCTTTCCGCAAAATTCTTGCTAAGTATGATGTTAATCATAGAATTGCATCCCCTTACCACGCACAGTCTAGTGGTCAAGTAGAACTAAGTAACAGAGAGCTGGAATTAATTTTGCAAAAGGCTGTTAATAGATCTAGCAAGAATTGGTCCAAGAAACTTGATGATGCATTATGGGCTTATAGAATTGCATATAAAAATCCTATGCGCATGTCTCCGTATAAAATGGTTTATGGAAAAGCATGTCACTTACCTCTCGAACTAGAACATAAGGCATAATGGGCTATTAAAGAGCTCAATTATGATTTCAAACTTGCCGGTGAGAAGAGGTTATTTGACATTATCTCTCTTGATGAATGGAGAACCCAGGCCTATGAAAATGTCAAATTGTTTAAAGAAAAAGTTAAAAGATGGCATGACAAAAGGATACAAAAGCGTGAGTTTAATGTAGGTGATTATGTCTTGCTATACAACTCTCGTTTAAGATTTTTCGCAGGGAAACTTTTTTCTAAATGGGAAGGTCCTTACGTTATCGAAGAGGTCTATCGATCCGGTGTCATAAAAATCAACAACTTCGAAGGCACAAATCCAAAGGCGGTGAACGGTCAAAGAATCAAACATTATATCTCAAGTAATCCCATAAATGTTGAAACCAATGCTATTGACACCGTAACCCCGGAGGAATACATAAGGGACACTTTTCAGAATGATTCAGACCCCGAAAAGGAAGGGGTATGTGGTACGGTAAGTAAACCGACTCCAAAACAGTTCTAATGGCAATTTTCTCTGTTTTGGAATATTTAAGAAAATAGGAAAATAAGTAGTCCGAAATGGACGCGAGGCCCCCACGAGGGTGGAGGGCGCGCCCTACCCCCCTGGACACACCCCCTACCTCGTGGGCACCTCGTGTGCCTTCCGGACTCCGTTTTCTTGTATGATACTTCTTTTGGTCGTTAAAAATTCATTATATAATCTCCAGAAGGTTTTGGCCACGGTATCACGTCAAAATCCAATGTTTTTGTTTTGAGTTGTTTCTACCGCAGATTAGAGCAATATGTCATCCCGGGATTTCGAGGGAGAAATCTATGTGGTTGATTACCTTGCAGACCCTAAGGTCTACGGGGACTTGGAGCATTGTGGTTGGACCATGGAGGAAAAAAAATTATGATCCTAGGGGAAAGGAGGAGATGAGCTCAGATGAAGATTAAGTCCCATTACCTCAACCTGGGGACATGCATCTGGAGTTCAAAAAGTCAAGCCTCCCTGATAGAGCAAAGAAACCTAAGATCGAGTTTATCCCTTTTTCGCCTCTTGAAGGAGAACAAGCAGGAATTATGCAAAAAGATATTAAGCCTTGAGCAGGAGATCAATGACCTAAGGGAGCAAAATTCTATCCTCAAGCGCAAGTTAAGGTAGAAGCCTACATCATCAACAACTCCGAAGAAAGATACATAAACACATGGGTCTGGGCACTCCCCTTGGCAACTGCCAAGCTTGGGGGAGGTGCCCCGGTATCGTATCACCATCACACTTCTATCTTTACCGTTTTTCTTAGTTCGATCCTTTTGGTTATATCTTGTTCTAGTAGAATAATTAAAGTTTAATACGATATAGTTATGAGCTTTGCTTTATGATCCTTATCTTTTTAATCGAGTCCGTGAGCTATATATAATAAAGATTAGTTTTGAGTCAAGGGCTTGATTATCTCACTATGATCATGAGAGGATAAAAGAAAGAATAAAAATAATCAAAGAGGTCATATTGATCTTATGGAAGGTAATGACTTCACATAAAGAGTATGATGAATAAATGTTGTTGAGAGTTGACAAAAAAAGTTTTGGTCATCGTAGCAATTAATAGGAAGTAATAAAGAAAGAGAAACTTTCACATACAAATATACTATCTTGGACATCTTTTATGATTGTGAGCACTCATTAAAATATGACATGCTAAAGAGTTGATGTTGGACAAGGAAGACAACATAATGGGTTATGTTTTCTTATATCTGAAATAAAGTATATTGTCATGGATCATCCAACATGTTGAGCTTGCCTTTCCCCCTCATGGTATCCAAACTCCTTGCACCCAGTAGAGATACTACTTGTGCTTCCATAAATCCTTAAACCCAGTTTTGCCATGAGAGTCCACCATATCTACCTATGGATTGAGTAAGATCCTTCAAGTAAGTTGTCATTGTTGCAACTCTCTAAATATGTATGATCTATTAGTGTGGAGAAAATAAACTTTATACGTTCTTGTGATATGTAAGCAATAAAAGCGACAGTCTTCATAATAAAGGTCCACATCACAAGTGGCAATATAAAGTGACGTTCTTTTGCGCTAAGATTTTGTACATCAAACCATCAAAGCACATGACAACCTCTGCTTCCCTCTGCGAAGGTCCTATCTATTGTTCTTGCCTTTTATAAGTTTCATGGTGATTTTCGCCTTTACTTTTTACGTTTTATCCTTGGCAAGAACATTGTGTTGGAAAGATCCTGATATATATACCCAATTGGATGTAAGCTATCATGAACTATTATTGTTGACATTACCCTTGAGGTAAAAGGTTGGGACGCAATACTGTAAGCCCCTATCTTTCTCTGTGTCTGTCGGGGGAAACTGTCCACCACGAGCACCTATGGGACCGGAGCCCCTTGTTCGTTGCGGTAAGGGAGCGGAGGGAGCACAAAGAGCAGATCGTAGAACACACGCGGGCAGTTTACCCAGGTTCGGGCCGCGATGGACGCGTAAAACCCTACTCCTGCTTGGATTGTATTAAGTTCTTGGGCTCGGGAGCTTGAAGAACTAGCTACACCGAGCAAGAAAGTTGTCTAGGTTCCGAACCCTTTCTACGTTGCGCATGGGCCTCCTTTTATAGCTCAAGGGGTCACCGACAGGTGTCAACGTAGAGGAGGGTAAAAACGTAACTTTGGAGGTAGTTGTAACAGTGCGGGAACAGTGCGTGAACAGTGGATGAACAGTGGTCATCACCTACTTTGACAGTGGGGGACAAGAGCATTAAATGCCCGTCGCCGTCGACCCCAAAAGCGCCCGCCCGTGCGTCTCCGTTCGCCACGGCGGTAGCCTCGTCACCGTGGAGTGCCACCGTGTCCCCCAGGCTGCACAACCATCCGCCACGCGTCCCTGGAAGGGCCCCAGGGCGACGCGTGGGCCGATGGGCTGGTGCGCGGGCACACAGCGCAGGCTTCCCCCGGCAAGCACCTTGCCGGGGTCTTGATCTTGCCGGGCCCTGAAGCTTGTCGCTCCCCGGGCCCTGCCGGGGCGCAAGGTGCGCCGAGGCATGTCTTCTGAAATGCAGTCTTCTGGTCTTCCTGGCAAGCTCCTCTTGCCAGGGTCTTGTGTTAATGTGGTAATCTTGAGCCTGGGACGGCCTTCCCGGCAAGCTCCACTTGCCGGGGTCTTGATCTTCTGTCTTGTACACTTTGTTCTTGAATGGCTTAATAAGGACCAGAGAGGTTTCCGGCAAGCGCGTGGTAGACCCTGCCGCGGGAAGCTGCCACTGCCCGTGCACAAGTTGGGGTACTAAGGTACCCCTATCTTAGTACACCGACAGGAGCCCCCGGGCCTGGGCCACACACGGTGCCGAGCGCTGTTGGGCCAGGCCCAAAACAGTGCACGGGCACGCACGGCCCACGGCAAGCCGTAATTCCCCCTTCCGCATCCGCCGCGTCCCTCCCTAACGGCACGCGTCGATTGCGGCGTCGTGGAAGAGATCGTGGCCACGTTCTTTAATGGGAAATGCGGAGCGTCCCCCACTTCCCCCTTAAAAGCAGAGGAAGCAGGGGCCGTTTCCTTCCTTCGTCTTCATTGCTTCTTCAATCTCCAGAAATCCCCCACTGCCTCTTTGCCTCCACTCCTCCTCCGCCGTCCTCCGCATCCGCGGTGCCGTCGAGCTTCTCGCCCCTTCCCCCGCCGCCTCCGCCATGGCTCCGAAGGCCGAGAAGGCGAAAGCGGAGAAGGCCAAGAGGGAGAAGTCCGAGCAGGCGGCGAAGCTTGCTCTCCTGCGGAAGAGGAATGTGGTCTTCGCGCCGAGGCTCAGCGCGAGGGAGCTCTGGAACAAATATTACCTCTTCTGGGCCAAGGAGACCAAGGCGCATCCCCAGACCAGAGTCTACCCCGCCGTCGCCAAAGATCTGTACCCCGGCGGGTATTTCTTCTTCGCTGTCTTCTTTCACTGCGGCTTGTGCCCTCCGTTCTCGGAGTTTTTCTGTGATATCATGAACACGTACAACCTCCACCTCTTAGACTTCACCCCCAACGCCATCCTTACGATGGCGGTTTTCGCACATCTGTGCGAAAACTACATAGGGATCTATCTAAACGTAGCACTCTTTCGCCATTTCTTCATGCCTAGAGTAGAGGCTGGCGCTCCCCTCTCCGGGGGTATCTCCTGGATCTTCCGCTTGAATAAGAAGGAATCTTATCTGAAAGGAGAACTCCGCGGCAAGTGGGAAGAATGGCGCGCAGATTGGTGCTGGGTAGTGGAGGACCAGCCGGAGCCTTTCACTGCGTCGCGCACAACAGCCATAGTGCGCGGCAGGGACTGGAGCGAGTTGGCCCCGGATGACGTCAAGCTCAACGCTGCCCTTGTCAGGATACTTCGTCTCCGGGTAGCTAAATTGACCATCGGAGAGGTAGGAGCAGATTTCCTCCGCCGCCGCATCGCTCCTTTACAAGAAAGGAAAAGGCCAGCATGGGAGTTCGGCAATGCGGCGGACATTATGAGGTTGCGCCCGGGGTTGAACTTCAACTTCACGGCGCTGGAGCTGAAGGGGATGGTCCGGGAGCTTTTTAAGCACGACCCGGCCCATCCGGAGTGGTTTAGACCTCCCCGGGGAGTGGTGCCGCTGTGCAACAGCACCGCCCGGGACGCTTTGCGCGCAATGATGCCCGCGTGTGACTCTCACGGCGTCGATCCCACTTGGATAGTGCCCACGCCGAATGCAATTATGAGCTTCTTTGATAACTTGGTTGAGGTGCCGAAGAACACCGAAGAGATCAAGGGTCTCACCCGGGCCACCACGGAGCGAGACATAGCCTATATTGCTTCCCGGATGGAAGAGGCCGCCGCAGCCGCAGCGGCAGGAGACTTCGGATTCACCGTCGACGAGGCAGAGGCTGAGGACGCGTCGTGCCAAGCAGAGGAGGCAGAGATCCGCAGACTGCTCAAGCTTCCGCCCGACGAGCTTGCCGGGGTTCCCTCCCTGAGGCATGCTGGGATCCCCGGGGTTGTGAGCGAGGCCGCCGCAAGAGGCGAGGTTGTCGGAGGGAGCAGAGGTGCCGGAGGGAGCGGAGCCACCGGAGAGAGCGGAGCCGCAGGGCAAAGTTTTGGGCCCAGCGAGCCTGCCGAGGAGGAGGAGGAGGACGCCGGGGCCGACGAGGATACTGGTGGACCTCTGGGGCTTGACGACGACGCCTCCTCGTCCTCGGAAAACTCCCCGCCTCGCGCAAGTCCCAAGCGAACACCGTTGAAGCGCCTCCACAAGGTGGCTACAGCGACGGGGACGCAGGCGCCCCGACAACAACCTGCTCGCCGGGCGACGCGCGCCACCAGAGCGAGCCAAGCCGCGACGGAGGCACCCCGCGCACCGGCGCCAAGTGGAGGGGGATCCTCCCAGAGCGGAGCGGCCGCTCCGCCTGCTCCTCGGGCTTCGGCGTCAACAGAGGCTGGGTCTTCGCAGCCCCCAGCCCCGGAGACCGCCAAGCGTCCGAGGGAGCCATCTCCTCCTGCTCCTCGCGCGGGAGCGCCTCAGGTGGAGTTCGATTTCTCCGCCCTCAGCGACAACGACGAGGAAGAGGAGTAAGTGTTTGTAATTTGTAACTTCTTCGATTCCGTCTTGACTCTTTCTTCATGATTCTGATGTTGCTTCTTAATTTGCTTGCAGGACCCTGACCCAGCGGATGGCGAAGAGGGCCAAGGTTCCCGTGGTCGAGGTCGAGGATGACTCGCCCGTCGCGGCGACAGGGGACGCGCCGGCGACGAACTTGCCAGACCCAACCGCTGCTCCGAGGAGCAGCCCCTAGCGCAACCCCCAGCGTAAGTCTGGTCTTGAACTCTCCGCTCGTCGGGCGCGCTTGAGGTTTTTGATTGATACTAATGTTTTGTTGCTCTGTTTGTCTTGTTTGTCTTGTGCAGAAATGGAGCCGCTGCCGCAGGAGCAACCGGAGGTCACTCCCGAGGAGCTGCAGATTCCACCCTCCCCGCCAAGGATGAACTCCCCGGCGAGGGAGGATGTTCCGCCAAGGACGGTCTCTCCGCCAAGGGCGGGCTCCCCGCCAAGGGCGAGCAGCCCGACGAGGGTGGCCACCCCGCCAAGGGAGGACTCCCCGGCGAGGGAGCCAGTCGTCGAGGAAGTCCGCGAAGGTAAGTCTTGTAGCTTTATCTTCTTGGACTTGTCTTTTTGGATATTTGCTTGATCTTTTTCTTTTCTCCTTCTTCTGTTAGATCCTCCTCCCCCGGAGCTGATGGAGACGGAGGTCATCGCCGAGGAGGAGGGTGCGCAAGGTGACGCCGGCAATGCCACTGTCGTCGAGGACATGGCAGGAGCCGACGAGCCTGCCGCTGAGGAGACTGCTCCAACCGCAGATGCCGCGGCCGGGGAGGGGGACGGCGACCACACTGCCGGCCCGGAGGCAGCAGGAGCGTCGAGCGCTGCACCGGCCGCCGACCCCTCCGCCGCTAAGGAGCAGTCTGGCTTCTATCTTGAGGCCCCCAATGGCGTCTTCATACAAGTGCCGTGGGGATCCTCTTCGCGAGCCCCCGAGGAGGGAGAGACCTTTGATGGAGAGGTCCTCGCCTCCGCGGGGTTGAAGACCGTTGAAACACCTGGCGGGAGCGACGAGCCTGAGGAGGAGAAGCTGCTTCGCCGGCTCCTGGCCCTTTACCGGGCCAGGCAGGCGAAGCTGGACTCCCGAGAAGCCCTCGCCGCCAAGGCTGGAGCAGAGTTGGAGAAGCGCGCTGCTGAACTCCACGCCGCCAACCAGGCGGCCCTCCGCGACTTGGCGGAGGAGCGCGAGAGGCTTGCCGGAGAGCGGCAGGAATTCCTCTTGGAGAAAGCTGAGGCTGAGGAGCAGCAGCGACTAGTCGGTGAAGAGCTGTCCCGGCGAGAAGGAGAGCTCACTCAGCGGAAGGTCGACCTCGACGCTCACGAGGAGGACCTTACCGCCCGGGAGCAGGCCCTTGGCGGAGAGTTGAAAGAAGCGAAAGCCGCCGCAGCCACCGCGAAGACCGCCAAGAAGGACCTTGAAGCTAAGGTGGCGCAGCTGGAGGAGTACCTGAAGGCGAGCGCGGAGAGGATCACCGCACTTAATGTGGAGCGGGAAAAGGACGCCCACACTAACTCTGATCTTCAGGTACGCCTCTCCAAGCAGGGCGACGAGCTCAAAGCCGCCAAGGACTCAATTGCTGATCTGGAGCTGAAAGTCTCCACGTTGACTGACTCGCTGGACGCCGCCCGGGATCGAGAAACGAAGCTGAAGGACGAGCTCCGCAAGGAGCGAGGCCTGGTGGAGAGCGCCGCCACTTCAGCTAACAACTTCCGCCGGACCGTCGAAATATGGACTGAAGATCTGGTGGCTTCTGCTGCCAACATCGACAAGGAGCTGATGGCGCTGAGGGTGGAGCACCTGATGTACTCTCCGGATCCAAATCTCCCCCACAGCGCCAAGCTCAGTCTTTTCTTCAGAGGGATCACGCCGGCGCTTGCACGGCTGCAGGAGAAGCTCCCCGCGCAGCTGGCCGAGGAGTCACGCCAGCTCTGCGCGAGTACCTTGGAGCACGTCTTGACGAAGATTGTCTACCGCAACCCTGGTATAAATCTCGTCAACGTCCTCCGCAGCTTGCCGGCCGACGCAGATATGGAGGCGCTGAAGGCGCAGGTCGCCCACATCATCGCCAAGGTGAACAAGATTTCCAGGCGTGAAGGAGACCGCGTAGATTAGGCCTCTTTCTTTTTACTTCCTTTGCTGCTGCAAAGTGTGCCATGAACATGAATCTATCAGTCATTGCGACAAGTTATCTCTTGTAATATATTGTCTTATTTTGATCAATCAACGCAGTGTTATCTCCCTTGCTTTGGTCCTTTACTTTGTATGCTTTCCACCCTACGCTTTTAGGGGACTTGCCGGTAAGGGGCCCTTGCCGCGAGCGCTGAGTGCTGGACTCTGAGCAGCCTGCTGGCAAAGGACCTCACCGGCAAGCAACCTTGCCGCAGCTAGTCGCAGCGCACTTAGCTTGCTGAGCGAACTCGAAAACGAAGTAAGGGCGCGACACTTGTCGCAGCTCACTTAAGTCGTTGAGCGTACTCGAAAACAAAGTAAGGGTGCGGCTAGCTACGGGTAGGTTCCTCCGCGCACAGGTTTTCCATACAAAGTGTGGTTGTTCAAGGAAGATAACTAAAATTTAAAAATTTGAACTGCTCAAATTCTGGTAACTTAGCTTTCATAATCTGTTCGTTCTCCGGCAAGCTTCTCTTTCTTGAACAGCACTTGGTTCATCCTCCATCTCCTTCCCCCCCGGCAAACTTGTGCGCGAGGAACATTCCTTCTGCTTAAGAGGGAAAGAAAAAGAAGAGGGAAAACAAGTATTGGGCCTTTCGGCGTGCCAATGCTTACCGGGTGTGTGTGTTGCGCAAGATGCCAAATAATGTATGCAAATAACGAGGAAAAGCATGGAAAAGGCAAATAGTGCGAAACACAAAAGCTTTACTGATGCACGGGATCTGCGCCCGGCTTTGTACAAAGGATTACATGCAACAGCGGCAAGACTTGTACAAAAGGTGGTTGCCGGAGCGGATCACGGCAACCGCGCCTTATGGGTGAAACTTGCGAAGATGCTCTATGTTCCAGGAGTTGCTCACCGGTAAGCCTTCTTTGGTCTCAAGGCGGACAGCGCCGGGCCTTGTGACTTGTCTCACCCGATAAGGGCCTTCCCACTTCGGCGTCAACTTGTTAGAATTCTTGGCGGACTGAACACGCCGAAGAACAAGGTCGCCTTCCTCGAGACTCCTGGCCTTGACCTTGCGGCTATGGTAGCGACGCAAGGCTTGCTGGTATCGAGCAGCTCGTACAGCAGCCTGGAGACGTTCCTCCTCGAGGAGCAATGCATCATCTTGTCGCAGTTGCTCTTGCTCGAGCTCATCATAAGCGAGCACTCGAGGAGATCCGTATACGAGTTCCGTGGGGAGAACTGCCTCTGCTCCATAGACAAGAGCAAAGGGTGTCTGTCCGGTGGCTCGACTTGGTGTCGTTCTGATTGACCAAAGAGCCGCCGGCAACTCCTCTATCCAGTTTCTTCCGCACTTGCGCAGCCTATCGAAGGTTCTTGTCTTGAGTCCGCGCAGCACTTCAGCATTGGCCCTCTCCGCTTGACCGTTGCTCCTCGGGTGAGCAACAGAAGCGAAACAGACCTTGGCGCCAAGGTCTTTGACGTACTGCATGAAGGTGCGACTAGTGAATTGTGTACCGTTGTCGGTGATGATCCTGTTAGGGATTCAGAAACGGCAAACAATTGACCTGAAGAACCTGACTGCTGACTGTGCCGTCACCTTTCTCACTGGCTCGACTTCTGGCCACTTTGTGAACTTGTCGATTGCAACGTACAAGTACTCAAAGCCCCCGACAGCACGGGGGAAGGGGCCGAGGATATCGAGCCCCCAGACCGAGAAGGGCCAGGACAAAGGGATCGTCTGGAGAGCTTGAGCTGGCTGATGTATTTGTTTGGCATGGAACTGGCACGCTTCACACTTGGTTACTTGTGTAGTTGCATCTTGGAGGGCTTCTTGCCAAAAGAACCCTTGCCGGAACGCCTTCCCGGCAAGTGCCCTTGCGCCAATGTTGGCATGGAACTGGCACGCTTCACACTTGGTTACTTGTGCAGTTGCATCTTGGAGGGCTTCTTGCCAAAAGAACCCTTGCCGGAACGCCTTCCCGGCAAGTGCCCTTGCGCCAATGTGGTGGCCACATATGCCTCCGTGGATTTCTGCCAACAGCTTCTGTCCATCTTCCCTGGATATGCACTTCAACCTGACACCATTGAGTCTTCTTCTGTATAGTTCGTTATCCACGAACTGGTACATACTTGACTGCCTGGTTATCTTCTCTATCTCTGCTGGGTCGTCGGGAAGTTCTCCAGTCTGCAGAAAACGGACGATCTGCTGTGCCCATGCCGGAGCCCGAGGCTCAACGGCAAGGACTAAAGGCATGAGGGCCGCTGCGGGAACCTCAGCTTCTACGGCAAGAACTTGCGTCTCCGCCGGAGCTGACGGTTCCCCGGCAAGCTCGCCGGGGCGAGGCTTGTCGGGAACGCTTGCTTCAACTGTACAGACCCTAGGATCCGCAGGAGCAAACTGTTCCTCAGCGTTCTGACCGTTGATCTTGGGGACCTTGGCGGCGGCCTCGGGGAGATCCGCCGGCAAGTAGTCGCCGGAGACCAACTTTCTCTTCTTGTGCTGCCCAATTGATGGTGTAACGGATGGCTGAGTTAGCTTGAGCAGGAAGGTCCCTGGTTCCACAGGTAACTTCATTGCAGCACACTTTGAAAGGCCATCTGCAATATCATTCTGAGCTCTTGGGACGTGCTCCATCTGCAGACCTTCAAAGTGCTCTTCAAGCTTCCTCACTTCATCTACATAAGCTTCCATCAAAGGGCTCTGATAACTCTTGTTAACTTGTCGGACCACCAACTGAGAATCTCCCCGCACAATCAGCTTCTTTATCCCAAGTTCGGCTGCAATCCTGAGGCCGGCGAGCAAGCCTTCATACTCAGCAGTATTGTTTGTCGCTTGTTCCCTGGGAAAGTGCATTTGGATAACATACTCGAGGTGTTCTCCGGTGGGCGCGATGAGTACCACGCCGGCGCCGGCGCCTTGCAGCGAGAAGGCACCATCAAAGTACATTACCCATTCACTGCTTGCTTCTTGTACGGGGACGCTTGTCTCTGGAACTTCTTCATCGGGCGTTGGGGTCCATTCAGCTATGAATTCTGCCAAAGCTCTGCTCTGTATGGTTGAGGTACTCTCAAACTTGAGACCGAAGCTTGACAGCTCCAGTTCCCACTCGACGATCCTGCCTGTTGCTTCTGGATTGTGCAGTATCCTCTTCAACGGAAAGCGAGTGACCACTGTTATCTCGTGTGCTTGGAAGTAATGGCGCAGCTTTCTCGAGGCCATGAGGAGGCCGAAAAGCAACTTCTGCACCCCGGAGTATCTTGATCTAGCCCCCTGCAAGAGGGAACTTACAAAATACACCGGGCGCTGCACCATTTTCCTTCGCACTTCTCCTTGTTTCTCCGCAGAGTTGTCCTTGTCGGGGCCAGAGCTTGTCGGAGCAGCCCCCTGCTTGTCGCTGGATTCGCTTGCCGGTGGCGTAGACTCCTCGTCGGCCTCCCTCTCCGCTACCAACGCAGCACTAACCACTTGATTGGTTGCTGCTAGATATAGCAGCAACTTCTCTTGTGGCCTAGGTGCGACAAGTATTGTAGTGGAGGATAGGTATCCTTTCAGGTCTCGCAGCGCTGCCTCCGCTTCCGGAGGATAGGACCTGCCTTCTTCAAGATTTTGAAGAAAGGCAGGGCGCGTTCTGCAGACTTTGAAATGAACCTACTGAGGGCAGCTACACAACCTGCAAGTCTCCTTACGTCCTTGACGCGCTTCGGAGCTTCGATCTGCTCAATGGCTTTTATCTTGTCGGGGTTGGCTTCAATCCCCCTCTGTGACACAAAGAACCCGAGAAGCTTCTCGGGGTTCAACTTAAGCTGGATCTTGCGCAGATTCTCGAATGTCTCTTCCAAATCCTGGATCAGTGTATCTTTGCTCTTGCTCTTGACCACGATGTCATCCATGTAAGCCTCTACATTTCTGTGGATCTGTGGCTCAAAAGTAGTGTATACCACCCTTGCAAATGTCGAGTCTGCATTCTTCAATCCGAAGGGCATGCGTATGAAGCAGTATGTGCCGCATGGAGTGATAAATGCAGTCTTCTCTTCATCTTCCTTGGCCATGAATATCTGGTGATATCCTGAATATTCATCAAGGAAGGAAAGCAGCTCACATCCAGCGGTGGAGTCAACAATCTGGTCAATGCGCGGCAAGGGAAATGGATCCTTGGGACATGCTTTATTCACATCAGTGAAGTCTATACACAGTCTCCACTTCCCGTTAGCCTTACGCACGACAACTGGGTTTGCTAACCACGTCGGATGGATCACGCCTCTAACCAGGCCTGCTGCTTCTAGCTTCTTGATTTCTTCGGCAATGAATTCTTGGCGCTCCACGGCCTGCTTCCTGACCTTCTGCTTGACGGGCCGCGCATGAGGACAAACAGCAAGCTTGTGCTCAATTACCTTCCTGGGAACGCCGGGGATGTCAGATGGTTGCCACGCAAACACATCGACATTCGCCCACAGGAAGGCAACGAGCGCGCTTTCCTATTTGCTGTCAAGCGTAGCACTGATGGTGAAGGTACCACCAGTGCCGTCCTCCTTGGCGGACACCTTCTTGGTTGCCGGTGGAGCGGCCATCCCCTTCTTGCACTTGCCGGTGGAGCTCGATGGAACGTCCTCGACGGCAGCGCAGCACTCCGAAGAGGTGCGGTTGCCGGAGTGGGTCCCAGAGCACTTGCCGGACTTGATCTTGGTCTTCTTCCCCCCGGGAGCTTCAGCGGCAAGTGTGCTGCTCTCCGCCGCGGCTGCTGCATCCCGGTAGATCTTGTCGGCGCAGATAAGCGCGTCCTTCTTGTCGCCATGGACAGAGATGACGCTTATCAGCCCCGGCATCTTGAGTACGTTGTAGGCGTAATGGGAAGCTGCCATGAACTTGGCGAGGGCAGGACGTCCAAGTATCCCATTGTATGGCAATGGGATATCGGCAACATCGAATGTTATTCTCTCCGTCCTGAAGTTGAGCTCCCCGCCAAAGGTCACCGGTAGAGTAATCTTCCCCTTGGGCTTGCTCCTTCCCGGGTTTATTCCTTGGAACGAACCGGTCTCTTCGAGCTCGCCATCTGGGATCTGGAGTTTCTTGATCACAGCCGAGGAGATCAAGTTTAGGCCGGCCCCGCCGTCAACCAACATTTTGGTGACCTTGAGGTTGCGGATGGTTGGTGAGACCAACATCGGCAAACACCCGACCGCAGTGGTGCGGTCAGGGTGATCCTCAAGATCAAAAATGATGGGCGTGCTGGACCACTTCAGCAACCTGCGTGACTCGATGGGCGGCTCAGCTGCGTTGACTTCCCGCACCCACTGCTTGAGTTGGCGGTGGGAAGTATGCAGAGAGGCGCCTCCGTCGACACACAAAACTTCTATGGCCTTCTGGAACTCCTGCTCGCTGTCATCACCTTCCTCCATGTCATCGTCGTCGTCTTCATCATCCTTGTCGCGGCCCCGGGGAGGTCGATCACCTTGCCGCTGCTTCGCCTTGCCGCGGCGTCCTCCCCGGCCATTGAATGGCCGGTTCTTGCTGGGCTCTCCCCCGCCACCTTGGGCCTTCTCCTTGTCTCGACGCTCGTACTCAGCTTTCTGCTGTTCGACGAGGTACTCGACGCGCTTGCAGTTCGAAAGGTCATGACCCTTGGTGCGGTAGATCTTGCAATATTGCTTGTCGGAGCCGTCCTGCTTGTCGGCTGCCGCTACAGGGGCAGGCTCCTTGCCGGAGCCGCCAGCCTGTGCTTGCTTGGCGGGAGCCTCCTTGCCGGACTTCTCGACGACCAGCACCTCCTTGCTCTTCTTTTTCCTATTGTTCCGCCGCCGGCTCTTCTTTGCCGGGGCGGCATCCTCGCTGTCGCTTCCTCCTGCGCCGGCATCCTCCCCGGGGAGTCTCCTCCCCTCTTCGGCACGTGCACACTTGTCAGCCAGAGCATAGAGCTCGCTGACATCCCGTATCTTGGTCATGGCCATCTCTTCTCGCATGCGGCGGTTACGCACGTTCTGATGGAACGCGCTGATAACCGCAGCAGGGTGGACGTCGGGGATGTTGTGTTGCACGCGGCTGAATCGTTGGATGTACTTGCGCAGGGATTCTCCTTCCTTCTGGGCCAAGATGTGGAGATCGCTCTCCTGGCCGTGGGGTTTGTGGCCGCCCGTGAAGGCGCCAACAAACTGATGGCAAAGATCTGCCCACGAAGAAATGGAGCCTTCCGGCAAGTGCATAAGCCAAGAACGAACGTTTGGCTTAAGCACCACCGGGAAGTAATTCGCCAGTATCTTCTCGTCGCGCCCCCCGGCAGCCTGCACCGCGATGGTGTAGATGCTGAGGAACTCCGAGGGGTGCGTCTTGCCGTCGTACTTCTCCGGTACGTCGGGCTTGAAATTCTTCAAGCTGGGCCACTCGACGCGCCGCAGCTCACGGGTAAACGCAGGGTAACCTGCCGCGTACGGCAAGTCGCCTGGTTCACCGGGCGCGTGCGTGTCGACAGCGGTCCCAGCACGCTGATCTGATTGTCGCCGGGCTTCTCGGCGGCGCTCGATCGTCGTCCGAGCGTCTTCTTGTCGCCGGTCGTCAAGGACCTGGCGCTGGTCCCGACGAGCCCGCGGATCCGACGACGCCGTGGAGTCGTCGTCGACATTAATCCGGTGGGGAGGCGTCTTCTGCTTCCGCGGCGGGGAGTGCACGGTGGTTGCACCCCCGGCGGTATTGTCGCCGTCGGCCTTCGTCTTCTCGACTTGCCGTGGCCGCGATGTCGCCGGCTGCTGCGGCGTGTCGTTATTGGCGAAGGCGATGAGGCTTTGGATCGTCGCCCTCCAGTCTTCGGCCTTGTCTGCCGCTGGAGGGAAGTCGAGGAGCAGTTGCGCCCTTGCGAGCGCTTCTGCTGGAGAGGAGGGGAGCGGGGGCGAGCGGTGCGAGGAGCGGGATATGCTCGGACTCCTAACAGGGTTAGAAGGAGCAGTTTCCCGCCCCGGCGACCGCACCTTGCTCGTGCCAGGACGGTGGCCTTGAGCGTCCCGCGATCCTCCAGTTTTCCCTTGGCCCAGCAAGCGGATGGTACCTCCTGTACTACGGCGCGGCTGAGTTGTCGTCTGCTGAGATGGACGTGGCGCGTCTACGGACACCGAGGCTCGGTCGTCCGTCTTGTCCTTGGATTTGGTGGCGCCGTGAGTCTCTTCGCCGGCGACCACCCTTCCGACGGCGTCTCCTCCGCCCACCGTTGGTTCCGGTGGCAGCGGAACAGACGCAGACGGGCCTGCGACCTCCGAAGCCTTCTTCTTCGGGGCCATGCTGTTGCTGACGAAGTTGATGTAGCTGGAGATGTTGATGAAGAATGCGCCCGCGTGAGCGCCGGATCAGGTTCGCACAACCTCAACGCCCCCTACCTGGCGCGCGAAAGATGTCGGGGGAAACTGTCCACCACGAGCACCTATGGGACCGGAGCCCCTTGTTCGTTGCGGTAAGGGAGCGGAGGGAGCACAAAGAGTAGATCGTAGAACACACGCGGGCAGTTTACCCAGGTTCGGGCCGCGATGGACGCGTAAAACCCTACTCCTGCTTGGATTGTATTAAGTTCTTGGGCTCGGGAGCTTGAAGAACTAGCTACACCGAGCAAGAAAGCTGTCTAGGTTCCGAACCCTTTCTACGTTGCGCATGGGCCTCCTTTTATAGCTCAAGGGGTCACCGACAGGTGTCAACGTAGAGGAGGGTAAAAACGTAACTTTGGTGGTAGTTGTAACAGTGCGGGAACAGTGCGTTAACAGTGGATGAACAGTGGTCATCACCTACTTTGACAGTGGGGGACAAGAGCATTAAATGCCCGTCGCCGTCGACCCCAAAAGCGCCCGCCCGTGCGTCTCCGTTCGCCACGGCGGTAGCCTCGTCACCGTGGAGTGCCACCGTGTCCCCCAGGCTGCACAGCCATCCGCCACGCGTCCCTGGAAGGGCCCTAGGGCGACGCGTGGGCCGATGGGCTGGAGCACGGGCACACAGCGCAGGCTTCCCCCGGCAAGCACCTTGCCGGGGTCTTGATCTTGCCGGGCCCTGAAGCTTGTCGCTCCCCGGGCCCTGCCGGGGCGCAAGGTGCGCCCAGGCATGTCTTCTGAAATGCAGTCTTCTGGTCTTCCTGGCAAGCTCCTCTTGCCAGGGTCTTGTGTTAATGTGGTAATCTTGAGCCTGGGACGGCCTTCCCGGCAAGCTCCACTTGCCGGGGTCTTGATCTTCTGTCTTGTACACTTTGTTCTTGAATGGCTTAATAAGGACCAGAGAGGTTTCCGGCAAGCGCGTGGTAGACCCTGCCGCGGGAAGCTGCCACTGCCCGTGCACAAGTTGGGGTACTAAGGTACCCCTATCTTAGTACACCGACAGTGTCCGATTAAAACTCCATACCCATAAGTATTGCGTGAGTGTTAGCAATTGTGAAAGACTAAATGATAGTTGAGTATGTGGACTTGCTGAAAAGCTCTTAATTGACTCTTTCTGATGTTATGATAAATTGCAATTGCTTGAATGACCGAGATCATAGTTTGTTAGTTTTCAATGAAGTTTCGGATTCATACTTGACATTGTGAATGGATTGTTACTTTAGCATAAGAAATCATATGAAAATATATATATATATATATATATATATATACAGCCAGTCTATTCTCATAACATTATGAGAATAATATTCTCATAACACTTCCGAACTGCATTGTAATACTGCATTGGAAAGCTATGCGCACTGCTTCCTTCTTCTGTTCCGAACCACATAGAGGGGCAGTAGCAAACCTTCATGGAGCAGCGTTTCTGGCTAGTTTGATCGATTTCCATTGTTTTATTTGTGTGTGCGCTGATTTAATAAATGATTAAACACGCAATTCAGCAAGAAAACGACGGAAATCATTTGATTTGGCGGATTTGCCTTTGTTCTTCCGCTCGTGCAGGAGCTTCGCGTCCTGCTGGCGGTTCATATTCAATTTTATAGCGTGGTCCTAGTGTGTTACTAATTTCGCGTTCATGTTTGTGTTATTCCGTGACAGATTAATTTGCTAATAGGATTGAAATTTTAGTATAATTGGTCGAGTATCTCTCTGTTCTAGCGCAAAAACGGCAAGTTCTCTGTCCTTCCCCGTCCGTATCGAAATTGTTGTGTTTTTTATGTAATTTTCTGTTGTTTTCGGCAATTATGTGCTGCCTTGCACCTATCCGTATGAATTGCAACGTATTAAGTTGTTAATTTTGAAGAATTTAACTTTTGTCCATGTTTATTGTGTTCTTGCGGGCGCCACTGGCTTTGGTCGCTACTCAAGATGTTTTTTGAGATTTTGTGCATTATATAGTTGTTAGAACTGCATTGCAGGCTGTGTTTCTTGTCTGCGAATCGTGGAGGGGTGAACTGCAGTAATATGCAATGCGCGGTGAATATTGTAGCCCGATGAACTGCATTAATATGCAATGCGAGCCTGTATGAACTGCATTATAGCCACGGGGGGGTGGGGGACTAGTTTACTAAGTTTTTTTGCTTGGTCAAGCGCGGTGGACTGCAGTAATATGCAATGCGAAATGCACATTGTTATGTTACCACACTGCTTTATTTGTCGTTTTACTTTTTTTTGGGTTGTGTCTGTACATATATATATATATATTGGTGGGTCAATTGGCTCCCCTCCCACCTTATCCCTGGCGGCTCCCATCTCACCTTATCCCTGGCGGCGAACATTACCTGCTCTTTTTGCCACTCTTCCTCGATCTGTCTTTATCCCAACTAGACCCTACGCCTGGCAATGGATTGCGCGTGCGGCTGCCTGGCAAGGTTGGAGCCCATTCTGAAGGGTTGGTTCTAAACCAGAGGAAGTGGCACAGCGCGCTCTTTTCCCTTCTCTATTCTTCAGGTATTGGATTTCGGGCTCCATTCGTCCATCAGATGACTGACGATGATGTCAATGATTCATGGGTATGTATTTCTCGCATAGTCTTTTTCATGTGTTGTGTGTAGTTAACACTATCTAAATATTTGTAGCAGTATTAGTTTCTGAAGAAACATTTTTCACTAAGTATAAGTGAACTGCTTTTCACATAGTAGTTTTATTATGAACATTGTAGGAGCAGCAGCAATTTTGTCTAGTCAATATTATTATATGTTGACATCAATATTTTTTATGAAGATTGTAGCAGCAATTTAGTTTATGAAGATTGTAATCTTTTTCTTATTTGTTCTTATTTTGTCTGTTCTTGTTGTTTTGCTTGCAGAAATTCCCTTATGGTCTAGTCAGGGTAACAGAAAGCTGTGTTAATTTGGTCTTGGTTAGCAAGAATGGATATCATGATGTTGATGTTATGTATTCTGTTGGCTCTGATGATTGTTTGGTTCTCAAAGATGGCTAGAAGGAATTTGTGGAGGAAGCTGGTCTTCAGGCTGGGGATGTTGTCATGGCTATGTTTATAGGCATGCAAAGTGTTTGGAAATCAAGTTAAATTTGCTTTAGATCAGTCTTGCTTGAGCAGCAGCAGCATGAGACAATTTTGTTGTAATAATTCGACATTTTTGTGTGGCTTCTAGTTTATTTCCTATAAGAAATCTGAGTATAAGTGAACTACTTTTCACACATAGTTTTTCATGTGCATCCTATCAGCAGCAGCAGTTGAAGCAATATACAGACTGGAAACACCCACTGAGCTTTTTTGTAATCCACATACGGAACTAGAGTTTCTAATAAAAGAGGACCGCATCAACCATTATAGTAGCAGCAGTTTTGTGAAAGAAAACTCTCTCTAAACTACTTTCGTAGATAGTTTTTTATGTGTATCCTAGCTACAGCAGCAGTTGAAGCAATATACATACTGAAAACAAACTACTGAGAACTGCATATTGTTGATAGATACAAACCAAGGTTCTGCGCTCATAATTAACAAAGTACATCATCAAGCAAACTAATGCAACATAAGCAAACATTGTGCCAAAGCAAATTACAACGAAAGCAAACTAATCTACATAAGCAGAAGGAAACAAATCGAGCACTTGCGAGAGGAATCCTTGGCTATCAGCATCTGGCCTGCTTCACCAGTTCCACCCGTGGGAGGTGGAGGTGGAAGTTGATCCCCCCTTGCCCGCCACCCTCCAGGATGACCTCAGGCGCTTCCTGGTGTTCTCTTTTGCAGAGCGGGCGAGGCCTTTCTGCACTATGGTGATTCGGTTTCATACCTCGAACGCAGTGTAGGCGTCCTTGGCAGCATACTCAACGTGCCTCGTGCTGAGAATCAAAGTCCACTAGCTGTGGTCGTGGTCTGTCGTCTTTTTCTTCATGTCTGCGTATTCGTCGTCGATGATGGCAGCAGATACATCGCCAAGTGAGTCCAGTGGCTTCGTTCCATCAGGCACCCTCCAGTTCGCCTCAATGTCGACGAAGTTGGGGATGTGGAGGCTGCAGCGTGAAAGCTTCTCCTTGTCCTGGTCGATGCAGAAACCAGCAAACTCGTACCTAAGCGAAGTGAACCGCAAGTTATACTTTTCGGAACTGCATACAGAGATATATAGAACTGCAACACAGATGAAAAGGAGAGACCCATCGGCCTGCAACTATATTTTACTCAGCAGAAAGAATTGCTTACCTTGGATCGCCGAGGAACCTGTCGAAGGTGATGCATCTCTCGCCCATTGTAGCGCATACTTGGAAAAGCAGCACTGGGTGATATTTGCCGATGGAGAGTTGAATCACGGCCGCTCTGCTCTTGTCGGGTGTGTACTCGAGGTCGATGCCGACGATCTTCTGGCGGCGCCCCCGGAGAACTGCCTTGTACTCTTCGATGTAAGTCGCCATGGCATCCACGTCGTTGGTGTAGATCACCTTGAGCTTGGTCTTTCCGTGCGCCATGACATCATCATAGGTCTTGGTGAACGGCATGGCTGGAAAGAGGAGGAACAGGAGGAGGAAGCGCAGTATTGTGTGTTTCTGCGAACGATCAGGGTGATGGAGCGCGGGATTTAAAGGGGAGCGGCATCAACTTCTGCCGAGGGCACGATCTCGTCCTCCAACCATCATGGCGATCGTGTGTTCGTGATGATCGTGGCCTTCACGCGTCTTCCAACCGGCCGGATAGAGGAGCGGGCGCAGGGCGCTTCGGGCGGTCGTGGGCGCCTTTATTTCGGGCAGGAGAACCGATTCGTTTTCTGTAAGCGAACTACATCGTTTTGAAACCGAGCCGTTTTTTGTAACCGAACTGCATCGTGTTACAACCGAGCCGTTTTTTTATTTTTTTTGTCTATGACCTGTGGGCCCGCGGGCCTTTTATTCATTAAGCCTCTCTTTTTCTTCTATGTTTCTTGCAGTCCCCCTTCTCCTTCCTCTCCCCCGCACAAAAATCCCCCTACCCTCGAGCTCTCGCGTTGGAGAGCGACGACGCCCGCAACCGCCGCCGTCCGTAGGGGCGCTTTCGTGGTGGACAGCGACGACGCCCGCAGCCGCCGCCGTCCGTAGGGGCGCCTCCTCCGCCGTCGCCGTCCGCAGCCGCCTCCTCCGGCCGTCAGATCGTCTCACGGTGAGCCCCAAATCGCCCCCAACCAGTTCCAGATCTTGTGCTAGGGTTATTTTTGGAGCCAGCATCCTCTTCTTAAGTTTGTTTTGTATGCTTGAAATTGCAACGCCCTATGGATTAAAAGTTTTTCTCTGCCTGTTTTTGGGGTTTTCTGTCTAGGGTTTAATCATTATCCCTTTCTGATTGCAGACGCAACATGGCTTCTTCCTCCCCAATTGATGCCTCACCAGTTAGAACGGCTTCCCCATCTGGTACTGCATCAAAGTGAACTGCATTTTTCATACACGGTAATTGCTTTTTGTTCAACGAAATAGGGCACTGCATCGTAGATTCCTTTTTACCAAGGCCCATTTTTTCAGACATGTGGCAAACTGATATGAACTGCCTCAAGTTAATTGTTTTTATTTTTTTGGTATGACATTAAGTTACTTGTTATGTTTAATTGTTAAACATAAACTGCTAAAAGAGCACTGCATTTGGACATTGCTTTGTATTTTTTTTGTCTATCCACTATGCGGTTGCCAAATTTATATGAGCTGCATTAAGTTTTAGTTTCTGCCTCTCACAGAACTGCATGAATTTGTTTTGTTTTGTATATCTAAGCGCACTTCATTTTATATGTGGTCAATTGGTTACTGAACGAATTAGTGCACTGCATCATATATCCCTTTACCAATGTCGATTTTCAGACACGCGTCAATATGATATTCAAGCGACATGAACTGCATTTAGGTTTTCTGTTATGTTTTAATTGTTAAACATAAACTGTTGAAAAGAGCACTGCATTTCTACATTGTGTTTTCCAAGTTGATATGAGCTGCATTAAGTTTAGGTCTTCCTCTCACACACATATTTTTCTTATGTTTTTCTTACCCACAGTTTTATGTCCTGGTGGGTCCGGGGGTGGTGGTGTTAACTATTTGATTACACGTTATTTCACAGCCGATGTTGTCGGTGGCGGGACATCTGATCAGGGCAGGATTCTACCTGAATTGAGTGAAACCCAGTCGCAATCTGTTGATGGGACAGAACAAGTTACATAGGATTGGATGGTCCCTGATCAGATTGCAGCTGATGTTGAGAGGAAAAGGCAAGGAGATAGGAAGGAGGATAAGGAGATAGGAAGGAGGATTGCAGATTCAAAGAAGTCTGCTAAGTTTGCCCCCGCAAAGAAACCTGTGAAGAGAAAACTCAACACTATTGCAGAGCAAGGTTTAAGTTCTCCACGGCGGAGCCCGCGTGCTGATTACTCAAAGAGGCCTAATTATGCCGAGGTTGATGTGGATGGGATTCAAGGAAAGCGGAGACACGCGGACGATCACTCTGGTGTTGATTCTGAGCGTCGATCTAAGCTGGCGCGGGAAAATGCAGCTAGAGAAGCGCTGGACAGTGATTCTGATGAGGATGATGTTGATGTTAGGAAGGTATACATTGTTTATTTGTTTTTTCTTCTGTTTTTTTTAAGTTGTTTCGCATGAGTTTGCTGATGTGAACTGCATTTTTTATTCTTTGTTTTTTTTCTAGACTGCTAAGAGTACCAAGAGGAAGAGGTCTGAAGATGATGTTGCGCATGAATGGCGTTTTAACAAGACTGTTCGGCTGTCCATTCCAAACGTATGCAAAGCTATCGCCTTGTTGGGTGAGCCGCACAGAACTTTGGTGCGGCAAGCAGGTTTTGGCATTGTCTTCGACCTGAAATTAGAGAAGAATGTTTCTCGTGTTCTTATGTGCAAGCTGATGGGAAAGATCGACCCTGATACGATGAGATTGGACTGCGGGTCAAACAAGGTTCTGGAAATCAATCATGAGGCTGTCCATCACATTTTTGATTTCCCTACGGGTTCTCACACTGCTCCCAGGCCTGCTGCCAGCGGCCATGATGATTCGCTGGCTAATCTGACGGATGAACTTGGTTTCAACCGTTCTCGTAGCATAGATGCGAAGGACCTGCTTATTTTACTTCGCACGCTGGCTGCGGACCCTGTGAAGGTTAATAAGACTGTGAAGGTTTTTTTCTCATTGTTTTCCAGTGCTTGCTTTGTCCCAGCCCTGCAACTCGGTTGTCCAGGGTAGCTGCTATGGTTGAAAACTTGGATTTTGCATCTATGGCTAGCATGGACTTTTGTCAGCTTGTTGTCGACGAGCTGCAGGCCGCTGTGTACAAGTGGAATTCTAAAGGGAGCAAGCAGAACTGCGCTGAGGGTTGCACCATCGTGCCCCTGTTCATGTACCTCGACTCGTTGAATCTTAGGAAAGTATCGGTTATGGATAGACGCACGCCACGCGCTGCAATACTGTCCCATGTGCAGTTGAAGAAGATTCACAACACCGACATTATTGTCAGGGGAAAGATACACCTGGACTCTTACAAGTTTGGCAAGCTGCCGGTCAATGCATAGCCAGCCTTTGTGTTTGTTTTATTCCTTTTTTTCGCCATGCTAAATGTTAAACTCTTATGTACTTTTTTTGTGAACTGCATCTCTTTTTTTTTGTTAATTTGTTCAGTGGAAGGCGGAAGCGGACATTGTGTACAAGTGGACTGCAGTTGCCGAAGCGCCTGTAATGTTTTGTGAGCCTCTTGCTAGGGCGGCTCCAATTCGACGGGGTCGTGGTTTTGCTAGGGCGGCTGCTGGAGGTTTTTCTGGCGAGGCTACTGCTGATCGCAATAAATTTGTTCAGGTCGATGAGCTTCTCGACAGGGTCATCAATTTAACTTCTGATTTCCCAACATCCGGTTCCAGGATGAGGAATATTGCTGGATTGTTTCCTGAAGGCAAAGGCCCTTCTGAAGCAGAAATCGAGGCCGCTCATAACTTTGACCATGGGCAGCTTGAATTCCTTAAGCAGACAGTTACGAATATCAGGTCTTCATTCGTTCAGTTTAAGCAGTCTCAGGACGACAAGTGTGCTAGGTATGAGCAGGAAGCTGAGGCAATTGTGAAGGAAATGAACATGCATGAAGATGTTGTCCGACCTTCTTTGCCTGACACCGCAGCTATGGATGTATGTCTTTTTTTCATATGTGAACAGTTTTTTTACCCATTTTTGTTATCTATTTTTTCTGTGTGTTGAGGCATTGACTATTTGTTTTCGCATCCTTTTGTTCTTTTCGCAGTGTGGAGGAGAATCTTCTAATGCTAACGCTTGTCGTGATGATGACCACCAGGACCACTACGGTGCTGATTCTGATTATTTGTTTGACAGGCCATTGTCCCCCGTTGACGAAGCTGCCAAAGACAATCCTCTTGACGAAGGCGTCATCGACAAGGTTTGATTTCTTCCTATTTTTTTGTTACATAGAACTTCATTGTTTAATTTTTTGTAGTGTCCAAAACAAACAATCATATTTTTCCACCAGCAGTGGCAGCGAACTGCAGTTTTTAACTTTCTTGTAGGGTGCACCAGTAGTGGTAGTGCACTGCAGTTGTTGTTTAGAGAAGAAGCATCATCTTTTAGCAGTGAACTGCATGATCTGGTGTTGGTTTTTTAGTTGTAGAACTGCATTTTGGATAATAGTTTTATTTATGTTTTTTGTTTTTTAGGATGCCGAATCAAACGTGGAAATACATGGGAAGGAGGCAGAGGGTGACACTGGCAAGGACGAGGAGGCTGACAAGTTTAAAGAGATGGAAGGCGATGCTTCTCGGGTGAGTATAGAGAATTTGCATTTTGTGTTTTATTTTTTATTTTTCATGGGATCTTCATGGTCTGTTTTATTAGTGAACTGCATTCTCTCTTTTTGTGTAATGTGTTGTATTTTTTAACTCATCAGAACTGCGGATTAAATGTTGAAATCCAAGAGGAGCGCATCATGGAGGATGATAATGTGGAAGGGAGAGGAGGGGAGGAGCCTAATACGGAGGTTGATAAGGCAGAAGGTAGAGAAGGAGGGGAGTGTCCTGTTGAGGCTGATAAGGCACAAGAGAGAGAAGGAAGGGAGGATATTCTGGATGGTGATAAGCACGAAGAGAGAGAAGGAGCTCCTCATGTTAAAGTTGAAATTACAGAAGAGAGAGAAGGAACTCCTAGAGTAGGATTTGACGCTGCGGGGACATCCGCTGGCATTGATGGTGTTGTTGGGCCTACTGTTTTGTTGCTTGGCGATGAGGTGCCTGAGAAATTTTGTGTCGTCCCTCGCGCCCCCGAGCAATCTGTTGGCAATCTGGCTTTCCCAGCCGAGACAACCAAAGTCCCAGCTGAGACAATTTCGATTGGTTCTGAAGAGGAACAACCAAGACTCTCTCAGGACATGAGCAATCAAGCGCCGCTTGACGATGATATTACCGGGCTGGATCACTTGACGCTCAGCGAAGATGTATCTGAGCAGCCGCAGGAAGTTTATTCTGAAACCGAAGGTAAGCGAACTGCATTATTTTTGTTCTTTCCCGGGGGCGAAATGGACCGTGTGTGTTTTATTATCTGATATTGTTCCCACTCTGTATGCAGATGAGGAATTACCTGTTGTTACTCCTTCGAGGATTGATCCAGCTCTAATGAGAAGATACAATGAGTTATATGACGTTGTTACGAGGGCTAGGAGGGATAAGAAGAAGAAGTATGACATTTTTTGTCTTACACCCCGGTTATTTAATATGTTATTTTTTCAGGGACACCCATCTTATCACTTTTTGCTGGGCTTTTTTCTTCTTGTCTGAAGGCATCTATTTGCATTCAAGGGCGAGTTTGGTGATATTACTATCGGTCATGTTGGCGAGTCTTTTTGGTCGTATGGAACGTTGAGCACGCGCCTCGCAAACATTGGCGTCTCTATGTTAACTGAGAGGTTCAAAGGATCTCAAACGTTGATTGTCCCATACAACCTATGTGTAAGCATTTTCATTAATTTATATTTATCCCTCATCCAATTTTTATTTGTGCTATAAGCATTTTCATTAACTCTCTTGTTTTGTCTTTTTGGCAGAATTCCATTTGGAACGGCGGTGCCACAAATAGGGCTTTGAAAAAGATGTTTTCTTCAAGCGCAGAGGAACGTGTGGACAAGAAAAACTTGGTAACGCATTTTGACCATTTTCATCATCTTGAAAATAAGTTTTCTGTTTTTCTATTTTCTCATCTGGTTTGTTTTATTCTTTTTTTATTTCAGATTATGTTTGCAACATTTGATCCTCCTCCCGCAACAATGAAGGACGCGATAGGCCACTTCTGCTTGGTCACTTTGAACGTGCGAGAGAAGCGTTTTGAGTTTCTCGACTCATTGAACGACGCCGACAGCGCTCCTGCAAATCTTGTCTTCAGGAAAATGGTCAGGAACATCAAAAAAGTCTGGAAAGATGGCAGCGCAAGCTGCGATGAGCCGTTGAACCCTCCCACCCTTGACGGCTTTGCGCTGACTCATGTTAATGTCCCGCAACAGGGAAACGGGTTTGTACTTGTTCCCCTTTTCTTTTTCCTCCTTCAGTTTTTTTGTGTAAGTGAGCTGCATTGTTTTTACCAAATTAGAAGCACCTTTCCCTTGAGCGAACTGCATTACTAATGTGTTATTAGTTGTTCTCCCTCTGTTTTTTGTGTGTATGGAGCTGCATTGTTTTACTAGCGTCAGTAGCACTTCATTATTGAGTGAACTGCATTAGTAATCTGTTTATGTTGGTTTTCTTGCAGACATGATTGTGGATTTTACATGTTCCAGTTCATGCAGACCTGGGATAGTGAAACAATTGCCAAGTTTGGGAAGGAGCACATTGGCTACATCAGGAAGGCCATGCTCTATAGTTGGCTGACCTCGTCGCATTGCTGTCTGGACCTGATATCACTTTTCATTTTTAAAGAAGGTTATTACATTTTTTCAGTCACACACTCTTTTATTAAGTGAACTTCATTGATACAGAAATGGAGGTCCACTACTTTTGTTAAGCTTTTTAGTAGAACCCCATTCGCATGTTAAAATGACTTTCGTTAGTGAACTTGATGATTCTTTTCATTTTTGTAAGGGCATATTTCTCCCTAAGTAGTTTTGGTGATTGATGACAATGCTTTTGCGGACTAATCATGTGCTCTAAAATCCTACAGGTATATCTCACTTAGGCACAAGATGATTGATTGCCCCTCGGATTCTATGGAAGACGGTGTTTTCTTTTTGCTCTCTGTCGGTGGCTTTGAGTAATAGGAAAGCCGTACTATTAAGAGGGGGTCAGCGTCGGAAAGGTTTGGGTGGAATCAGGGGCGGAAATGGGCCTGGGGCAACTGGGGCTATAGCCCCAGGTGTGGCCCAGCTGGCAACTATGGATCCAGCAGGAACGTTTCATGGCTGTATGCACTTTTAAAGCCCAGCCCCAGACATGTACATGCAGTCCTAGGCCTCAGCCCATATACGACCAACAGACCTCTCCATCTCCACCAGCCCAGGATGCACGAAATCTCCAAAAAGGAATGGAATCCCCATCATCTCGCTTGATCGCTATCTCCACGATACATGGCGCTGGCTCGCTCTCTCGCTTTCCCAGATCGATAGAAAAAAGACCTCGTTCATGTTGCGCCGCCAATTCCCCTCGACCGCTCGACTCGACGGGCAGGACGTCTGAACCTGCGCGGCTGCGGCCGGCGGCCGGCGTTCGGAACCTTGGATCCTCTCGCGTCATTGGAGCTTGGAGGAGGCGAGGAGTCCATCGAGCCGTTCTATTCTGCTCCATCTCTTCAACCGTCTGGATATTGTATCATCTACCTTTTTTCCCTAGTACCTTTGTATCAGCCAAAATTGATGACTTAGTGATGTTAAAATCGTATTACTTTTGTTAAAAAAAACACAAGTTCTTGCTTTGCAAAATTTTACATGGAAATCTACTTTTTTTCCTAGTTCCTTTGCAAAATTTACCAATGTCCATGTCCAGTGTCTTGATTTCAAATACTTGATTTATGTTCTCATCTCCAGGAACTTCTACTGTTGCTGGTGAAGAAACAAAGTCTTCATTAATTTGGTACCAACATTTCCAATGATGCACTTTGTTAAATTGTTTACATGTTTTATCAAATTTGTTCTCATGGTAATAATGAATTCATATTTCATTGTTAATGCGAATTTGTGGTGTACTTCAAACATGCATTAGTATGTGTGTTATTTGTCATTTTTTATAGCCATTTAGTTTTAGCCCTAGGCTTTGAGAAATCCTGGCTCCGCCTCTGGGTGGAATCAACACGTACACATCTTACTCTCGCACCACCTTTCCTTGCTTCTCTGGAGTTCCAACCGGTTATTATTCGTATATGCAAACTGTGACTTCTTAACTAGATCATCTGCCTGGCTAGCGGTAGTACCGCTCTACCAAGCGGTAGTACCGCGCAGACACACGGTAGTACCGCCTGCCGACACGGTAGTACCGCTCCGACGGTAGTACCGCGTCTCTAGAGCGGTAGTACCGTGTATCTGGCCTAGGCGCTGATTCTAAGTACAGAAGTTGATGCGGAAGTAATTTTTTACTTCCGCATCCAATGCGGTAGTACCGCTTAGCCCAAGCGGTAGTACCGTGTCGCATTTTGCTACTACCGTTTTCCCTGCGGATGTAGCCACGGATGTAATTTATTTCATCCGTGGTTGTCAATCATGTCGCACTTTTTTGCCTAGCGGTAGTACCGCTCCCAAAGCGGTAGTACCGCTCAGCCAGCGGTAGTACCGCAACTTATGTGCGGTACTACCGCTCTCTGCGGGCTGAAAACACTCATAATGGTTGGATTTGCTCTCCCACTATATATAGGGGGTCTTCTTCTCCAAGAAGACTCACCTCTTCCCCCACTACTCCATTGTTGCTCTAAAAGCTCCATTTCCGCCCGATCTCTCTCCCTAGCCAATCAAACTTGTTGATTTGCTCGGGATTGCTTGAGGAGGCATCGATCTACACTTCCACCAAGAGATATTTGATCCCCCCCACTAATCCCTTGCGGATCTTGTTACTCTTGGGTGTTTGAGCACCCTAGACGGTTGAGGTCACCTCGAAGCCATATTCCATTGTGGTGAAGCTTCGTGGTTTTGTTGGGAGCCTCCAAGTTGTGGAGATAGCCCCAACCTTGTTTGTAAAGGTTCGGTTGCCGCCTTCAAGGGCACCACTAGTGGAATCACGGCACCTTGCATCGTGTGAGGGCGTGAGGAGAATACGGTGGCCCTAGTGGCTTCTTGGGGAGCATTGTGCCTCCACACCGCTCCAACGGAGACATACTTCCCCTCAAAGGGAAGGAACTTCGGCAACACATCCTCGTCTTCACCGGTTCCACTTGTGGTTATTTCTTACCTTTACTTTTGCATGCTCTACTTGTTCAACGCCTATAGCATGCATGTGTAGTTGTTGTCCTTCTTTCCTTTAGTTGTCATCTTAGTAGAATATCTAGACAACTTACTTTGTCGTTCAATTTAAAGTGGTTAAGAAAAGTTAAAAATTGTTAGTTGCCTATTCACCCCCCCCCCCCTCTAGTCAACCATATCGATCCTTTCAATTTTGCTCATTATCCATTTTTTTGTGCAAGCTTTGACGAAGGCGCACACCAAGGTGGTATTTCCTTGTTTGAAACTCAGGTTCACACTCCAACGATTCAGAAATTTGTCCTTGATGAACCCCCGTTAAGCTTGTAAAAGAACCGGTGTGTAAGAGGTTGAGGAGTGGCGCCGGCACTTCGAATGAAAAAGTTGTTGAGAAATCTCCTGTCAATGTCAAGCATGGGAAGAAAGCAGTGAGCCCTCTGAATGCTGAAGATAGTGATGATGATTTTGAGAGGCCACCACCAGTGCCTAGGAGGACCAGGAGCGCAGCTGTGGAACGCCCGACCGACAGCGAGGCACTAGTTCTATCAAATAAGAGGCATGTGCAGAAGCCATCAAAGTTTAGATCTCCTGTACAGAAGTTGAAGCCTGTGAGATTCAGCTATCTTGCGGAGATGAGGAAAGTCTTGCAACTCATCACGAGCACACCATTCGGGCAGAAATACAGCGAGTCAGTTCTTTTTTCGTTAGTTTTTTCCTTTTTGATTTTTAATGTGTGTAATGTTTTTGTGTGTTTTTCCTTTTGTATTCCTAATTCCCCCACCCTCGCAGTTTGTTTTTGTGCAGATGCGCGCTTTTCATGCACAGGAATCCTGTCGAAGACTACACTGTGAATGTGGACTACATGTTCTTAATTTTCACCAGAGGTGGTTTCATGGACTCGGATTTAATGGATCATATCATCAGGTACTCGAAGAATGACGAGCATATGAATGTGGTTTATCGATCTGGGGAACGCGTTCTGCTGTCCCCTTTGTTGATCACGGTATTTCTCTTTTTCCCTTTTTTTTCTGCTTGAGTGAACTGCAGTAATAGTGTATAATAATTTGTTTTAGCAATGTACTGAACTGCATACATTTTTTTTTGTGTTTAACCCATGTATCTTAAATGAAACAAATTAGGGGGAGAAATGTGAACTGCATACTGTTTAGAGAAGCGTGATCCGTTTTTTCATTAAGCGTCAGAGTGAACTCTGAGGGGGAACTGCATTAACGTTCTTTTGTGAATTACCCACACGTAGTATGTGCTTCAAATGAATGATCACGCGGATAGAGATGAAGATGGAAACGTTGTGTTGCCTTTTGTCCACGGCAAGTTTAACGTTGACGATGCAGCAAAGCAGTTCAAAGTTTTTGTTCGTGATGACGAGAACCTTCTTGATTGCAAATTAGTAAGTTATCAGATTTGCTTTGTTCAGCCTTATGTACTTTTTTTCTCTCCCAATTTTTTCCAGTAATCATTTTTCACTCATCAAAACCCATAACAAATTTGATGAAACAAAATCGGATTCTGTTACCACGGATGAAAGACCAGCATTATTCGCTATACACGATGAATAGGCACCGCGAGACCCTTGATATTCATGACACTAGGAGGTACAGCGGACCGGTTGATCAAACGACGAGGTGGCATAAGTCTGAATACCACAACGACCGCACTGAAATGGTAAAAATTTTCCTTTTTCACCTTCTTCTTGTTTTCTTGCGTGCGCGTGTCGAACAATATTGTTGTGATGTGTATTTTTATTTTATTTTTTAATTTTCACCAGATGATCAGGATGACTGCATTGTTGAAGAAGGTTTACGGAGAAAAGGAGTACAAGAGAAAGTAGTCGGTAGACTGGGTCGATGTTTCAAAGAAAGCTAGCTTTTTGGGCGCCCCTGAGCAGGGCCCCAACGAGTGCGGCTTCTTTGTTCTCAAGATGGCTCAATTTTTCGACGACAAAAGCTTTGTTGTGAAATTCGCAAAGCGTAATGTAAGTATCTTTTTTTAACCCAATAATAATCCCTCATTCTTTGATTTTTTTTGTCAGTTCTTTTTTTGTAGATGATCTTGTATATTTGTTTATTTATTTTTTTGCTTCGTCGCAGGAAGCTGCTGTTGAGGAATGGAAGGCTGAGTTCTTGTTCCAGATCCTGTTCCACCCTGAAAACATGGTCGTAGTCACCGAGTTCCCGGAGGATCTAAGAAATCTCTGCATTTCTCTTGGCTTTTCTCCAAAACTGGATTCACAGGAGCAGGATGAGGCATAAATGATAGCAGATCTTTCTTTATGTGTGTTGATGTCTTTTCATGTGTGCTCCAAAACTTTCTATAAATAGTATGTATGGTCGTTGTGTGTAGTTCTCTATCTGCAAAACTGTTCACACCATGCTGTGTGCTTTTATATATACCGGTCTATTTAGTTTTTGTGTTTTTCTTTTTGTGGCAGACAAGGACAATGTCAAATATGTACATAATGGAGCTTTCAGCCAATTCCTCCTTGTGAATTGTAACATGTTCGTAGCGCACTGCATTCACTTATATGAGTAGCGGCCAAGTTTTTTTAAATATACGCATCCGCACTGCATTTCACCTTATCACATGGGACAGCAAAGACGAATTCAATGTGTTTGTCGTCGAGGTTCAAAATTCTGGTAAAAATGTATTAGAAGACAGAAAATCAACCATGTCTGCTAAGTGAGAGCTCAATTTTTTACATTTTTCGCACTAAGCGCACTACACTGTATACTCGAAGCGGACTGCACTGTAAGCTTTAAACGCACCACACACGCACTGCAATGTACGTGAATCCTAGTCTCACTCTATAGATTTTTCTTCTAATTGCATTCTATATTGATTCACTGTCATCTCAGATTCTATACGACGAAGAGAACTGCATTCTCAAAATGACATTCTTATCTCAGGGTTTTCATATAGAAGAGAAGTGCATTCTGAGAATGACATTCTCATCTTATTTCTTTCATATAGAAGAGAACTGCATTTTATCAAGCATACCACCCGCAGCACATTGATCACAAAGTATATATGGCATATGTTATATCTATTCATTTTGAACTTCAATATTACATGTTGAATTCTTTTTTTGCAGTCCACTGAACACAAGCTATATCTTATATACGATACAATATATATAAAGGATGAAGTTAATATATTTTTAAAAGGTAAAGCTGTATATGCGTTGAGCTATGTCCTCTTCCTGCTGCTTCTTCTCAAATTGTGCACTGCATTTGTTTCAATGGTAGTTGCTGCTTCCGTTTTGCTCTTGTTGTTCGCATTACCCCTCGTAACGCGACCGTGCGACTGCGATGCTTGCCTACGCGCTGGATTCTGCGTTCTGCCTCTCCCCCTCATTTTTTATGATGGTTCTTGGATTCTTCATCTTCTTCTTCTTCTTCCTCATCTTCCTCTTCTGCTTCCTCATCTTCCTCTTCAGTTACATCAGCTTCGCTCTCTTCCTCGTTCTCTTCTCTGTCAGCATCTTCTTCGTCATCTTCTTCATCTTTTTCTTCTGTTCTATTTGGACAAGTTCTCGCGTTATGCTTCTCTCTCTTGTTGCAGACGCTACATAGTCTTCTCTTTGTCATATCATCTTGTTGGTCAGGTTGGTGATCTATGGCGGCTTTTTCAGCCTGGATTTTTTTCAGCCGCTCCTTACATGTTCTTGAGTTGTGTCCCGCAATCTTATTGCATGATTTGCACGTCCTTACCCCCAGTGGTCTTCCTTCGCTGTCTAGTTCTGGCTGAGGCCTGCTATTTTTTTCAGGACTTTTTTCATTTGTTGCAGCTTTTTTATTGGCTGATTTGCTCTCTTTCTTTCTCCCTTTTGTGTTTGAAACAGGTGGGGGGGAGAATTGTGTCATCCATATTATGAGCTGCACCATCAGCGGCATGTTCGCGCTCCTCTGCTTGTTCTTCACCCTGCGCATCCATGATCTTCTCTTCTTCTTCTTCTTCGTTTATTACATCGACTTCTTGTATGAGTGCTCTCATCCCAGCTAAAGCTCTGTTGTACCCTCTATCCGATTTGACACCCCTGTTTGCCAGGTCCATTGATATTTCTACAAGTAGTCTCCTATGGAAAAACATCGAACTCCCATCTAGAGCAGTTTGCTCATAGTCTCTACGGTCAAAAGTTGGATTTTGGCGTGCGTTCCGTGTGTATCTCTTCAATATGTACTCTTCAGGTATCTTGTCCACCCGTAGCTGATCCAACATGCAAATGATGTGCACGCAGAACAGGCCTGCAGCAAAAGAATTTTTTGGGTTGTTCGTGTCAGCAAACTTCACATAAATATGCAACATTTGAATTTTTGGTTTGTGAACTGCATTATAAATAGGTCCTGGGTTTCCTGTTCTAGTGAACTTCACTAAGGTTTTTTATTCATCTCTTTTTTGCTACCAGCAATAAGTGAACTTCATTATGTTTTTTGTGTGCTTATTTTGTGTTTCCTGTCTCACTGACCTATGTGTGTCCACAACTTGCATTCACATTCGTAGATACCGTTCGTCACATCAGCAACTACCTGGAACTCGTGTCTTGCCCAATCAAAATCATCAGACCGGTTGTAGTGGCGCACCAAATATTTCGTCGGGTTGTCAAGGGACTGCTCTGATCTGAATGCAGTGCTGCGGTAGTGCGTTTGCTTGAAGTCAGCAAAGACCGCCCTGGTGTAATTCTTGGAGAGCTGAACCTCGAAACCAAACTGAGTAGTAGTCTTTATTTCCGTCTGTGAAACAAAGAAAACCAGTTAAGTAGTTGTCTTTCACAGCTAAAATCAAGAAAGGGAATAGTGTTTTATTAATTGCTCATCCAGCTTAAAAACTTTGTTCTGTTTATATACCTCGTTAGTGATACGTCCAAAACGTATCTATAATTTCTGCTTGCTCCATGCCACTTTTGGGTGATATTGCTATGATATTCATACACTTCCATACACTTTTGATCATATTTGGACTAACTTACTAATCCAGTGCACCCGAGTGCCAGTTTCTGTTTTCGGCTGTTTTTGTATTTCAGGTTTTCACGTTTCGAGAACTGCCCAGAAAAATCCAGAAAAATTATATAAAAAATCAGCGTTCCGGAAACAACACTGCGTCCGAAGGGCAGCCTGGGGGGGCCACCAGGGCTCCAGGCGCCCTGGCGGCGCGCCCCCCCCCCCTGGGCCGCGCCGGGGGGCGCCTGGGCCCCCCGAAGCCCGTCCGGTGCCCCTCTTTGGCATATATTTAGAGGGTCCTCCGAAACCCTCAGGAGAGGAACTCTTTTCGCGATCCCATCTCTGTTCCGCCGCCGCCGCCGCTTCCAAGATCGGGAGCACCAGGAGAACTCTTCCCGGCACCCTGCCGGAGGGGAGAATCACCACCGGGAGCTTCTCCACCACCATGGACGCCTCCCGGATGACTCATGAGTAGTCTCCCTTGGACCATGAGTCCATGACCAGTAGCTATGTGATTTTCTCCTCCCGTTCTTGTGCTTCACTAATTAGTCCTCGTGAGCTGCCCTACATGATCGAGGCACCTATGTAATCCTTATGCTGTTGCTATGTTGAGTTTGCTGGGATCCGATGGATTATGAGATTATGTTCAGATTGATCTTGAGTAATATATTTGATTCACCTCTTTTATATTTATGTTCATAAGTAATTCTTCATGTTCTCCGTTGTTATTTACTGCTTTGGCCGAGTAGTAGGTAGTGACTCCAAGAGGGAACGTTATGCTCGATTGTGGGTTCATGCCCCTCGATGACTAGCTTGAGTGACAGAAACATGAGTCTAGGGGATGTGTTGTTGCCACAAGGGGGAAAACAACGGTGCTTGTGCCCGCGGGTGCAAGGATTGTTTACTTTACGCAAAGTTCTTTTAATGCAGTTTTCTGTTGCTTTGAGTTTACACTATGGGTGGGGCTCACAACTTAATACCGGCGAGATGTTCTGGATAGATATCTCAAGGTGGATGATTAGTAGTAGGCATTGATGGATTTCGGTCTACTTACTTTGGCGTACCGCCCATGCTTTGAACCTCAACCTTTCTTGCAATGTAGTCAGCATTGGTTTGCGTTCGTGGTCCTGTCAATTGCCCAGCTGTAATTTGTTTACCTCACATAGCTGTTTTATCGTCTTTTGGGAGAGAGACATCACTAGTGAACATCATGAGACTCCGGTCCTTATTACTATCATTGATCACACCCGCTATTTACTTTTCGTTATTATTTACTATTGCAAACACTATCTATCACTACTATCACTACTTTTAATCCTTTGTGAACTACAAGGCCGGAGGGATTGACAACCTCTCTGTACTCGTTGGGAGCAAAGTTATTTGTATCTGTGTGCAGGTCCACGTTGATTGCTAATTGCGCCGTTAGCAGTTGACACCTACTTGTTGAACCTAGGAGTCTCTGGGGATTCGATCCTTGGCATCTTTGCTAAGGGAAAACACTTCTACAATACTGCATCTTACACTTTCCACTTGGGGTAACCAACGAGGGGTTCGAGGCCCATCAAGGAGTATTTTCTGGCGCCGTTGCCGGGGACTCCACTCTTCTGGATAGGGGAGTTGCATTCTATCTTTTACCTTTGCTTTTTAGTCTTGTTAGTTTACCTTTTAGTTTTTGCTTTCAGTACCTTTTATCAAAATTCACAAAAAAATTATTTACCTTTCTGTTAGTAGTCCTTTCTGTTTAGCTAAACATGTTAGGATTTGGTGCTTTGAGGGAATCAGAAGTTCTAGATTTCCATCAAAGAGATGGAGAAAATATGAAGAAGGCATGGGACAGAATTTCTGATGCACATAGGAGAATTATGCCTTGGATACCTATAAAAATTGTGCTTAGAAATTTTTACCATGGTCTTTTTAAATGGTGTAAACACTCCCTTGACATTATAGCTGAGGGAGATTTCCTAGAATGTGATGAAGCTAGAGCTCTTGAAATTATACATGGTCTATCTAGTTACTTTGTTTATGATCATAACTTTGATACTGTCATAGATAGACTTGCTACTATCGAAAAGAGAATGGATGCTCTAGACTTAATGAAGGTAGATAAACCCAAACCCAATGAGAGAGATATTTTGGAAATAGATAATGATTGGGAGCCTCTTGTTAGGATTAGCATCTCTAATCAAGACTTCCTTGCTTATTGTGATATCGGATCTATGGTTTCTACTATGCCAAAAATTGTTCATGATTCTTTAAAATTTAACATGGATAGATTATCATCTCATCATGAACACACTAATGGAGATATTTCTGAAATCCAGGGAAGAATAAAAGATGTACCAGTTAAATTCCTTAAAGGGATTGCAATGATTGATTTCTTCATCATGGAGCCAAACCAAGGAAATATAGTGCTTGGAAGGGACTTCCTCCGAGCGGTAAAAGGCTTCATCGATATAGGTAAGGGACAAATCCGCTTACGCCAGAAGGCAAAAGGTGTGTACCCCTTTCCTAGAAGGAACAAGAATGAACTCGTTGAGGAACCATTTGAAGCGCTTTATAACTCCGATTATTATGATGGTTATTGATTCCTCTATGCATTATGCCTAGCTTAAAGGCATAAAAGAAAGCGCTTTTGGGAGGCAGCCCACATGAATAAATTTTTTGCTTTTGTTGTGTCTTGATGTTGTTTACTGCTGTAGCATCATCATTGTATCTTTGCTTTTCATATTTGTGCCAAGTATAGCCTCTGATTGCTAGAAAGTTCAAAAGTTGTGAGGTGCTGTCCAGGAAACAGATTTTGTCCTTGGATAGAAAAATTCGTATAAAATCACCAGATCATCTTTTTGGTCTGAAGTTTTTCGAAAGCGTTCTCTATATAATTGTCTTTCGTGCGTCTGTTCTGAGTTTTTTGATTTGAGTTGCAGAAGTATCCCGAACAGATCAATTACTACCTGCTGTTCTGTTTTTCACAGATTCTGTCCTGTTTTGCCTTTCCTTCACTTTGCAAATCAAGAGCTTGCTTTTTCTTTGCAAAAACATTTTGGCAATCTTGAGAAACAGTAGAACTTCAAGAATATCTTTATTTCCAGCAAGGTATAATTATTTTATTAAGGGTACTAACCTCGCTAATCAGATTATGATGAGTTATGTATGAAGGGAGTTTTCAAGTGTGCGAGGGAAGATGATAAAAAAGATTCAGGAGTGTCAAGCGCTCAAGCTTGGGGATGCCCCCGTGCACCCCCGAGAAATATTCAAGGAGACTCAAGCGTCTAAGCTTGGGGATGCCCCCGTGCATCCCCTTCTCCATCAACATTATCAGCTCGTCTTTCGTTCCGCTATATTTTTATCACTTCATGTGTTATGTGCTATGCTTGGAGCGTCTTGGTTTTAGTTTTCTTTTTAGTTTTTCATAACGAGTCAGAACTCAGCATTCTTTATGTGGGAGAGAAACGCGCTCCACTTCTACCTAGAACATAACATAGAATTTTCATGTCTATCTATGCTGTGTGTGTTCTTTGTCTTTTAATAGCTACTATCATGCTCTGCTCTTAGTATTCATGCTTATCTTTTCAAAGAGCTTTTGTTTAGTTGGTTGCTTGAACTCTCTTTAATTATCATGCTCACCTTATTTAGAGAGTTTTCTTCCATTGCATTGGTTAATGTGTCTATGATAAAGATGCTACTTGCATAATGGTGCTTAGTAGTTCAGGTTTTCTTATGGTTAATCTCAAATAGCTGGGGGGGTTCCCAATATGTTATTGGAGTACCAACTTGATTTGTTTGCTTATGATGTGGTATGGTTTAGTAATATCTTCCCTCAAGAATTTATTTTGATTGACTTGGCGTATGCTCACGCATATTTAAGACTGTAAAGAAAGTCTGTCAAGCCTTGATGATCTTTTATTTCTGAGTAGTGATATAACTACCATGCCTGATTCAATGTTGCTTTGTCGCTCTGCATGATTATGACCGCCATTGCTCTCTTAGTTGGTCGCTCCCAGTCTTTTGCTAACCTCCACCTGTACTAAGCAAACTAACTTTGCAATATATAGCTCATGGGAAAGTAGCTTAAAAACTATTGTGGTAAAGAATATGTTGCTTATGTATCTTATTTCTTATAAGTTGCTTGCTGAGCGGTAACCATGTTTCTGGGGACGCCATCAACTGTCACACTTTTGTTGAATATCATGTGAGTTGCTATGCATGTTCGTCTTGTCCGAAGTAAGGGTGATTTACCGTGGGTTGAATGAATATGCATATTGTTAGAGAAGAACATTGGGCCGCCAACCAAAGCCATGAATCATGGTGGAAGTTTTAGCTTGGACGTTGATCCTCAATCTCTTATGAGAACATGCTTATGCATTAAAGAGGAGTCCATCATCTATTTTCTATGTTGTCCCGGTATGGATGTCCTCAAGTTGAGATCTATCAAAAATGAGAGATCAAATGCGATTTATCTCCTTGGACCTTTGTACAGGTGGCATAGAGGTACCCCTTTGTGACACTTGGTTGAAACATATGTAATGCAATGATAACCCATGGAGATCCGAGCTAATTAGGACAAGGTGCGAGCACTATTGGTATTCGATGCATGAGGCTTGCAACTTATAGGATGTCTTATGCAGGACACATATGAAGTACTACTACCGTTGACAAAATTGCTTCCATGTTTTCAAAATAAAAAGCTCTAGCACATAACCTTTCTTTTACTTTTATGTTAAAGCACCAACTACTGAGAGCATGATTGTCATTCTGAGTGTAATGTGCATTGTCCCAAAGTAGCATTGTCTTTTGCATGATTGTGATATCGTTTATTCTGAAATCATTGTATCTAGTCATCACTTAAACCTTGAAGGTGCCCCTGCATTTATGTTTTGCATCACTAAAGGGGGCAAGCTAGATATCACTTTATCATATTTGCACATCATGTTCATTGCAAATCTTTTTGATGTTTCAGTTTCATGTTGTAAAACTTTCAGTCATTTGTGATTTTCTCATGAGGCAACTTAATTACTACAGATTCATTGTCTCAGTAAGCTTTTGTCATATGACTATGAAAAAGTCCTATATGGTTAATAGCATGTCACCACAGAAATTATTCTTGTTATCATTTACCTACTCGAGGACGAGCAGGAATTAAGCTTGGGGATGTTGATACGTCCAAAACGTATCTATAATTTCTGCTTGCTCCATGCCACTTTTGGGTGATATTGCTATGATATTCATACACTTCCATACACTTTTGATCATATTTGGACTAACTTACTAATCCAGTGCACCCCAGTGCCAGTTTCTGTTTTCGGCTGTTTTTGTATTTCATGTTTTCAAATTTCGAGAACTGCCCAGAAAAATCTAGAAAAATTATATAAAAAATCAGCGTTCCGGAAACAACACTGCGTCCGAAGGGCAGCTTGGGGGGGGCCACCAGGGCTCCAGGCGCCCTGGCGGCGCCCCCCCCCCTGGGCCGCGCCGGGGGGGCGCCTGGGCCCCCCGAAGCCCGTCCGGTGCCCCCCTTTGGCATATATTTAGAGGGTCCTCCGAAACCCTCAGGAGAGGAACTCTTTTCGCGATCTCATCTCTGTTCTGCCGCCGCCGCCGCTTCCAAGATCGGGAGCACCAGGAGAACTCTTCCCGGCACCCTGCCGGAGGGGAGAATCACCACCGGGAGCTTCTCCACCACCATGGACGCCTCCCGGATGACTCGTGAGTAGTCTCCCTTGGACCATGAGTCCATGACCAGTAGCTATGTGATGTTCTCCTCCCGTTCTTGTGCTTCACTAATTAGTACTCGTGAGCTGCCCTACATGATCGAGGCACCTATGTAATCCTTATGCTGTTGCTATGTTGAGTTTGCTGGGATCCGATGGATTATGAGATTATGTTCAGATTGATCTTGAGTAATATATTTGATTCACCTCTTTTATATTTATGTTCATAAGTAATTCTTGCATGTTCTCCGTTGTTATTTACTGCTTTGGCCGAGTAGTAGGTAGTGACTCCAAGAGGGAACATTATGCTCGATTATGGGTTCATGCCCCTCGATGACTAGCTTGAGTGACAGAAACATGAGTCTAGGGGATGTGCTGTTGCCACTAGGGGGAAAACAACGGTGCTTGTGCCCGCGGGTGCAAGGATTGTTTACTTTACGCAAAGTTCTTTTAATGCAGTTGTCTGTTGCTTTGAGTTTACACTATGGGTGGGGCTCACAACTTAATACCAGCGAGATGTTCTGGATAGATATCTCAAGGTGGATGATTAGTAGTAGGCATTGATGGATTTCGGTCTACTTACTTTGGCGTACCGCCCATGCTTTGAACCTCAACCTTTCTTGAAATGTAGTCAGCATTGGTTTGCGTTCGTGGTCCTGTCAATTGCCCAGCTGTAATTTGTTTACCTCACATTGCTGTTTTATCGTCTTTTGGGAGAGAGACATCACTAGTGAACATCATGAGACTCCGGTCCTTATTACTATCATTGATCACACCCGCTATTTACTTTTCGTTATTATTTACTATTGCAAACACTATCTATCACTACTATCACTTCTTTTAATCCTTTGTGAACTACAAGGCCGGAGGGATTGACAACCTCTCTGTACTCGTTAGGAGCAAAGTTATTTGTATCTGTGTGCATGTCCACGTTGATTGCTAATTGCGCCGTTAGCAGTTGACACCTACTTGTTGAACCTAGGAGCCTCTGGGGATTCGATCCTTGGCATCTTTGCTAAGGGAAAACACTTCTACAATACTGCATCTTACACCTTCCACTTGGGGTAACCAACGAGGGGTTCGAGGCCCATCAGTTAGCTATGGTCTCCGCGTGCTCGACGCCCTTACTTGTCTGGATGCACCTGTCCACCTGCGACGCAAAGATGTGTAGGTCGTGTCTTTCCTTGACAAAGTTCCTCTTCAAGATCCGGTTCATGCTTTCACTTCTCTGTGTCGACGTCATCCGTGCACAGAACACCTCCTTGTAGTAAGCTGATATCCATTCTTTTCAGTCTGTCCAGAGCGCCTTCATAATTTCATCATTTTGCAGGTTATACTTATCCATGAGCTCATGCCAAGCGCGTTCAAACTCTGATGGCATTAGCGGGTGGTTGAGAACGGAGGTCAGCTCATCCTTGAATGTCTCATACGCTTTGTACAGCAAGGACAGATGATCCTTGTATTTTTTCAATATATGCCAACGGCATAACTTGTGCAGCGTGCCTATTAGTGTAGTTTTATTGCGGCATCCATGGAGGGGCATTGATCTGCATGTTTTTGAAAAAAAACAAGCAGTGAGTTATTGAGAGAACTGCATATATTTTTTCTGCTTTTTTCTTATTTTTTCATTGGATGGAAGAAATGGACTACAAAACTTGGTAGTGAACTGCATTGTTATTTAAACCCATTCCTTTTTATCAGCACACCTGTGAGTATGCAGATTGGCCGCTTGTTGTTCATGCAACGCAGGAACGTCCGGAACACCCACTCGAAAGTCGGTATTGTTTCGTCTCTGATGAGAGCCACAACGAATATTGTACTTTGGAGGTGGTGGTTGACTCCAACGAAGACGGCCAGAGGCATGTGGAACTTGTTGGTCTTGTAGGTCGTGTCAAATGTGACACAATTTCCAAAATCTTCGTACGATCCCCGGCAGCTCGCATTCGCCTAGAATATGTTTCGCACACGGTTATCGACATCTTTGTCGTAATCATAGAAGAACTCCGGGATTATTTGCTGCATCTTCTCAAAGAAAGCCAGGAGTTTCTTCACATCGTCTTCTGTTTCCTCCCTCGCGAATTGGTGCTTCCTACAGTTCGAAATAATAATATACATGCAGCATTAGAGACATACAGAAAATGCACAAGCGAACTGCATGAAATAGACGAGATATCGTTTTCTGTTTAGTGAACGTACCTGTTCACCCAGTCACGGCTGGTGCGCCCCATAAAGTGCAGCCCTCCTGACATCCTTGATAGGATTGACATCATCTTCGTGTGCGTCAGGTTGTCGCTCTGCATGTCCTTCACTAGTTTATCAAGTAACGGATCATCCGTCTTATGTGAGTGCATGTGCAGAAGCATAGCCGGGCTGTCAATCATCCTGTGGGTGTGATTGAGCTCAATCTCTGCTATCACAAACACATCCTTGATTTTTTTCAATCTCATTCTCGCCTTGCATCCAGTCCTCTGTTATGTTTTATCTCGCTTTCTATCATAATCTGTGACAGTTTCCTTGCTTCTGCCTTCCTTTGAGCACACTATGTATCTGTTTGTTTTGTATCCGCCATTTTTGCGTGTGCCGAAGCCTGCATGCCTCGCATACGTGTTGTTGAATTCTCGCGCCGCAGCATGTGATGTGAATTGCATACCTTTCACAGGCACAAGTTCTTGGAGCATGTTCTCATTCTGCACACACAATATGGAATGTTTTTTTGTTAATGAGAATGCACAAGCTGAAAAGAATGCGTAAGTGAACTGCAGTAGTTAGGCAAGGAAGCTTATATGTTGTACTGTTTTTTCTCTAACGGTGTTTGCAGCTCACCAATGATTATTGGGCATGAAGGGGTGACAACAGATCTGTGTAATTTAGGATCGCGAGGAGGCAGAAGTGTTGAGAACTTTACTTTTTTGGTTGCTTGTGGCTCTCCTTGATTCTGCTTCTGATTCTTTTGGTGTGCAGTAGGCGGCCTGGGTGGAATTCCACTATCTCTTTGTCGACGAATCGTTTGCTCATGAACTTGCCGAACTTGCTGGGTTTCAACATTGGCTTGTGGAGGTGCTACATCATCCGTTTTGATCTGCTGGCCAAATGTTTCAAAGACACGCGTGTACCTTGGCTGCATAACTGTTATGATTTGCTCTTCATCATCATCCTCCTCATCATCTTTCTGCGCATGCGCCCCCATGAAGACCAGATCGTCGTCGTCCACCTCAGCTTGTGCGCTTTTTGCTTCACTGCCTTCTACATCTTAAATGATGTTTGGTTCATTGTTTTCATCTTTATCCTCTACATCTTCCTCCACCGAGTACACAGTTCTGTTTGTTGTGTTAAAGAAACCCCTAGATATTTCAGGTGTTATCCATCCAGGCATCTCCCACTATTCTCTTCCAATGCAGTTCAGGGGCTTTGGGTCGTAAATCAATCGAGGTATCTTCTGTTTTGGAGGCATAGTAATTTCCTGCACAGTATTAAGCCAAAGCTTTTTATGCACGCCAACAGTGAAATGAACTGCATCTTTCGTACTATATATCATTATATTTGCAACTGTAGAAATTGCACTTCAATTTATCATTCTATAGCAGGGGCACTGGGAGTTAACATGAAGAAACAATGCACTTCAGTTTTAGGCACAGCGCTCTACATATGTAAGTCATGGTGGACTGCAATTTTGAGCCATATCGCATTTTTATTTTTTCAAAGTATCTTTTCTGTTTTCTACTGGGAGATACATGGGACTGCAGTCGACGCAAGAGGGGCACTGCATGGCGATAAAAAGGGCACTGCAAACTGGATGTGGGGGTTGGGTATGTGATTTTCTTACATTATATGCAGTTCTATCCTTCTGCAGATGCAGCTCTGGCTGCTGTTGGCGTGCAGTCCACCTCCCCTGCAGGAACTCATGGGCTTTTTCAACTTTTGCCATTGTCGCGGGAGAAGGCTGGATGGGCACCATTGCAGTTCGCATCCACGACGACTGCGATGGAGAAGGCATCCTTGCAGTTCTCTTCCCCCTGCCATGCATAACCGAGGCTGGATGCTTCAGCGACGGATCCCCCAGGTGGTGTTGGGGCGAAGGTGAGGGGCGGCGTCGCTTCCTAAACGCCGCCGCGGAAGAATCCTCGCCGAGGGACTGCATCGCCGACTGCTCGGCGCGCGCTCTGCGCTACTGGCCGCGGAAGAAGGCGGGGAGGGGTGGGGGTGGCCGCCGGCCGCAGGGCGCTGCCGCGCAAGCAGGCTGGGAGGGGTGGGGGACGTCGCCGGCCGTCGGAGCACTGCCGCGCAAGGAGGCGGGGAGGAAGGGGGACGCCGCTGTCCGCCGGGGCGCTGCCGCGCAAGGAGGCGGGGAGGGAGGGGGACGCCGCTGGCCGCCGGGGCGCTGCCGCGCAAGGAGGCGAGGAGGGAGGGGGACGCCACTGGCCGCTGGCCGCCGGGGCGCTCCCGCGCTAGGAGGTGGGTAGGGGAGGGGTGTTATGAGAATAAGGGTTTTGTTAGGAGAATAAGGTCTTAAGTGGTGTTATGAGAATAGACCCACCCTATATATATATATATATATATATATATATATATATATATATATATATATATATACAGCTGGTCTATTCTCATAACATTATGAGAATAATATTCTCATAACACTTCCGAACTGCATTGGAAAGCTATGCGCACTGCTTCCTTCTTATGCTGCGAACCACATAGAGGTGCAGCAGGAAACATTCATTTAGCAGCGTTTCTGGCTAGTTTGACTGATTTCTACTGGTTTATTCGTGCGTGCGCTGATTTAATATGTGGTTAAGCACTGAATTCTGCGAGAAAACGACGGAAATCCTTGGATTTGGCTGATCTGCGTCCGTTCTTCCGCTTTTCTCTGTTCTCTGTTCTCTGTTCTTCCCCGTGCGGATCGAAATTGTTGCGTTTTGTATGTAATATTCTGTTGTTTTCGGCAATTACGGTCTGCTTTTGATCTATCTGTATGAATTGGAGCGGATTAAGTTGTTAATTTGGAAGAATTTTAAGTTTTGTGTCCATGTTTTTTTGCGGCGCGACTGGCTCTGGTCGTTTCTCAAAGATGTTTTTTGAGATTTTTTGCATTATATAGTTATTAGAACTGCATTGCAGGATGTGTTTTTCGTATGTGAATCGCGGTCAAGAGCGGTGGACTGCAGTAATATGCAATGCGCGTTGAATTTTTGTAGTGCGACGAACTGCATTAATATGCAATGCAAGCCTGTATGAACTGCATTACAGCCACGGGGGTGTGGGGGGACTAGTTTGATAAAAAAAATTGATTGGTCAAGCGCGGTGGACTGCTTTTTTGCGTTGCTTCTAGTGTATTTTCTTTATGAGAATTCTGAGTATAAGTGAACTGCTTTTTTATATATAGTTTTTCATGTGCAGCAGCAGTTGAAGAACATGCATTCTGGAAACCCCCACCGAGCTTTTCCTCATTCCTTGATATTTTTTTCGTCAGTTTCTTTTTTCGTAGATGATGTTGTATATTTGTTTATTTTATTTTTTTCTTCATCGCAGGAAGCTGTTATTCAGGATTGGAAGGCTGAGTTTTTGTTCCAGATTCTGTTCCACCCAGAAAACATGGTCGTTGTCACTGAGTTTCCGGAGGATCTAAGAAATCTCTGCATTTCTCTTGGCTTCTCTCCAAGACTGCATTCGCAGGAGCAGGATGAGGCATAAATGATAGCAGATCTTTTTCTACGTGTGTTGATGTCTTTTTCGCGGGTGCTCCAGAACTTTATGTAAACAGTAATGTATGGTCGCTGTGTGTAGTTCTCGATGTGCAAAGCTGTAAACACCATGCTGTGTGCTTTTGTATATATCGGTCTAGTTAGTTTTTGTGTGTTTTTTTTTTGGTGGCAGATGGTGACAATGTCAAATATGTGCATAATGGAGCTTTCAGCCAACTCCTCCTTGTGAGTTGTAACATGTTCGCAGCGCACTGCGTTATCTCATATGATTAGCAGCCAAGTTTTTTTTAAAATATATGCATCCGCACTGCATCTCACCTTATCACACGGGACTGCAAAGACGAATTCAACGTGTTTGTCGTCGAGTTTCAAAATTCATCCGCACTGCATCCAAGTTTTTGTTCTCACATTTTTTTGCAGTAAGCGCACTGCACTGTGTACTCGAAGCGTACTGCAGTGCAAGCTTTAAACGCACCACGCACGCACTGCAGTGTACGCGAATCCTAGTCTGACTCTACATTTTTTGTCTTCTAACTGCATTCTGTATTGATTCATGGTCATGTCAGGTTCTATATGACGAAGAGAACTGCATTCTCCAAATGACATTCCGATCTCAGAGTTCTTATACAGAAGAGAACAGCATTCTGAGATCTTATTTTCTTTTTCGTATAGAAGAGAACTGCATTTTATCAAACATATTACAAGTTAATATGTTTTTTTAAAATGTAAACTGCATATGTGTTGATCTACGTCCTTTTCCTGGTGCTTCTTCTCAGATTGTGCACTGCAGTTCGCATCCACGACGAATGCGATGGAGTAGTCATCTTTGCAGTTCGCTTCCCCCTTTCATGCATGACTGAGGCAGGATGCTTCAGCGGCGGATCCCCCAGGTGGTCTTGGGGCGAAGGTGAGGTGCGCCGTCGCTTCCTAAACGCCGCCGCGGAAATATCGTCGCCGCCGGACTGCATTGCCGGCCGTTTGGCTCGCTCTCGTGGTGCTTGCCGCGGAAGAAGGTGGGGAGGGGTGGGGGATGGCCGCCGGCCGCCGGGGAGTTGGCGCGCTAGGAGGCGGG
>LR738713.1:682010322-682042925 GCA_902687465.1 Secale cereale
TATATATATATATATATATATATATATATATATATATATATATATATATATATATATATATATATATATATATATATATATATATATATATATATATATATATATATATATATATATGAAAATGGGTTAGTACTCTTAGGAGTACATACTCCCATGTCGTTCAGTGATTCGGCTCCACAAATATTGAGGTCAATGACGTAACTCCTTTTAGCTTAAACTTAAAAAGACAACTAGTTGATAATATATAACCAAGACGTTGGTGATCCGATTTTTTGGGGTTTTGTTATTCTGTTCCATCTGGACGTATCCTTCTTTACTACCTCCATGGCTGCTGGTGGCGACGTAGGCGACGGCGATCGCTCGCGAGGATCTGCTCTACATCCATCCATGGCACACTCGGCGCCGTGGGAGGGGCTTCAACTGCACCAGCGCTCGGCTGCTGATCCCTATGAGTGATGGTGCGTTTCTAGATCCCTTTTTTTCCTCAGATTTGGAGAACACCAAGCTCCATCGTCAAGACATTGTTGCTGCTTTGAGCCACGGCGAGTTGCTAGCATGCTGTTTGGAAGCCAACTCCTAGGAGTACGTATGAAGTGTTCTTGTAGGCGCATGCATTAATCTCATGCTACACTCATTTGTTACAGGTCGTGATAGTGACGCGCGCCGGCCAGATGACGGGTCTATTGCAAGGGCGAGTTGTGGTCCGCCGGGCGGCTCGACGGTGGAGACAAGATGCGTCTGTTGGAGGCACACCTATGGATGATGAGATGCGCGTGGTTGTCAACCGGTTGATCTTCACCTCACTATGTTGAGCTCGTATGATGCAAGCCATCAGCGGTGGCGAAGAGCTGATGATTTTTATTAGGATGTACTAAAAAACATGGTATATAAGCATGTGTGTCGCAATTTCTTTGTATCTACCAAAATCACCTAAAGTTGTACCTTAAGATCCGAGTTCCATTTGTATATGCATTACACCATTAATAGTTATGTACATATGAACTATGAAGTAGTACCTTAAGATCTTTAGCTAGCTATCTGATTGAAGTATTTGTTTAGTATTGAAAATTCAAAATATTATGATGTGTTGTAATCTTGACGTATATGGGTTGTTACACACTTTCTTTGGAAGTATATTTTACAAACATATACTCTTTTTTTTGCGGGAATTCACAAACATATAATTTATTCTTGAGGGAAATATCTTTTTCCTAAGGCAATGTTTTTCACATGAGAGAAGTATATTTCCTCAGTATACTACTCTCGTTATTCAAAATGAAGTATGTACTACCCCAGAGGGGCTTCCTTCAAAAAATACCATGCTTCATAAATATTGTAGTATATTCTCTCTCGTGTAAAATTAAGTATATACTTCATCACAAATCTTATGGTATATACCCTCTCGTAAAAGTGCACATTCTCGCAAATAATAAGTATATACTTCTTGATAAACAATATAACATATACTCTGTCATCAAAATGAAGTACATGCTTATTCATTAATGATGTAGTACACTCTCACGTAAAAGACAAGTATAATTTGTCCTAAACAACATATACAGTGTAGTGAAACTAGGGTATATACTTTCTCACACATATATATAGTATATGCTCTTCTTATAAAAAAACATAGTGTATCATCAACTAAAAAGAGTATCTTAAAAGGTGTATATACTTGTATTATTTAATCAGAACAAAGGACATGTACTTTACTCGGTTGCAATGTTTGTACTACTTCAACTTGTAGAATGCACCACACGTGGAAAACCGACGAGGATTGCACCTCTCTATTTTATAGTACTAGTTGTTACGCATGCAAGTAAGTTAGTTAGCTTTTTGTTGGAGGGATTCTGGGTTGGCCTTTTTTTAGTGAAACAGTGGGTTGGTAATTCACGGCTAATATTGGTGGGAGTACATACTCCCAAGAGTATAAAAGAGGAGTATATATATATATAAGAATGATCATGATGCCCTCATGTCCGTATTTTATTTTATCGACACCTCTATCTTTAAACATGTGGACATATTTTTCGATATCGGCTTCCGCCCGAGGACAAGCGATGTCTAAGCTTGGGGGAGTCGATACATCCATTTTGCATCATGCTTTTATATTTACATTTATTGCATTATGGGTTGTTATTACACATTATGTCACAATACTTATGCATTTTCTCTCTTATTTTACAAGGTTTACATGAAGAGGGAGAATGCCGGCAGCTGGAATTCTGGGCTGGAAAAGGAGCAAATATTGGAGACCTATTCTGCACAACTCAAAAAGCCCTGAAACTCCATGAACGTCAGTTTTGGAAAATATAAAAAATATCTGGCGAAAGAAGTACAAGAGGGGGGCCACCCACCGTCCACGAGGGTGGGGGATGCGCCCTACCCCCTGGGCGCACCACCTACCTTGTGGGCCACCCGGCAGCCCCTCGATGCCCATCTTTTGCTATATCAAGTGTTTTGACCTGGAAAAAAATCATAAGGAGGCTTTCGGGACGAAGCGCCGCCGTCTCGAGGCGAAACCTTGGCGGAACCAATCTAGGGCTCCGACGGAGCTGCTCTACCGGGGACACTTTCCTCCGGGAGGGGGAAATCATCGCCATCGTCATCACCAACAACTCTCCCATCTTGGGGAGGGTTATGTTCATCAACATCTTCACCAGCACCATCTCCTCTCAAACCCTAGTTCATCTCTTGTATCCAATCTTTGTACCGAAACCTCAGATTGGTACATGTGGGTTGCTAGTAGTTTTCATTACTCCTTGTAGTTGATGCTAGTTGGTTTATTTGGTGGAAGATCATATGTTCAGATCCATTATGCATATTAATACCCCTCTGATTATGGACATGAATATGATTTGTGAGTAGTTACGTTTGTTCCTGAGGACATGGGAGAAGTCTTGCTATAAGTAGTGATGTGAATTTGGTATTCGTTCAATATTTTGATGAGATGTATGTTGTGTTTCCTCTAGTGGTGTCATGTGAATGTCGACTACATGACACTTCACCATTGTTTGGGCCTAGAGGAAGACATTGGGAAGTAATAATTAGATGATGGGTTGCTAGAGTGATAGAAGCTTAAACCCTAGTTTATGCGTTGCTTCGTAATGGGCTGATATTGTCCAGGCTTGTCCTTTGCTACCAAAAAAGATTGGGCCATATTGCTGCACCTTATTTATCTACCACTCGTTACTTGTTACCAATTATCTTATCACAAAACTATCTGTTACCGATAATTTCAGTGCTTGCAGAGAATACCTTACTGAAAACTGCCTATCATTTCCTTCTGCTCCTCGTTGGGTTTGACACGCTTGCTTATCGAAAGGACTACGATAGATCCCATACACTTGTGGGTCATCAGCTACTATCAGGGTGTCAGCAAGCCGGGAGGTCTTGCTGGACTTGTTTTACCATTGTCGAAACGTCTTGTGCACCGAGATTCCGAGACTGACCAGGTTGTCCCTAAGATAAGGGTTTCTTACGTCCCAGTATCTATATAAGATGAGGGAGAGGGATCGTACACGACACACAACAACCTCGTGGTAGATCAACCTGTAATCTGTACTCCCCCAAAATCAATGCAATCAAAGTGGGACGTAGGTTATTATCTCTTCGAGATAGCCCAAACCTGGGTGAATCCATGTCTCCTATTACCATCACACCAAAGCTAACTGTTCGGAACCCCCTACCCAAAATCTGCTAAATCTGAGTCCATCATTGGTGACCCATACATGTCACTCGGAGTAGTCACAACGGTTTGATGACACTCCAGATCAACGACCACGTCGAAAATGGAATGACTTTCCTGCCGGGACATCTCTTCATCTTCGGCAGCGCCACCCGCCTCTCCGATTTGACTGGCCACCTTGGCGAGATCGAGAACTGCGCCCCATGAAGGATCGTTAGATTCAGGAACCTAGAATACACCATGGACTCCCACGGCGAACTCGTCTTTTTAAACTGGGTGTCGGACCAGGCCAAAGAGCATCACAACGCGCCTATCAAGACCCTGGAGTCAGTCTCGGCTCAGGACGATGGCGAAATCCATGTCTTGGACCAGATCTTGAGATAGAATTCGAGCAATCCGCCATACGATCACTAGTAGAAAAAGGCCCATTTGTCCCAGTTCCAGAGGGCCTTCAGTCCCGGTTCTGGAACCGGGACTAAAGGGCCGGTACTAAAGCCCCCCCCCCCATTTAGTCTCGGTTCTGTTATGAACCGGGACTAAAGGCCCTCCACGTGGCCGCTATCTGGAGCTCCACCTTTAGTCCCAGTTGGTAACACCAACCGGGACAAAAGGAAATTTTATGACTTTTTTATTTTTTTTCCTGATTTTCAAATTTGTGAATTATTTTACAATTTAATCTCTAATCACCCCTCATCACTGCTCAATTTAACCTCTAATCTATAATCACCGCTCATCATTGCAAATCATCAAACTTCCCGGCCGGTCACCCATCCTCTCACTACTCCAGGCTGAGCACGCTTAACTTCCGGGTTCTATTCCCCCTCGTTTGCAAGTCCGCACTTGTTGTTTTCCTGACAATAGTTATAGCCGTTTTAATTTTCCTAACTAGTAGATGTAGTAATATAATCCTAACTAGTAGATGTAGTAATATAACTCCATGTCGAAGGATTTTATTTTTAGAAGTTTTATCATTTTCTTTTGTTTTTTTTTTCAAAACTGAAATGGCGATACATGGGGGGGGGGTAGAGTTTGAGACACAAACCCCTTTAGTCTCGTTTTGATTGTTCCATGCTATTATTTATGATGTCTTGGATGTTTAATGGGCTTTGTCATACACTTTTATATCATTTTTGGGACTAACCTACTAACCCAAAGGCCCAGTCCAGATTGCTGTTTTTTTGCCTGTTATAGGGTTTTGTAGAAAAGGAATATCAAACGGAGTCCAAATGGAATGAAACCTTCGGAAGAGATATTTGTGGAGAAAATCACGCACGGGAGACTTGAGAACCATGTCAGAGGAGCCACGAGGTGCCGACGAGGGTGAGGGGCGCGCCCCCTGCCTCGTGGGGCCCTCGTGAGTCCCCCGGTGTCCTCCTTCCTCCTATATAAGCCTACGTACCCCGAAACCATCATCAACAGAGAGAAAACCCTAATTGCACTGCCGCAACCTTCTGTTCTCGTGAGATCCCATCTTGGAGCCTGTTCCGAAGCTCCGCCGGAGGGGGAATCCATCACGGAGTGCTTCTACATCATCATCATCACTCTCACCATGAGTTGTGAGTAGTTTACCACAGACCTTCGGGTCTGTAGCTAGTATCTAGATGGATTCTTCTCTCTCACTGGATCTCAATACAAAGTTCTCCTCAGTCTTCGAGTAGATCTATTCGATGTAATCTCTTTTTTGTGGTGTGTTTGTCGAGATCCGATGAATTGTGAGTTTTTGATCAAGATTATCTATGAGAAATATTTGGTTCCTTTCTGAACTCTTTATGTATGCTCATAATATCCTTGCAAGTCTCTTCGAACTATTGGTTTGGTTTGGCATACAAGATCTATAGTTCTTGCAATGGGAGAAGTGCTTGGCTTTGGGTTCAATCTTGCGGTGTCCTTTCCGAGTGACAGTAGGGTTAGCAAGGCACATATTGTATTGTTGCCATCGAGGATAAAAAGATCGGTTTTATATCATATTGCTTGAGTTTATCCCTCTACATCATGTCATCCTGCTTAAGGCGTTACTCTGTTCTTATGAACTCAATACACTAGATGCATGCTGGATAGCGGTCGATGTGTGGAGTAATAGTAGTAGATGCATGCAGGAGTCGGTCTACTTGTCTCGGACGTGATGCCTATATACAATGATCATGCCTAGATAGTCTCATAATTATTCGCTTTTCTATCAATTGCTCGACAGTAATTTGTTTACCCGCCATAGAAAATCGCTATCACGAGAGAAGCCACTAGAGAACACTATGGCCCCAGGGTCTATTCTCAACATATCAATCTACATCTACTTTACTTTTTCCGCTTTTACTTTCTGTTCTTATAAACAACATTACCAAAAATATAAACTATCATCTCTATCAGATCTCACTTTTGTAAGTGACTGTAAAGAGATTGACAACCCCCTATCATGTTGGCTGCGAAGTTCTTATTTGTTTGTGCAGGTGCGAGGGACTCGCGCGTGGTCTCCTACTGGATTGATACCTTGGTTCTCAAAAACTTAGGGAAATACTTACGCTACTGTGCTGCATCTCCCTTTCCTCTTCGAGGGAATAGAACGCAAGCTCGAGATGTAGCAAGAAGAATTTCTGGCGTCGTTGCCGGGGAGGCTTACGCAAAAGTCATATACCAAGTACCTATCACAAACCCTTATCCTTCGCATTACATTTTTTTTGCCTCTCGTTTTCCTCTCCCCCACTTCACCCTTGCCGTTTTATTTGCCCTTCTTCTGCCGTGTGTTTATCGTTCGCTTGCTTCTTGTTTTGCTTGTGTGTTGCTTGCTTGCTTGTCATCATGTCTAGCACACCTATCATTATCAGCACTCCCAAGAGTGAGGTCCTCAACTTTAAACAAAGGGAGGAAGAAAACTTAAAAGATGCATGGTATAGAATTTGCAATGCTCAAAATAGATCCAATAGGAAGCTTTCCACTTCCGTGCTTCTTCACAATTTTTATGTTGGCATAACTCTGTGGAATAGATTTATCTTAGATACCATTACCAGAGGGAATTTCTTGGGTAGCCATACCTTTGATTCTTATAATGCTATGACTGAATTATTTGGCTCACCACCTCTTATGGTTAATGGGACTGTTTTAACTTTGGAGCATGTTATGCAAAGGTTAGAAATCATTGAAAACAAAGTTACTACGGTAGAACTGGTAGAGAACTTGGATAGAAAAATCCATAATGAAATAACCCAATATGGATCTAAGGTAGGATTTGTTCTGAAAAATCTTAAGGAAAAGGAGCCCATAGTTAAAGAAAAGCTAGATCAGGATTCTACAAGAATCAATAAGCTTGAGGATATTATCACTAATGTGGGTTCTGCTCTTTCTGCTATAAAAAATACTGCAAATACCTCTACCACTAAATTATCTAAGTTCATGTATGTCCCTAAAGACAAGGGTGAATCATCTAGTAAAGGAATTGCGGATCTCAAATCCATAAGTGTTCACCCTAATTTTCTTACTTTTGCAAGGGACCCTTTTGACACTTTAGAATTTCTTGATTTCTTGCCCAATAGTTAGATTATTAGTAGGGACAAATAAGTTCCTAAGAATCATAAGTGCTTAATCAAAGAATTGCCTTCCAAGGATGGCAATACCTAGATATATCTTGTATCGTGCCTAGCTAGGGGCGTAAAATGACAGCGCTTGTTGGGAGGCAACCCAATTTTATATTTTTTGTTTTTGCTGCTGTTAGGGAATAGATACTGCATCTAGCTTCTGTTTAGATGTGGTTTCATGTTTTGTTTAGTGTTTGTGCCAAGTAGAACCTTTGGGAATACTTGTGTGAAGTTTATGTGATATTGCTGTGAAAAACAGAATCGTTAGCGCTCGCTAGAATGGTCATCAGATTTTAATGGAGCATGCTATTTAGTTGATTCTTTTTGCAGATGATTAATAGACAAATTCCTCATGTTTAACAATTTTGTTTGAATTTTTTGGAGTTACAGAAGTATGCGAAACCTGCAGATTACTACAGACTATTCTGTTTTTGACAGATTCTGTTTTTCGTGTGTTGTTTGCTTATTTCAATGCATCTATGAGTAATATTGGGAGATATGAACCATAGAGAAGTTGGAATACAGTAGGTTTAACACCAATATAAACAAAGAATGAATTCATTGCAGTACCTTTGAGTAGTGGTTTGCTTTCTTATACTAACGGAGTTCACGAGATTTTTGTCTATGTTTTGTGTTGTGAAGTTTTCAAGTTTTGAGTATTGCTTTGATGGACTATGGAACAAAGAGTAGCAAGGGCCTAAGCTTTCTGATGCCCATGGCACCCCAAGTAAAATCCAAGGACAATCAAAATCCTAAGCTTGGGGATGCCCCGGGAAGGCATCCCCTCTTTCGTCTTCATCCATCGGTAACTATACTTGGAGCTATAATTTTATTCACCACATGATATGTCTTTTGCTTGGTCCGTCTTGTATAATTTGAGTCTTTGCTTGTTAGTTTGCCACAATTGTCCTTGCTGGACATACCTATTTGAGAGAGTTAAATATGGCCTAGGAATTGATAGAACACTCTATTTGCTTCACTTATATCTTTTGAGTTGAATAGTTTTGCTCTAGTGCTTCACTTATATCTTTTAGAGCACGGTGGTGATAATATTTTGAATAAATTGTTGAACTCTCATGCTTCACTTATATCCTTTTGAGAGTCTATTAAAACAGCATGGTAATGTGTTTAGGCTATAAAACTAGTCTTCACATGATAGACATCCAATATCAATGTAGTAAAAACTTTCACACTAAGTGCATTGAATATGATGAGATGTTGGATGCTTGATAATTGTTTTGAGATATGAGGATAGTGGTATTAGAGTCATGCTAGTGGAGTTATTATGAAATTGAGAAATACTTGTGTTAAGGTTAGTGATTCCCGTAGCATGCACGTATGGTGAACCGCTATGTGACGAAGTTAGAGCATGAGGTATTTGTAAAGTGCCAACCTTTGTGTGAAGGTCGGGGGCGCGCGATGGTTAACTCCTACCAACCTCCCCCCTAGGAGCATGCGTTGATTGCTTTGTTTTGATGACTCGTACATTTTTGCAATAAGTATATGAGTTCTTATGACTAATGTTGAGTCCATGGATTATACGCACTCTCACCCTTCCACCACTGCTAGCCTCTCTTGTATCGCGCAACTTTCGCCGGTACCATACACCCACTATATATCCTTCCTCAAAACAGCCACGATATTATTCCTCAAAACAGCCACCATACCTACCCATCATGGCATTTCCATAGCCAGTCCGAGATATATTGCCATGCAACTTTCCACCGTTCCGTTCATATGACACGCATCATATTGTCATATTGCCATGCATAATCATGTAGTTGACATCGTATTTGTGGCAAAGCCACCATGCATAATTTTTCATTCATGTCACTCTTGATTCATTGCACATCCCGGTACACCGCCGGAGGCATCCATATAGAGTCATACTTGTTCTAGTATCGAGTTGTAATTCAGTATAAGTGTGATGATCATCATTATTAGAGCATTGTCCCGTGTGAGGAAAAAAAAAGATAAAGGCCAAATAAAAAAAGATAGCCCAAAAAAAATAGAGAGGGGCTAATAAAAAAAGGAGAAGCCCCTCCAAAAAAAATGAGAGAAAAGAGAGAAGGGACAATTCTACTATCCTTTTCCACACTTGTGCTTCAAAGTAGCACCATGTTCTTCATGATAGAGAGTCTCATGTTTAGTCACATTCATATACTAGTGTGAATTTTCATTATAGAACTTGGCTTGTATATTCCAACGATGGGCTTCCTCAAATGCCCTAGGTCTTCGTGAGCAAGCAAGTTGGATGCGCACCCACTAGTTTCATTTGTTGAGCTTTCAAACATATTTAGCTCTAGTGCATCCGTTGCATGGCAATCCCTACTCACTCACATTGATATCTAATGACGGGCATCTCCATAGCCCGTTGATACGCCTAGTTGATGTGAGACTATCTCCCTCCTTTTTGTCTTCTCCACAACCACCTCTGTTCCACCCATAGTGCTATGTCCATGGCTCACGCTCATGTATTGCATGAAAGTTGACAGGTTTGAAAGAATAGAGTATGAAAACAAGTGCTTGGCTGAAATCGGGGTTGTGCATGATATGAATATTTTGTGTGATGAAGAGGGAGCATAGCCAGACTATATTACTTTGTAGGGATAACTTTCTTTAGCCATAGTATTTTGAGAAGACATGATTGCTTTGTTAGTATGCTTGAAGTATTATTATTTCTTATGTCAATATAGACTTTTATCTTGAATCTTTTAGATCTGAACATTCATGCCACAATTAAGAGAATTACATTGAAAAACTATGTTGGTTAGTATTCCACATTAAAAAAGTTGTTTTTATCATTTACCTACTCAAGGACGAGCAGGAATTAAGCTTGGGGATGCTTGATACGTCTCCAACGTATCTATAATTTTTTATTGTTCCATGCTATTATTTATGATGTGTTGGATGTTTAATGGGCTTTGTCATACACTTTTATATCATTTTTGGGACTAACCTACTAACCCAAAGGCCCAATCCAAATTGCTGTTTTTTGCCTGTTTCAGGGTTTTGCAGAAAATGAATATCAAACGGAGTCCAAACGGAATGAAACCTTCAGAGAGATATTTTTGGAGAAAATCACGCACGGGAGACTTGAGAACCGCGTCAGAGGAGCCACGAGGTGCCCACGAGGGTGGGGGGCGCGCCCCCCTTCCCAGGGCGCGCCCCCTGCCTCGTGGGGCCCTCGTGAGTCCCTCGGTGTCCTCCTTCCTCCTATATAAGCCTACGTACCCCGAAACAATCAGCAACAGAGAGAAAACCCTAATTCCACCGCCGTAACCTTCTGTTCCCATGAGATCCCATTTGGAGCCTGTTCCGGAGCTCCGTCGGAGGGGGGATCCATCACAGAGTGCTTCTACATCATCATCATCACTGTCACCATGAGTTGTGAGTAGTTTACCACAGACCTTCGGGTCCATAGCTAGTATCTAGATGGCTTCTTCTCTCTCTCTGGATCTCAATACAAAGTTCTCATCGGTCTTCGAGGAGATCTATTCGATGTAATCTCTTTTTGCGGTATATTTGTCGAGATCCGATGAATTGTGAGTTTATCATCAAGATTATCTATGAGAAATATTTGGTTCTTTTCTAAACTCTTTATGTGTGCTCGTAATATCCTTGCAAGTCTCTTCGAATTATTGGTTTGGTTTGGCCTACTAGATCTATAGTTCTTGCAATGGGAGAAGTGCTTGGCTTTGGGTTCAATATTGCGGTGTCATTTCCCAGTGACAGTAGGGGCAGCAAGGCACGTATTGTATTGTTGCCATCGAGGATAAAAATATGGGGGTTATATCATATTGCTTGAGTTTATCCCTCTACATCTTGTCATCTTGCTTAAGGCGTTACTCTGTTCTTATGAACTCAATACACTAGATGCATGCTGGATAGCGGTCGATGTGTGGAGTAATAGTAGTAGATGCAGGCAGGAGTCGCTCTACTTGTCTCGGACGTGATGCCTATATACAATGATCATGCCTAGATAGTCTCATAATTATTCGCTTTTCTATCAATTGCTCAACAGTAATTTGTTTATCCGCCGTAGAATATCGCTATCATGAGAGAAGCCACTAGAGAACACTATGGCCCCCGGGTCTATTCTCAACATATCAATCTACATCTACTTTACTTTTTCCACTTTTACTTTCTGTTCTTATAAATAAAAATACCAAAAATATAAACTATCATCTCTATCAGATCTCACTTTCGTAAGTGACCGTAAAGGGATTGACAACCCCTTATCGCGTTGGCTGCGAAGTTCTTATTTGTTTGTGCAGGTGAGAGGGACTGGCGCGTGGTCTCCTACTGGATTGATACCTTGGTTCTCAAAAACTAAGGGAAATACTTACGCTAGTGTGCTGCATCTCCCTTTCCTCTTCGAGGGAATACAACGCAAGCTCGAGAAGTAGCAGTCATCGCACCCTTTAGTCCCGGTTCGTGTCTCAAACCGAGACTAAAGGTCTAATCTTTAGTCTCGGTTTGAGATACGAACCAGTACTAAAGGGTGCGATGCCCTTTAGTCCCGATTCGTGTCTCAAACCGGGACTAAAGGTCTCATTTGAAATGGGACTAATGCCTTTAGCCTCTCGAACGGGGACTAATGCTCACGTTAGTCCCGGTTCATAATGCAACAAGGATTAATGTGTATATTGAGCTGTGACGAAAGCCCTGTTTTCTACTAGTGGATGAGACCCTCAGTCTAGCTATCAACAAAGAACTTGGGTCCGTGTGAGATTGGATCTCAGGGAAATCTCCATTGGTCCTAGCGCTCGATCAGACCATGGACAAAAGCTAGAAAATCATCTCAGAGGTAAAAGCCAAAGACCTGTTACCTACACATTTAATTGTCAATATCGAGTCAAAATCAAAATTTCAAAAAAATATTCAATTTTCCTAGGAAAAACAATATTGAATATAACTAGCTTATCGAACTTAATAATAGTTTTTACAAAACACCTCTTAGCATACCAAGGGTCCATAGCCAATGGTTTAATCTATTACCTTCTTCAGGCTGCAATACTTCAACCGAGCATATGGCATTACCTGCTCGAAGTTGATATATGGCTTGACCTCCTTGCTGTCACTGCACTTCGGACCAACACTGGCGATCGGCCCAAGTTCCAAATCAGGGAAAGTCGTCTACATCATCGCCGAGACCTATCGATCGAGCTCCTTCACGTGCGGCTGACACATGCCATGCTCGTCTCCAGACCTGCCTCGCCGGAGGCCCCCCGTGCCACCGGCCGCCGCCATGGCCTCATGCTCGAGCGAGAGCACGAGAGGACGACCCAACCGGGCCGGCCCTGTTTGTGGGCCCCGCGCCGGCCCACCCAGCACCACCGACCTAGGCCAAGGCCTACATGGTGAGCAACCCTAAACCCCGCTTGGTGCACGTTTTAGTATTTTGCGCTGTATTTTTTTTCAGAAACATGGCTAAGTCCCTGAAAATTCATCATATGTTTGCATATTGTGAGTGGTGTAACTTTTTGTATGTTGATCCAAATGAAGCATATGATATGTCAAAATGTTCGTCTCTCTGTGCTCTTCATGATGGCTGCATTTTCATGCATGTTAGGGTTCATCTTAATGCCTTAATCTTTGTTGCAAAAGTGTTAAGTGCTGTTAACTGCTGAAAACTATCATAACTTGCCGATTTGTCATTTTCATATCTTTTTGTGTGATTTTTTTGAGCATCATGCCAACATGTGTTGGGAGCACAATCATGTCATCTTTGCTGTGGTGCAATTCACTTTTCATGATATGCCTTGTGGTGAGTGCAACAAGCTTGTAAAGTGGCCTACTCGCTGTTGTTGTTTTCTTACACTTGTTGAAAAACTGCTAAGTCTGAAACTGTTATATTATGATGCCATGTTTGCTTGATGCTATAGTCAAATCCATGCATGTTTTGAAATGTCCAATGATCATGTCTTGAAGTGCATGTTATGCTCTATCCATCCATGTCCTTGTTTGCAATTATAGGTTATTGTAGCTTGTCCCTTTCTTGCTCTCAAATTGCTATAAAATGTTTCTGTTAGCCTGTTATCAGTAAGTTCAGTTTTGCCATGTGAATAGCTAGTGTTCTATGCATCCTATGACCATGTTATTGCCATGAGTAGCTGCACAAACATGTCTTCTTGTTGTTGGTTATGTTCACATGCCATGATATGCTTTGAGATGAGTTGCACAAGCTTGCAAACATGCCTACTTGTCGTTGTTGCTGCCATGTTCAGTTTATTTCACTAAGTCTATGAAACTGTTATCATTTGCAATCTTGCCATGATGTTTTGAGCATGTCCTATTGGTGTTTGCCAGTAGCTCAGTCATTATGCTTGTAGTGCTTGACATGTACATGCTTGCCGTGCCCTTTGATGCCATGTAATGTTCCTGTATCATGTTGTTTTGATGATTGCAAAGTTCCTAGTTGTTGTTTTGGGATAGATTGTTGTTATATCTTGTTTCGTGTGTATGTGTTGACTGTTGCTCCGTTTTGAGCATGTCCTATATGAAACTTGCTTGTTTTTGCATGTAGATGCATCACATCATGTTGTATACATGTTTGGAGTATGTTTGCTTGATGTTTGAATGCATCTTGCATCTTTGCCATGCTTAACTTGTTTTGCTCATATCTTCTAGGCCGTAGCTCCGAATCTATAATAACTAAATAGTTCATCCCCACTATCTTATTTCTCTTGACATGCAGCCCATCCACATCATCAAGTAGGCCCCACATGTGAAGTCACTTTTTTCCTCTCTATAGTCTTCCTATAATAATGTCTACCACTCTGCATTGCACGTATTGTACTTGGAAGACAAAACGAGGGCCAGTCCATCTTCTTCCATCCACTATGCCGTGGGTCTTTCTTCTCTCACCTTGCCCCTTTCCTTTGTGTCCATATAAAGAGCGTGTTGTTTCCCCTCGAGTCTCAAGTCAAGGAAAAAACCAAAGGGTGTGGCGGCTGGGCGGTGATCCCCTCTTTGAGTGTTTGCCTATCCGCTCGGATCCGACGAATCTTTGGCTCCCGCACGAACGCCGGTCTGCCCTGCCTCCCACTACTCATGACCGGTGGCCCCCCTCACCTTCGATGGCGCTCGGGCTTCGGCACGATCACCGATCTCCCTCCCCTCCGGCGGCCCTCCGAGATTAGGTAGCGGTCTTGTTCCTGTGGGCTGCTCCGACTATGGCTGTTGGTCCTCTTGCCTACGTCGGCTTTGACACGTTGTTGATTTGCCTTTCGTGCTCACCTAAATATTGTCTTTTTTCTAACAAAGCTAGCTCCAGCGCTGCTGGGGAGGTTGGTTCACCAGGATTACTGAGTTGGCTCCGTTTTCTGTCGGGACGGTCGGGATGGAATGATGTGGTAGTAAATACAGTACTGACTAAATTGTAATGTAGATGGAGGTGCAGAAGATGGTTTTCTTTATTTCTTAGTTGGAGTTGATGCAGTATGTCCCAACCCTCAATGGTTATTCCTGTTGTGTATGAAGATACAGGATGACCTCTCAAGCACCCACACTGGCTTTACTGAATCAAATTGTAAGCATGCACACTATGTATTGAAAACACTATGTACTGGCCTTACTTGAAATCTATGGCGTCAATCTGTGTGCAGGGCAGATCCCTTTTCTCTACATGTGAGTTTTCCTTACTCCATTTATTCGACATGTATGCAGTATGCATCCCACGTAATTAATTATGCAAACAAGGTAGCTAGGGCCAACAATCAACAACACTGAGTTCTGCCGACCTCCATGCTTTGTGTTAATGTATAATTTAGCAACTGAATTGTGATTCTGTTGTACACAAATTTATCCGAATGCCATTTGTTCAAACCTGATTGAGTGCCTATTCAGTATTGAAGAAACGTATGCAGTCTTTAATACTGATTATTAATCGCAAGAATTTTGCTCCCCTATAGGCTTCTTTCCCTAGAATATTTTCTTGAGTTAGCTATTGCTACTTGCTATATTTCAAGAGTTCAAATATTGTTTTTTCATAATGACTACAAGTAGTCATTGTCGCAAGTAATTTTTTGCACTTGAATACTAATGGTTGTTATAGAGGGGATGAATACAACATTCACAATAAAGTAATAGGCACGTGATACCTCTACTAAAGGTTGTTTACTTGTGAAAATGACAATACTATGAAACAATCCGAAGCATATGCTTACCCGGCTGTAACAAATGATTGCATTAGAGTCTTAGAGATGGAATGACGGATCTTCACACATTTTATAGAAGAAGGCACAAACCACAAGCACACTACATAGTTCTCCAACAAATTATTATTTTTACAGTTGAATAGTGAGTTATTCATGCAAACAAAATAAAGTTTAAGTAGTTACAATATTCAATTTTTTTATTGGGGAACTATTACATTTTGATTTTAACAACTATTACTCAGTACGTAAACATTGGTGGTGAATATTGCTACTACAAAATCCCGCGACAACGTATGGGGTATCATCTAGTTAAATGAACTTTATATGTAACTTGACTAGAATTTCGAATAAATCATCATGGTGCATGTTAACTTGTTGTTTAACAACTTGAACTTAAGGTTTGTTCAGATCTGGACCAATTTCAAAATTTGCATATGAGGGCTTACCGGAATTGTTATATATTGTTTCCGGCCTCATTTAAACTTGCCTTGTGTGATGTCCTTGCATGCTTCATCTCTTGCCATGATTTGCATCATGTAGCTTTGTCATGCATCATACTTGGTTGAGCATCATGTCTTGTTATGTGTTGGGTGTTTACCGTGTTGTTTGCTTCTTCTCGTTAGTGCTTGCTTTGTTGCGATCGTGAGGATTCATTCGACTACGCTTGGTTCATCTTCGTGGCTTCTTCTTCGTCTTCTTCATGGACTCGATGTTCTTCCTTGCGGGATCTCAGGCAAGATGACCGTCACCTTGGATCTCATTACTATCCTTGCTATGCTAGTTGTCTGGATGCTATCGCTATATGTCGCGCTGCCTATCTATTATTGTCACCCTCTCATTGTTGCCATGAAACTTCCAACCTTTGACACCATCCCAGCAAACCGTTCTTTGGCTATGTTACCCGCTTGCTCAACCCCTCTTATAGTGTTGTTAGTTGCAGGTGAAGATTAAGATTGCTCCATGTTGGAACTTGGATTTTGGAAATATCACAATATCTATTACTATAATTAATGCACCTATATATTTGGCAATGGGTGGAAGGCTTGGCCTTTTGCTCGGTGTTTTGTTCCACTCATGCCGCCTTAAGAACCAATAAACCGGTGTTATGTTCCTTGAGTTTGCGTTCCTAACACGTTTGGGGGTTACGGGACCCCCTTGACAACTCTCCTTGAATAAAACTCCTCCAGCATGGCCCAACTTTGGTTTTACCATTTGCCATAACTAAATAACTTGCATAGGGACTTTCCGGACCCCAAGGACTTATTTTACAACCCGGGTCACTGCTCCACATGAGTGTTGGTCCAAACCTGTCACCCGCCGGAGACCACCAGGGGCAACTTTGGTTTGGCCTACCGAAAGTTTGGACAATCCGGACGTGGCCTGAGACAAGATACACGCGGCTACTGATACATCCATTTTGCATCATGCTTTTATATTGATATTTATTGCATTATGGGTTGTTATTACACATGATGTCACAATACTTATGCCTTTTCTCTCTTATTTTACAAGGTTTACATGAAGAGGGAGAATGCCGGCAATTGGAATTCTAGGCTGGAAAAGGAGAAAACATTGGAGACCTATGGTGCACAACTCAAAAAGCCCTGAAACTCCACGAAAGTCAGTTTTGGAAAATATAAAAAATATCTGGCGAAAGAAGTACATGAGGGGGGCCACCCACCGTCCAAGAGGGTGGGGGTGCGCCCCCTGCCGCGTGGGCCACCTAGCAGCCCCCCGATGCCCATCTTCTTCTACATCAAGTGTTTTGACCTGGAAAAAATATATAAGGAGGCTTTCGGGATGAAGCGCCGCCGTCTCGAGGCGGAACGTTGGCGGAACCAATCAAGGGCTCCGACGTAGCTGTTCTGCCGGGGACACTGCCCTCCGGGAGGGGGAAATCATCGCCATCGTCATGACCAACAACTCTTCCATCTTGGGGAGGGTTATCTTCATCAACACCTTCACTAGCACCATCTCCTCTCAAACCCTAGTTCATCTCTTGTATCCAATGTTTGTACCAAAACCTCATATTGGTACCTGTGGGTTGCTACTAGTGTTGATTACTCCTTGTAGTTGATGCTAGTTGGTTTATTTGGTGGAAGATCATATGTTTAGATCGATTATGCATATTAATACCCCCTCTGATTTTGAACATGAATATGATTTGTGAGTAGTTACGTTTGTTCCTGAGGACATGGAAGAAGTCTTGCTATAAGTAGTCATGTGAATTTGGTATTCGTTCGATATTTTGATGAGATGTATGTTGTCTTTCCTCTAGTGGTGTCATGTGAACGTTGACTACATGACATTTCACCATTGTTTGGGCCTAGAGGAAGGCATTGGGAAGTAATAAGTAGATGATGGGTTGCTAGAGTGACATAAGCTTATACCCTAGTATATGCGTTGCTTCGTAAGGGGCTGATTTGGATCCATATGTTTCATGCTATGGTTAGGTTTACCTTAATACTTCTTTTGTGGTTGCGGGTGCTAGCAATAGAGGTTAATCATAAGTGGGATGCTTTTCCAAGTAAGGGCAGCACCCAAGCACCGGTCCACCCACATACCAAATTATCAAAGTAACGAACGCGAAACATATGAACGTGATGAAAACTAGCTTGACGATAATTCACATGTGTCCTCGGGAGCGTTTTCCTTTATATAATAGTTTGTCCAGGCTTGTACTTTCCTACCAAAAAGGATTGGGCCATATTGCTACACCTTATTTACTTTTACCACTCATTACTTGTTACCAATTATCTTATCACAAAACTATCAGTTACCAATAATTTCAGTGCTTGCAGAGAATACCTTACTGAAAACTGCCTATCATTTCCTTCTGCTCCTCGTTGGATTCGACACTCTTACTTATCGAAAGGACTACGATAGATCCCCTACACTTTTGGTTCATCAAGACTCTTTTCTGGCGCCGTTGCCGGGGAGTGAAGCGCCTCTGGTAAGTGGAATTTGGTAAGGAAAAATTTATATAGTGTGGTAAAATTTACTGTCACTTGTTACTATGGAACATAATCCTTTGAGGGGCTTGTTCAGGGTATCTTCACCCCGACCAGTAGAGCAAAGAGTTGCTCCTCAACCTACCGAACCTACTGAAAATCTTTACTTTGAAATCCCTTCGGGTATGAAAGAGAAACTGCTAGCTAATCCCTTACAGGAGATGGAACATTGCATCCCGATTTGCAGCTAATCTATGTGGATGAAGTTTGTGGATTATTTAAGCTTGCAGGTATGCCCGAGGAAGTGATCAAGAAGAAGGTCTTCCCTTTATATTTGAAGGGAGAGGCATTGACATGGTTTAGGCTATGCAATGATATTGGATCCTGGAACTACAACCGGTTGAAATTGGAATTTCATTAGAAGTTTTATCCTATGCATCAGGTTCATTGTGATCGTAATTATATATATAATTTTTGGCCTCGCAAAGGAGAAAGTATCGCTCAAACTTGGGGTAGGCTTAAGTCAATGTTATATACATGCCCCAACCACGACCTCTCGAGAAAAATGATTATTCAAAAAATTTATGCTCGGCTTTCTCTCAATGATCGCTCCATGCTCGGATTTATTGGAAAGAATTAAACGCAACTCTGAAGATTGGGATCTCGACGAATGTAAGGAGTCAGGTATAACGCCTAAGTTGGATTGTGTTAAATCTTTTATGGATACCGATGTTTTCCATGAATTTAGCACTAAATATGGACTTGACTCCAAGATAGTAGCTTCTTTCTGTGAATCATTTGCTACTCATGTTGATCTCCCTAAGGAAAAGTGGTTTAAATTTCATCCTCCCATTGAAGTAAAAGTAGTTGAACCTGTTAAAGTTGAAGAAAATACTATCACTTATAATGTTGATCCTATTGTTCCTACTACTTACATTGAGAAACCACCCTTCCCTGTTAGAATAAAGGATCATGCCAAAGCTTCAACTGTGGTTCGTAAGAGTAATACTAGAACACCTACACCCTTTGAGCAAATTGAAGTTGAACCTAGTATTGCTATGGTTAAGGATCTCTTGGTCGATAATATTGATGGGCATGTTATTTACCTTTGTGATGAAGCTGCTAGAATTGCTAGACCCGATACTAAGAATAAACATAGACCTATTGTAGGCATGCCTGTTATTTCTGTTAACAAAGGAGATCATTGCTATCATGGCTTATGTGATATGGGTGCTAGTGCTAGTGCAATACCTCATTCCTTATATGAAGAAATTATGCATGATATTGCACCTGTTGAGCTAGAAGGTATTGATGTTACTATTAAGCTTGCCAATAGAGACACTATTTCACCAGTTTGGATTGTTAGAGATGTTGAAGTCTTATGTGGGAAATTTAAATACCCTGCTGATTTTCTTGTTCTTGGTTCCCCACAAGATGATTTTTGCCCCATTATATTTGGTAGACCCTTCTTGAATACTGTTAATGCTAAGATAGACTGCGAAAAGGACATTGTTACTGTTGGTTTAGGTGATATGTCTCATGATTTTAACTTTTCTAAATTTTGTAGACAACCCCATGACAAAGAATTGCCTAGTATGGATGAAATTATTGGTCTTGCTTCTATTGATGTGCCTCCTAACGATCCTATAGAACAATATCTGCTAGACCATGAAAATGATATGTATTTGAATGAGAGAAGGGAAATAGATGAAATATTCTTTAAACATGGACCTCTATTAAAACACAACTTGCATGTTGAAATTGTAGGGGATCCTCCTCCACCCAAGGGTGATCCCGTGTTTGAACTCAAACCATTACCTGATACTCTTAAGTATGCTTATCTCGATGAAAAGAAGATATATCCTGTTATTATTAGTGCTAACCTTTTAGAGCAAGAAGAAGAGAAATTATTGAAAACTCTAAAGAAGCACCGTGCTGCTATTGGATATACTCTTGATGATCTTAAGGGCATTAGTCCCACTCTATGCCAACACAAGATAAAATTGGAGAAGGACGCTAAACCGGTTGTTGATCACCAACGATGGTTAAATCCTAGGATGAAAGAAGTGGTAAGGAAAGAAATACTAAAGCTTCTAGAGGCAGGTACAATTTATCAAGTTGCTGATAGTCAGTGGGTAAGTCCTGTCCATTGTGTCCCTAAGAAGGGAGGTATTACTGTTGTTCCTAATAATAAAGATGAATTGACCCCACAAAGAATTGTTACAGGTTATAGGATGGTAATTGATTTCAGCAAATTAAATAAAGCTACTAAGAAAGATCATTACCGGCTACCTTTTATTGATCAAATGCTCGAAAGGTTATCCAAACATACTCATTTTTGCTTTCTAGATGGATATTCTGGTTTCTCTCAAATACCTGTGTCAAAAGAGGATCAAGAAAAGACCACTTTTACTTGTCCTTTCGGTACCTTTGCTTATAGACGTATGCCTTTTGGTTTATGTAATGCACCTGCTACCTTTCAAAGATGTATGATGGCTATATTCTCTGACTTTTGTGAAAAGATTGTTGAGGTTTTCATGGATGATTTTTCCGTTTATGGAACTTCCTTTGATGATTTCTTAAGCAACCTTGATCGAGTTTTGCAGAGATGCGAAGAAACTAATCTTGTCTTGAATTGGGAAATGTGCCACTTTATGGTTAATGAAGGTAGTGTCTTGGGGCATAAAATTTCTGAAAAAGGTAATGAAGTTGATAAAGCTAAAGTTGATGCTATTGAGAAGATGCCGTGTCCCAAGGACATCAAAGGTATAAGAAGTTTCCTTGGTCATGCCGGTTTTATAGGAGGTTCATTAAGGACTTCTCAAAAATTTCTAGGTCTCTAACTAACCTCCTACAAAAAGATGTTCCTTTTGTTTTTTATGATGATTGTGTAGAAGCATTTAAAATACTTAAGAAAGCTTTGATCTCTGCACCCATTGTCCAGCCACCTGACTGAAATTTACCCTTTGAAATTATGTGCGATGCTAGTGATTATGATGTAGTTGTTGTTCTAGGACAAAGAGTTGATAATAAATTAAATGTTATCCAATTTGCTAGTAAAACTCTAGACACTGCCCAGATAAATTATGCTACTACTGAAAAGATTTTTTATTAGTTGTATTTTCTTGTGATAATTTCAGACCTTATATTGTTGATTCGAAAATAACTATTCACACTGATCATGCTGCTATTAAATATCTTATGGAAAATAAAGATGCTAAACCTAGACTTATTAGATGGGTTCTCTTGGTACAAGAATTTGATTTGCATATTACTGGTAGAAAAGGAGCTGAGAACCCCATTGCGGACAATTTATCTATGTTAGAGAATATTCTTGATGACCCACTACCTATTGATGATAGCTTTCCTGATGAACAATTAGCTGTCATAAATGCTTCTCGTACTGCTCCATGGTATGCTGATTATGCTAATTACATTGTTGCTAAATTTATACCACCTAGTTTCACATACCAACAAAAGAAAAAGTGTTTCTATGATTTAAGACATTACTTCGGGGATGACCCACACCTTTATAAAGAAGGAGTAGATGGTATTATTAGACGTTGTGTACCTGAGCATGAACATGAACAGATCCTATGCAAGTGTTACTCCGAGGCTTATGGAGGACACCACGCTGGAGATAGAACTGCACATAAGGTAGTGCAATCTGTTTTTTATTGGCCTACTCTCTTCAAGGATGCGCGTAAGTTTGTCTTGTCTTGCGATGAATGTCAAAGGATTGGTAATATTAGTAGACGTCAAGAGATGCCTATGAAATATTCACTTGTTATTGAACCACTTGATGTCTGGGGCTTTGATTATATGGGACCGTTTCCTTCCTCTAATGGGTATACACATATTTTAGTTGTTGTTAATTACGTTAGAAGCTATTCCAACTAGTAGTGCTGATCACAACACCTCTATTAAGATGCTTAGAGAAGTTATTTTTCCGAGGTTTGGAGTCCCTAGATATTTAATGACTGATGGTGGTTCACATTTTATTCATGGTGCTTTCTGCAAGATGCTTGCAAAGTATGATGTTAATCATAGATTTTTATCCCCATACCACCCACAGTCTAGTGGTCAAGTAGAACTAAGTAACAGAGAGCTGAAATTAATTTTGCAAAAGACTGTTAATAGAGCAAGAATTGGTCCAAGAATCTTGATGATGCATTATGGGCTTATAGAACTGCATATAAAAATCCTATGCGCATGTCTCCGTATAAAATGGTTTATGGAAAAGCATGTCACTTACCTCTCAAACTAGAACATAAGGCATACTGGGATATTAAAGAGCTCAATTATGATTTCAAACTTGCCGGTGAGAAGAGGTTATTTGACATTATCTCTCTTGATGAATGGAGAACCCAGGCCTATGAAAATGCCAAATTGTTTAAAGAAAAAGTTAAAAGATGGCATGACAAAAGGATACAAAAGCGTGAGTTTAATGTAGGTGATTATGTCTTGCTATACAACTCCCGTTTAAGATTTTTTGCAGGGAAAATTCTTTCTAAATGGGAAGGTCCTTACGTTATCGAGGAGTTCTATCGATGAGGTGCCATAAAAATCAACAACTTCGAAGGCACAAATCCAAAGGTGGTGAACGGTCAAAGAATCAAACATTATATCTCAGGTAATCCCATAAATGTTGAAACCAATGTTATTGAAACCGTAACCCCGGAAGAATACATAATGGACACTTTCCAGAATGATTCAGACCCCGAAAATGAAGAGGTATGTGGTCCGGTAAGTAAACCGACTCCAAAACAGTACTAATGGCAATTTTTCTCCATTTTGGAATATTTAAGAAAACAGGAAAATAAGAGGTAGTCTGAAAGGGATGCGAGGCACCCATGAGGGTGGAGGGCGCGCCCTACCCCCCTAGATGCACCCCCTACCTCGTGGGCACCTCATGTGCCCTCCGAACTCCGTTTTCTTGTACGATACTTCTTTTAGTCGGTAAAAAATCATTATATTATCTCCCGAAGGTTTTGGCCACCGTATCATGTCAAAATCCTCTCTTTTTGTTTGGAGTTGTTTCTGCCGCAGATTAGAGCAATATGTCATCCCAGGATTCGGAGGGAGAAATCTATGTGGTTGATTACCTTGCAGACCCTAAGGTCTACGGGGACTTGGAGCCTTGTGGTTGGACCACGGAGGAAGAAAAAAATTATGATCCTAGGGGAAAGGAGGAGACGAGCTCAGATGAAGATGAAGTCCCATTACCTCAACCTAGGGAAATGCATGGGGAGTTCGAAAAGTCAAGCCTCCCTGATAGAGCAAAGAAACCTAAGATCGAGTTTATCCCTTTTCGCCTCTTGCAGGAGAACAAGGAGGAATTATGCAAAAAGATATTAAGCCTTGAACAGGAGATAGATGACCTAAGGGAGCAAAATTCTATCCTCAAGCGCAAGTTAAGGAAAAAGCCTACATCATCAACAACTCCGAAGAAAGAGACATAAACACATGGGTATGGGCACTCCCCTTGGCAACTGCCAAGCTTGGGGGAGCTGCCCCGGTATCGTATCACCATCACACTTCTATCTTTACCGTTTTTCTTAGTTCGATCCTTTTGGTTATATCTTGATCTAGTAGAATAAAGTTTATTATGATATAGTTATGAGCTTTGCTTTATGATCTTTATCTTTGTAATCGAGTCCATGAGCTATATATAATAAAGATTAGTTTTGAGTCAAGGGCTTGATTATCTCACTATGATCATGAGAGGATAAAAGAAAGAATAAAAAGAATCAAAGAGGTTATATTGATCTTATGGAAGGTAATGACTTCACATAAAGAGTATGATGAATAAAAGTTTTTCAGAGTTGACAAAGAAAGTTTTGGTCATCGTAGCAATTAATAGGAAGTAATAAAGAAAGATAAGCTTTCACATACAAATATACTATCTTGGACATCTTTTATGATTGTGAGCACTCATTAAAATATGACATGCTAAAGAGTTGATGTTGGACAAGGAAGACAACATAATGGGTTATGTTTTCTTATATCTAAAATAAAGTATATTGTCATGGATCGTCCAACATGTTAAGCATGCCTTTCCCCCTCATGGTATCCAAACTCCTTGCACCAAGTAGAGATACTACTTGTGCTTCCATACATCCTTAAACCCGGTTTTTCCATGAGAGTCCCCCATATCTACCAATGGATTGAGTAAGATCCTTCAAGTAAGTTGTCATTGTAGCAACTCTCTAAATATGTATGATCTTTTAGTGTGGAGAAAATAAACTTTATACGATCTTGTGATATGGAAGCACTGTTCAAAAAATCTTCCGATTCACCGGTTAATCTTCCGATTTATCGCTAATCGGGGGGTGACCGATAAGATTATGCCTTATCTTTGTTGTTTATCTTTTGGACCGATTTATCATTCTGATAAGCGATTTATCGAGAATCTACCGATAAATCGAACCTACTCGTAACAATATGTTTATTTATGTTTTGTGGACCTTGTTAGCGAATATGTACTATTGTCCTATTTTGTTTGCCATTATACGAGGATTCAAAGGCTAGAAATCAAGGTAACACTTCTGTCAACTATTGTTTTGGTGTTGAATATAGCGTAGTTTAGTGTTGAGAACCTGATATTTGAAAAAAATTATCCGATTAATAGTCGACCGATAAAATCGATTAATCGTCCAATTTCCGATTAATCTATAATCCTTAGCTGACCGAGACGATAACGATAAGCGATATCCTCAACACTGTATGGAAGCAATAAAAGCGACAGACTGCATAATAAAGGCCACATCACAAGTGGCAATATAAAGTGACGTTCTTTTGCGCTAAGATTTTGTACATCCAACCATAAAAGCACATGACAACCTCTGCTTCCCTCTGCGAAGGGCCTATCTATTGTTCTTACCTTTTATAAGAATTGGTGATTTTCACCTTTCCTTTTTACGTTTTATCCTTTGGCAAGCATATTGTGTTGGAAAGATCCTGATATATATACCCAGTTGGATGTAAGCTATCATGCACTATTATTGTTGACATTACCCTTGAGCTAAAAGGTTGGGAGACAACACTATAAGCCCCTATCTTTCTCTGTGTCCGATTAAAACTCCATACCCATAAGTATTGCGTGAGTGTTAGCAATTATGAAAGACTAAATGATAGTTGAGTATGTGGACTTGCTGAAAAGCTCTTAATTGACTCTTTCTGATGTTATGATAAATTGCAATTGCTTCAATGACCGAGATCATACTTTGTTAGTTTTCAATGAAGTTTCTGATTCATACTTGACATTGTGAATGGATTGTTACATTAGCATAAGAAATCATATGACAATATATATATATATATATATATATATATATATATATATATATATATATATATATATATATAATATATATATGTTGCTGTCATAAGAATGATCTTGATGCCCTCATGTTCGTATTTTATTTTATCGACACCTCTATCTCTAAACATGTGGACATATTTTTCGATATCGGCTTCCGCTTGAGGACAAGCGAGGTCTAAGCTTGGGGGAGTTGATACGTCCATTTTGCATGATGCTTTTATATTGATATTTATTGCATTATGGGTTGTTATTACACATTATTTCACACTACTTATGCCTTTTCTCTCTTATTTTACAAGGTTTACATGAAGAGGGAGAATGCCAGCAGCTGGAATTCTGGGCTGGAAAAGGAGCAAATATTGGAGACCTATTGTGCACAACTCAAAAAGCCCTGAAACTCCACGAAAGTCAGTTTTGAAATATATAAAATATATCTGGCGAAAGAAGAACAGGAGAGGGGCCACCCACCGTCCACGAGGGTGGGGGGTGCGCCCTACCCAGTGGGCGCGTCCCCTGCCTCGTGGGCCACCTGGCAGCACCTCGAGGCCCATCTTCTGCTATATCAAGTGTTTTGACCTGGAAAAAAAATATAAGGAGGCTTTCGGGACGAAGCGCCGCCGTCTCGAGGCGGAACCTTGGCAGAACCAATCTAGGGCTCCGGCGGAGCTGTTCTGTCGGGGACACTTCCCTCCACGAGGGGGAAATCATCGCCATCGTCATCACCAACAACTCTCCCATCTTGGGGAGGGTTACCTTCATCAACATCTTCATCAGCACCATCTCCTCTCAAACCCTAGTCCATCTTTTGTATCCAATCTTTGTACCAAAACCTCAGATTGGTACCTGTGGGTTGCTAGTAGTGTTGATTACTCCTTGTAGTTGATGCTAGTTGGTTTATTTGGTGGAACATCATATGTTCAGATCCATTATGCATATTAATACCGCTCTGATTATGAACATGAATATGATTTGTGAGTAGTTAGTTTTGTTCCTGAGGACATGGGAGAAGTCTTGCTATAAGTAGTCATGTGAATTTGGTATTCGTTCGATATTTTGATGAGATGTATGTTGTGTTTCCTCTAGTGGTGCCATGTGAACGTCGACTACATGACACTTCACCATTGTTTGTGCCTAGATGAAGGCATTGGGAAGTAATAAGTAGATGATGGGTTGCTAGAGTGACAGAAAATTAAACCCTAATTTATGCGTTGCTTCGTAAGGCACTGATGTTGTCCAGGCTTGTCCTTTGCTACCAAAAAGGATTGGGCCATATTGCTGCATCTTATTTAGAGCATCTCCAGCCGTTGCGCCCCCAAGACGTGCCGAAAACCGCCGCCTGGGGGTGGGCCGGCGCTAGTTTTGGCTTGGGGGCCAGTGCGTTCCCAGTCGCCGCCCCCCAGGTCGCCCCCAGGCGCCGATATCGGCCCAGCTTCGGCGTTTTGAGCCCGTTTTCGGCGCTTTCAGCCCATTTCCGGCGCAAAACGGCCCATGCTCGACGTGTTTCGGCGTATATTGAAATAGAATCACATAGTCGCAAATAAAATCACAGTTTCACATACGATAGATAGATAGATAGTTCACATATATCCTATGATAGATAGATAGTTCACATAATCTTATCCTACGATAGATAGATAAATAGATAGTTCACATAGTCTTCTCCTACGAACTACTACTACTCGTCATTCTCCGACTCGGACTCTGCCTCGGTGATCTCCTCCTCCGACGTCTCAGCGTAGGCGTCAAGGAACCGCTCGTCGGTGGAGTCCCAGGAGGACGCATCTCCTACCTCGATGTTGAATTTAGCGACCGCCTTCCGCGCTCGCTTGTCCTCGCGATAGGCCGCTCGCTCCTCCCTCCTCTTCTTCCTCTCCGCCCTCTTCTCGGCCAAGAACTAGTGCTCGTTGATGATGTATTACGGGAAGTTTTGGCGCCACGTCGCCATGGCTTCCTCGTCCATCTCGGCCAGGCTGAGACGGTGTGCCCGCCTATGATTCTTTCGACGATCTTCGTCGGTGATAAGCCGCGGGGAAGGCGCCGACTCCTGTGCCCGCTCCCGAGTCGGCACGTCCGTGAAGTACATGCCCAAGGGGAACGCCGGAGGCGCCACGCCGCATCGTCGTACGCACGGGCACCCTCCTGAGCGGTGTCGAAGGTTCTGAGGCCGAGGCGCACGTCGCCCGACCAAATCTCTGCGGAGTAGGTACCGGACGGACGAACGCGGACGACGCGGTAGCCCGCAACTCCCCAGCGGCGAGGCGGCATGGGGGCGCAGTGCGCGTCGGCGATGAAGCAGCGAGCGGCGGAGGAAGCGGTGAAGCGCGCGTGGCAGTGCGGAGAGTTCGGGGGGCGATGTGCTGCGGTGTGGCGTTCACCGGCGACGTGGGCGGCTTTTATAGTCGGAGCTTGGGCGGCGAGAGGCGCATGCCAGGCGACGCGTGTCGGGCGCTCGTGGCGCCGGGCGACGCGATGGTTCACTGCACGGCATCAATGGGCAGGCTGACCGGCACTGCTTCTCGGCAGCGCGGGGCATCATTGGAGGCGACTGCGCGGCAGTGCGGCAGCTTTGGCATTGATTCCCGCGGGAACCGAGGAGATGAGGACGACGAAGGAGCGCGTCGCTGACAGGGCAGGCCCATCATAGTTCGCGCCAAAAACGACCCGTCTGGCACCCCCAGGCGACCCCCAGCGCCCTAGGTTCGGGTTGGGTCCGCCGGCGCCAGTTTCGGCCCAATCCGGCGAAAAACTGGTTCCTGGGGGCGCGACTGGGCCATTTTTTCGGCGCCGGCACCGAAAAAGTGGCCTGGGGGGGCTGTTGGGGTCGCGGCTGGACATGCTCTTACTTCTATCACTCGTTACTTGTTACCAATTATCTTATCACAAAACTATATGTTACCGATAATTTCAGTGCTTGCAGAGAATACCTTACTGAAAACTGCCTATCATTTCCTTCTGCTCCTCGTTGGGTTTGACACTCTTACTTATCGAAAGGACTAAGATAGATCCCCTACACTTGTGGGTCATCATGTACTATCAGGGTGTCGGCACGCCGGGAGGTCTTGCTGGACTTGTTTTACCATTGTCGAAACGTCTTGTGCACCGAGATTCCGAGTCTGATCACGTTGTCCCTAAGATAAGGGTTTTTTACCTCCCGGTATCTTTATAAGAAGAGGGAGAGGGATCGTAGACGACACACAACAATCTCGTGGTAGATCAACCTGTAATATGTACTCCCTCAAAATCAATGCAACCAAAGTGGGACGTAGGTTATTATCTCTTCGAGAGAGCCCGAACCTGGGTGAATCCATGTCTCCTATTACCATCACACCAAAGCTAATTGATCGGAACCCCCTACCCGAAATCTGCTAGATTTGAGTCCATCATTGGTGACCCATACATGTCACTCGGAGTAGTCACAATGGTTCGATGGCACTCCAGATCAACGACCACGTCGACAATGGCATGACTTTCTTGACGGGACATCTCTTCATCTTCGGCAGTGCCACCCGCCTCTCTGATTTGACTGGCCACCTTGGCGAGATCGATAACTGCGCCCCATGAAGGATCGTTAGATTCAGGAACCTAGAATACGCCATGGACTCCCACGGCGAACTCGTCTTTTTAAACTGGGTGTTGGACCAGGCCAAAGAGCATAACGACGCGCCTATCAAGACCCTGGAGTCAGTCCCGGCTCAGGACGATGGCGAAATCCATGTCTTAGACCCGTCATACGATCGCTAGTAGAAAAAGGTCCATTTGTCCCAGTTCCAGAGGGCCTTTAGTCCTGGTTCTGGAACCGGGACTAAAGGGTCGGTACTAAAGCCCCCCCCCCCTTTAGTCTCGGTTTTGTTACGAACCGGGACTAAAGGCCCTCCACGTGGCTGCTATCTGGAGCTCCACCTTTAGTCCCGGTTCACCAACCAGGACTAAAGGAAATTTTACGAATTTTTTTTTATTATTTTTTTTATTTTTTTCCCGATTTTCAAATTTCCGAATTATTTTACAATTTAATCTCTAATCACACCTCATCACTGCTCAATTTAACCTCTAATCTCTAATCACCCCTCATCATTGCAAATCATCTAACTTCCCGGCCGGTCACCCATCCTCTCACTACTCCAGCCTGACCACACTTAACTTCCGGGTTCTATTCCCCCTCGTTTCCAATTCTGCACTTGTTGTTTTCCTGACAATAGTTATAGCCGGTTTACTTTTTCATAACACTTTTTTGCAAAACATGTCCAAATTTAAGTTTTTTAATTTTCCTAACTAGTAGATGTAGTAATATAACTACATCTCGAAGGATTTTATTTTTTGAAGTTTTTATCATTTTCTTTTGTTTTTCTCAAAACTGAAATGGCGATACACTAGGGGGGTAGAGTGCGAGACACAAACCCCTTTAGTCTCGGTTTGAGACACGAACCGAGACTAAAGGTCATCGCACCCTTTAGTTCCGGTTCGTGTCTCAAACCAGGACTAAAGGTCTAATCTTTAGTCCCGGTTTAAGATACAAACCAGTACTAAAGGGTGCGATGCCCTTTAGTCCCGGTTCGTGTCTCAAACCGGGACTAAAGGTTTCATTTGAACCGGGACTAATGCCTTTAGCCGCTCGAACGGGGACTAATGCTCACATTAGTCCCGGTTCGTAATGCAACCGGAACTAATGTGTATATTGAGCTGTGGCCAAAGCCCCGTTTTCTACTAGTGGATGAGACCCTCAAGTCTAGCTATCAACAAAGAACTTGGGTCCATGTCAGATTGGATCTTAGGGAAATCTCCATTGGTCCTAGCGCTCGATCAGACCATGGACAAAAGCTAGAAAATCATCTCAGAGATAAAAGCCAAAGACTAGTTACCTACACATTTAATTGTCAAGATCGAGTCAAAATCAAAATTTCAAAAAGAATATTCAATTTTCCTAGGAAAAACAATATTAAATATAAGTAGCTTGTCAAACTTAATAATTGTTTTTACAAAACACCTCTTAGCATACCAAGGGTCCATAGCCAACGGTTTAATCTATTACCTTCTTCAGGTTGCAATACTTCAACCGAGCATATGGCATTACCTGCTCGAAGTTGATATCCGGCTTGACCTCCTTGTTGTCACTGCACTTGGGACAAACACTGGCAATCGGCCCAAGTTTCAAATCAGGAAAAGGCTTCTACATCATCGCCGAGACCTATCGATCGAGGTCCTTCACGTGCGGCTGACACATGCCATGCCCGGATCCGAGCACACACCTCTGGAAGGCATCAAGAGAGCTCGAATAATGTGGTAGGGATGGCCTGTTCATGTCATAAGAGCAAGTACAATAGAGCTGAGTCAGCGGCCTATAAGGAATAAACTAGTATATTTTTGCTTAGTTGGAGGAAAGAGAAGAGGAGAGAGAAGGTAAGCGGGCTCTTCGTGAAGAGCGAGCTCTAGCACGTGCTCTTAGGCACTTTGTGAGAATTAAATGTGAGCCACATAATAAAACAGTAGTATACTTTTTGCATCTACTATTGTACATGTTGGCTATAAGATGAGCTGTAGATGACATGGCACTGGCTTATGGCCAGCAGCTGGCTATACTATTAACCATGCTCTAAAGCCATGAAAATTTGCTACATCGCCGGTCACGCCATGAAGATTCTCTCTGACGATGCCATTTCCGAGGCTTGCTGCAACTCGAACGTGGATTTATAAAGCACGGGTTGCTGGACACCTTTTATCTTTACCCTTCAATACTGCTTTGAGATCCGCGCTAACAACTAACTCACAACATGAAATTTTCTCTTTTTTGTTCCTTCAAAACAAAACAACATATGAACTTCAAACTTTGTAGGACAACAAAACATTTTTACAAAAATGTGGGAAAAAACTTTCAGATTTTTTTGTCTGATATAAATATATAAAATGAGATGTTTTGAGAAAAAAAACATTATTTTTTTGTACATATGATTCACGAAAAAATCTTTGTCCTGCAAAATTTCAAGTTTATATGTTATTCTATGTAGAAGAAACAAAAATGGCAAAAAGTTGCTCGCACGAATTACGATGCCAAAATGAATGACTAGATAAGGGGGTAGGAAAGCCTATGCTTTCTCAAATGTTAACGGTTGCAGTTCTTCCCTTGTGGATGTCGCCTGGGACTGGGCCTCCTGGAGGTACCGGGCAAGTCGCTTGGCCTCGACGGCAGAGGCATCCTTGTCCGCTTTCAGCGCATCACACCTTGACATGATTTGTGAGGTCCTCCTCCACATCAACCACCCTTAACTAGGCGGCCTTGCGCGTCTCTTGCTCCTTACGGAGCAGATTCACACCCTCTTTCGCCTTGTCCCTAAGGCCCTGCACCTTGGCGCGAGCCTTGTTAAGCTCAGCTCGGCCTCTATGGCAGCCATGTTCTATTCCATGTACGCACGGGCAAAAACGCAGAGTAAATGGCATGAGTACATAAGCCCGCACGGTGAAGAATATGAGCCAAAAGTTGCCGGTCACCTGCCAAGCGCTGCTTCGACACTTCCTTGAGTAGGTGAACCTCTAACTCGACTTGAGAAAGCCGGCTTTTGGTCTCCTCCACATGTAGAATGTTGTTGGTTAACACTTATGCATTGTCTGACATTGTAAATCTGTTAGCTATACGAGGTGCACAAAATCCGGGGCACGTAACAACCTCACATGCTTTGGCAAGCAATCCTGAAGCTCGAGGCTGTGCCTCCTTGTGTGGGAATGTTAGAATGAGAGATTGAGGCTTTGGTGTGCGTGGACTAACGAGGAAGAGCGCGCTGGGAGTATGCCAGGTGCTTCCGACTAGTTCGTCTTCATACAGTAGCAGTACCAAACTAAAACCCGTACATTAAACTGTACAAATTTGGGACCCTTCGTTTGACAACTCACTAACACGAATTATTCCTGTGGTGGGGGGGGGGG
>LR738713.1:682043033-682055397 GCA_902687465.1 Secale cereale
GGGGGGGGGGGCTATAAGGACATTGCTCCGCCCAGAGCGAGATGTCTATGTGCCTTTGTCAATCTTAGAATCCCATTAGTTGGTCTTTTTTTTCTTTAAATTTTTTTCAATCTATTCATCTACAATCATGACACTACAACGGATACGAACAATAATAAAAATTACATCGTAGATCCGTAGATTACCTAGAACTACAAGAATAATACGTTATATAAATAATATAACCAGATATGACACATGACCGACCGAGCTTTACATTAAAAAACGCATGTTCCAATGATTCCCAACTGAGCTGGAGTAGTAGGTCACGCGGTAAAAGAAAGATTGCATTTGATTTATTTTCTAAATTAAGCAAGAAAGCGCATGTACAGAGATCATGTCGTGATTGTTGTCTCAATGAGCGAATATGGGCTCACATGCGCATGTAGTACGAGGGGTAACTATTTTACCATGAGGAACCAACAACTGTTTAACTCATTTTGTTTTCATACGCCCTTCCGCCCCTGGCTCACTAGTCTAGAGGACGACACCATCGGCAGTGGATATATAAGAAACCAAAGCACATGGAGTCTTTTATTTGAGCAGAAATTAACTAAGATTATTAGTGCATAGACACCGAAACAAAGCTGTTCACTGTGCACATGAAATCTTTTTCTTGAGCATAGTTTTACTACAACTAACGGGGACAACTTGCAGATAGTATGAACTCTTCTTCCATACTATACTGTCTTGTTGACCCCTCATTATCTTTTCTAACTAATTTATTAGATTGAACACCTATATCATTATTGTAAAATTTCTTAGCTACAACATTATCCAAAACATGCCCCTCGGATGTGCGGACTCCTTCTAGTGTCAACTCCACTTGCCTCATGGTTGGACGATCATCTCCACTTAATTTTACGCATGCAATGGCGATAGCAGCCACTTCTTCGACTTCTTTGCCTCCTTCATCGATAACTTGTGGATCTAATATATGGAGCAAATTCCCTTCCGCAAACAAGGTAACAAAATGTACAACAAGACTCTCATCATCTGAGGATAAATATGAAAACGGTCTCTTCCTGGTTAGCAGTTCCACAAGGACAACTCCAAAACTGTAAACATCACTTTTCTCCGTGAGGCGCCCGGTGTAAAAGTACATAGGGTCCCAGTATCCTCTTGTACCTTGAGCCCTTGTTTCTAAACCAGATTTCTCCATAGGAATGTACCTTGATGCTCCAAAGTCTGCTACCTTTGCTGTTAGAGTATCATCCAAAAGTATGTTAGCAGACTTGACATCTCTATGGATGATAGGTATTGCAGCGGCTGAGTGAAGATATGCCAAAGATTTTGATGTTTCAATGGCTATACGAAGTCTGTCGCCCCACGATAATGATCTTGGTCCTTCGACATGAAGATGCTCATAAAGGGTTCCATTGGATATGAACTCATAGACCAACATTGGAACTTCAGTTTCAAGGCAGCAACCAAACAATTTTACCACATTCCTATGGTTGATTTGTGATAGGATGGCAACTTCATTTATAAACTCATCAATCTCCTTCGGAACCACCTTTTTTGGTTTCTTGATGGCTACAATATGTTGGTTTGATAAAATCCCTTTGTAAACAGTACCATGCCCTCCACCGCCAACCACAAGATCTTTATCAAAATTATGTGTTGCCTTCTTTAGCTCTTCCAAGGTTATGATCATCCTTTCTGCAATACCAGCTCTGTGAGATACCAATTGTTCCAATAATTGTCCATGATTTTGCTCGAAGAACTTCCTTTTTAACATATGTGCTCTCCGATGTTTTAGTTTCTTCGAAATAATATATGAAGTGAGAGTCGAAAAAACAAGACCCGCTCCGCATACAACTCCTATAATGGCAGCGATCATACCTGAACAAAATAGACCAATTTCTTTCAACATTCAAATGTAGGTGAAAACTACTAAATTATTTTCATTTTATAGCACCACCCCTCTATCTAGAACTGGTAAGAAACAAAATACATTATTATCTTGTAATATGACACAATGTGTAACTGGTATAGCAAAACAGTAACTTCCAGGGAACGAGAGTGAGCATTAAATATACTTATCATCATCTAAAAAACAAAATGATGTCCTCCATACAAGGTTGCTCACCTTTAGAAGTGATGATGTCACCTAGAGAAAAAAACGAAAGAGAGAGAGAGAGAAAGAGTCAAATATCTGGTAATTACACAAAACACCGAATATAAATTCACACGTGCATGCCTCTATTGTGCATGTATATTGCATTCTAACCTTCGCATCCATGGGTTTTGTAGGGGTTGCCATGGTAGCCTTCCCGACACTGGCAGGAATATCCCTTGTTCATCCCAGCTGGTATACATCTACTATGCTTGCTTTTGCAGATGTCAAAAGCTACCTCCATGGGGCAATTTAGTTCCGACGATGACTTCACATGATCAACATCTTGTGAGCTTAATGATTTTGATGGCAACACCTTCCATTCTATAACAATAGGAACTGATGGCGCAAATGTTAAATTGTTTTGAAGCGCCTGCATTTGTTGTTCGGAGATACGGCGGTTGTCGAACCACCCCTCCTTCGCGATCAGGGCATACGGGGGTCGCGACATGTTCGCCTCGAAGTTGTTGGGGTCAGTATACTCGAGGTTCAGCGAACCAGGCAAGCCGCCCTCCATGGGCTCTGAAATGCGCGCCTGGCAGCAGCCCATACCGTAGCAGTTCTTGTTGCTTGCAATCGGTACCCTCCCGGCACCGACATCTCCCTCGGAGCAGAAGCTAGTGCAACCGCTTATGATGGGTGCCTCACTGTCATGCCCAAGTAGTGTTGCCTGAACATTGCACCCTGAGAGGATGAGCTCATTGAGGGTGGACAACGAGTATAGCACATCCCCCCGCCTTGTGAAATAATCGTTGAAATCAAAACCGAAGTTATTGTTGGAGTAGGCTTGAATGACAATGGCAGAGCTAGTAACATGTAGTGTGGTGTTTGGGAGGAAGATCTCTTGAATCTGGAAGACGCCGTAGCTATCCAATAATAGTTGTGGGGGCTTGTCGCTTGGATAGTCGCATGTAAGGTTGAAGCCTGGCCGATAGCAGTGGGATGGACCGACGCCGAATGGGTACGGTATATCTACATCCCCACAAGTCCTTTGACATGTACCTTCTTTCGTTTCTGCTTTAAAAAATGTACAACCTAAGCTAGTTGAAAGTACAATATTCTAGATCGCATATTGTAAACTACTATAGTGTATTAGTAAAAAATGATATCGGTGTCCATCCTCAAATGTAATGCATACTATGCTTTGTTAAGACAATGCTTTCATGAAATATTACTCTATTAATATGTTGTTTATATATGATATAAACCGTAATTATCATGGAGTACTTTTGACAGCAATCCTAATGATGCCAACATCATGTCCAACAAACGATGCATCAATCTAAAAAATCTTGATCAAATTCGTAACGAAATCTAGTATGCTCTACATGCAAAGAACACATAGGAACTAATGATACATTGTATTTTTACTCGCTCATAGTAATTCATTAACCATTATTCTAAATAGTACTACTACTACTACTAAATAAATAAATACATAATTAGCATAGCTTACCTGTGACGGAGACAAAAGGGATGCAACCACCCGGTAAGGCCTTGTCACCACGGGTTCCTAGTGGGCACCCGCAGTCAAACCCTCCATCTGTATTGGTACATACACCACCATCAAGGCACGGATGAAGCTCACACTCGTCGATATCTACGCCACAGAAACATCCATTGTTAATGCATTACTTCCCTTTTGCCGCAAAAAAAATTGAAATACTTCCCCTGTACACAAATGCAAGACATTTTTGTCAGTAGTTGTTCATGATATACTCCCTCCATTCTCTTACACAAGGCCACTTCATATTTTTATGTCTAACTTTGATCATTAATTTAACCAATAAAAATTAAGTTATATGCCACAAAAAATATGTCATTGGATGCACATTTCAAAGAACTTTTCAATGATATTTTTTATGTCATATAATTCATATTTTATTGACCAAAATTATAAGTTAAAGTTTGACTCAAAAAACGAAGTGGCCTTTTATAAGGGAATGGAGGGGGTATCTAATGATATCAATTGGGATGTAAATAGGACAAGCTTTACAAAGTTTTTTTTTTTTGGCGTGGTTCGATTTATAACGAAATCTGCAAGCACAATATTTTGAAACAAAGCGATTCCTATGCATCCAAATTTAATTACCTCTCATATAAGAGGGAAAAAAAAACTAACCTTGGCATCCGTCTGGTATGTAGGGGTTGCCTTCGTAGTTACTCTCGCAGCGGCATGTATATCCTCCTCGTGTACCTTCATTGCACTCGACATGGCCACTGGAAGAAGAAATATTGGCGTCCAACTCCCAGCTCAGCAACATGGGAACTCCAGCCACGGTTGCCCCCATAGCCGGCGAGCTCCCAAGAAGCAGCGGGTCGGATACTCTTTTCTTCTCGAACCACCCCTTGTTGGCCACGAACACGCGCGTGGGCATCCGTTCCTCGTCGGCGCTGCGATTCCGCCCGAACCACTCTAGCTGCACCCGGAGCTCGCCGGCAACTGCTGCTGCGGCGACGATGGGCGCCTGGCAGCAGCCGAGCCCGGTGCAAACCCTGCTGCTCTCGAGCCAGGACGGCACGGACCACATGGGCTGATGGGGTTGGTCGTCGCCACACAGGGTGGAGCATGCGCTGACGGTGGCGTTGCCGTGTTTCAGCGTCGCTCGGACGTTGCATCCCAGCAGGATGAGCTCGTTCTGGCTGTATGCCCAGCTGTCTGAAAGCATCATGTTGTAGCTGCCGTGGTCAGGCCCTCCGGCGAATAATGAGCCGTTGCCGTCCCCATCGATTTCCACGTCGCCGAGGGTGCGTGTGACGAACACATACGAGAAGGGAAGGGAGAAATCATCCACATGTAGGATGCCTCCGCCGCCGCCCAGCAGCAGCCGCGGCGGGGTGGTAGTATTGTCGCAGGTGAGGTTGAACCCCGGCCAGTAGCAGTTGGCCGGTCCCATGCCGAACGGGTACGGCACGCTGATGTTGCCGCAGACGGTCTGGCAGCCCGGCATCCCCATGGGCGCCGGAGATGGAGGTGAAGCAGCTGCTCCACCGGCGGCGAGCGCCGCGGCCGTGATGGCTATGAGGATGATCTCCAAGAATGAGATGGTCATGTGCGCCATTGATGGTCCTTTGTCCTTATCGTAGCAGCTAGCTACAGACTACAGTTCACCACCATCGTCTAGCTCAGCCATCGTTTATATGGTTTGATCAATCATTACTCACCTACTGCATACCACTGTCACCTGATTAATCAATCATTTCAGTGACATCGACGCGGAAGTTAGTGAACACATGCGTCAATTAGTACACACCACATACCTAACACGCTGCTTTCCCAAAAGCATGGAATGTCTATCTGTACTCTCATGCATCTCATGAGCAAAGCATGCATGCAGGAAACATTCATGATGTTTCTTGGATTCTTCGTTGACAAGTTTACATGCATGCCCGGTCATTAATTATTCTCAAAATCTTTTGAATAAGGATTTCGCTACAAATTCGAACGTCGGGTTTTTCATCATGAAAAATCAATCATTTTTCATGACAATTATTGGTGTGGACAGGATGGCAAATTTCTTCAGTTTTTGCCACGATATGTCATGCTTGCGAGAGGAAGGTTACGTAACAACTTCCTATGTGTAGGTAGGACAATTGTAAACCCACTTTTTTTGAAAATTCTACAATAAGCTATTAAAAGGGTTTCGCCTCGACCCATGACAACCTATCAATTTACTTTGCGTTTTTACGGAACACCAAGAGAATGCAAATTCACGAATTTCGCTGACACCAGAAAATTACAAGCTTTTCACTCGCATGCACCACTACCACACACCTAATATTATGCTGGTGTGCTAGTGTAGGATGGTGATTAAGGGTTTCACTACAGATGTAGCAAAGAACAATTAGGTCTCCCTTTACACCCCAAAGATTTTGATCAAGGAGAAAGGTTTAGCTTCTATCGCCACTATAACCCTGAGTCCGCATTGCATATACTCATATATGAACCATAAGTGTTGACGATGATGTTCATGAAGCTACAAACTGGGAATAAGTCCCAAAAACCAAATGTATTCAGGCTTAACAGTCGAGGAACTAGGTTTCCAGGATTTCGAGTTGAGGCCCAAAATATTATCCTTTTCTCGGTATTTCCGTTTCCAAAAAGAGTATAATTTTGGTAATCAGATGAATATCGTAAGCAATATTATTTGGGAGCCTTTGGTTGACGTCAATTAAATATCTACATGCAAATATTTTTAATCATATTCGTTAGGAACCTACTCACTCTGTTCCCAAATATAAGTCTTTTTAGAAATTCCAACAAGTGACTACATAGACAGCAAAATGAGTGAATCTACACTCTATAATATGTCTACATACATCCGTATGTTGTAGTCCATTTGAAATATCTTAAAAGACTTATATTTAGAAACAGAGGGAGTATATTTTATATTTGTATAGAAAACGGAACAAATAATATCATGGAGCCAATCCACTTCCGGAAACCACATCCACTCTATGTCCCCCAGCATTCCCAATCTCTAACAGCATGATCATGTATGTCTCCCAGCTGTCGCCATGGGTGCCTACGGTGTAAGGGCATCTCCAGCCGCGCCCCCAGGAAGGCCTCCCCAGGCGATTTTTTCGCGCCGGCGCCGAGAAAACGGCCCAGTCGCGCCTCCGGGAGCCCGATTTTCGCCGGCCTGGGCCAAAAACAGCGCCGACGGACCCAGGCCGAACCCGGCGCGCTGGGGGGCGCCCGGGGGTGCCGGGACGAACTGCTTTGGCGCGAAAAAGCCGCGGGCCAGCCGCGTCAGCGACACGGCGGCTCGTCTTCCCCCAACTGCCTCGGTTCCCGGCCTTGCTATTGATTCCTCACGGGCGGCGCGTCACGGGACGGCGCGCCGACGCCTCCCCTCCCTCGTACGCGTACACACGGGCGCGGAGCGGCTATAAAGCCGGTGGTCTCACTCGCCTGTGCCCACACCAGCCTCGCCCCTCGCCGCCGCCCAGCCCCTCCCTCTCCGTCTACCTCTCCCGAGCGCCGCCGCCCAGCCCCTCTCTCTCCCTCTCTACCTCTCCCGAGCCCGTCGCCATGGCAGAACGTTTCCCCGGAGACGAGGCGGCGGCCAACGCTTCGGCCGCCGTTCGCTCCGCGAACAGGAGTCCAGGCTCCTGTTCCAGGCGAACATCCCGGCGCCGTCGGACATGCGCGCCGGGTCGACGGGGTGGCGACTCAGCGACGGGGGAGTGCCCATTCCCCCGTTGCCCGACGCCGTGGCGAAGCCCAAGTACTTCGCCGAGGAGGTCGAGGTCGTGCGCGCCTCCCTGACCGACGCCGAGCTCTCCCTCCCCCAGTACGCCGCCGACAACCACGCGGCATGGGCGGCGTACTTCGAGCGCTGCCAGCAGCAGCGCCTGGCGTCCACCAACGACGCGCCGGTGGTCGGCGGCGTGAAGAATAGCGAGGGGCGCCACATGTGGTGGGGCGTCCCCGGCCGCACACTGGAGGGCGTGCTGACGTACCTCGACGGCGGCAACGACCCGCCGTTGGCGTTCCCGGCGAGGGTGGCCGCCCCGTCGCAGCACCGACGCGCCGGGCCATGGGCGCCACGGAGGTTCGGCTCCTGCTCGTCTTCCTCCTCGCACTCTTCTTCTCACTCCTCCGGCACTCCGGCGCTGCTTGGCGTCAAGGCCGAGCCCGCGGCGGAGACGCCGCTCGGCCGATGCACTCGCAGTGCCGGGATCGTCATCAACGAGGGCGGCCGGCGCGCCTCCTCGTCGGCTCCTCCTCCGCGCTTCGGCAAGCCAAAGTCGGAGCCGGGGCTGGCTCCGGTTAAGGAGCCGGCCGCGCCGGTGAAGACGGAGCTCGACGACGACGACGCGGCCCTGGAATGGGCGCGCCTGGACTCCATTGCGATTGAGAAGGAGCGGCGGGAGAAGGAGAAGGAGCGCCAGTGCGCCGCCCTACGCCGCTTCGCGGAGCGCCGACGCGGCCGCGACGAAGGCGGAGTCGTCGTCATCTACGACAACGACGGCGACGACGACGACGCGCCGCCACCAGTCCGCCATGGCGACGCCGGGCAGGGGTCCAGCAGGGGCGCCCGCGTCAAGGAGGAGAAGGCCGACGACGACGATGACGGCGACGGCGGTGACGACTTCAGCCAGTTTTTTTAGATTAGGTTTATGTAATGAAAATCCGCGAACTTCACCGAAATTTATCGTGTTTGGCCGAAATTTAACGTGTTTTTAGCCGAACTTCGCCAAACTGTGCTATACTTTTTATTAAACGCGCATGTGGGCGGCCCTGGGGCCGGCGGCTGGGGACCAACTCGCCCCCAGGCCCAATTTTTACGCCGGCTCACCCCCAGACGGCACTTTTAGGCGCCCCCTGGGGGGCCAACGGATGGAGATGCTCTAAGGTGCTGCGGCATGGGCGGTGAGCAGAAACACCGCTTCTACTACCAGTGCAGTTGCCCCTACCGCTATGATTGCCATGATATCTGAGAATGAGATGGCCGGCCGCGACTGGTCTCCGAATTCAATTATATTGGCCATGCAAGTAGCATGTTCTGATCTAATTAAACATTTATTTAAAAAAAAGATAGGGTTCCCCCCTGATTTCTGTTAATAGAAACCAAGCATACAACCAACAATAATCGATAGCCACCCATACAAAATAAATAGGCAGAGAAATATGAAACTATCTAACCAATCCTACAGCAGCAGACAGCTTGATGCCTGCTTTCAATCATGCCACTGCCAACTAAAATATACTACTACCAATACCAAACACGGTGCTTTTTCAAAGGGACAATATGGATGTTAGGAAATTAGGCGTGCGTCTAGAACACCATGCCAACCGCGCTGCTTTCCCAAAAGCATGGAATATCAAAACTCTGATGCTATGCGTGCAAAAAACGTGCATTCATGACTGTTGTTTAACTCTTGGTTTCTTCTTTGGAAATTATACATGCCTAAGCAATGACAATGTGGTGGTTATAGTTGATTAGTAAAGAAAACCAAACGAAACTTGAGCATTTGGCACGAATGCCAGGGAATTGAATTTTAGTACTCCTTGTGTGTAAGCGAAAATGCTCCACTCACGAACTCTATCTACGCTAAGAGTCCTACGGACATGCGTGTTGCCTTCTAATTCATCCATCCCTCCCTGATTTGCAGGGTGAGGCCTCCTTCCCCTAAATTGGATGATGCCACCTCAGCCTGTAGGTCTTGTTTCGTGAAAAAATGGCCGTAGCTGTAGGATTGCTCGTGTGTAAGTCACCTTACGAAAACCAAATAATCCCAAAACACTTAAGGGCGATGCATTAATTCTCATCTCGTTTATTGTTTTTTGACATGAATAAAGCAATCAACCAATAAAAGATGTGGGGCGTGTGTGCTTTCAATGACTTGAGACTACCAAACACAATATGCAGTAGTCAGTTCATTGCATGCAATGCTATTAATTAGCAAATAAACATTAAATTCTCTCATTTTTCCCTCCGCCTTGGTTGCGGTGCGCAACCTAAGATGACTTATTCACCTAGACGGAGGGAGTAATAGTTTCAGTAGCTCCTGAATGTATTACAAAATACTACCTTTTTAGTCAAAATTTAAAACATAAAAATATATTCAAAGTAACTATTATTTCAAAATTGCATCTTTGTAAGTGTTTGTGTATTCAACCTGTTTGTAGGCACCGCAACTTGAAGTTGCAAAATGATACATAGGAAAAGAAAATAAATATGGATCTTGGACCTTGCGCGTGATAGGCAAATGCTAACTGACCATTTATGGCACGGTCAGACGAAAGTGTGAGGATTCATTTGCCCAAATTAGCATGCTTCGCCTCATCATCATCATCATCATCATGATCATCATATATAGCGTGAAGCTCCTGCCTGATGCCCATTGATTTCAAGTCTGCCCTTGCTTTCGGCCCATCTTTGGTCCTCTCTGGCATGTTGAGCAGGGTACCAAGCAGACTCTCGCACACGTTCTTCGTGATATGCATTACATCAAGGCTGTGAGGCACACGGTGGATCTTCCAGTACGGCAAGTCCCAGAAAACAGACCTCGTTTTCCATACCTTCAGCAGCGGCTCTGGCGCCTTTCGCTTCTTTCCCGGCTCTGGCGCCTTTTGCTTCTTTCCCGGCAGTGGGCAATCTTTCCAATTTTTCAACAGCTCGTCTATTTCCTCGCCGCTCCTCGTACGCGGGCGTCCTCGGGGTTCGGTTTCACCATCAAACAGATCCTTGCGTTTTCTCCACAGGTCATCGTCGCGAAGCCACCTTCGATGTCCCATGAACACGGTTTTCGAAGACCCGGGATCTCTATCTAGCTGGCGATACGTTGTGTCATCCATGCACCTGACGCATCCAGAAAATCCGTGGACCACCTGCCCCGCGACATATCCGTAACCGAGATAGTCGTGCACCGTCGTGAGCAGCGCGGCTCTCATAGGGAAATATTCTTTCTTTGCGGCGTCCCACGTATTGGCTGGCGTTTTCCACAGCGTGTCTAGCTCCTCTTTCAGCAGCCCCAGATACAGATTGATGTCGTTCCCTGGTTGTTTCGGTCCTTCAATTAGCATACTCATGTGAATGTACTTCCTCTTCATGCACAACCAGGGGGGAAGGTTGTACATCCACACAAACACAGGCCATGTGCTATGTGTGCTTCTCTGGCTGCCAAACGGGTTGACTCCATCGGTGCTCGCGCCCAGCACGATGTTCCTTGGATCGTTCCCAAATTCTAGGTCTTCGAAGTTCAACGCTTGCCACTGGCTCGCATCCTTAGGGTGAGCATCTTGTCTTTTTTATCTATCTCCGGATCATTTGCGTCATCTTCTCGCTTCTTCTCCTCCCTATCCGCGTGCCAACGCAGAAGCTTTGCTACCTTAGGGTCCGCGAAATACCGCTGCAGACGAGGAGTGATCGGAAAGTACCACACCACTTTTCGAGGAGCTTTCTTCCTCTTCTTGTATCGAGTGACGCCGCACACCGGACATATGGTAGACTCCGCGTGCTCGTCCCGATAAATGATGCAATTGTTCATGCACACATGGTATTTCACGTGCGGTAAATCCAGAGGACACACGATTTTCTTCGCCTCCTCCAAACTGGTGGGGCACTTGTTCCCCTTGGGAAGACGTTCGTGCCAGAATGACATGTTCTCGTCGAAGCATGCGTCGGTCATTTTGTGTTTTACCTTCATCTCCAGAGCCATGAGCGTTACTTTCAGGCGGGTATCCTCGGGCATGCATCCTTCATACAATGGAGTAACCGCGTCTAACTCAAGTTGATCCATCTTGGCTTTCTCTCGGGCGGCAGCTCTTGCGTTATCGGTCTGCTTGAGAAGCAGCTCTTGAATATGAGGGTCCTGCACCCAGCCCATCGATGGTTCAGCGTCGTCTGCTCCGCCGGCATCATCATCTTCATGATCATGCCCGTCGTCTGCTCCGGCATCTTCCTCATCATCATGTCCTGCATCTTCTACATGATGACTGTGTACAGCATCACCGTCGTGATCATCTCCTGGGGATTCTTCGTCTTCTCGCCCGCCCGAGCCGCGGTGGTTGTCTTGCTGCCCTTCCTCATTTCTTGCCCGGCCCCCATGGACGACTTCGTAGTCATCTTCATCACCTTGCCACCGATAGCCATCCATGAACCACGCAAGAGCAGGTGGTCCCGCACCTGCCCGGAATCCGGGTCCGCAATAAGGCTCTTCAGCTTGCATCTTCGACACGGACATCTTATCTCCGTCTCGTTCTTTTGAAGCATCTCGGCCTTCGCGGACCTCAAAAACCTTTTCACGATGCCTTCGGTCATCGTGCGCACCATGGTCGCCCTGCGGGGTAGAGCAAAACGATATTTTAGAACCAAGAAAAAATTTGCCATGACTTTCCCTAAAAATAGGACAAAAATGAATGCTTAATGCCAAAATTCTCACCGAAACGGAAATGAATCAACATTCCGGGAAAATATTGGCAACTATCGCATTTCAAATACCGGTACACCTCCAAACACAAACACATATGCAACACAACAAACCTATGCAACACCACAAACATACATAGATCTAGCTAGGCCATAAAAGTGCATGTGCACATTGTTGTATGGAGAACAACATAAATATAGCTTCCCCCCATACTTACCTACCAAAACAAGGTAATTTAACCACTTAATTTGAATGAATATATGGTGGAAATGAGGTGAAAAAGAGGAGGGACCCGAGAGGAGAGGAGGTGGAGAGAATGAAGAA
>LR738713.1:682055548-682086810 GCA_902687465.1 Secale cereale
AAATGCGCCATTAGTAATCAAGGTTACTAATGGCGCATTTATAGTTGGTGCGCCATTACAAGTTTTGCAAAAAAAAAAAACATACTAATGGCGCACTGTCGCGTAGTGCGCCATTACTAGTTCAAACTAGTAATGGCGCACTCTGGGACAGTGCGTCATTAGTAGTTTTGTAAAAAAAAGAATAAAAAATATCATAAAAAAAGAGCATTAATGGCGCACTTTACTGCAGGTGCGCCATTACTATTTACAACTAGTAATGGCGCACTATGCATGGATGCGCCATTAGTATGTTTGGACAGGCGCGCTAGTTAAAAAAAAAACTTCTTGATACTAATGGCGCACTCCGGGCAAGGTGCGCCATTAGTACTTCGAACTCTAATGGCGTATCTGTTGCTGGTGCGCCATTACTATATACTAATGGCGCACTGCCTGTCTGGTGCGCCATTAGTATCAATTCCATCTATAGCCCTTTTCCTAGTAGTGTGAATTGTAGTACTCCCTCCGTCTAGGTGTGTAAATCACCTTACGAAAACCAAATAATCCCAAAACACTTAGGGGCGATGCATTAATTCTGACCAATAAGAGATGTGGGGCGTGTGTGCTTTCAATGACATGAGACTACCAAATACGATATGCAGTGGTTAGTTCATTGCATGCAATGCTATTAATTAGCAAATAAATATTGAGTTCTCTCGTTTAATTTCCCCTTCGCCTTGGTTGTGGTGCACAACCTAAGATGACTTATTCACCTAGACGGAGGGAGTAATAGTGTCATTAGCTCCTGAAAGTATTACAAAATACTACCTTTTTAATCACAATTTAAAACATAAAAATAAATTCAAAGTAACTATTATTTCAAAATTGCATCTTTGTAAGTGTTTGTGTATTCAACCTGTTTGTAGGCACCGCAACTTGAAGTTGCAAAATGATACATAGGAAAAGAAAATAAATATGGATCTTGGACCTTGCGCGTGATAGGCAAATGCTAACTGACCATTTATGGCACGGTCAGACGAAAGTGTGAGGATTCATTTGCCCAAATTAGCATGCTATTGCGAGAGCCTTTAGTAAATGAACGTTTAATAGGTTTGCCTGAAGTGGCACACTGACGATCCCTGTCATCTACAAAAGTTTGCTGCATTCTTGCTCCCCCTGACCCTGAAAATGCAATGCAGAGACTAGGTTGATGTTTCTAGACACTGCATCCATATGTTGTGGACAGTTGAAAATTCTAGCTCACTTTTCCACTCTGCTCATGGCCATATTCAACATGTCATATAGATTCGGTAGGCTTAGAGTATTGTGGACAGTAAAACTTCTCTAATCAGAAGTCACTCGTACGAGGTACGACCACGGGCACCTTTGGGAGTGTCGACGTGCACTAGCTTACCGCCGTGCACCCAAGCTACCCGCCCAATCTATAAGAGCCGGCGGTGCCCGTGCTCTAGTGCACCAGACATACACCTACACCTACACCTACGGATAGCATGCAGCAGGCCAGCCAGCAGCAGCTTGGTACCTCTCGTTACTTCGTTCCCTAGCTTTGCCATGTTTCACTTGGCAGAAGAATCCTTCTAGCTAGGCTCTATCTGCTTCGTTCAGCTTAAGAATTATTAATTTCAGTTGGACTTCATTTGTGAAACACAAGGCCACCATACAATATACAGTACATATGAACCAAAAACATCATCCTTCTTCCCTGGAGATCACCTGGACGAAATCGAACTCTTGGCATTTGTGAAACACAAGGCCGCCTCGCCATCCCCACAAATTAATAAGCCAAATCTTATCTGTTAATTTTGAGGGACTTCATTTCATTTGCTCCTTCTCTGTCGTCACTGATCGTCAGTACGTACGTATTATTAATTTCAGTTGTTTTATACTTTCAACTGTCAGCAACAGCAGCAGCAGGAGGTGACAAGATGAAGACGAGCATGCTCCTGGGCATGGTCACACTAGTCTTATCAGCAACTGCTGCTTTCATTCCGACGGCGGGAGCGGTCAACGTGCGAGGCCCCCTGCTGAAGACGCAGACGTTCCTGTCCCCGCCCTTCTCCCTCCGCCCCGGCGGCGTCTCCAACAAGTGGTACTACGACGTCGACTTCCCCCGCGGCCACGTGGCGATCAAGAGCTTCAACGGCGAGGTCGTCGACGAGGCCGGCGCCCCCGTCCCTCTCCACGAGACCTACCTCCACCACTGGCTCGTCTCACCCTACCACGGCCCAAGCAGGATCCCGGTCACCAACTCCGGCCCCTGCAAGGACTCGCTGGGCCAGTACTTCGGGCTGGGCTCCGAGACCCGGCAAACGGCCACGTGGGTGCCCGACCCGTACGGCGTCGAGATCGGCGCCCCGGCCGCGGCCGGGTACGAGGAGCGCTGGCTCATCAACGTGCACGCCATCGACACGCGCGGCGCCGCCGACAAGCTCGCCTGCACCGAGTGCAGGTGCGATGTGTACAACGTCACCGTCGACGAGTCCGGCAACCGCATCGGGAACGGCTACCTCGGCGGGATACACTGCTGCTACGACAGCACACGGTGCAGGGTGGAGGACGCGTTCGCCGACAATGGCGAGCCGCCGCGGAAACTGTTCCTCCGCTACACCGTGTCGTGGCTTGACTGGAGCGCGCCGTCGTTGTGCCGGTGAGGATCTACATCCTTGATGTCACCGATACGGCTCTGTTCGATGGAAGCCCCAAGCCTCATTGCAAGGTTTGTATGTATCTACTCTCTCTATCTCTATCTCTATTTAAACTAAAACCACGACGAATAAATCGGAACGGAGGGAGTAGTTTCTATATCTCATATTAGCTACTACTCCCTCCGTATAAGAGCGTTTAGGGAGTACGTATATCTAGTTTCTATATCCCATACTGTATTAGCTACTTCCCTCCGTGAGATTCCAACACGGACTACTTACGGAGTACGTTGTTCAAGCATGAACAATTGTTGAAAGATGACCGGCTTTGCAGATAGAGTATGATGTGGACGAATGCAGCTCGGCTGACCGAGCGAGAAACAACTGTGTCGACATGAAGACGACCAAAGAAATGGTGTCCCATGGAGGTGACCTGGTCTATGCCGTCGCACACCTGCATAGAGGTGGCCTCGGTTCCTCGTTGCACGGCCAGGTATATGTCACCTATCCATACAAGAGTGAATTGCAGAAACCATCTACATTTCACTCATTCATACGACCATACTCCATTTCTAGCTTTGGAATGGATCAAATGCATGCATACTCATATGAAGAAATTAAATGCAAGAACGACTCAAATCTTGTTAACAGGACGGCCGCCTGCTCTGCAAGTCCATGCCAATCTACGGCACAGGGCAGGAGGCCGGGAACGAGGAGGGATACGTCGTCGGCATGTCGACGTGCTATCCGGAGCCGGGTACGGTGAAGGTAAGCGACGGCGAGGTGCTCACCATGGTCTCCAACTACAGCAGCGAGCGGCAGCAAACGGGGGTCATGGGCCACTTCTACATCCTTGTGGCAGATCAGCAGGAACATGCTCCCAATAAACCGGCCCTATGCTTCAGCTTCCCATACTCATGTGAGCTAATAGCTAATTTTTTTTGATTTGGTTCTAACTCATCTTGCAATTTGAAATAAGCTTGTGAATTGAAAACGCGGCATAGCTTTTGTAGTGACATGGTTTCCTTGCTTGTTTTCTTCTTCTTCCAAATACTATTGCAGGGTGTCTGCCAGCGTGGATGTGGAGCAACCAGATGTGAGAGGAGCGCATAAATGCTTACAGTGTGTTATACTCCCTCCGTCCTAAAATTTTTGTCGTAAATTCGTCTAGACGCGGATGTATCTAATACCAAAACATGACTTGATATATTCATATTTAGACAAATCTAAGACAAGAATTTTGGGACGGAGGGAATACATCATTTCTGTAATCAAATAAGGCATGCTTATTAGAGCATGAACCCGCTATGTCACTATGTGTGTGTAATTTGCCTTGTTCAAGTTGATGACCTGCGCTAATGTTGTGTTGTGTGTGGACCGAGGTTGTAGCTCCAAAGCCACTAGTAGCAGGACGCAGCTGAGATAATAACATTTGCATGTATGGCAAAATTTGAATAGGCCTTTCGGCCGGAGTGATGGTGTGTGACTATAAATGATACCGCTAAGTAGCAAGGTTTGCTGGTCTCGACCCTCCCTCAACACTTTCCGTTTTCCTTTTGTAACCTTGTATGCACGCTGGCACAGCCGTTTCCATTTGTCTGTTACGGGCATGATTCGTACCCCACCCGTCCCATCAAAAATGCTAGACATACAAAGATTTACAAGCTTTTACACGCTCTTTCTATCTAACAAGGGTCTCAATTTTGTAGTAGTAATTTTAGCTTGTGTTATTAGCCCTTGTAGTCGTACTAGCAACATCAGTTTGGCTATTCCGTGTTTTCCTGCCGACGAATAGAGTAAATTAGAGGTAAATGAACTGGTAGTACATAAAGTTGCTTAGGATGTGTAGTTTGGTGCCTGATGTTGTAAAATACGAAAAAGTGGTGCCAAAACTTGTTTTTGCGAGCACGTACGGTGCAAATCAGACATGCAGGCGTATCCTCACGCGTAGGGGCCACTGTCAGGGGCGGGAAGCGGTGGGGAGTGTCTAGCGTGTGGTGTTTTACAGATATCCCCCTAACTATATAACCAATCATGGAAAAAGACCCTGAAACGGCGGGAGAAGGCTGTATGCAGTTTCCATGGTCGTTCAGTGTATGCATGGCTAACTAGAGACTGTATGCAGTTTGCATTCAATGCCCAGCTAGCTTCTTCGTGTATGCGGCCATATAGCTACTACAGTTTGCATGCCAGCAATTTTGCATCCCTGTGCATGGAGGTGCCAAACAGATCCTATGCAGTATTGATGCTGCAAAATCCTCTAATATATGAAAACCGTTGTCGTGGAATCGTCATGGCAGATGTCCTAGTGTGAGGACTTAGTCATGAGGCCAACGCATCTATATAATAGCTTGAGAGGGGTTGGGCGGAATCGAGAGACGCAACACAAGACAAGGGTTTAGACAGCTTCGGGCCTCGGGAAACATCATCCGGTAATAGCCCTACATGCTGTTTGAGGCTAGATCTCATTATGATCACGAGGGAGTCGCCGGTAAACCGGCTCTCCTTTAGTTGTGTCTAGCCCTAAAGAATCTGGCACCTCTAACTTGTCAGAACTCCTCCTCTTTCGGGGAGCCCTACCCCTCCTTATATATGTTGAAGGGGCGGGTTACATGTAGAGTCCAACTCGGAGTAAGACTTAAACTACTCTGACTTCTTTTCACGGGCTTTCAACGTCTTGGGCTTCATAACGTCTTGGGCTTCATAATGTCTCGGACTTCATAAACCCTGGCCACCGAGTTATCACGGTCTGCTGGTTTATGATTGTCTGCCGGTTTATGATCTGGTTTATCATCTGACTTATCTGTAAGCCGATTTACCATCTGGTTTAACATCTGACTTAACTGTCAGCCGGTTTATCATCTGGTTTAACATCTGTCTTAACTGTCAGCCGGTTTACCATCTGGTTTAACATCTGTCTTAACCGGTCCTTATCGCAAGTGGCAATATAAAGTGATGTTTTTTTGCGCTAAGACTTTGTGCATCCAACCATAAAAGAACATGACAACCTCTGCTTCCCTCTGCGAAGGGCCTATCTACTATTCTTGCCTTATAAGAGTCAAGGTGAAAATTGAAGGAAATATGCCCTAGAGGCAATAATAAAGTTGTTATTTATATTTCCTTATATCATGATAAATGTTTATTATTCAGTCTAGAATTGTATTAACCGGAAACTTAGTACATGTGTGAATACATAGACAAAACAGAGTGTCCCTAGTATGCCTCTACTAGACTAGCTCATTGATCAAAGATGGTTATGTTTCCTAACCATAGACATGAGTTGTCATTTGATCAACGGGATCACATTATTAGGAGAATGATGTGATGGACAAGACATATCCGTTAGCTTAGCACTATGATCGTTTAGTTTTACTGTTATTGCTTTCTTCATGACTTATACATGTTCCTATGACTATGAGATTATGCAACTCCCGAATACCGTAGGAACACCTTATGTGCTATCAAACGTCACAACGTAACTGGGTGATCAAAAAGATGCTCTATAGGTGTCTCCGAAAGTGTTCATGGTGTTGGCATAGATCAAGACTAGGATTTGTCACTCCGAGTGTCGGAGTGGTATCTCTGGGCCCTCTCGGTAATGCACATCATAATAAGCCTTGCAAGCAAAAGACTAATGAGTTAGTCACGAGATGATGTATTACGGAACGAGTAAAGAGACTTGCCGGTAACGAGATTGAACTAGGTATAGAGATACCGACGGTCGAATCTCGGGCAAGTAACATACCAATGACAAAAGGAACAACGTATGTTGTTATGCGGTTTGACCGATAAAGATCTTCGTAGAATATGTAGGAGCCAATATGAGCATCCAGGTTCCGCTATTGGTTATTGACCGGAGATGAGTCTCGGTCATGTCTACATAGTTCTCGAACCCGTAGGGTCCGCACGCTTAACGTTTGATGACGATCGGTATTATGAGTTTATGAGTTTTGATGTACCGAAGGAGTTCGGAGTCCCGGATGAGACCGGGGACATGACGAGGAGTCCCGAAATGGTCGAGACCTAAAGATCAATATATTGGACGACTATATTCGGACATCGGAAAGGTTCCGAGTGATTCGGGTATTTTTCGGAGTATATGGGCCTTATTGGGCCATACGGGAATAGAGGAGAAAGGCCAAAAGGAAGGAGGCGCGTGCCCCCCTCTGGTCCGAATTGGACAAGGGGTGCAGCCCCCTTTTCCTTCTCCCTCTCCACCTCTTTCCTTCTCTCCTACTTCGGAAAGGAAAGGGGAATCCTACTAGGACTTGGGAGTCCTAGTAGGACTCCCCACACTTGGCGCGCCCCCTCTAGGGCCGGCCTCTCCCTTGCTCCTTTATATACGGGGGCAGGGGGCACCCTAGGACACACAAGTTGAATTGTTTTAGCCGTGTGCGGTGCCCCCCCTCCACAGAAACACACCTCGGTCATACCGTTGCAGTGCTTAGGCGAAGCCCTGCGCCGGTAGATACATCATATCCGTCACCACGCCGTCGTGCTGACAAAACTCTCCCGTGAAGCTCAACTGGAACAAGAGCTCGTGGGACGTCATCAAGCTGAACGTGTGCTGAACGCGGAGGTGCCGTACGTTCGGTGCTTGATCGGTTGGATCGCGAAGAAGTTCGACTACATCAACCGCGTCACTTGAAGCTTCCGCTCCCGGTCTACGAGGGTACGTAGACACACTCTTCCCCTCGTTGCTATACATCTGGTAGATAGATCTTGCGTGATCGTAGGAAAATTTTAAAATACTACGTTCCCCAACAGTGGCATCATGAGCCAGGTCTATGCGTAGATGATATGCACGAGTAGAACACAATGAGTTGTGGGCGATACTAGTCATACTGCTTACCAGCATGTCATACTTTGCTTCGGCGGTATTGTGAGATGAAGCGGCCCGAACCGACATTACGCGTACGCTTACGCGAGACTGGTTTCACCGTTATGAGCACTCGTTGCTGATACGTCCAAAACGTATCTATAATTTCTGCTTGCTTCATGCCACTTTTGGGTGATATTGCTATGATATTCATACACTTCCATACACTTTTGATCATATTCGGACTAACTTACTAATCCAGTGCACCCCAGTGCCAGTTTCTGTTTTCGGCTGTTTTTGTATTTCAGGTTTTCACGTTACGAGAACTGCCAGGAAAAATCCAGAAAAATTATATAAAAAATCAGCGTTTCGGAAACAACCGTGCGTCCGAAGGGCAGCCGGGGGGGGCACCAGGGCTCCAGGCGCCCTGGCGGCGCCCCCCCCCCCCCCTGGGTCGCGCCGGGGGGGCGCCTGGGCCCCCCGAAGCTTCCCCGATGCTCCCCTTTGGCATATATTTAAAGCGTCCTCCGAAACCCTCAGAACAGGAACTCTTTTCGCGATCCCATCTCTGTTCCGCCGCAGTCGCTTCCAAGATCGGGAGCACCAGGAGAACTCTTCCCGGCACCCTGCCGGAGGGGAGGATCACCACCGGGAGCTTCTCCACCACCATGGACGCCTCCCGGATGACTCGTGAGTAGTCTCCCTTGGACCATGAGTCCATGACCAGTAGCTATGTGATGTTCTCCTCCCGTTCTTGTGCTTCACTAATTAGTCCTCGTGAGTTGCCCTACATGATCGAGGCACATATGTAATCCTTATGCTGTTGCTATGTTGAGTTTGCTGGGATCCGATGGATTATGGGATTATGTTCAGATTGATCTTGAGTAATATATTTGATCTACCTCTTTTATATTTATGTTCATAAGTAATTATTGCATGTTCTCCGTTGTTATTTATTGCTTTGGCCAAGTAATACGTAGTGACTCCAAGAGGGAACGTTATGCTCGATTGTGGGTTCATGCCCCTCGATGACTAGCTTGAGTGACAGAAACATGAGTCTAGGGGATGTGTTGTTGCCACAAGGGGGAAAACAACGGTGCTTGTGCCCGCGAGTGCAAGGATTGTTTACTTTACGCAAAGTTCTTTTAATATAGTTGTCTGTTGCATTGAGTTTACACTATGGGTGGGACTCGCAACTTAATACCAGCGAGATGTTCTGGATAGATATCTCAAGGTGGATGATTAGTAGTAGATATTGATGGATTTCGGTCTACTTATTTTGGCGTACCGCCCATGCTTTGAACCTCAACCTTTCTGCAATGTAATCAGCATTGGTTTGCGTTCGTGGTCCTGTCAATTGCCCAGCTGTAATTTGTTTACCTCACATAGCTGTTTTATCGTCTTTTGGGAGAGAGACATCACTAGTGAACATCATGAGACTCCGGTCCATATTACCATCATTGATCACATCCGCTATTTACTTTTCGCTATTTACTTACTATTGCAAAACACTATCTATCACTACTATCATTTGCTTTTAACCCTTTGTGAACTACAAGGCCGGAGGGATTGACAACCTCTCTGTACTCGTTGGGAGCAAAGTTATTTGTATCTGTGTGCAGGTCCACGTTGATTGTTAATTTGCGCCGTTAGCAGTTGACACCTACTTGTTGAACCTAGGAGTCTCTGGGGATTCGATCCTTGGCATCTTTGCTAAGGGAAAACACTTCTACATACTGCATCTTACACCTTCCACTTGGGGTAACCAACGAGGGGTTCGAGGCCCATCAAGGAGTATTTTCTGGCGCCGTTGCCGGGGACTCCACTCTTCAGGATAGAGGAATTGCACGCTATCTTTTACCTTTACTTTTTAGTCTTGTTAGTTTACCTTTCAGTTTTTTTTTTGCTTTAGTACCTTTCATCGAAAATCACAAAAATAGTTATCTTTCTTACTTGCTATTATGGGTTCTACCAAAAACACTAAATGGGAGGAGTACACCCCTTCTTCCATTACCCCAATTACCACTGTCGGAATCTACAAAAGTAATAAACCTTGTGATTATATTAGTCTTGACGGAGGGTTATGCCCATGGCATGGTCTTCCAGGAAAAGAGTATGAGCCTCAGTTTAAAATTGCTCCTAAGCTTCCCCAAACTTGGGAAGATGTTCAAACTCTTATAATAGAGAGCAATTCAAACAAAGAGGATGACACTACAATTCCACCCATTAATGATAAAATTGATTTTGATAATTGTAGTATTTCAGAAGTTGTCACCTTTCTACAAGGAATGGCCAAAGATCCCCACACTAGCACGCTTAATCTTGCCTTCACAGAGCACGTCACTAATGCTCTTATCAAAGCTAGGGAGGAGAAACTTAGAGTAGAAGCCTCCATACCTAGAAAGCTAGAAGATGGTTGGGATCCTATGATTAAAATTAAGATAAACAACTTCTCATGCTATGCTTTATGTGATATAGTAGCCAGTACTTCTATTATGCCCAAAAGACTTTATGATATGCTTAAATTGAAACCTTATGATTCTTGTTCTTTTGGTTTTCGTCTCGTTGATTCTTCCATAAAGAAACCTTTGGGGAGGATCAACGATGTTCTTATCGTTGTCAATGATAATTATGTTCCCGTTGATTTCACTATTATGGATATTGAATGTGATCCTTCATGTCCAACTATTTTGGGACGTCCCTTTTTGCGCACCGTTGGTGCTATCATTGACATGAAAGAGGGTAATATAAAATTTCAGTTTCCTCTCAAGAAAGGGATGGAACACTTCCCTCGAAAGAAGATCAAGTTACCTTTTGAGTCCGTTGTACGGGCTAGCTATTCTTTTACTCTTGATAAAACTTGATCTATGCATTATGCCTAGCTTAAAGGCATAAAAGAAAGCGCTTTTGGGAGGCAGCCCACATGAATAATTTTTTTTGCTTTTGTTGTGTCTTGATGTTGTTTACTGCTGTAGCATCATCATTGTATCTTTGCTTTTCATATTTGTGCCAAGTATAGCCTCTGATTGCTAGAAAGTTCAAAAGTTGTGAGGTGCTGTCCAGAAAACAGATTCTGTCCTTGGATAGAAAAATTCTTATAAAATCACCAGATCATCTTTTTGGTCTGAATGTTTTCGACAGCGTTCTCTATATAATTGTCTTTCGTGCGTCTGTTCTGAGTTTTTTTATTTGAGTTGCAGAAGTATCCCTAACAGATCAATTACTACCTGCTGTTCTGTTTTTCACAGATTCTGTCCTGTTTTGCCTTTCCTTCATTCTGCAAACCAAGAGCTTGCTTTTTCTTTGCAAAAACCTTTTGGCAATCTTGAGAAACAGTAGAACTTCAAGAATATCTTTATTTCCAGCAAGGTATAATTATTTTATTAAGGGTACTAACCTCGCTAATCAGATTATGATGAGTTATGTATGAAGGGAGTTTTCAAGTGTGCGAGGGAAGATGATAAAAAGATTCAGGAGTGTCAAGCGCTCAAGCTTGGGGATGCCCCCGTGCACCCCCAAGAAATATTCAAGGAGACTCAAGCGTCTAAGCTTGGGGATGCCCCCGTGCATCCCCTTCTCCATCAACATTATCAGTTCGTCTTTCGTTTCGCTATATTTTTATCACTTCATGTGTTATGTGCTATGCTTGGAGCGTCTTGCTTTTAATTTTCTTTTTAGTTTTTCATAACGAGTCGGAACTCAGCATTCCTTTATGTGGGAGAGAAACACACTCCACTTCTACCTAGAACATAACATAGAATTTTCATGTCTATCTTTGCTGTGTGTGTTCTTTGTCTTTTAATAGCTACTATCATGCTCTGCTCTTAGTATTCATGCTTATCTTTTCAAAGAGCTTTTGTTTAGTTGATTGCTTGAACTCTCTTTAATTATCATGCTCACCTTCTTAAGAGAGTTTGCTTCCGTTGCATTGGTTAATATGTCTATGATAAAGATGCTATGTGCATAATGGTGCTTAGTAGTTCAGGTTTTCTTATGGTTAGTCTCAAATAGCTGGAGGATTCCCAATGTGTTATTGGAATACCAACATGATTTGTTTGCCGATGATGTGGTATGGTTTAGTAATATCTTCCTTCGAGAATTTATTTTGATTGACTTGGCGTATGCTCACGCATATTTAAGACTGTAAAGAAAGTCTGTCAAGCCTTGATGATCTTTTATTTCTGAGTAGCGATATAACTACCATGCCTGATTCAATATTGCTTTGTCGCTCTGCATGATTATGACCGTCATTGCTCTCTTAGTTGGTCGCTCCCAGTCTTTTGCTAACCTCCACCTGTACTAAGTAGACTAACCTTGCAATACATCGCTCATGGGAAAGTAGCTTAAAAACTATTGTGGTAAAGAATATGTTGCTTATGTATCTTATTTCTTATAAGTTGCTTGCTGAGTGGTAACCATGTTCCTGGGGACGCCATCAACTGTCACACTTTTGTTGAATATCATGTGAGTTGCTATGCATGTTCGTCTTGTCTGAAGTAAGGGTGATTTGCCATGGGTTGAATGAGTATGCATATTGTTAGAGAAGAACATTGGGCCGCCAACCAAAGCCATGCATCATGGTGGAAGTTTTAGCTTGGACATTAATCCTCAATCTCTTATGAGAATATGCTTATGCATTAAAGAGGAGTCCATCATCTATTTTCTATGTTGTCCCGGTATGGATGTCCTCAAGTTGAGATCTATCAAAAACGAGAGATCAAATGCGATTTATCTCCTTGGACCTTTGTACAGGTGGCATAGAGGTACCCCTTTGTGACACTTGGTTAAAACATATGTAATGCAATGATAAACCATGGAAATCCGAGCTAATTAGGACAAGGTGCGAGCACTATTGGTATTCGATGCATGAGGCTTGCAACTTATAGGATGTCTTATACATGACCCATATGAAGTACTACTACCGTTGACAAAATTGCTTCCATGTTTTCAAAATAAAAAAATTCTAGCACTTAACCATTCTTTTACTTTTATGAGTCTCCACTTTCTTTTAAAAGCACCAACTACTGAGAGCATGATTGTCATTCTGAGTGTAATGTGCATTGTCCCAAAGTAGCATTGTCTTTTGCATGATTGTGATATTGTTTATTTTGAAATCATTGTATCTAGTCATCACTTAAACCTTGAAGGTGCCCCTGCATTTATGTTTTGCTTCACTAAAGGGGGCAAGCTAGATATCACTTTATCATATTTGCACATCATGTTCATTGCAAATCTTTTTGATGCTTCAATGTCATGTTGTAAAACTTTCAGTCATTTGTGATTTTCTCATGAGGCAACTTAATTACTATAGAATCATTGTCTCAGTAAGCTTTTGTCATATGACTATGAATAAGTCCTATATGGTTAATAGCATGTCACCACAGAAATTATTCTTGTTATCATTTACCTACTCGAGGACGAGCAGGAATTAAGCTTGGGGATGTTGATACGTCCAAAACGTATCTATAATTTCTGCTTGCTCCATGCCACTTTTGGGTGATATTGCTATGATATTCATACACTTCCATACACTTTTGATCATATTTGGACTAACTTACTAATCCAGTGCACCCCAGTGCCAGTTTCTGTTTTCGGCTGTTTTTGTATTTCAGGTTTTCACGTTACGAGAACTGCCAGGAAAAATGAAGAAAAATTATATAAAAAATCAGCGTTTCGGAAACAACCGTGCGTCCGAAGGGCAGCCGGGGGGGCCACCAGGGCTCCAGGCGCCCTGGCGGCGCCCCCCCCCCCCCCCCTGGGCCGTGCCGGGGGGGCGCCTGGGCCCCCCGAAGCTTCCCCGATGCTCCCCTTTGGCATATATTTAAAGCGTCCTCCGAAACCCTCAGAACAGGAACTCTTTTCGCGATCCCATCTCTGTTCCGCCGCCGCCGCCACTTCCAAGATCGGGAGCACCAGGAGAACTCTTCCCGGCACCCTGCCGGAGGGGAGGATCACCACCGGGAGCTTCTCCACCACCATCGACGCTTCCCGGATGACTCGTGAGTAGTCTCCCTTGGACCATGAGTCCATGACCAGTAGCTATGTGATGTTCTCCTCCCGTTCTTGTGCTTCACTAATTAGTCCTCGTGAGCTGCCCTACATGATCGAGGCACATATGTAATCCTTATGCTGTTGCTATGTTGAGTTTGCTGGGATCCGATGGATTATGGGATTATGTTCAGATTGATCTTGAGTAATATATTTGATCTACCTCTTTTATATTTATGTTCATAAGTAATTCTTGCATGTTCTCCGTTGTTATTTATTGCTTTGGCCAAGTAATACGTAGTGACTCCAAGAGGGAACGTTATGCTCGATTGTGGGTTCATGCCCCTCGATGACTAGCATGAGTGACAGAAACATGAGTCTAGGGGATGTGCTGTTGCCACAAGGGGGAAAACAACGGTGCTTGTGCCCGCGGGTGCAAGGATTGTTTACTTTACGCAAAGTTCTTTTAATGCAATTGTCTGCTGCATTGAGTTTACACTATGGGTGGGACTCGCAACTTAATACCAGCGAGATGTTCTGGATAGATATCTCAAGGTGGATGATTAGTAGTAGATATTGATGGATTTCGGTCTACTTATTTTGGCGTACCGCCCATGCTTTGAACCTCAACCTTTCTGCAATGTAACCAGCATTGGTTTGCGTTCGTGGTCCTGTCAATTGCCCAGCTGTAATTTGTTTACCTCACATAGTTGTTTTATCGTCTTTTGGGAGAGAGACATCACTAGTGAACATCATGAGACTCCGGTCCATATTACCATCATTGATCACATCCGCTATTTACTTTTCGCTATTTACTTACTATTGCAAAACACTATCTATCACTACTATCATTTGCTTTTAACCCTTTGTGAACTACAAGGCCGGAGGGATTGACAACCTCTCTGTACTCGTTGGGAGCAAAGTTATTTGTATCTGTGTGCAGGTCCACGTTGATTGCTAATTTGCGCCGTTAGCAGTTGACACCTACTTGTTGAACCTAGGAGTCTCTGGGGATTCGATCCTTGGCATATTTGCTAAGGGAAAACACTTCTACATACTGCATCTTACACCTTCCACTTGGGGTAACCAACGAGGGGTTCGAGGCCCATCAGTTGCTTAAAGGTGACTGGCGGGTGTCTGCCTCTCTCACTTTAGCTGAATCAAGTGTGCCTACGCCCGGTCCTTGTGAAGGTTAAAACAGCACATACTTGACGAAACATCGTTGTGGTTTTGTATGGGTAGGTAAGAACTGTTCTTGCTAAAGCCCGTAGCAGCCACGTAAAACTTGCAACAACAAAGTAGAGGACGTCTAACTTGTTTTTGCAGGGCATGTTGTGATGTGATATGGTCAAGACATGATGAGTTATACGGTTTTGTATGAGATGATCATGTTTTATAAAGTTATCGGCAACTGGCAGGAGCCATATGGTTGTCGCTTTATTGTATGAAATGCAATCGCCATGTAATTGCTTTACTTTATCACTAAGCAGTAGCGATAGTCGTAGAAGCAATAGTTGGCGAGACGACAACGATGCTACGATGGAGATCAAGGTGTCGCGCCGGTGACAAAGGTGATCATGACGGTGCTTTGGAGATGGAGATCAAAAGCACAAGATGATGATGGCCATATCATGTCACATATTTTGATTTGCATGTGATGTTTAACTTATTATGCTTCTTATTTTGCTTAGAACGACGGTAGCATTATAAGATGATCCCTTACAAAATTTCAAGGTATAAGTGTCCTCCCTGAGTATGCACCGTTGCGAAAGTTCTTCGTGCCGAGACACCACGTGATGATCGGGTGTGATAAGCTCTACGTTCAAATACAACGGGTGTAAGACAGTTTTGCACACGTAGAATACTCGGGTTAAACTTGACGAGCCTAGCATATGCAGATATGGCCTCGGAACACTGGAGACCGAAAGGTCGAGCGTGAATCATATAGTAGATATGATCAACATAAGATGTTCACCATTGAACTACTCCATCTCACGTGATGATCGGACATGGTTTTGTTGATTTGGATCACGTGATCATTTAGATGACTAGAGGGATGTCTATCTAAGTGGGAGTTCTTAAGTAATATGATTAAATTGAACTTTAATTTATCATGAACTTAGTCCTCGTAGTATTAGCATATCTATGTTGTAGATCAATAGCTCACGATGTTGCTCCCCGTTTATTTTTTATATGTTCCTAGAGAAAACTAAGTTGAAAGATGTTAGTAGCAATGATGCGGAATTGTTCCGTGATCTGAGGATTATCCTCATTGCTGCACAGAGAATTATGTCCTTGATGCACCGCTAGGTGACAGACCTATTGCAAGAGCAGATGTAGACGTTATGAATGTTTTGACAAAAGCTCGGTATGATGACTACTTGATAGTTTAAGTGCACCATGCTTTACGGCTTAGAACCGGGACTTCAAAAATGTTTTGAACGCCACGGAGCATATAAGATGTTCCAAGAGTTGAAATTAGTATTTCATACTCATGCCCGTGTCGAGAGGTATAAGACTTATGACAATACTTTGCCTACAAGATGGAGGAGAATAGCTCAACCAGTGAGCATGTGCTCAGATTGTCTGGGTACTACAATTACTTGAATCAAGTGGGAGTTAATCTTCCAGATAAGATAGTAATTGACAAAGTTCTCTAGTCACTATCACCAAGTTAGTAGAACTTCGTGATGAACTATAATATGCAAGGGATGACGAAAGGAATTCCCGAGCTCTTCGCGATGCTGAAGTCGGCGAAGGTAGAAATCATGAAAAAGCATCAAGTGTTGATGGTTAACAAGACCACTTGTTTTAAGTAAAGGGCAAAGGGATAGAAGGGGAACTTCAAGAAGAATGACAAGCAAGTTGTCACTCCCGTGAAGAAACCCAAAGCTAAAACTCAAGCCTGAAACTAAGTGCTTCTACTGCAAAGGAAATGGTCACTGGAAGTGGATCTGCCCTAGATACTTGGCGGATAAGAAGGATGGCAAAGTGAACAAAGGTATATTTTGATATACAGATTATTGATGTGTACTTTACTAGTGTTCATAGCAACCCCTGGGTATTTGATACCGGTTCAATTGCTAAAATTAGTAACTCGAAACGAGAATTGCAAAATGAACAGAGACTAGTTAAAGGTGAAGTGACGATGTGTGTTGGAAGTGGTTCCAAGATTGATATGATCATCATCGCGCACTCCCTATACTTTCGGGATTAGTGTAAAACCTAAATAAATGTTATTTGGCATTTGCGTTGAGCATAAATATGATTTGATCATATTTGTTGCAATACGGTTATTCATTTAAAGTCATAGAATAATTGTTATTCTGTTTACATGAATAAAACCTTCGATGGTCATACACCCAATGAAAATAGTTTGTTGGATCTCGATCGTGGTGATACACATATTCATAATATTGAAGCCAAAAGATGCAAGGTTAATAATGATAGTGCAACTTATTTGTGGCACTGCCGTTTAGGTCATAATGGTGTAAAGCGCATGAAGAAACTCCATAGTGATGGACTTTTGGAATCACTTGATTATGAATCACTTGGTGCTTGCGAACCATGCCTCATGGGCAAGATGACTAAAACTCCGTTCTCCGGAACAATGGAGCGAGCAACAGATTTGTTGGAGATCATACATACAGATGTATGTGGACCAATGAGTGTTGAAGCTCGCGGCGGGTATCGTTATTTTCTGACCTTCACTAATGATTTGAGCAGATATGGGTATATCTACTTAATGAAGCACAAGTATGAAACATTTGAAAAGTTCAAAGAATTTCAGAGTGAAGTGGAGAATCATCGTAACAAGAAAATAAGAGTTTCTACGATATGATCGTAGAGGTAAAATATTTGAGTTAGCGAGTTTGGCCTTCAGTAAAAACAATGTGAAATAGTTTCACTACTCACGCCACCTGGAACACCACAGTGTAATGGTGTGTCCGAACGTCATAACCGTACTTTATTAGATATGGTGCGATCGATGATGTCTCTTACCGATCTACCACTATCGCTTTTGGGGTTATGCATTAGAGACAGCTACATTCACGTTAAATAGGGCACCATCTAAATCCGTGGAGATGACACCGTATGAACTGTGGTTTGACGAGAAACCTAAGCTGTCATTTCTTTAAGTTTGGGACTGCGATGCTTATGTGAAAAAGTTTCAATATGATAAGCTCGAACCCAAATCGGAGAAGTAAATCTTCATAGGATACCCAAAAGAAACTGTTGGGTACACCTTCTATCACAGATCTGAAGGCAAGGTCTTTGTTGCTAAGAGTGGATCCTTTCTAGAGAAGCAGTTTCTCTCGAAAGAAGTGAGTGGGAGGAAAGTAGAACTTGATGAGGTAATTGTACCTTCTCCCGAATTGGAAAGTGGAACATCACAGAAACTAGTTCCAGTGATTCCTACACCAATTAGTGAGGAAGCTAATGATGATGATCATGAAACTTCAGATCAAGTTTCTGCTGAACTTCGTAGATCAACCAGAGTTCGTTTCGCATCAGAGTGGTACGGCAACCCGGTTCTGGAAGTCATGTTACTGGACCATGATGAACCTACGAACTATGAGGAAGCGATGATGAGCCCAGATTCCGCAAAATGGCTTGAGGCCATGAAATCTGAGATGGGATCCATGTATGAGAACAAAGTGTGGACTTTGGTTGACTTGCCCGATGATCGGCAAGCCATCGAAAATAAATGGATCTTCAAGAGGAAGACTGACGCTGAAGGTAATGTTACTGTTTACAAAGCTCGACTTGTTGGGAAAGTTTTTCAACAAGTTCAAGGAGTTGACTACGATGAGACTTTCTCACCCGTAGCGATGCTTAAGTCTGTCCGAATCATGTTAGCAATTGCCGCATTTTATGAAATCTGGCAAATGGATAACAAAACTGCATTCTTTAATGGATTTATTAAAGAAGACTTGTATATGATGCAACCAGAAGGTTTTGTCAATCCTAAAGGTGCTAACAAAATGTGCAAGCTCCAGCGATCCATCTATGGACTGGTGCAAGCATCTCGGAGTTGGAATATACGCTTTGATAAGTTGATCAAAGCATATAGATTTATACAGACTTGCGGTGAAGCCTGTATTTACAAGAAGTGAGTGGGAGCACTACAACCTTTCTGATAAGTATATGTGAATGACATATTGTCGATCGGAAATGATGTAGAATTTTCTGGAAAGCATAAAGGAGTGTTTGAAAGGAGTTTTTCAAAGAAAGACCTTGGTGAAGCTGCTTACATATTGGGCATCAAGATCTATAGAGATAGATCAAGACGCTTGATAAGACTTTCGATGAGTACATACCTTGATAAGATTTTGATGTAGTTCAAAATGGATCAGTCAAAGAAGGAGTTCTTGCCTGACTTGTAAGGTGTGAAGTTGAGTAAGACTCAAAGCCAGACCACGGCATAAAAATATAGAGAGAATGAAAGTCATTCCCTTTGCCTCATCCATAGGTTCTATAAAGTATGCCATGCTGTGTACCAAACATGTTGTGTACCTTGCCATGAGTTTGTCAAGGGGGTACAATAGTGATCCAGGAGTAGATCACTGTACAACGGTCAAAATTATCCTTAGTAACTGGATGACTAAGGAAATGTTTCTCGATTATGGAGGTGATAAAGAGTTCGTCGTAAAGGGTTACGCCGATGCAAGCTTTGACACTAAATCCAGATGACTCTAAGTATCAATCTGGATGCGTATTGAAAGTGGGAGCAATTAGCTAGAGTAGCTCCATGCAGAGCATTGTAGACATAGAAATTTGCGAAATACATACGGATCTGAATGTGACAGACCCGTTGACTAAACTTCTCTCACAAGCAAAACATGATCACACCTTATTACTCTTGGGTATTAATCACATAGCGATGTGAACTAGATTATTGACTCTAGTAAACCCTTTGGGTGTTGGTCACATGGTGATGTGAACTATGGGTGTTATTCACATAACGATGTGAACTATCGGTATTAAATCACATGGCGATGTGAGCTAGATTATTGAATCTAGTGCAAGTGGGAGACTGAAGGAAATATGCCCTAGAGGCAATAATAAAGTTGTTATTTATATTTCCTTATATCATGATAAATGTTTATTATTCATGCTAGAATTGTATTAACCGGAAACTTAGTACATGTGTGAATACATAGACAAAACAGAGTGTCCCTAGTATGCCTCTACTAGACTAGCTCATTGATCAAAGATGGTTATGTTTCCTAACCATAGACATGAGTTGTCATTTGATCAACGGGATCACATCATTAGGAGAATGATGTGATGGACAAGACCCATCCGTTAGCTTAGCACTATGATCGTTTAGTTTTACTGCTATTGCTTTCTTCATGACTTATACATGTTCCTATGACTATGAGATTATGCAACTCCCGAATACCGTAGGAACACCTTGTGTGCTATCAAACGTCACAACGTAACTGGGTGATCATAAAGATGCTCTACAGGTGTCTCCGAAAGTGTTCGTGGTGTTAGCATAGATCAAGACTAGGATTTGTCACTCTGAGTGTCGAAGAGGTATCTCTAGGCCCTCTCGGTAATGCACATCATAATAAGCCTTGCAAGCAAAAGACTAATGAGTTAGTCACGAGATGATGTATTACGGAACGAGTAAAGAGACTTGCCGGTAACGAGATTGAACTAGGTATAGAGATACCGACGGTCGAATCTCGGGCAAGTAACATACCAATGACAAAAGGAACAACGTATGTTGTTATGCGGTTTGACCGATAAAGATCTTCGTAGAATATGTAGGAGCCAATATGAGCATCCAGGTTCCGCTATTGGTTATTGACCGGAGATGAGTCTCGGTCATGTCTACATAGTTCTCGAACCCGTAGGGTCCGCACGCTTAACGTTTGATGACGATCGGTATTATGAGTTTATGAGTTTTGATGTACCGAAGGAGTTCGGAGTCCCGGATGAGACCGGGGACATGACGAGGAGTCTCGAAATGGTCGAGACGTAAAGATCGATATATTGGACGACTATATTCGGACATCGGAAAGGTTCCGAGTGATTCGGGTATTTTTCGGAGTATATGGGCCTTATTGGGCCATACGGGAATAGAGGAGAAAGGCCAAAAGGAAGGAGGCGCGCGCCCCGCTCTGGTCCGAATTGGACAAGGGGTGCAGCCCCCTTTTCCTTCTCCCTCTCCACCTCTTTCCTTCTCTCCTACTCCGGAAAGGAAAGGGGAATCCTACTAGGACTTGAGAGTCCTAGTAGGACTCCCCACACTTGGCGCGCCCCCTCTAGGGCCGGCCTCTCCCTTGCTCCTTTATATACGGGGGCAGGGGGCACCCTAGGACACACGAGTTGAATTGTTTTAGCCGTGTGCGGTGCCCCCCCTCCACAGAAACACACCTCGGTCATACCGTTGCAGTGCTTAGGCGAAGCCCTGCGCCGGTAGATACATCATATCCGTCACCACGCCGTCGTGCTGACGAAACTCTCCCGTGAAGCTCAACTGGAACAAGAGCTCGTGGGACGTCATCAAGCTGAACGTGTGCTGAACGCGGAGGTGCCGTACGTTCGGTGCTTGATCGCGAAGAAGTTCGACTACATCAACCGCGTCACTTGACGCTTCCGCTCCCGGTCTACGAGGGTACGTAGACACACTCTTCCCCTCGTTGCTATACATCTGGTAGATAGATCTTGCGTGATCGTAGGAAAATTTTAACATAATACGTTCCCCAACAAAAATCACCTTTCCTTTTTACATTTTATCCTTTGGCAAGTACACTGTGTTGGAAAGATCCTGACATATATACCCACTTGGATGTAAGTTAACATGGTCTATTACTGTTGACATTACCCTTGAGGTAAGAGGTTGGGAGGCAACACCATAAGCCCCTATCTTTCTCTGTGTCCGATTAAAACTTCATAACCATAAGTATTGCGTGCGTGTGAGCAATTGTGAAAGACTATATGATAGTTGAGTGTGTAGGCTTGCTGAAAAGCTCTTATGATTGACTCTTTCCGATGTTACAATAAATTGCAATTGCTTCAATGACCGAGATCATATAGTTTGTTGGTTTTCAATGAAGTTTCTGATTCATACTTGACATTGTGAATGAATTGTTACTTTAGCATAAGAATCATATGAGAATATATATGTGTTGTTGTTATAAGAATGATCATGATGCCCTCATGTCCGTATTTTATTTTTATCGACACCTCTATCTCTGAACATGTGGACATATTTTTCGATACCGGCTTTCGCTTGAGGACAAGCGAGGTCTAAGCTTGGGGGAGTTGATACGTCCATTTTGCATCATGCTTTTATGTTGATATTTATTGCATTAGGGGCTGTTATTACACGTTATGTCACAATACTTATGCCTTTTCTCTCTTATTTTACAAGGTTTACATGAAGAGGGAGAATGCCGACAGCTGGAATTTTGGGCTGGAAAAGAAGCAAACTCTGGAAACCTATTCTGCACAACTCAAAAAGCTCCGAAACTTCATAGGACACCGTTTCAGAAAATATAAAAAATATCTGGCGAAAGAGGATCACCAGGGAGGCCACCACCTGTCCACGAGGGTGGGGGCGCGCCCCCCTGCCTCGTGGGCCCCCTGATCCCCCCCGATGCCCATCTTCTCCTATATGAGGTGTTTTAGCCTGGAAAAAATCAGGAGGAGGCTTTCGGGACCAAACGCCGCCGTCTCGAGGCAGAACCTTGGCGGAAACCAATCTAGGGCTCCGGCAGAGCCGTTCTACCGGGGATACTTCCCTCCGGGAGGGGTAAATCGTCACCGCCGTCGTCACCAACAACTCTCCCATCTTGGGGAGGGTTATCTTCATCAACATCTTCACCAGCACCATCTCCTCTCAAACCCTGGTTCATCTCTTGTATCCAATCTTTGTACCCAAACCTCAGATTGATACCTGTGGGTTGCCAGTAGTGTTGATTACTCCTTGTAGTTGATGTTAGTTGGTTTATTTTGTGGAAGATCATATGTTCAGATCCATTATGCATATTAATACCCCTCTGATCATGAACAATATTATGTCTTGTGAGTAGTTACTTTTGTTTCCTGGGAACATGGAAGAAGTCTTGCTATAAGTAGTCATGTGAATTTGGTATTCGTTTGATATTTTGATGAGATGTATGTTGTCCCTCCTCTAGTTGTTGCTCCAGTAGGTTCGTATTTGTTGTTTAGGCATTCTAATGTGTGCCTTACAAGTTGCTGGTGGCTACAAAATGTCCCTGATACTGTAGGTCCTTGAAGCATTTGGGGCGTTCTTCCACTTAGATTCTTTAGTATTTGTGCCCAATGGTTGACTCATCTTCTATCATGAGTACGCAGTAATTTTCAAGCAAAACTAACTGATGCATGAACCTCCGAAAAATAGAATTACCCTCCAAAACTGGTTGACTCATCTTCTGCATAGCAAACTACAGACTTATATGTGTTAATAAATTGAACATTGAATAATTATGCAACTGACGAACTTCTCTAAATATTTACACCAAACATATTAGCTGTTACTCCCTCCATTTCATAATATAAAATATTATTACAGCCGACATACCGGTTGTAATAACATCTTCGTATTATGGGACGGAGGAAGTAGTTGTAAAAAAAAACCATGCTTGTTGACACTGAACACGTACTATTTATGGTTATATGATCATACGATCAAGCACGAGTTGTGCATGCGAAAAAGAAAACCTTTGGGCTCTAATACCATGTTAGGAAATATGCAACTTGTTTTTCCTCAAGGCCAACGGTCAGTACATATATACATATATAGGTGGTAAATACGCAGGAAACCCCTCATACAACGGGGAAAACATACATGCTACACATGGAACATACTATAACTCTAGCAGAAACAAACAGTTGCACTGCATGGACATCAGTTTATTTTGTTTGCAAGCAACCCTTCTGTTGGAGAGCTCTTCAGCGATGATCGTCATTTTGGCTTGGTTTAGTCATCTATAGGGCAAATGATTATATTGGTTAGACATCCATAACATATGCATAAAAATTGAACTTTTCATCCATCGCATCACATGATCATTTATGGCACATCAGTTTGCAACACGAAAATTGTAAATTATGAAGGAAAATAATTCACAGAAACTATGAATAAAACTATGCTGCAGAGCTAGTTTGCTTAGATTGAGACTCATGAGCTAGTTTGTTTAGCTAGTTTCTTACATGCAGATGTATTCGCTTGCACATGGCAGCTTTGAAGAAATACACACGACACCTCATATTAAATTCAACACCATAAGTGTGTGTTATCCTAAGTGCCTGCCAGTTATTCATTCATCGTTATCTATAGTTTAGTTGCAACTGAAAACATATGTATATCTAACTATCGGTTATCGCATTGTAGATCTGTTATTGAATTTCATACTAGAAATCATGGAAGAACGATGGATCAGCTCATTGTGTACATGTCAGCTCCAGTTGACAATCTAATCTTTGACACTTCTCTTTTTTCTCTTAGTTACTGTGAACTACTAGTTCTAAAATACTCCCTCCGTCCCAAAATAAGTGACGCAAAAGTGACTCAACTTTGCACTAATTAGTGCAAAGTTGAGTCACTTTTGCGTCACTTATTTTGGGACGGAGGGAGTAGTATTTCAGTGAGTTTTCTGCTGTAAATCTGCACTTGAGACAATGAACTCATTCGCATGTCATTTGCACCTGAGATAATGATATTCAAATTATCATTGGTATCTTTGTAATGATGCTATCCTTGAGATATCTAATTTTTCAAGCAACCTGTTACACTCGCCACTCGGTGCCAAGGAAATGTGAACGTACCGGTCTCTTCATCATCAGATAGGCAATACCACATCTGCAGGAGCCGCCACCCCATGGGGATCACTGTGCAGCCCAAGCCTTCCTGTTAGCCATTCATCCAGCGTGGTGAATCAGAATCTGACTGCGGCGTGCCTGATGCGGAAGGCCCAACACCCCTACTTGGCAACACATTCGACGCAGCTGAGGAAACGCTAGATGTCATAGTCAAACCTCGCGGTGATGTTAGTGGCAGAACTGGATTTGGAGTTGAAGGTACTGGCGACGACAAGTGTGTTGGCTGTGAACTTGATGGCAGTAGTGGAACCTGCTGAATTTGATGTGAACTTGATTGCCCCAAGAGTGCGGCTAAAGTGGGGTATAAACTTGGGTGCAAACTTGACAGTGATGGGTTCCCTGGGGGAACTGCCTGTGGGCATGATTGTCTTATATTTACTGGAGTCACAGGGGTAGCCCGTGTCCTTGCAGACATGCTCTCCAGCCTAGTTGGAAGCTGCTGCTGATTTGCAGATGCCATCGAATGCACCTGTGGAGGCAACCTGCGCCGAAGATGAGGAGCAGGTGCACGTGCTAGTTCACTCTGGACTCCAAAGCTTCCCCGTGGGCGAACTGGCGCGAGACTAAAAGTAGTTGACGGTGATCTGACAATGCTGTCTAGTATGGAGGGGCGAGATCTGACAACTTGTGAAGATGGCGATGATGATGGTGATGGTCGATCGACCTTTAATGGTAGGACATGTGGTAGTGGACCAGCTGGTGATGATGGTGATGGTCGATCGACCTTTAATGGTTGGACATGTGGTAGTGGACCAGCTGGTGATGATGGTGATGGTCGATCGACCTGTAATGGTTGGATATGATGTGCCAACACTGGTGCTCGACCAACTGAGGACGCCGCAGCTGGTGATGCAGTTGATGCTACCGCTGAAGGCCTCGGGGAAACTTGCTGAGAGGCCTGGGGTGTCTGGTGATTTGGAGGGCTGTGGGCTCTAGCTGCAGATCAAAGTAATTAGCATTAGCGATAGAGATTTGGGAGGATGTTTGGAAATCATGTCAGCATAATCATTTAGAGGACATCAAATATGATTGCTTGTAGTCAATGCTAAATACCTTGTAATCCAGAAGAAGATACGAATTTAGCCCGAAAATAGTCAGCTACTGACTGGTTGAGGAGAACTTTCTCACATAAATTATCAAGTGTCTTTGTTTGCTGAAGATGAGTGGAATCCTGTTCTTGAAGTAACAAATCATACTTTTGTTTGACCTTGTCTATTTCTTGGCTACACTCAGTCCTAAGTTGTGATTTCTGTCCATAAGTGAAAAAATGAGAACAAGATGAATCCCGGAACTAGTGTAAGAAACTCACAACGAAGATAGATATACATGAGCTAGAAGAAATAGCAAACCTTTAGTTCGTTGGTTTTATTAAGCGAATCAATGTATGACCGTAATCTGTGCAACTCATTTTTCAGTGGTTCATCACCAACTGGTGGATGATTAAACACCATTGGTGCCACCAGTTTTGCTGAAGAACCCAGTGCAGCCTCGGGTTGATGGCTTAGTTGACACTGATCATGGTGTGTTCTTTCAAGCAGAATACTGGACGTTGGAACCCATGGGTGCATTCCAGATGGCAAACACTGAGATGATGGTACACAATAAAGGCTTGCTTGTTCTACATTTCTCTGTGAAAGCTCAGTTGGCACCATACTTGGTTGTGCAGACTGAGTTATCAAACCTGCCTGCGTATAAGCTTCCCTGGATGCTGATGGTTGCATTTCAGGTTGCAAAGTCTGAGCTGGTATCATACCAGAACGGTCTACTTGTTCTGCCTCTCTTTGCAGAAGTTGCGCTGGAGCTGCAATTGGTTGGGCTGACTGCAGTACAAGATTGGCATCAGCTTCAACTTCCTTGGACATTTGCAAGGAAGCCTCGCTGAGCACAGGAGCCAGAGTATGTGGTTCTAGGTAAGGTGGATCTGCCTGCGTATTGTCCCCATTGCCGGTGTTAACTCCCATTTCAGCATCTCCTAAATGTTGGTCAGTCTCTCCCAGTAATGGTTGTGAACCCACACCACTCTGTCGCTCAACATGTTCAGTCCTTCTATGGTCACCACTTGAAGATTCCTGATAAATGTCATAGGTACATAGGATTATAGGATCATAATGGACACCAATAATAAAAACGGTCAAAAGGAATACTAGTGCAACCATAATGTAATGAAGTTCCATGAATACTAGTGCAACCATAATGTAATGGAGTACCATGAACTGAAACATGAAGACCATGTGTTCAGCACTGACTCTAATGGAAAGATAAGTGCCGCATCAACTGGGATGTCCACTAACATTCAAGTAAATAGGTACACAAAGTCACAGACGCTCACAGATGAGCCTACTAAACATTTCTTTTCCTTTTGATTTATATTACAAAGAACTTAAATGAGTAATCTACAAACCTTAAAACATGACTTAGTATGGAAGGCAACATACGTACTACATACAGTTCCACCTTCTATGCCTAGTGTACTGTACAGCCCATGATGAGCAAGTAACTATGTTCACATTGCCACATGGAAAAAGCAAAAACTAGACATCCTAGATGAGCCTACTAAACATCTCCTTTCCTTTTCGCTGTCACAAAGGAGAACTTATATGAAAAATCTACAATCCATAAAACATGACATGAAACATGAACCGAAGCTTCAATGTGTTGTATAATCTTACATAAATTGACTGCTAATTATGTTGGAAGTTTTCATTAAAAAAAGTTAAGCTGACAGTTCCTATATGGATAAGCTTATAAAATCAGAATCAAATCACTCCAAAGAACTAGCAAGTCTACTTGATTAATCCACCTTACCTGATTAATAGAATTATCAATTGCAGGACTAGAATTTACTTGGTGTTGAACAGCCAGAGATGCCCCTCCTTGCGAGTCGATGCAATCAAAACTATTGTTGACCGTGTTCTCTGTCAAACCAATACCTTCTGATGCTGGCATTCCCTCATTGTGGATAAGAACTTCAGCAGAACCATTTCTTGTTGTTTCTGCATTGATAACATCAGATGGGATCACACTACGAACCAATGTAACTTCCATCGCTGAGATTTCATGCAAAGACTGCGGACAGTTTGCCAAAGTTGCTGTATCAACACAGGAGCTAAAGTGGCTGAATTCCTCAATAGCAAAGCCTGAATCTGGTAAACAAATATGTTCATCAAAAGTAAGATCTAATTGGCCAAATTTTGCTTCGTGAAGGAAATTTTCCTTCAACTGTAACTCCTTAGTCCACACCATTGATTGCTGCAAGTCTAGCTTCTCACGCTGGTACCTCATGTGCTTCAGAAACGCATATAGTAGCATAGTGAACCATTCGACTATTAGCTTTGTTTGACCACCTCTGTCCTCTGGATCAGCTTGCGACCTACGAAGATGTTCCACAACTATTCTGCATGCTTCTCTCAGTTTCTTCACTCCCTTGTGCCTGTGCATGTCAAACATTGCAACCTCATTTGTTTGTTTATCATGGATATTCTTTTTTCTCAAGGAGAAAACCATGTCAACTAATTTAATTCTTTTCTCTGTGATTCTATTAAGAAGTGCATCCTTTGATAATTGTTGTTTTTCATGAATCTCTGGAACATATAGCACTTCCTTCTCCCCTGGTACGATAGGCTCAATCACTAAGTCATGTGAATCCTCTTGATGTGATTCCTTCCCACCAACAGATGCTGCCTGCTTAGGGATTGATTTGTCAGTTCCATATTTAGTTGAGGTCTCCTGCTGGTATGGTGATATGTTCTTTACTGAAATTGATTGATTACTCTTGCTTGTTCTGCCTACTCTATGTGAGAATTCCTTCTTTAGGATCCTTAGCTTCTTATAAACCTTCTCAGCAAGAGTTTCACTGCACTCATACTTCAACTGTTCTACAGCAAGGGCCAGTGATTCTCTATGATCAACCTTATGCCTTGAGAGAGAAGCAGCACGCCAGCACTGAAGTAAAGCATGCAAAGAAGGAAAACATTCATGAAGAACAGCAACATTTAACATTGAACATGTAGTACAAAATCACAGAAGGCTCTTCTCTAACCAGTGCAATGTTGAATGCATGCAGTATGTCCTTTGGCACCTGGCTGACTTGGTGATTCTTCAAAGTATACTCAAGAAGTTCCTCACATAAACATTTAACACTCCCCTGCACAACATGCTACAGTTCCATCAAAGAATCCAATCATCTAAAATAGCAAAATGATGACTATATAAAATCATGCGTCTTCAGGAATTTTAACCTCACTGAAATGGTAGGGTGAATCACGTTTTGATAACTTATCTGTGTATTTATTTGCTACACATAATGAATTGCTGTTCAGAATGCTGCACTCTTCAGTTTAGGCAGAGTTTATGATTGTTGATCAATTACAAACAATCAAACATTATACTTCTCTTCGGGATGCATTTGGTTCTTAGTATCGTTCTTACAGAACTTTCAATACTGCCAATTAGGTTACTACTTCTGACCAAAAGAATATATTAAACACTAGCAACTCTAGCAGAATTAGTAAAACGGCCTGATCGCCATAATAACCACCTGTATGGCGTTCGGGGCCAAAAAAATGGGTCTAGCAGAGTCGCCATATCGCCCTCGGCCTCTATGGTTTTCGGATCGTGCTCCAAATAGTGGGACGTGGCCTCCATATTTGGAGGCTGCATGGGGCTGCTCTCTCTCCTTGTCCTCCTGCGTGGCCTATCCCCCGGCCACATTTCCCCCCTCCCCCCCACACACAGCCAATGGCACATGGTCAGATGCCCGTAACAGTCCCGCAGCCATTTATCTCTCTAGGAAACGAGCCAATTAATGGCCGCCGTCGCATGTCCAACAGCCTGCACCTGTTTCCTGCCACCCGCCGGCCACATTTCCCACCGCTAGCTGCTATAGAAAGGTCGGCACCTCCCTATCCCAGCTCATCTCCCTGCCGCCAACAGCTCCACTTCCCTCCTCGTTCTCACCAAACCGCTTCGCCCAAGGTCAGACTGGCTGCCGCTCACGGAGGAGGCACGGCAGCTGGACGAGGAGGACGTGCAGGAGGAGGCTGCCCTCATTGCAGAGTGGGATCACCGGGAAGAGCTGCCACGGCCGGTTTCCCGCCGGTCCCTCACTGTTAGGGCGGCTTGGGATGCCCACCAGGCTGCCGCCTCCGGCATTAGGAGTTGAGGGGGCTGCAGCAGAGAGGGAGCACACCTTCTGGGCCAACTTCGAGGTGGCGCGGGCAGCAGCACAGGAGATGGACACAGAGAACGAGCGCGGCATCTGGGACCATCCCCCAAAAGTCTGGACTGGTGGAGAAGGGCGGGCAATATATTTCAACACAAACATCAAGGGAACAATGAAGTCGTGACATTCAGCATACCGGTAGTTCAAACAATTCATATAGCTTTGAGAGCTCTGGCTTCAACTGGATGTGAAGACTTTTTTGTGTGTCCTGAAGATTTCCCACCCCTACAAAATGGACTCTGTTAGAACAGTGCATTATTCGCACCAAAAACAGAGCTGGTATTACAGTAGTATACCTTGTTCCTGCCATGTGTCGTCAACTGATATTAGCTGAGAACTAGATGTCGTGTTAGTTTCAGGCAATATTGAGTCCTTGTCTTCACCAGCTAAAACATTTGCAGATGGATCCAAGATTCCAGCAATTTTTCGATGAGAACTAGACGTCGTATTAATTTCAGGCAATATTGAGTCCTTGTCTTCGCCAGCTAAAACATTTGCAGATGAATCCAAGATTCCAGCAATTTTTCTACGTTTCGTACTGGCTTCATCAGCCTCATCGGCAGGAATTTTCCCTTCTTCCATGTTTTGTATCTTTCTACAGCTTCTTTTTGCCTGCTCAGTTATATACTGCCAACGAGGAGACTTCTGATCTAGCAAATTGACCCAGAACTTTGGCATATCACTATCAGGTGCAGAGATCCCCTCCCTCTCACCTACTACAAAACTATCTCTAGAATAAAAAGGTCCACTCAGATGAGCTTGTGATATGGCTGCATTGGTCATCTTAGTGCTGGGATCATCTTTAGTTGATAACTTCTTCAAGTCCAAAAGTACTTTATCCATGAACAGTTTCTCAGCATCAGAATCCTTGCGTAAACATGCATAGTTTTTTAGCCCTTCGAGTCTACTGAATAGAAATGATGCACCCCAACTAAGCAGAGAATGGCTCAGGATAGGGGTTATATTCTGGACAGTGCTATCAAGAACATGATCATGCTTTGCAAGTATAAGAGCCTTTTCCTCCACTGTACAAGACGAATACAAACGAAAAATGGGCACACACTCGGAATGTGACTCTATGCTGATCTTCTGGAGGACTCTCAAGTCATTTGTGGGATTCCAATCACTACAATATATGATGATGACATCAACTGATGATAGTTTAATGCTTGGGACACACGCACGACTATCAATCAAGAAAATAAACCGGCCCTTAGTCGTGTCATTGAACATACTCATTGCACTCTGTTTCTTTCGTACATTGAGATCACGCTCCACGCGTTCGTATGACTCAAAACCAAATCTTTGATGGACAAAGTCATCCAAAATGTCACCCATTGGATTGCCAGCCCCACCACAAGACTGCACATAGAAGAAAGTAACATTATATTGCACTGATAAGCTTGGGAAACCTTTCAAAACGATCATGATATTTAATTCTAACAATGATGAATCAGAAACTACCCAAACAATAGCTTAATAAGGGATACATCATATACCAGTCAGCAATTAGAAAGTACAGATGGTGCTTAAAAAGTAACATTTGTACACTTTGAAAAAATGTGCCAACATCTTTTTTTAATAGACGCCACGATATTAGAACATGTGCTTGCAAAATGTTATTTCTAAAGTGAACCATATGTTCATTGTACCAAAAAATATTACATAGAATCAAGTGAAGATGTGTCAGCTTTCTGCAGGAGCAATCATGCATTCGGGGAGGGGGGGGGGG
>LR738713.1:682086867-682128070 GCA_902687465.1 Secale cereale
GGGGATCAAGTAAGAACACAAGACTGATAAAGACGCCGGCTACAAGGGAGCAAGAGAGTCAGCCCAGACCCTGAGAAGGGTCGGAGAATGCCTCCTTAAATCGGAAGGACTGAACATAGACTTCTTTCAGGATGAGCCATCTAATAGGGGCTATTTTGCCAAAAAATCTGCGTGTTCCTTTGTTTCCAGATATAAGCCAACAGGCCATGACAAAGATGCCCAAGAATCTATTCCCCGAAAAACCAGCATTATGATGGTGCAGCATGTCTTCAATACCGTTTCTCTGCTGGTCTGCCCTACTGAATGCCAAGCTTGTTCCGACAGCTGACATTAAACGGGCATCTGAAGGACAGATGGATGCTACTCCCTCTGTCCCATAATATAAGAACGTTTTTGACACTAGTGTAGTGTTAAAAACGTTCTTATATTATGGGACGGAGGGAGTAGTTTTCTACTGTACGTTGCTGCAAAGGACACAAGAGTTACCACTGGAGACAATGAAGTGCCGCCGCGCTATAATTTCTTTGGTGTTTAAACGAGCAAACTAAATCAATGTCTAGAAACTCCATGCTGCGGAATTCTTATGTGCATAACTGTACTAAAGTGAAACATCACTCGTCTTTCTGCAGCTCTTGATTTTGTGACTGAGGAAAGTGATACCCAGATGTTATTACTAACAATTTGACAAAATGTACCAAAGAGCAAAGACAGCTTGAAACTTCTCCTCGTATGACATGTTGATAACACTTGTGCATAACATTGACAAATAAGTAAAGGAAATCATCGCCGCTTCAGTTGCCAAAAATAAAATAATGTGTGCTTTGAGGAAGTAAAAAATATTAATCCTTGCCAACTCTTTGGATACAAGTACTAGTAATGAATCGCACATAACAGGCATTACTACATAAATTGGGCCAAAATTAAATAATGGAAGTAAGAGATTATCTGAGGCATGGTAACACAAAACGCTCACCTGGGAAAGGATAAGAACTCTCTGCCCTTTTTTCCAGATTTCTTGGAGCATTTTGTCAAGAAGCAGTAGCTTGCCACTTGCACACACTCCAATATCTAGGATATCAGTTACTGGGTGTCCCTTGGTAAGTAATAAATGCAATGTTTTATCTACTAGATAAGGGTGGTCGCAGCACTGTTGCATGATAAGATCATTAAAGACAGTTAGCTATGCACAATGAGTACCATTGCAGATTCCATCTAACTCCCTACTGTGAAAAAAAGGTGTCATGTATGCTCAGAAATTTTAACAGCTAACCTTCCGGAGGGATACAAGAATGTTGCGAAGAGCACCAACACTGTCAGTTTTTGAATGTGATCGAAGCGCTGGTGAGTTTGAAAGTAAGGTATAACAGTAGACTTCTAGTTGCACTCGTGAAAGGCGAGCAGGAACCCAATACTCCACAAATTTTGATGAATCCGCTTTCTGGCCCATTGCAACATGAAGTGCTAACTCTGAACAGTCATCAGTTGGCTCTGTAGCATCCCTTGCAGGATTGCTTGAGCACAGATCAGCAGTCATATGTGCCTGTACAGGACTTGATAATGTAACCAAGTCCTTCGATAGAGATGGTAGCATGATAAGAGAAAGAAAAGCTACACTGAAAATAACAAGCCAACATACTGAAGCAACAACGATGTTACCAAAAAAAATCAAGCATATGCTTAATAGGAATTCAGGTTGCTAAAAGGGAACTATACAAGGTATCCCGTCAGGTGAACAGTGTCCTGGATAACTCGTACATAAGTAATAACCTCAAGACATTATATGAGATAATTCAGGTACAAATATAGAATATTTTGATGTATTACTGAATATGTGCTCAGTTATTTACTTCTATTTTGCCACTCGAGACTTACGACCTATAAAGGATGAAGGAAAATAACAATGATACTTACAGTAATGCTTTGTAATAATTGAACGTCAAGAGTTGTAATAATTTACGCCCAAGAGGTGATATTGTGATCTAGGAGCAACGAAAGAACGTACTATTAATCTATTACCAGAATATGTTACTTAATTCTATTTTGCTACTCCAGGGTTAAGACCTACAAAGGGTGAAGGCAGAGAGAATTGGTACTTACAGCAAGGCCTTGATTTCATAAAGAGTAGAATCTTTTTCTTTGCGAGGATAAAGAGTAGAATCAAAAAACCGACAACTCAAAAGAATAGAAGATGGTTGAGCAAACCTCTGAAATGGGAGCAGATTTTTCAACATCAGTTTTCAACCCATCTGTCTCCAATATCACCTTGGGAACTTCACACAGGCCAGAAGTATAGCCTTCCAAAAATTTATTGGCGACTTGACTTAAATGTGCCTGGTTATCCTCTTCATGTGCGCCACTTTCTTCATGCCTCAAAACAGAGCCACTGTCTTCTGCGTGCACCTTGGAAGCATTTCCCTCGTAGGCTTTGAAGGGAGCAGCAGAGAATACATCACCAAAGAAAAAAAAAGGACGAAGGCATTAGGATGAAAAGAATTGATATGCCAAAATTTTGTTGATAACAAGCTATACAAGCCTATTAAAATGTTACGTTAATTATTTCAACAAAAGTGCTTTGCATGGAACGTCTTGCATTGTTTTTAGAGCATGCAGCAAGCTAGTAACACTTCATCCTGACCAAATCTGTCACAAGAACACACTAAGCTTTACGCCTTCAGCAATCTAAGATGAACCTACATCATATGCAGCAAAAAGCAAAGTCTTGGAGATGGCTATTTACAACAAACAGGCCAACCGTGTGTGATAATGAAACAGGCAAACTAAACTGTGACTATCATCCCAGTTGATTGGAAAAGCAAATCATGAGCTCAAAGTCACAGGGAAATCAAGTACCAGGGGATTTTTCATGTTCTTCAGAAGATGTCTTGAAGAGATTTGTATAGCTCTGTGTGGTTAGCCTTTTCTGCTTCTTCAATGGCATAGTACCACTCTCGGAAGCATCATTCTTTGTTGAGTTATGTTCATCAATTTCTCTTTTTACAGTTTTGTCGGGAGTAGCCACTGGACTAGAAACTCCATTTGAAGCAGTAGAAGCTGAAACGGTACTTTTCTTTACTCTGCCGGGCGTTCTTGGGGTACTAGCCTTCCTCGTCGACCCTTTTAGCTTCCTTGCTGACGATTTCGGGGTACCAGGTGTGTTGGGGTTGCTCCTGCCCCTAATAGATTTCTGCGAAACAGGTGTAGAGGCAGAACTTGTGGTGGTTATCACAATGGGATTCTTTCCTTTTGTTTCCCGGTTCGACCTCCTGAGGTTTGGCTTCTGCTCATCGCTTGTTTCACGTGTGGACAAGCTTCTAGACTCCCTTCCACCGGCAGACGAGGTGGAGGTTGTTGCAGACTTGGGGTCTTTTGCATTGGTGGCGGCACTGCCTTTCCTTGCACTGGTGCCCCCTGCTCCCTCATTGTTCGCCCCTCCTGACCGGGTATTGGCCATCCCCTTCTGCAGAATCAACGCACTAGGCAGGGCACCTAGAATAACGCAATCAGAAGCAGAGGGGCGTCAGATATTTGGTCGAGGAGCATGGTATCAAACAGAGAATTTGTTTAATTTCGCGACGCTTAAGCAGTGCGACTTGGGTTGTGTTTGGTTAGCTGTGGATTTTCTGAAAGCAGCTGCGGAGATGTGCTGTGGAAAAGCTGTGCAGGCTGTGTGCTGTGAGAAAGCTGTAAAGCCATTTGGCAAACTAGCTGTCTGAAATGTGGCTGTGGGGTAAATGTCTGAAATACCCGTAAAAGCTGAAAGATTGGTTGCATATACTATTTAATGAGAAGAACATAATTAGAGGTTGACTTAGTTTATAAATATAGCAATTCGACAAATTACCTAGTTAATTACTCGATGGAATGTTCGAGTCAATGCATACGAATGAGAATGAAAATTTTCCTGCAAGTATTGGATCATGGAATAGCTAATGAGAACACCAATACAAGCATAATTGCCTAATTATCCGGCTATGTTGATCATTATGGAATTTCGGCATGCCAAAGGAGTATTCTCATGGATCAATGCATCAGTACATGGAGCACACAAATTGAAATAGCAAACAACTCATTACAAAATCCTCTAGCAAATAAACCCCAATGCACTCACAAAAGTTGATATTTTTTTTTACCTTACAATCGAACTGAGACGGAGCCGTCCGTCGTGGTCGAGCCGGCCGGCGCAGGGAGGCCGAGCGAAAGAAGAGAGACGGCGAAGGCGGTGCCGCGGTAGAGCTCCTGCGGCGGCCCGTCGTCTTGGTCGAGCTCCTGCGGCGGCCGGTCACTGTGGTCGAGGTGGATCGGGGTGGCCGCGGAGCGGAGGAGAGGAAGCTGGAGCCATGGAGGTGGGTGGGGGGTGGATGCGGCCGACGGCGGTCTTGCGGCTGCCCGCCGGCGGCGAGGTGGGGGCGCGCCGGTGGGCAGCTGCTGGACGGCGGACGAGAACCCTAGAAATGGGGAGTGCGTTGACTATTGCGTGGACGCCAGACGGGGACTGCCGGACGGGCACCGATTAGGATTTCTACAGTGGCAAATATGGGTAATTTCATCATAACTCTGGGGCGAAATACGGGTGGCCACGCAGCCAAATAAGGGGAGCAGGGGGCACCCTCCCTCTGGATCTGCGAAGAATCGACTTGACATTGATGATCGTATTTTTCTGAATTCATTTCAGCCTTTTCGACGATGTTTGTTTGATTGAAGAAGACGTTTCATCGACTATGAGGCATGTGTGGTGACTTAGTTAATGTTAACATGATATGCCGTCTCAGTCTCTCGAAGATGTTCATATGTGTGTAGTTATATATATATAGTGAGTAAACGACTTCGATTATACTGTATTAGAAAAATCTCCCTCCCGCTAAATTTAATTCGGGGAGGCCCTTTCATCCTTTATTACTAATCATAATCTTTATGTAAACGTGCCTATAATAAAATTTAACTAAACTTTTTACATATGTAACATTACTCCCTGTACAACAAATCATCAAGGGTGCATGGCTTCTTAAGTATAATTTACTTTGGACTCCTTATACTGACCGGACGGACGGCGCAATCACATTTGTCCGACCCAATCAGACTTCCCAAACGGCTCTTATACGCCGGGCTAATCAGCACTCATGTCCATATATGCGTGGATATGCAAGGCCTGGGCACGCCCACTATGTCCGCTCAGCCCACCCTGACCACACGAACCCCACTCTGTCCCACAAATATCCACACCCGGATCGAACCCTAGCTTCAATCTCTCGGTTCCGCTCCGCTCTCTATCTCTTCCCCTTGCCTCTTCCCACGATCTTCGGCACTGGCAATGGTGCTGGCATCGGATCCGACAACGAGGGCGATCCCATCGATTGGGACGCCCTTGTTTAGGAGGCGGAAGCAGACAACGACGAGCAGCTAGCCCTCTGCATCGCGCTATAGCACTCGCGAGTCAACAATGACGGCAGCTCGAGCTCTGCCCCGTCCCCTATCAACCGGAGTCGCAGCACGGACGCCAGCACCGAACCGTCCCGCAACACGCGCAGCTCCACGCCCTCGGCCCACTCCACTCCGCTCGCCCGACGCACTCCTATCCCTCTGGCGGTTGCTCCTCATGGGCATTTGTGGGTGCTCGTCCCCACGCCCACTAGTAGGAAATACCTTATAGGTAGAGGGTTAACAGTAGCGCAGGGTTAATGGGCCGCACTACTGATATTTAGTAGTAGCGCGGGCCAGGAACCGGCGCTGCAGGTGGGCAGTGATACGTCTCCAATGTATTTATAATTTTTTATTGTTCCGTGTTATTATATTATCCATCTTGGATATTTTATATGCAATATTATACTATTTTATATCGTTTTGGGATTAACATATTAACATAGTGCCCGGTGCCAGTTGCGGTTTTTTCCTTGTTTTTGTCTTTTACAAAAAATCAATACCAAACGGAACGAAACTTTTTCAGGAATTTTCTTGGACCAGAAGACACCCAGGAACCTTCGGAGGGAGGCTAGAAGAGTCACGAGGTGGCCACAAGCTCACCAGGCGTGCCCTATGAGCTTGTGGGCCCCTTGTGGCACTTCCAATCCTAATCTCAGCTCTATAAATACCCTAATATTCCCGGTATACCAAAGAGCACACCAAAAATATTTTCCTCCGCTGCAAGTTTTTGTCCATGTGAGATCCCATCTAGAGACCCTTGATGGTACTCCGCCGGAGGGGGATTCGATCACGGAGTGCATCTACATCAACCTTGCTGCCCTTCCGATGATGTGTGAGTAGTTTACCATAGACCTATGGGTCCATAGCTAGTAGCTAGATGGCTTTGCCTTCTCTCTCTTTGATCTTCAATACAACGTTCTCCCTGATATTCTTGGAGATATATTCAATGTAATCTTCTTTTGCGGCGCGTTTGTTGAGATTCTATGGGTTTGTGATCAGATTATCTATAAATATTATTTGAGTCTTCTATGAACTCTTTTATGCATGATTAAGATAACTTTGTATTTCTCTCTGATCTATTGATTTGGTTTGGTCAACTAGATTGATTTTTCTTGCAATGGGAGACGTGCTTTGTGATGGGTTCAATCTTGCGGTGTCCTCGCCCAGTGACAGAAGGGGTAGCGAGGCACGTATTTGTATTATTTCCATTAGGGATAAAAAGATGGGGTTCATATTGATTGGATCTATCCCTCTACATCGTGTCATCTTATTTAAGGCATTACTCCGTTCTTGTTAACTTAATACACTAGATGCATGCTCGATAGCGGTCGATGTGTGGTGTAATATTAGTAGATGCAGAATCGTTTCGGTCTACTTGTCACGGACGTGATGCCTATATTCATGATCATTGCCTTGGATATTGTCATGATTATTCGTTTTTTATCAATTGCTCAATGGTAATTTGTTTACCCACCGTAGGCGTTCTTTCATGAGAGAAGTCTCTAGTGAAAACTATGGCCCCACGGTCTATCTTTTATCATATTAGTTCCAGATCTATAAAACCAAAAACACAAAAATACCTTGCTACAATTTATTTACTTTTACTTTATTTTGCTCTTTTATTTATCTTGTATATCTATCTCTATCAGATCTCACCCTTGCAAGTAGCCGTGAAGGGATTGACAACCCCTTTATCGCGTTGGGTGCAAGTATTTGTTTGTTGATGTAGGTACAATTATTGGGAACATGCGTGTTCCTCCTACTGGATTGATACATTGGTTCTTAACTGGGGGAAATACTTACCTCTGCTTTGCTGCATCACCCTTTCCTCTTCAAGGGAAAAACCAACGCAAGCGCAAGAAGTAGCAGGCAGAAGCAGCAACGCGGGCCTGTCGGGCCTAACAGATTATATTTTCATTGTGTTTGATGCTTGTTTTGATGAATCTATGGACTGTATCGGGGGGAGGGGGGTATAAGCCATGGTGAGTTAGAGTACAATAGATATAATACAAATATAAAATTAGAATGAGTTCATAATAGTACATTAAGTGGAGATTGATTTTATTATACTAACGGAGCTCACGAGTTTTCTATTGAGTTTTGTGTTGTGATGTTTTCAAGTTTTGGGTGAAGTTTTGATGGACTACGGAATAAGGAGTGGGAAGAGCCTAATCTTGGGGATGCCCAAGCCACCCCAGGGTAATATTCAATGACAACCAAGCATCTAAGCTTGGGGATGCCCCGGATGGCATCCCCTCTTTTGTCTACAATCCATCGATAAATTACTTGAGGCTATATTTTTGTTCACTACATGATATGTGTTTTGCTTGGAGCGTCTTATATGATTTGAGTATTAGTTTTATTTGCTTTTTAGTTCGCCACAATCATCCTTGCTACACACACCTTTTGGGAGGGACACACATGAATCCTGAATTTATTAGAATACTCTATGTGTTTCACTTATATCTTTTGAGCTAGGCAGTTGCTCTAGTGCTTCGGTTATATGTTTTTGAGCATGGCAGTAATTTTATTTTGAAGAAATTCATGAACTCTCATGCTTCACTTATATTATTTTGAGAGTCTTATAAATAGTATGGCAATTTTCTTAGGTTATGATTTTAGTCCTAATATGATGGGTATCCAAGAGGGATATAATAAAAACTTTCATGAAGATCATTGAATATATGAGAAGTTTTAATCCTTGTAATTTTTTTGAGATATGAAGATGGTAATATTAGAGTCATGCTAATAGTAAATTGTGGAATAGTAAAAATGATTGTGTTAAGGTTTGTGATTTCCGGAGCATGCACATATGCTCTTCTAGTTATGTGATGAAGTTGGAGCATAATTTATCCTTGACTGTCTTCCTTTGCCTGAAAGTCAGGAGCGCGTGATGGTTAACTCCTACCAACCTCTCCCCTAGGAGCATGCGTAGTAGTACTTTGCTTCGAGGGCTAATAAACTTTTTGCAATAAGTATGTGAGTTCTTTATGACTAATGTTGAGTCCATGGGTTATAGGCACTCTCACCCTTCCACCTTTGCTAGCCACTCTAGCACCCATTCAACTTTCGTCGGTGCATCAAACCATCCTTATACCTTGCTACTTCTCGAGCTTGCGTTGTATTCCCTCGAAGAGGAAAGGGTGATGCAGCATAGTAGCGGAAATATTTCCCTCAGTTTTGAGAACCAAGGTATCAATCCAGTGGGAGACTACGCGCGAGTCCCTCGCACCTGCACAAACAAATAAGAACTTCGCAGCCAACGCGATAAGGGGTTGTCAATCCCTTTATGGTCACTTACGAAAGTGAGATCTGATAGAGATGGTAGTTTGATATTTTTTGGTATTTTTGGATATAAGAACAGAAAGTAAAAACGGAAAAGTAAAGTAGATTGTAGATTGATATGTTGAGAATAGACCCGGGGGCCATAGGTTTCTCTAGTGGCTTCTCTCATGATAGCAGAATTCTACGGTGGGTGAACGAATTACTGTCGAGCAATTGATAGAAAAGCGAATAATTATGAGACTATCTAGGCATGATCATTATATATAGGCATCACGTCCGAAACAAGTAGACCAAAACGATTATGCATCTACTACTATTACTCCACACATCGACCGCTATCCAGCATGCATCTAGAGTATTAAGTTCATAAGAACAGAGTAATGCCTTAAGCAAGATGACATGATGTAGAGGGATAAACTCAAATAGCATGATATAAACCCCATCTTTTTATCCTCGATGGCAACAATACAATACGTGCCTTGCTGCCCCTACCGTCACTGGGAAAGGACACCGCAAGATTGAACCTAAAGCCAAGCACTTCTCCCATTGCAAGAACTAAAGATCTTGTAGGCCAAACCAAACCAATAATTCGAAGAGACTTGCAAGGATATTATAATCATACATAAAGAGTTCAGAAAAGAACCAAATATTTCTCATAGATAATCTTGATCATAAACCCACAATTCATCGGATCTCGACAAACACACCGCAAAAAGAGATTACATCGAATAGATCTCCTCGAAGACCGAGGAGAACTTGGTATTGAGATCCAAAGAGAGAGAAGAAGCCATCTAGGTACTAACTATGGACCCCGAAGGTCTGTGGTAAACTACTCACAACTCATGGTGAGGCGATGATGATGATGTAGAAGCACTCCGTGGTAGACCCCCCCTCCGGCGGAGCTCCGGAACAGGCCCCAAGATGGGATCTCACGGGAACAGAAGGTTGCGGTGGTGGAACTAGGTTTTTTCTTCTCTTCTGATGGTTACGGGGTACGTAGGTATATATAGGAGGAAGGAGGGCACCGGGGGCCAGACGTGGGGCCCGCGAGGCAGGGGGGCGCGCCCCCACCCTCGTGGACGCCACGTCAGCCCTACTCCGTGGTTCTCAAGTCTCCCGTGCATATTTTGCTCCAAAAATATCTCTCCCAAAGTTTCATTCCGTTTGGACTCCGTTTGATATTCCTTTTCTGTAAAACCCTGAAATAGGCAAAAAAACAACAATCTGGACTGGGCCTTTGGGTTAATAGGTTAGTCCCAAAAATAATATGAAAGTGTATAACAAATCCCATTAAACATCCAAAACATCATAAATAATAGCATGGAACAATAAAAAATTATAGATACGTTGGAGACGTATCAAGCATCCCCAAGCTTAATTCCTGCTCGTCCTCGAGTAGGTAAATGATAAAAACAGAATTTTTGATGTGGAATGCTAACCAACATAATTTTCAATGTAGTTCTCTTAATTGTGGCATGAATGTTCAGATCTGAAAGATTCAAGACAAAAGTCTATATTGACATAAGAAATAATAATACTTCAAGCATACAAACAAAGCAATCATGTCTTCTCAAAATATTATGGCTAAAGAAAGTTATCCCTACAAAATCATATAGTCTGGCTATGCTCCCTCTTCATCACACAAAATATTCATATCATGCACAACCCCGGTTTCAGCCAAGCACTTGTTTTCATACTCTATTCTTTCAAACCTTTCAACTTTCACGCAATACATGAGCGTGAGCCATGGATATAGCACTATGGGTGGAATAGAATGGTGGTTGTGGAGAAGACAAAAAGGAGGGAGATAGTCTCACATCGACTAGGCATATCAACGGGCTATGGAGATGCCCATCAATAGATATCAATGTGAGTGGGTAGGGATTGCCATGCAACGGATGCACTAGAGCTAAATATGTATGAAAGCTCAACAAAAGAAACTAAGTGGGTGTGCATCCAACTTGCTTGCTCACAAAGACGTAGGGCATTTGAGGAAGCCCGTCGTTGGAATATACAAGCCAAGTTCTATAATGAAAATTCCCACTAGTATATGAAAGTGACTAACATGAGACTCTCTATCATGAAGAACATGGTGCTACTTTGAAGCAAAAGTGTGGAAAAAGATAGTAGCAATTGTCCCTTTTTCTTTTCTTTTCCTTTTTTTTATTTTTTTCTTTCTTTTTTTCTTTTTTTCTTTTTCCCCTTTTTTTCTTGGAGGGGCCTTTTCTTTTGTTTGGCCTTTCCTCACATGGGACAATGCTCTAATAATGATGATCATCACACTTATATTGATTTACAACTCGATATTACAACGCAATACTAGAACAAAGTATGACTCTATATGAATGCTTCCGGCAATGTACCGGGATGTGCAATGAATCAGGAGTGACATGTATGAAAAGTTATGCATGGTGGCTTTGCCACAAATATGATGTCAACTACATGATCATGCATGTCAATATGACAATATGAAACGTGTCATATGAACGGAACGGTGGAAAGTTGCATGGCAATATATCTCGGAATGGCTTTGGAAATGCCATGATAGGTAGGTATGATGGCTGTTTTGAGGAAGATATATGGTGGCTATTTTGAGGAAGGTATATAGTGGGTGTATGGTACCGGCGAAAGTTGCGCGGTACAAGAGAGGCTAGCAATGGCGGAAGGATGAGAGTGCGTATAATCCATGCACTCAACATTAGTCAAAAGAACTCACATACTTATTGCAAAAATTTACGAGCCATCAAAACAAAGCAATCAACGCATGCTCCTAGGGGGGAGGTTGGTAGGAGTTAACCATCGCGCGTCCCCGACCTCCACACAAAGGATGACACTCTACAAATACCTCATGCTCTAACTTCGTCACATAGCGATTCACCATACGTGCATGCTACGGGAATCACAACCTTTAACACAAGTATTTCTCAATTTCATAATAACTCCACTAGCATGACTCTAATATCATATCCTCATATCTCAAAACAATTATCAAGCATCCAACTTCTCATCATATTCAATGCACTTAGTATGAAAGTTTTTACTCCATTCATCTTGGATGCCTATCATGTGAAGGCTAGTTTTATAGCCAAAGCACATTACCATGATGTTCTAATAGACTCTCAAAAATATATAAGTGAAGCATGAGAGATCAACAATTTCTTCAAAATAAAATCACCATCGTGCTCTAAAAGATATAAGTGAAGCACTCGAGCAAAAACTATTCAACTCAAAAGATATAAGTGAAGCACAAAGAGTGTTCTAACAATTCCTAGGCCATATTTATCCCTCTCAAAAAAGTGTGTCCAGCAAGGATGATTGTGGCAAACTAACAAGCAAAGACACAAATAATACATGACGCTCCAAGTAAAACACATATCATGTGGTGAATAAAAATATAGTCCCGAGTATAGTTACCGATAGATGAAGACGAAAGAGGGGATGCCTTCCCGGGGCATCCCCAAGCTTAGGCTTTTGGTTGTCCTTGAATTTTACCTTGGGGTGCCTTGGGCATCACCAAGCTTAGGCTCTTGCTACTCTTTGTTCCGTAGTCCATCAAAGCAATACTCAAAACTTGAAAATTTCACAACACAAAACTTAGACAAAAATCTCGTGAGCTCCGTTAGTATAAGAAAACAAACCACCACTCAAAGGTACTGTAATGAACTCATTCTTTGTTTATATTGGTGTTAAACCTACTTTGTTCCAACTTCTCTATGATTCATATCCTCCAATACTACTCATAGATTCATCAAAATAAGCAAACAACACACAGAAAACAGAATCTGTCAAAAACAGAACAGTTTGTAGCAATCTGTAACTTTCGCATACTTCTGTAACTCCAATTTTTTTTGAAATAAATTAGTAAACGTGAGGAATTTGTCTATTAATCATCTGCAAAAAGAATCAACTAAATAACACGCTGCAGTAAAATCTGGTGACTATTCTAGCGAGCGCTAACGATTCTGTTTTTCACAACAAGATCATATAAACTTCACACAAGTCTTCCCAAAGGTTCTACTTGGCACAAACACTAATTAAAACACAAAACCACATCTAAACAGAAGCTAGATGCAATATTTATTCCTAAACAGAAGCAAAAACAAAAAATATAAAATCGGGTTGCCTCTCAACAAGCGCTATCGTTTTACGCCCCTAGCTAGGCACGATACAAGGATAGATCTACGTATTGCCATCTTTGGAAGGCAATCCATAAGTGGCTCTCATAATAGATTCATATGGTAAGTTAATTTTCTTTCTAGGAAAGTGTTCCATGCCTTTCCTTAACAAAAATTAGAATCTAATGTTTCCTTCCTTCATATCAATAATTGCACCAATCATTCTAAGGAAAGGTCTACCAAGAATAATAGGACATGAAGGATTGCAATCTATATCAAGAACAATAAAATCTACGGGCATATAATTCCTATTAGCAACAATAAGAACATCATTAATCCTTCCCATAGGTTTCTTAATGGTAGAATCCGCAAGATGCAAATTTAAAGAACAATCATCAAGCTCATGGAAACCTAGCAAATCACACAAAGTTTTTGGGATAGTGGAAACACTTGCACCCAAATCACAAAAAGCAAAGCATTCATGATCTTTAATTTTAATTTTAATAGTAGGCTCCCACTCATCATAAAGCTTTCTAGGGATAAAAACTTATAATTCAAGTTTTTCTTCATAAGATTGCATCAAAGCATCAACTATGTGTTTGGTAAAAGCTTTATTTTGACTGTAAGCATGCAAAGAGTTTAGTAAGAATTGCAACAAGGAAATGCAATCAATCAAAGAGCAGTTGTCATAATTGAATCCCTTGAAATCCAAAGTAGTGGGTTCATCACTATGCAAAGTTTTAATCTCTTCACTCCCACTTTTAACAAATTTAGCATCAAGATCTAAAAACTCCGAATCATTGGGACATCTTTTAATTAAAGTAGACTCATCTCCAATCCCATCTTTATCAAGATTCATACTAGAAAACAAGGATCTAATAGGAGACACGTCAATAACTTTCAGATCTTCATCTTTATTTTCATGATAACTAGAGGAACACGCTTTTATATAACTCTCCTTTTAGCACGCATCGTAGCGGTTCTTTCTTTGCATTCATCAATGGAAATTCTTATGGCTTTGAGAGACTCATTGATATCATGCTTAGGTGGAATAGATCTAAGTTTCAAAGAATCAACATCAAGAGTAATTCTATCCACACTTCTAGCCAATTGATCAATCTTAAGCAATATTTCTTCAAGCAAAGCATTGCAATTCTTTTGCGAATTCATAAACTCCTTAACACTAGTTTCAAATTCAGAAGGCATCTTTCCATAAGACTTATTGTAGGAATTACCATAATTATTAGAGGAATTACTAGGAAAAGGCCTAGGAATAAAGTTTCCTCTATAAGCATTGTTACCAAAATTATTCCTACCAACAAAATTCACATCCAAAGATTCATTATTAGAGTTGATACGTCTCCAACGTATCTACTTTTCCAAACCCTTTTGCCCTTGTTTTGGACTCTAACTTGCATGATTTGAATGGAACTAACCCGGACTGACGCTGTTTTCAGCAGAACTGCCATGCTGTTGTTTTTGTGCAGAAATAAAAAGTTCTCGGAATCGCCTGAAAATCAACGGAGAATTATTTTGGAAAATATAAAAAATATCTGCCAGAAGATCCAGACTAGGGGGCCCACACCCTGTGAACAAGGGTGGGGGGCGCATGATACGTCTCCAACGTATCTATAATTTTTGATTGTTCCATGCTATTATTTATGAAGTCTTGGATGTTTAATGGGCTTTATCATTCACTTTTATATCATTTTTGGGATTAACCTACTAACCCAAAGGCCCAGTCCAGATTGCTGTTTTTTGCCTATTTCAGGGTTTTGCAGAAAAGGAATATCAAACGGAGTCCAAACGGAATGAAACCTTCGCGAGAGATATTTTTGGAGGAAATCACGCTCGGGAACCTTCGGGACCAAGTCAGGGGACGAAGGGCCAGCCCTCGAGGGTGGGGGGCGCGCCCCCCTGCCTCGAGGCTGGCCCACACGGCCCCCGGTGCCCTCCTTCTTCCTATATATACCTACGTACCCCAGAAACTCCATACGCAGAGAGAAAACCCTAATTCCATCGCTGTAGCTTCTGTTCCCGTGGAGATCCCATCTTGGAGCCTGTTTCGGGAGGGGGATCCATCACGGAGGCCTTCATCATCATCATCATCATCACCCTCACCATAAGTTGTGAGTAGTTTACCACAAACCTTCGGGTCCATAGCTAGTATCTAGATGGCTTCTTCTCTCTCTCTGGATCTCAATACAAAGTTATCCTCGGTCTTCGAGGAGATCTATTTGATGTAATCTTGTTTTGCAGTGTGTTTGTCGAGATCCAATGAATTGTGAGTTTATGATCAAGGTTATCTATGAAAGATATTTGGTTCTTCTCTGAACTTTTTATGTGTGCTCATAATATCCTTGCAAGTCTCTTCGAATTATTCGTTTGGTTTGGCCTACTAGATCTATAGTTCTTGCAATGGGAGAAGTGCTTGGCTTTGGGTTCAATCTTGCGGTGTCCTTTCCCAGTGACAGTAGGGGCAGCAAGGCACATATTGTATTGTTGCCATCGAGGATAAAAAGATGGGGTTTTCATCATATTGCTTGAGTTTATCCCTCTACATCATGTCATCTTGCTTAAGACGTTACTCTGTTCGTATAAACTCAATACACTAGATGCATGCTGGATAGCGGTCGATGTGTGGAGTAATAGTAGTAGATGCAGAATCGTTTCGGTCTACTTGTCTCGGACGTGATGCCTATATACAATGATCATGCCTAGATAATCTCATAATTATTCGCTTTTCTATTAGTTGCTCGATAGTAATTTGTTTACCTGGCGTAGAATACCGTTATCATGAGAGAAGCCACTAGAGAAAACTATGGCCCCCGGGTCTATTCTCAACATATCAATCTACATCTACTTTATTTTTCTTGCTTTTATTTGCTGCTTTATTAAACCAAAAATACCAAAAATATAATTATCATCTCTATCAGATCTCACTCTCGTAAGTGACCGTAAAGGGATTGACAACCCCTTATCACGTTGGCTGCGAAGTTCTTATTTGTTTGTGCAGGTGCGAGGGACTCACGCGTGGTCTCCTACTGGATTGATACCTTGGTTCTCAAAAACTGAGGGAAATACTTACGCTACTTTGCTGCATCTTCCTTTCCTCTTCGAGGGAATACAACGCAAGCTCAAGAGGTAGCAAGAAGAATTTCTGGCGCCGTTGCCGGGGAGGCTTACGCAAAAGTCATATACCAAGTACCTATCACAAACCCTTATCCTTCGCATTACATTTATTTGCCTCTCGTTTTCCTCTCCCCCACTTCACCCTTGCCGTTTTATTCGCCCTTCTTCCGTCGTGTGTTTTTCGTTCGCTTGCCTCTTGTTTGCTTGCGTGTGCTGCTTGCTTGCTTGTCATCATGTCTAGAACACCTATCATTATCACCACTCCCGAGAGTGAGGTCCTCAACTTTAAACAAAGGGAGGAAGAAAACTTAAAAGATGCATGGTATAGAATTTGCAATGCTCAAAATAGGTCTAATCGGAAGCTTTCCACTTCCGTGCTTCTTCGCAATTTTTATATTGGCATAACTCCATGGAATTGATTTATCTTAGATACCATTACCGGAGGGAACTTCTTGGGTAGCCACACCGTTGATTCTTATAAAGCTATGACTGAATTATTTGGCTCACCACCTCTTATGGTTAATGGGACCGTTTTAACTTTGGAGCATGTTATGCAAAGGCTAGAAATTATTGAGAACAAAGTTGCTATGGTAGAATTGTTAGAGAACTTGGATAGAAAAATTCACAATGAAATTACCCAATATGGATTTAAGGTAGGAGTTGTTCTGAAAAATCTTAAGGAAAAAGAACCCATAGTTAAAGAAAAGCTTTATCAGGATTCTACTAGAATCAATAAGCTTGAGGATGTTATCACTAATGTGGGTTCCGCTCTTTCCGCTATAAAAACCACTCCAAATACCTCCACTAAATTATCTAAGTTCATGTATGTCCCTAAATACAAGGGTGAAACTTCTAGACTTGCGGATCTCAAATCCATAAGCGTTCATCCTAATTTTCTTACTTTTGCAAGAGACCCTTTTGACACTTTAGAATTTCTTGATTTCTTGCCCAAGAGTTTGATTATTCATAGGGATAAAGAAGTGCCCAAAAATCACAAGTGCTTAATTAAAGAATTGCCTTCCAAGGATGGCAATACCTAGATCTATCTTGTATCGTGCCTAGCTAGAGGCGTAACACGATAGCGCTTGTTGGGAGGCAACCCAATTTTATGTTTTTTGCTTTTGTTGCTGTTAGAGAATAAATGTTGCATCTAGCCTCTTATTAGATGTGTTTCATGTTTTGTTTAGTGTTTGTGCCAAGTAGAACCTTTGATAGGACTTGTGTGAAGTTTATTTGATCTTGCTGTGAAAAATAGAATCGTTAGCGCTCGCTAAAGTAGTCTTCAGATTTTACTGGAGCGTGCTTTTTAGTTGATTCTTTTTGCTTCTGATTGGTAGACAAATTTCGCAAATTTACCAATTTAGTTTAAAGTTTTTGGAGTTCCAGAAGTAGGTGAACCCAGCAGATTAGTACAGACTATTCTGTTTTTGACAGATTCTGTTTTTTGTGTGTTGTTTGCTTATTCCGATGCATCTATGAGTAATACTAGACCATTAAGGCGCGCGTTGCTGCGCTCGTGTATTATATTGTTGGTAATCAAAGAGAGGAATTTTATAAATATATGGACTAATGGGCAACATAAATATTTGATACTTTGGAGTATTTCACATTAAATTTCTGGTAACACTGCGAACTCATTTTGTACTAATGGTATTATTCTTGTGACATTGAGATTTATTTCCCTATGAGTACCAAATAGCATCAGCCAGATGGTTCGATGTACTCCAGATTATAATGTATCGCGGACAATATTTCATATGTAGCAGAACAATCTAATAGCTCACGTTCTACTTTAAAGTTTGTTGGAAAACACAAGTTAGCACTGTATGATGCAATAGAATTTACATAGCTTGTATCATCCGAAACAATAGATCGAGGTATACTAATATGTGATAAGTTTGGTTGCATGCATACACATAATGTGAAGTGAGCATATCAGTACACCACAGTATAGGCAGGGCAGTAAAACACGTGTCTGCCTTATTTAACAGCAAAAGGAGGGGTTCATAATTTTGATATCAACCATACAAGTGCAAGCATAGCTTTGCTTCCTGATTTCTAACAAATTAAAATCGCTGTAATGTAGAATAAAACCTCAGTTCGAACCCAAAATATATTCTGGAAATAGGTCACTGCCTACATATAGTAATAGATCCTTGTAACAATCAATGATGGGAGATATCAGATTTGTGGCTATTGAAATGCTTCATTTACCTTAACATTTCATATAAAATCTTGCTCTCTCTAGCTTAGTTCTGTAAACTTTCCAGTGCATCTACTTTCTCTGATAATCACCAACATCAAAAGATGCGAATTTAGGCTTAATTTGCATAGAAGCAACTGAAAATATCAGCTGAGTTTTGTCAACTTTCCAAGAACAAATTACGAGCTATTGCTTGATACATGCCCTTACTGTTGGTGCTTGATACAACGCCAGATTTTGGTGGAAGGAGGCTCACAAATTAAGGCTCATGCTATCCCTTATCCTGGAAACCAAAAAAATGCACAGTATCATCTGTCCATTCTCGAAACTAAATTCTAAAATAAAAATGCAGTACGCTTGACAAAAATTAACTACTTTTTGAGTTCTTTTGGTCGTTCCGGTTTTACCAGATTATATTTGAATATGAATTGTATTGTGTCAACAGAAAAGTGGATATGATTGATATATAATCATATAAATGTTAGACAATATATATAGGAATAAGAACATACCTCTTACCATCAGGATTAAATTCTTGTGCATTCATCAATACAAAATGCCTTTTACTCCAAGTTTCTCTTGCGAAGCCTAGAAGAATTAGCAAGGTCTTACTCAGGCTAGGATACAGTCTGCATATGTAACGTAACTCAAAAGAATTACACCATATAAATACTAAGTCTCCTCACACAAATCTATCTTATCGCATAACCATTCTCCCTTATTATTTTATCAAAAAAAATCTACTTAGGTAATTGTTGGTTACTCTCTTGTACTCCCTCCGTCCCATAATATAAGAACATTTTTGACACTAGTGTAGTGTTAAAAACGTTCTTATATTTTGGGACAGAGGGAGTATTTGACAAAAATACCTTAGCAAAGCTAAAGGCATCAAGAATTCAAGGCTTGAAGTGGGAACTGTATGGATAGGACAAAAGAAAGTGGCACTGAAGACAGATCATGTACATGCAAAGAGTATGCTGTCCAATTTGAAAAAAAAATCAAAACGTAAATGGAAAACGCACCATATCATCAGTGTTGTCATCTCCAAATATTACACATGAGGAGTATATTCCTTTTGGCATGGAACAAACACAAATAACATATAAATTAAGACGTACTTATGTGTTCTGAGATCACACTGTATGCAGAACTGCTCACAATAACTTAGGAACATGCGCATATGGGCAGTGAAAATATGACTGAAGTATGGGATATAGGAGCAGACATGACCAAGTGGAGTAGATATGCCAACGGCATTACCAGATCTGTCCATGTTTTATGCCTTGATCAGGGTCAATGCCCATGAATCCTAAAGATCTGTAGGGACAAATCATCTGAAGCAAGCAGCCACAAAATCACCCAGCCGTCCACGTACAGAATAGGTGAAATTAAATCTCACCGGAGAAATTACTCACGAGAGACAGATCAATTTATTTCCTGGCTATAGCACAAAGGAATTGATCCCTCAACCTGGTCACCAATGTTTACGATCTCACGTCTCTTCCCCAACCACGGGTTGAAACCTGAAACATACCTCATTGAGAGAAACTTATTCCTAATCGATTAAAACAACCATAGACCTACCAAAAATATAGAAGAAACCTCATCACCAAATCGGTCACAACGCAAAATGGGGATCAGAGGCAACTTACAACTTAAATAAGAGGAGGGACCATGTGATCAGTAGTTGAACAACTAATCCTTCCTTGCTTCATGGCTCACGCATGAGTAGGGGCCCACATATGAGGTTCTGCTCAGGGATGTAGTAAAAGGCAAGCATGTCTGCATGTGAAATATGAAGAGATTTCTCTGATATACCATGCTAGTTCAACCTAGGATGAAAGAAGTACAATTATACATCACTAATACCACATAAAAACGATTTCAAATTGACCATGAACAAGGCAAGCACATATGGCGTGTGAACTGCTACAATTAACTCGATAACGCTAAACATGACAGAGTATCTAAATGTTGCATCTTAATGAATATTAGCTTCAAACTGTTCTCTCACCAGTATAGATAGAGAGGATGTGCCTTCGATTTTCTGGTCCAGCAAAGAGATTGCCAAAAATTAAAAACTTAATGAATCAGGAGCCATCGGAATTCGAAGGAGAGTGTGGAGGACTGACAGAAAGGGAAAGATGAATCCTCAACCTACACGTCAACCATGGCAGCCGGAGAAGGAGTACAGATGTAATAAGGGGAATGGGGAACGATCAGAGGCACAGTGGATATTATATAGAGCGTCGAGTAAATGATGAAGATGAATCGGGATAGTAACCGACCTGCAATTATCGATGGCCAGAGCATCTACTTCTAGTAATTGGCTGCATCAATTACGATTTACATCTTCAATTACCGGCGAATCGACTTCAATCGTGGTTGATGCTTCATTCCCCCCCACCCACCTCCCGTCGCGTTGCTTCAAAACGTGACCCTATCGCTCGAGTGAGTCGCCTCTGTCCGGACCCAATGTCGTCGCCGTGGGACGATGGGAGTCGTCCATCTCGCATCGGTCGCGCAGCCGCCAGGCGGGGGTGGGAGCGTGCGTGCGACCTTGCGAACGAAACCAGGGTCGCCTCTGTCCTTTCCTATTTCTGGCTTCGCGCAGGGGAGGCTGCTACAGGCCCATTAGGCCCAATTTAACACGAGACGCTCAAAAAAGCATCCAGAGCAGCGGCCCAATACGATCATCGATCGTTAATAGCGAGCCAAGCCAGGATACAAGCGATTCACACCTAATCTAACGGACAAAAATGCTCAAAAGTGAGGATCTAGCGGCTAGGGACGCTGATGGCCTGAGAGGGCAGAAAAAGTGCCCAGTTATAATGTATCTAAATTGGAGGATATGAATCATAGAAAATTTGGAGTACAGTAGGTTTAACATCAATATAAACAATGAATGAATTCCTTGCTGTACCTTTGAGTCATGGTTTGCTTTCCCTTACTAACGGAGCCCACGAGAATTTTTGTCTAAGTTTTGTGTTGTGAAGTTTTCAAGTTTTGAGTATTGCTTTGATGGACTATGGAACAAGGAGTAGCAAAGGCCCAAAATTGGGGATGCCCATGGCACCCCAAGTAAAATCAAGATAATCAAAAGCCTAAGCTTGGGGATGCCCCGGGAAGGCATCCCCTCTTTCGTCTTCATCCATTGGTAACTATACTTGGAGCTATATTTTTATTCGCAACATGCTATGTGTTTTGCTTGGAGCGTCTTGTATAATTTGAGTCTTTGCTTGTTAGTTTTCCACAATCATCCTTGCTGGACACACCTATTTGATAGAGTTAAGTATGGCCTAGAAATTATTAGAACACTCTATGTGCTTCACTTATATCTTTTAAGTTGAATAGTTTTTGCTCTAGTGCTTCACTTATATCTTTTAGAGCATGGCGGTGGTTATATTTTGTAGAAACAGTTGAACTCTCATGCTTCACTTATATCTATTTGAGAGTATATTAAAACAGCATGGTAAAGTGTTTAGGCTAAAGAAACTAGTCTTCACATGATAAACATCCAATGTCAATGTAGTAAAATTTTCACACCAAGTGCATTGAATAGAATGAGATGTTGGATGCTTGATAATTGTTTTGAGACATGAGGATAGTGATATTAGAGTCATGCTAGTGGAGTTATTATGAAATTGAAGAATACTTGTGTTAAGGTTAGTGATTCCCGTATCATGCACGTATGGTGAACCGCTATGTGACGAAGTTAGAGCATGAGGTATTTGTAGAGTGCTAACCTTTGGGTGGAGGTCGGGGGCGCGCGATGGTTAACTCCTACCAACCTCCCCCCTAGGAGCATGCGTTGATTACTTTGTTTTTGATGACTCGTAGATTTTTGCAATAAGTATATGAGTTCTTATGACTAATGTTGAGTCCATGGATTATACACACTCTCACCTTTCCACCATTGCTAGCCTCTCTTGTACCGCGCAACTTTCGCCGGTACCATAAACCCACTATATATCCTTCCTCAAAACAGCCACCATATTGTTCCTCAAAACAGCCACCATACCTACCTATCATGGCATTTCCATAGCCATTCCCAGATATATTGCCATGCAACTTTCCACCGTTCCGTCCATATGACACGCATCATATTGTCATAGTGCCATGCATGATCATGTAGTTGACATCATAGTTGTGACAAAGCCACCATGCATAATTTTTCATATATGTCGCTCTTGATTCATTGCTTATGCCGGTACACTGCCGGAGGCATTCATGTAGAGTCATACTTGTTGTAGTATCGAGTTGTAATTTCAAGTTGTAACAAAAAGTGTGATGATCTTCATTATTAGAGCATTGTCCCGTGTGAGGAAAGGCCAATAAAAAAAAGAGAAAGGCCCAAAAAAAATATAGAGAGGGGCAAATAAAAAAAAGGAGAGAAAAGCCCCTCCAAAAAAATGAGAGAAAAGAGAGAAGCGACAATGCTACTATCTTTTTCCACACTTGTGCTTCAAAGTAGCACCATGATCTTCATTGTAGAGAGTCTCATGATTAGTCACTTTCATATACTAGTGGGAATTTTCATTATAGAACTTGGCTTGTATATTCCAACGATGGGCTTCCTCAAATGCCCTAAGTCTTCGTGAGCAAGCAAGTTGGATGCACACCCACTAGTTTTTTTTGTTGAGCTTTCAATCATATTTTAGCTCTAGTGCATCCGTTGCATGGCAATCCCTACTCGCTCACATTGATATCTATTGATGGGCATCTCCATAGCCCGTTGATACGCCTAATCGATGTGAGACTATCTTCCTCTTTTTTGTCTTCTCCACAACCACCTCTATTCCACCCATAGTGCTATATCCATGGCTCACGCTCATGTATTGCGTGAAAGTTGAAAGGTTTGAAAAGAATAGAGTATGAAAACAAGTGCTTGGCTGAAATCGGGGTTGTGCATGATATGAATATTTTGTGTGATGAAGAGGGAGCATAGCCAGACCATATGATTTTGTAGGGATAACTTCCTTTAGCCGTAGTATTTTGAGAAGACATGATTGCTTTATTAGTATTGCTTGAAGTATTGCTATTTCTTATGTCAATATAGACTTTTATCTTGAATCTTTCAGATCTGAACATTCATGCCCCAATTAAGAGAATTACATTGAAAAACTACATTGGTTAGCATTCCACATCAAATATTCTTTCTTTATCATTTACCTACTCGAGGACGAGCAGGAATTAAGCTTGGGGATGCTTGATACGTCTCCAACGTATCTATAATTTTTTATTGTTCCATGCTATTATTTATGAAGTCTTGGATGTTTAATGGGCTTTATCTTTCACTTTTATATCATTTTTGGGACTAACCTACTAACCCAAAGGCCCAGTCCATATTGCTGTTTTTTTGCCTATTTCAGGGTTTTGCAGAAAAGGAATATCAAACGGAGTCCAAACGGAATGAAACCTTCGCGAGAGATATTTTTGGAGGAAATCACGCTCGAGAACCTTCGGGACCAAGTCAGGGGACGAAGGGCGAACCCTCGAGGGTGGGGGGCGCGCCCCCCTTCCCAGGGCGCGCCCCCCTGCCTCGAGGCTGGCCCACACGGTCCCGGTGCCCTCCTTCTTCCTATATATACCTACGTACCCCAGAAACTCCATACGCAGAGAGAAAACCCTAATTCCACCGCCGTAGCTTCTGTTCCCGTGGAGATCCCATCTTGGAGCCTGTTCCGGGAGGGGAATCCATCCCGGAGGCCTTCTTCATCATCATCATCGCCCTCACCATGAGTTGTGAGTAGTTTACCACAGACCTTCGGGTCCATAGCTAGTATCTAGATGGCCTCTTCTCTCTCTCTGGATCTCAATACAAAGTTCTCCTCGGTCTTCGAGGAGATCTATTCGATATAATCTCTTTTTGCGGTGTGTTTGTCGAGATCCGATGAATTGTGAGTTTATGATCAAGGTTATCTATGAAAGATATTTGGTTCTTCTCTGAACTTTTTATGTGTGCTCATAATATCCTTGCAAGTCTCTTCGAATTATTTGTTTGGTTTGGCCTACTAGATCTATAGTTCTTGCAATGGGAGAAGTGCTTGGCTTTGGCTTCAATCTTGCGGTGTCCTTTCCCAGTGACAGTAGGGGCAGCAAGGCACATATTGTATTGTTGCCATCGAGGATAAAAAGATGGTGTTTTCATCATATTGCTTGAGTTTATCCCTCTACATCGTGTCATCTTGCTTAAGGCGTTACTTTGTTCGTATGAACTCAATACACTAGATGCATGCTGGATAGCGGTCGATGTGTGGAGTAATCGTAGTAGATGCAGAATCGTTTAGGTCTACTTGTCTCGGACGTGATGCCTATATACAATGATCATGCCTAGATAGTCTCATAATTATTCGCTTTTCTATCAATTGCTCGATAGTAATTTGTTTACCCGCCGTAGAATACCGCTATCATGAGAGAAGCCACTAGAGAAAACTATGGCCCCCGGGTCTATTCTCGACATATCAATCTACATCTACTTTACTTTTCTTGCTTTTATTTGCTGTTTTATTAAACCAAAAAACCAAAAATATAATTATCATCTCTATCAGATCTCACTCTCGTAAGTGACCGTAAAGGGATTGTCAACCCCTTATCGCGTTGGCTGCGAAGTTCTTATTTGTTTATGCAGGTGCGAGGGACTCGCACGTGGTCTCCTACTATATTGATACCTTGGTTCTCAAGAACTGAGGGAAATACTTACGCTACTGTGCTGCATCTCCCTTTCCTCTTCGAGGGAATACAACGCAAGCTCAAGAGGTAGCATCGCGCCCCCCTGCCTCGTGGGCCCCCTGGTGCTCCACCGATGTATCCCCAGATCCTATAAGTTCAGTTTCGGGGAGAAAAAAATCAGAGAGAAAGAATTATTGCGTTTCACGAGACGGAGCCACCGCCAAGCCCTAATCTCTCTCGGGAGGGCTGATCTGGAGTCCGTTCGGGGCTCCGGAGAGTGGTGATCGTCGCCATCATCATCATCATCAACCTTCCTCCATCACTAATTCCATGATGCTTACCGCCGTGCGTGAGTAATTCCATCGTAGGCTTGCTGGATGGTGATGGGTTGGATGGGATCTATCATGTAATCGAGTTAGTTTTGTTAGGGTTTGATCCCTAGTATCCACTATGTTCTGAGATTGATGTTGCTATGACTTTGCTATGCTTAATGCTTGTCACTAGGGCCCAAGTGCCATGATTTCAGATCTGAACCTATTATGTTTTCATGAATATATGTGTGTTCTTGATCCTATCTTGCAAGTCTATAGTCACCTACTATGTGTTATGATCCGGCAACCCCGAAGTGACAATAATCAGGACCACTCCCGGTGATGACCATAGTTTGAGGAGTTCATGTATTCACTATGTGTTAATGCTTTGGTCCGGTACTCTATTAAAACGAGGCCTGAATATCCCTTAGTTTCCAATAGGACCCCGCTGCCACGGGAGGGTAGGACAAAAGATGTCATGCAAGTTCTTTTCCATAAGCACGTATGACTATATTCGGAATACATGCCTACATTGCATTGATGAACTGGAGCTAGTTCTGTGTCACCCTAGGTTATAACTTCTACATGATGAATTGCATCCGACATAATTTCCCATCATCGATCCAATGCCTACGAGCTTTTCCTATATTTCTTGTTGCTTATTTACTTTTCCGTTGCTATTATCATAAAAACTACAAAAACACTACCGTTACTTTTATTGCCGCTTCTGCCACTATCATATTACTTGGCTACTAAACTATCTTGCTGTAGATACTAAGTTTCCAGGTGTGGTTGAATTGACAACTCAGCTGCTAATACTTAAGAGTATTCTTTGGCTCCCCTTGTGTCGAATCAATAAATTTGGGTTGAATACTTTACCCTCGAAAACAGTTGCGATCCCCTACACTTGTGGGTTATCAGAGGTAACCCCGGTCAACCAGGAATAACATAAGGTGGATGTGGCTAAACTGCGTGATGAGATCGCACAAGCCAAGGAAGAGCTGGTGGCGGAGAACGCTGGGATGACCGCAGAGCGGGCCGTTTTGAACGCTCAAGCACAATGGATTCAAGCGCATTCATACCGGCTCACGGTGGATCAGAATGCTTCAAATGAAGTCTTGAGGAGAAAGCACCGGTACCGGAGTCGTCTGCCTTTTGTTTATGAGCCAATGAATCTTTTCAATACAACTGGAGCAGGGACCAGTAACCCGCTGGTGATAAACCAAATGGTTGAAGCACCAGGGGGTGGAGCGCCGGTTCAGCCACGTGTGACAGGTTTTCCACATGTGAATAACACCCCACCTCATCACCCGGTGACGTCGTCGGGTCATTATTCCAACCCTCTGGATAATATGATTGCTGCAGCTACGCGATTGGCGGCTCTGCTAGTCGAGGGCGAGACTCCGGTGGTGGTTGAAATCCGAAGGGTCAGGGAACTTCTTCAAATAGCGCTGTCACATCAATAGGCCTATTCTTATAGTCGTGACCGAATTCATTCGACCCCTCGTCCAAGCCAGAGCTACAGCAGGCACATTGACTCGCTAGCAGTTTTGAGTACTGAGCACCACCGTAACCAACCTCGTGGGCATGAACCAGCGTGCAATGGTGCCAGCGCACAAGATTTAGTGGACCAGGGCAGAATGCGCCGGGAGGCCGAGCTGGCGGCTCAGCCGGCGGCTCATCAGCATGCGCTGTTTTACCCAACAACTTCAGTGGAGGCAGGTGTGGCTTCTAGAATTTGGGGTGTGCCGTGTTTAACGGCGGCTCTGCGAAACGAGCGTTTTCCCAAGGACTTCAAGGGCCCTCGTAAGGTGCCTAATTACACAGCAGCACTACAAGGATACCCCCTATAAAGCAACACATATTCTACAACGTTTTGTTTATAAGTTGCAAAATTCACAAGAGATACGCATATAAGCGTTGCAGCGTATGTGTTGTTGTCTTATTGTTCGTGACCATAGTGTCCTATATAGATGGCAACGAATCTTATATGTTGTCATGCATGTGTTGCAAATTATATCTGCTAGAAGACCTCAAATATATATAATTAAAAAAACAAATTAATTAGATGCCGGTACACATAAGGAGTGTGGTGCGAAAATCGGTTTGAGCAAAAATCAAAATTTGCGTAGTCCCTTTCTTTTTAGAAACGCATTGCCCTTTCTTTTATATTCTCAATAGAGGAGACGCAAGGTGGGCCGTGCTCTGGAATTTTGGCCCAGCCTCTGTACCACACACAACTTTGTACTAAAGTTAGTATAAAGTTGAGTCATTTTTGAGTCACTTATTTTGGGACGGAGGGAGTACATTATAAGAGATGTTGCTAAAAAAAGGTAATATAAGAGATGGGCTTGGAGAAAAAAATAAGCCCATTAACAGGCCACCTACGAGTCGGTCAACCCTGTTTCTCCAGTCCCGTAGGGGATATTAAGATGGTCCTCATAGTTGGTAATGTCAGCAAAACATTGTATCTTAACAACAATTTCGCAGGGATCAGACCTTTGTCTGGTGCAGCGCGCCATCGGGTGGGAAAGGCCTCGCGGTGGCCTCCTGTGTCTGGAGGAGCGCGCGACCTCCCTGGTACCCTATTTTCTTTTCTCAATTAGGTCGAAGCAAAAGTAAATAAATGTTGTGACCAAAACGTACGTAAACACTAGTCTATCGCATTGGCAATTTCTTTGCATCCGTTTTAGTAGCTCCCACGTTCGAATTTCGGCAGGGCTGTTGTTTTGACAAAATTAAGCAGCGTTAGAATTTTTTTTTAATCATAGGCATTTTTTTAGTGGTAGGGAAATATTATGAGGCCACACAATAATGAGGCATGACAGAAAATAAGGATGAACTTATACGTTTTCTTTTGAGGGAATTTATGCTTTTTATTACAATATGTTAATGGTATTAAAACACGCATATATTATTAATTCCACGAGCCCGAATCCCCTCGAACCGTCACCAAAGCTGGGGAGGTTTGTGGGCGTCCGTACTCTGCTGTTGTACGCGGTCCCGCCAAACCATTCTCCCGCGCGAACATCTCTCAAAACTACGTCCGCGCATCGATGCCAGTCAGCCACTCCAGAGCGGACGCGACTCGACGGCCTTGATGGCGGTTAGAGTGACCATATAGGACGGGAGGGACGGCGTTGCTTGAATACGGGCGCGGCGACCAAGAAGCCTACTCCTATTGTTGCGGCCCATTGAAGCAGCCGGTCCGCCTGCCAGAGCTAATTAAGCAGGGAGCCGGCGTCGGCCAACCCCATCCCGTCCCCTCCATCATCCTCTACGCACAACCGTACGATCCGATCCGATCCAATCCTAGCTCGGCCGGATGGTTCTCGGCGCTAACGGAGCGATCATCCTCCGGACGGTGGCGCCGCCGCTTGCGGTCTTTTGGCCCGTCGTTCTCCATTGCGTTGTCGAAGGAGGTGGTCGTGCTCTCCTCGGATGACGAAAGCCGCAACAGCCACCCCTCCTTGCCAAGGCTGTCGCAATGGACAAGGAGTTCCAACTACAGTTTGAGATCCCTCTGTGATCGCGGTTTGGCGCCGCCCTCACCACCTTACTGCTGCCATCGCTGCCCTGTCAGTGGCTGGTCGGCTCAGTCACTGTGAAGCAGCAGCAATACCCGGCGCTCACGAAGACACGCGGCCGGCTTGTGCATTACATCGGACACGGCGGTGGAAATATATTGCCACAGTGCCCTACCGCGAACCGAGTCAGCTGAGCAGCACAACGCGCAACGCCTTGTCGTGTTCGCTATGTCGTACATCAAGCGTGGACAGGGTGCTCCCAAACACCGCGCTAGCGGAGGCCCATGCCATCTACTGGTAGAAGAACACCGTGTAGATGTCCGAGCGGCGCCGGCGCCGCTTCCAGGGAAGGGCAGGCGGCCCGCCGACGCTACCATACACGCGACAACGGAGGGAGCTGAGCGGCAGGTCATAGCCAATCAGGCCTTGTTTTAGCAATAAAAATCATTATAATTTGACCCATCTTGCACTGAATTTGTACACACATAGAAGAAGCATGTTGTGTTTGGGACAAATATATGTACAAACTGCGTGTCAAGGGCCAGATGGTAATAATAAAAAATTATATTAATGTGTTTCGCTTCAAATTTTTAGTCCCTCGTTTCCTTTTTTTGGTTTCGCACCAATTTTTTCTTTCCCTCCATTCTCTCCCGCCAATAGAGACTAATTCTGGTCAAAAGAAAATAAATACGCCCACTTGATTACCATGGCCCCACTTTTCATATACTACTACGAAAGAACTGAGACTAGCATCAGGTCTCGCGAGGTAACTGCGCCACCAAAATAGGAAACCTCCAGCCCCTCCCCCATATCAACACAGATCCGTTCCTCGTCTTGTATGAAGGATCCCTATCTTGAGCAGGTCGACCATGGCCTGTCCTCCCTCCCGAACACAGATCCCTTCCCCGCCGATTCCACCATTGAGGCTGAGGGCACAACAGGCGTGTCTTGTTCAGGAACTGGGTGGAAAGCAGATCAATCCCCACCCCCAATTCACAGAAACACAAGGTAAATATTAGTACGACTTGAAGATTTTGCATCCTCCACCCTTCTTGGTTCAGATCTGTCCCTTCTACGCTTCTTAATTATTCTTCTCTTGAGTGAATTTGATAGTGCACACCAAGTGTTTGATAGTTGTCCTCTGTTATTGGTTTATAATTTTGGGGTCCCTTCAGATAGATGGGCTTGTTTCTGATGCTTACAAATTTACATTTCAGAGTAATGGTTTCATGTCTTAGTTCATTGTTTTCACCATGAGATGGGAATAGCTTGATGTATTCCTAGTACCTACTCACAATTGAATGAGTTGCTGTTTTGATTTGATAAGAACAAATGTGGTCAGACTTATACTGTTGATTGTAGGGGCAGTAATTACTTGAAAAGCATGATTGTTTAAGCTGAAATCTGAACTAATCGTCTTCACACATGTGGGGATGGCCGTCATAAGGTTGAGTAGGACCGCAGAATATTTTCTTTTAGATAATTTGTTTAAACTTTTGTTCATTGTCATGTTGCAACAGATATGGTAAGGAGAAGAATTAACGTTGTTGAATCCAATGAAGAATATATGATGGAAGAACCGATCGAACATCATAATTCTGCTGAAAAAGATGTTGAATCATCTGATGTGCATGAAGATTGTGATAATGCTAATTCGGATGAAAATGAAGATGGTAAGTTTGTTGTCGATTCCTTACCATTTGCAATATATGATTATTCATCAACGTAACATATAACGCATGGTTCTATATATTTAGCTGAAAATGCAGAAACAAATGAGCGTAAGAAGAGGAAGCTGAAATATATTTGGAACCTTCCAAAAGGGAAAACGATAATGGTTCGCTGCAATGACATAGACCAGCCAATTGGAAAAGAGACGAAACATCTTGGGGACTTTCTTGGCTCGGTTGCATGGAATGGATCATTGTGTTGCTTGAGCTACAAGGATTGGAGATTGCTCAAAACTAAAACAAACGTAAAGGCTATACTAGATCAAGTAAAGGTAAATTTTAATCCACTGAATATCCTTTACTAGCTTGTTCTATGTTGCCTTACATTGCCGTCACCCCATTTATGTTGTAATTGTTTTGTAGATGAGGTTCCTTTACCCTCCTCGCATGGAAAAATATATATTGAAGACAATTGGAGATAGATGGAGGCAACATAAGTCCGATCAGAAAGCAATTTATTTTGATATGAAAAGAAACACCGAAGCCAATTACAACAATAAACCAAAATGGGTGACTCATTTGGTAGATGGACTCCGACTTTTTAAAAACTGACCAAATAATTTACAGAACAAGCCAAGTGGTTCAGATTGTGCAGGTTTGCAAGCATCAAACAACAATTCTGTTTTAGATAAGGGTTGTCTACTTAAATACTCTTCGGAACCTGTGATTGCTAAGGATTAAGTTGGTACGCTTGCACTTTCTGCTATTGTATATACAAATACCCAAAATTTTATGTGTATCATTTTATCCCAGAACAAATAAACTATGGTTCATAATGGTGGCAGTGCACGACAACTAGAAAAATGTTATGCTGCATAGAAGGTATCTTCAGTCTCATATACAAAATTATGATTAAACTTAGTGCTCCCATGTTTATGTGTTTACCTGTTGCTATCGGAATGTTGTCCAGAACCAAGAAACTTCTGACCATAATTTCAGTGCACGGCAAGAGGAAATATATTCTGCTGCACATAAGGTATATTTCAATTAACATATACAATATGTGCAAAATATATTGCTCCAATGGTCATGTATCTACGGGTCATCTTGCTAGGAGAACATCTACTTTTCTGTCAGACTGTTGCCAAAACCAAAAAAACAATAGAAGGTGCTAATGCAGGCAGTAAGAGTGCTCAAAGTGGTTCTCTGAGTTGGTTGGGTGCTAGTGGACTACCTGTAAGAGTGCTTAGAATTATTTCATTTGTTCCCCTGTTTTGTTTCTGTTTTTTTCATATGGCAACTTTGATTTTCTCTAACAGGTAGGAACTAAAGTATTCTTGAAGAGCATGAAAATCATAACAGGGACGTAGCTCTAAATTGTAAGTTGTGATCCTAAATTTAAAATTTTTGGTGCTGAAATTAGAATGAACTCTGGGTTGTGTATGTCGATATGACACTTGTGAAAACTGAAAATTTAGTACAGAGTCGAAAAACCCGCAATACTCTCGGTAATGCAAAAAAAAAAGATTGCATGGCCTTAAACGTTTGTACATGACTAATATCTTACCTCTATTATTACTTGCATCATGTCAATGCCTTGTGTGTTAACAATTCATTTTGTTTCGTTGTTTGTAGATTCAAAAGATAAATGGATGAGTATATGGGTGTGTGGCAAGTGTACTGCAATGATGATGGCGATGTTCCGTTTCATGATGATGGTGGTGATGATGATGATGATGGTCATCATGATGGATGCTTTTAGTTTTAGTTACGTTGCAGGGATGACATTTTTGTTGGATTTTGTTCCTTGGTAAAGTTTTAGTTAAGTTGTAGGGATATTGATGGATGCTTTATGTTTAAGTTTCACTATCAAAGTATCAAGAAGATAGTTAGATTCTGCATCACATTTGGATGATGTTCCTCCTGTAATATGCACTATTGTAATCCAACATTTATATCTAATATATGATTTATTCCTCTTGTGAGTATATTCTCTTGTGTTTTTCCTTTATTTGAAATACATAATTGTCACCTTTACATGGAGCATTAATTTAATTGTTTTACATAATAATAATAATATTTGCACTATATATATGCCAACATTTCAAGCGTTGGAAATTCTTTGTTGCCAAGCAATGTGATTTTGATTCCTGTACCTTAATCACCAACATATATATTTGTTGTATAAGTCTGTTTTATCTGTTGTACTCTTGCAACGGTCCCTTTTACCAACGGACGTATAAGTGTTGCATTATGCGCTAGCAACACTGGATAAGGCTACGCATCCCAAACCGTTGGTATAGACACTAGCAACGCATATAGGAACATTTAGATACGGAAAAAGGCGTTGCTATAGGGGGGGGGTCCTGTTGTAGTGAGATCAGCCCCCTGAGGCTTGGGTGGAGAGTTATGAGATGGCTATAGAGATGCTGGATGTTAGTGAGGCTGCATATGCTAAGTATTTCACCATGATGCTGGAAGGGACGGCTCGTAATTGGTTGAAAGGGCTACCTGCCAACTCCATTAGGTCGTGGGCAGAGCTGAAGGCCAAGTTTATCCAAAATTTCAAAGATACATGCAAGCAGCCTATGTCAATTGTGGATTTGGCTTCTTGTGTTCAAGCCCAGGGTTAATCGACGACCAGCTGGGTGCGCCGGGTCTCGACTATCATACATTCTTCACATAATATCAACGCCGGCTCAGCAGTTTTAATGTTGGAGAAAAATTGTTGTTTCCTTCCACTCAAGCAGAAGCTTGGGCGGCTTACACGTCATTGCAATGATATGGGGGAGCTCATGGCGGCTCTTGTCAAATATGCCGACTCTGATAGTACCAAGGACCCCGACTCCGAGGATGAAAGATCGGGAAAGGGAAAGAAGAGTAGCGGTATGAGGGGACAACAATATAACCTGGCCAATCAGGGCGGTGGCGGTAAGCGCAAGGCTGATGATTTTATAGCTAACACCGCTGCACAGAATTATAACCAGCGTCATAAGGGGAGGCCGGCTCAAGGGACAAAATTTGACCTTGAAGCAATAATGAATCAGCCATGTCCGAAGCACGGAACCGAGGAGAGGCCGTCTACCCATCTCTGGAAGGATTACAACATTATGAGACATTTCAGGGAGTCTATCCAACATAACCATGGACCGAATGACAGTTCAGGGTCTGGCTCTCATGGTCCAGGTCATGGAGGCGGCAGCTCAAATTCTGGGTTTCAAGGCCAAGGCAATAAAGGGTATACAATCAGCAGAATAATCAGGGGAATCAGCAGCAGTAGTCTAGTTATCAGAGCAACCCAAAGCAATTGAATAGTGGGCAGTACCACGTTTTACCACAAGTTTATGCAAGCAGGACTAGAAGCTCCATAAAAGGGCTGTGAACACCATTGAACCGGCAGTTCCTCATTACCTGCAATGGACTGAGCAGCCCATTGTGTGGAGTCGTGAGGATCACCTGCCTCGGGTTGATAATCCGGGTCAATTGGCTTTAGTGGTGGTGCCTCAGGTTGGAGGATACAAGTTCACTAAAGTACTCATGGATGGGGGCAGCATCATCAATATCCTTTACTATGATACTTTCCATCGCATGGGATTAACTAACAAAAATCTTAAACCGTCCAATACTGTTTTCCATCGAGTAGTGCCTGGTAAGTCAGCGTATCCGGTGGGCAAAATTAATTTGAAGGTAGCCTTTGGAGATGCATACGATGCCAGAACAGATACTTTAACATTCGAAGTTGTTAAGATCCAGAGCCCGTATCATGCTCTGTTTGGACGGCCGACTTATGCTAAATTCATGGCCAAGCCGTGTTATGTATCTGTAGCTTAAGATGCCGGGTCACAAGGGCACTATAACGGTGCATGGGAGTCACAAGATAGCTTTGGAGTGTGAGAAAGGCGATGCTGCTTACACGAAGTCTGTTTGTGCCACAGAGGAGCTAAATTTTTACAAGGATAACGTTGACCCGGTAGATATGACGTCCTTGAAGAAGCCAACCACAGAGCATGACCCTTTGTTGAAGTTTAAATCAGCAGACGACACCGAGCTAGTTGACTTTGTTCCTGGCGACTCATCTAAGCAGTTCAGCATCAGTGCTAATCTGGATCCAAAATAGGAAAGCGCGCTCATCGAGTTCATCCGTGAGAACCGGGACATCTTTGCATGGAAGCCTTTAGACATGCCGGTTGTACCGAGGGAACTCGCTGAGCAAACTCTTAATATTGATCCGAAATTTAAGCCGGTCAGACAATTCCTTCGTTGTTTCAATGAGGAGAGGCGGAAGGCCATTGGTGAAGAAGTGGCTTGGCTCTTGGCAACCGGGTTTATCGTTGAAGTTTTTCATCCTGAGTGGTTGGCTAACCCAGTGTTGGTGCTTAAGAAGAACGACACTTTGAGAATGTGTGTGGACTACACGGACTTAAACAAGGCTTGTCTGGCTGACCTGTTTGCTCTCCCTCGTAGCTGGTTGTGAGCGTTTGAGTTTTTTGGATGCTTATTCCGGTTATCATCAAATCAAGATGGTAGTTAAGGACCAGGAGAAGACATCTTTCATTACTCTGTTTCGAGCCTTCTGCTATGTATCTATGCCTTTTCGGGCTCAAGAGTGCCCATGCGACTTACCAGCGGTGTGTACAGAATTGACTTCATGATCAGATTGGGCGTAATGTTCATGCTTACGTAGATGACATTGTGGTGAAATCCAGGAAGAAGGAAACCCTGATCAATGATTTGAAGGAGACGTTTGACAATCTCTAGGTTTATAAAATGATGCTTAACCCGACCAAGTGCGTCTTCGGTGTACCAGTGATACGTCTCCAACGTATCTATAATTTTTGATTGTTCCATGCTATTATTTATGATGTTTTGGATGTTTAATGGGCTTTGTTATACACTTTTCTATTATTTTTGGGACTAACCTATTAACCCAAAGGCCCAGTCCAGATTGCTGTTTTTTGCCTATTTCAGGGCTTTACAGAAAAGGAATATCAAACGGAGTCCAAACGGAATGAAACTTCGGGAGAGATATTTTTTGGAGCAAAATACGCACGGGAGACTTGAGAACCACGGAGTAGGGCACACGTGGCATCCACGAGGGTGGGGAGCGCGCCCCCTGCTTCGTGGGCCCCACGTCTAGCCCCCGGTGCCCTCCGTCCTCCTATATATACCTATGTACCCCGAAACCATCAGAACAACAGAAAAAACCCTAGTTCCACTGCCGCAACCTTCTGTTCCCGTGAGATCCCATCTTGGGGCCTATTCTGGAGCTCCGCCGGAGGGGGGATCTACCACAGAGTGCTTCTACATCATCATCATCGCCTCACCATGAGTTGTGAGTAGTTTACCGCAGACCTTCGGGTCCATAGCTAGTATCTAGATGGCTTCTTCTCTCTCTCTTTGGATCTCAATACCAAGTTCTCCTCGGTCTTTGAGGAGATCTATTCGATGTAATCTCTTTTTGCGGTGTGTTCGTCGAGATCCGATGAATTCTGGGTTTATGATCAAGATTATATGTGAGAAATGTTTGGTTCTTTTCTGAACTCTTTATGTATGATTATAATATCCTTGCAAGTCTATTCGAATTATTGGTTTGGTTTGGCCTACTAGATCTATAGTTCTTGCAATGGGAGAAGTGCTTGCCTTTGGGTTCAATCTTGCGGTGTCCTTTCCCAGTGACAGTAGGGGCAGCAAGGCACGTATTGTATTGTTGACATCGAGGATAAAAAGATGGGGTTTATATCATATTGTTTGAGTTTATCCCTCTACATCATGTCATCTTGCTTAAGGCGTTACTCTGTTCTTATGAACTTAATACTCTAGATGCATGCTGGATAGTGGTTGATGTGTGGAGTAATAGTAGTAGATGCAGAATCGTTTCGGTCTACTTGTTTCGGACGTAATGCCTATATATAATGATCATGCCTAGATAGTCTCATAAGTATTCGCTTTTCTATCAATTGCTCGACAGTAATTTGTTTACCCGCCGTAGAATTCCGCTATCATGAGAGAAGCCACTAGAGAAACCTATGGCCCCCGGGTCTATTCTCAACATATCAATCTACAATCTACTTTACTTTTCCGTTTTTACTTTCTGTTCTTATATCCAAAAATATCAAACTATCCTATCTATCAGATCTCACTTCCGTAAGTGGCCGTAAAGGGATTGACAACCCCTTATCACGTTGGCTACGAAGTTCTTACTTGTTTGTGCAGGTGCGAGGGACTCGCGCGTAGTCTCCTGCTGGATTGATACCTTGGTTCTCAAAAACCGAGGGAAATACTTACGCTACTATGCTGCATCACCCTTTCCTCTTCAAGGGAATACAACACAAGCTCGAGAAGTAGCAACCAGTGGGCAAGCTTTTGGGTTTTTTTGGTTTCAGAACGAGGCATCGAAGCTAACCCAGAGAAAATCAAGGCTATTACTTCCCTGGCTAGGGCAAAGTGTGTTAATGACGTCCAACGCTTGGCAGGTCGGATAGCGGATTTGAGCCAGTTCATAAGCCACCTAGGAGAAAAGGCTATCCCCCTGTATCAGATGATGAAAAAGACGGATGCTTTTGTCTGGAGTGATGCTACTAATGAGGCATTTGCGGCGCTTAAGAAGCAACTGCCTGAGCCGCCGGTTCTTGCTGCTCCCATTGATAAAGAGCCTTTGTTGTTATATGTGGCTGCCAATTGCCGGGCTGTCAGTGTGGCCATCATGGTGGAAAGTAAAGAGGCAGACAAGGAGTATCCGGTTCAACGGCCAGTTTATTACATTAGCGAAGTACTTATTGAGTCCAAGCAGAGGTATCCGCATTGGCAGAAGCTGGTGTATGGGGTCTTCATGGCAAGCCGAAAGCTCAAGCAATATTTTCTGGGTCATCCCATTATTGTGGTGAGTTCTGCTCCCTTAGGGGATATCATCCAAAATAGAGAAGCCATAGGTCGGGTAGCCAAGTGGGCCATTGAGCTTGGACCCCATGGTTTAAAGTATGTGCCTCGTACGACCATCAAGTCACAAGCACTCGTGGATTTTATCAATGATTGTACAGAGTTGTAGACGCTTGAGGAAAAGTCGGATAACACATATTGGACTATTCACTTTGATGGATCCACGCAGTTGGAAGGCTCGGGGCTAAAGTTATCTTGACTTCCCCACGAGGTGATAAATTTTCTTATGTTGTCCGGTTAATGTTCCCTTGTACTAATAATGCAGCTGAGTATGAGGGCTTGCTCCATGGTCTTTGGATGGCTAAGGAGATGAATTTAAGCCGGGTGAGGTGCTTCGGCGACTCAGATCTGGTAGCTCAGCAAGTTTCTGGCACTTGGGATTCCAAGGATCCACTCATGGCGCCTTATCGTCGAGAGGTTGATGCTATTGCGGGTCATTTCAAGGGTTACCAAGTTGAGCATATTGATCGCAGGAAGAATGAGGCGGCTGACACTTTAAGCCGGTTAGGGTCTCAGCGTAAGCCAGTGCCACCTAACACATTCCTGGATGTTCTGCTTAACCCTTCTGTCAAATTACCTACAGAGGAGGATCTTGCTGTTCCTGACCCGGAAGTACAATTGGTGGCGGCTCTTCATGCCATTCCTGATTGGACAATTCCATACTTGGCTTACATGACCCGGGGCGAGTTACCTAAGGATGAGATTTTGGCCAGACAGATAACCCGATGGTTTAAGTCAATGACGATTGTCAACGGAGAGTTGCACCATCGCAGTGTCACAGGGGCGTTTCAACGTTGTGTCTCTCCCGCGAAGAAGGCTGTGAGATCCACGAAGGAGATTGTGGTCATCATGCCAGCTCTAGATCTCTCATAGCCAAGGCTTTTCGTCATGGGTTCTACTAGTTGACGGCTCATTCTAATGCTGAGGATTTGGTCAGCAAATGTGACAGTTGTCAGAAATTTTCACGATGAGCTCATGTTCCGGCTCAAGAGTTGACGATGATTCCAATTACTTGGCAGTTTGCAACCCGGGGGCTTGATATGGTCGGGCCTTTCAAGAGGTCAAAGGATAAGAAAACCCACCTTTTGGTAGCAGTTGACAAGTTTACTAAGTGGGTTGAAGCAGAGCCGGTTAGCAAGTGTGATGCAGCAACGGCGGTTCAGTTCATCAAAAAGGTGATCTTCCGTTTTGGCTTTCCCCACAACATTATAACGGATAATGCCACTAATCTGTCTAAGGGTGCTATGAAAGAGTTTTGTCAACGAGAGCATATTCGGCTTGACATTTCCGCCGTGGCTCACCCCCAGTCTAATGGTCTAGCGGAACGAGCTAATCAAGAGATTTTGCGAGGCATCAAGTCCCGGCTTATGGTTCCTTTGAAAAGAACACTGGGTTGTTGGGTGGAGTATCAATACAACCCCCTATAGATCTACGGGTTACACACCTTTCTTTATGCTCTATGGAGCAGAGGCGGATCTCCCTAGTGACATCTGTCATGATTCGCCCCGTGTGGCGGCTTATGTTGAAGCTGATAATGAAAGGGCACGTCGGGATGCACTGGACCTGTTGGATGAGGAGCATGATCTCGCGGCGGCCCGCTCAGCGATTTATCAGCAATATCTACGTCGTTATCACAGCCGCTGGGTCAAAACCAGAACCTTTCAAGAAGGCGACTTGGTGCTCCGGCTTATCCAGGATCAAACTGATATGTATAAACTATCACCGCCTTGCGAAGGACCTTTTGTGGTCAGCAAGAATCTTCATAATGGGTCATACTATCTTATTGACATTCGAGAACACGAGGACTCAAACACATCGGAGGAGGAGACCCACCGGCCGTGGAATATTGCTCATCTTCGGCCCTACTATACTTGAGCTACCGGCTCTCATGATGTACATAGTTTGATGATGTATATATTAGCGACAGTATAATAAAGCCGACATCCCTGATAATTCAGGGCCTCTGTCGTTTCACTTCCTCGAAGCCGAGTCTTTATCATCATCTTACATGTTCACTTAAGAGGCTTGACGCCCAAATTACAGGGATCAAAGAGAGTTGGATGCATAGCACATCTCAAACATAGGTCCCCGACGAGCACAATTCGTAAGTATGTCACTTGGGGGCTTCCTGTTCAAACATAGGTGTATTCACCAGAGAGAACATAACGTTACTACCCTCTTGACAAGGTTATCTTGTTCAAACATAGGTGTATTCACCAAAGAGGACATAACCTTTCCGGGTCATCCTACCTGTATACCAGCTGCTACTCCATCAGGTAATCTTGATTGACCCTCCGAACTCTTAGCAATCAATCTTTCACGGTGTATTCGCCAAAGATCCTGAGCTTGTTAAGGTTAAAAAGCCGGTTCGTCATGTGGGAGCACGGCTTACAGATAGTGAGGATAGATCCAGGCTCATAAGCCGCCTTCCTTGAAACTTGGATAAATCGGCCTGTAATGCATGATGCAACTCTGACCCCGCGTACTCTAGATAAGTCTATCTTTAAATAAGACCTGAATTTATCTAGGTTCAAATGTCGATTGAGTACTGTGAGAGCCGGCTCACAGAAAGCGCGTACCTTCTAGTGGCCAACAGGCTAGTTTCATTGAAGAAGAAACTGTGGCTTGGCGGCCTGCAAAAGCCTCGGATTTTTTGATTTTCTATTTTTGGCTTTATTTCGTCGCTTTTTTTTCTTGCCATATGGTTTTTTACAAGTCGGGCCAAGCTGCCTATTTATGTCTCATATTTGAAGCATCTTTGGGTCTTTGCAACGTGCTAGGATGGCAGACTCTAAGTCGCCAGAGGATAATAATCTTATGTTTAGAGTTATAGCTCTAAAAACTCTAACTGCATGGAGCTGATAAGCCGGCAGTCTAAGCACGCACCACATGTATGATTCTTTATTTCACAATCGTATCAACATTGTGGTTAAACTGGCCTTGGTTATGGACTATCCGTCCCCAGTGGTGTCAATTAGGTTACATGACCCACCCAGCAGTAAACCGCCAGGGCACTTGTTATCTGTTTGTGTGCAGGGTAATGATCAATCTGATCTGCATAAATCAACACTACCATAAGCATAAAGTGATAGTTTCTTCAATTAGCAGATCAACAGTATTGCGCAAAAACAGAACCGTGCACGATGGCACGACAGATTAAAGTTTCACTACCCTATTACATGACTCCGTGAGCCAAACAAGATCAAGTGTTTTCAAAGGATCAAATATATGAACCGCCCGGCGGTTCACTCCTCTCGGCCTTGCTGACTTGAGGCTTCTAGATCGTCCTTCTCCAGTTCTTCATCCTCTTCCGTCTGAAAGTTTGGTGATGACCAATCGATGCCAGGTAGGGCTTGAAATTCAGCTTCATCATCTATAAGTTCGGACGGGTCAACTTCAGGGGCGAAAGTATGCTTATGGATTGGAGGGATTAAATCAATCACTTTATAAGTCGGAGTGGGCATCTTCTGATTTCCATGCTGTAAGCCGGATGATATCTTGACAGATATGTTTCATTTGCAATCAGACTGGCCAGAGGACGTATTTCTTTCACACAGGCAGCGAAGTCCTTTTGATAAAATGGAGTGTCGTCTTCTTTCAAGCTTGGATAGTGATACGTCCAAAACGTATCTATAATTTCTGCTTGCTCCATGCCTCTTTTGGGTGATATTGCTATGATATTTATACACTTCCATACACTTTTGATCATATTTGGACTAACCTATTAACTCAGTGCACCCCAGTGCCAGTTTCTGTTTTCGGCTGTTTTTGTATTTCAGGTTTTCATGTTACGAGAACTGCCAGGAAAAATCCAGAAAAATTATATAAAAAATCAGTGTTCCAGAAACTACCGTGCGCCCGAAGGACAGCCAGGGGGGGCCCCAGGGCTCCAGGCGCCCTGGCAGCGCGCCCCCCTGGGCCGCGCCGGGGGGGG
>LR738713.1:682134682-682206029 GCA_902687465.1 Secale cereale
CGATGACTAGCTTGAGTGACAGAAACATGAGTCTAGGGGATGTGTTGTTGCCACAAGGGGGAAAACAACGGTGCTTGTGCCCGCGGGTGCAAGGATTGTTTACTTTACGCAAAGTTCTTTTAATGCAGTTGTCTGTTGCATTGAGTTTACACTATGGGTGGGACTCGCAACTTAATACCAGCGAGATGTTCTGGATAGATATCTCAAGGTGGATGATTAGTAGTAGATATTGATGGATTTCGGTCTACTTACTTTGGCGTACCGCCCATGCTTTGAACCTCAACCTTTCTTGCAATGTAGTCAACATTGGTTTGCGCACATGGTCCTGTCAATTGCCCAGCTGTAATTCGTTTACCTCACATAGCTGTTTTATCGTCTTTTGGGAGAGAGACATCACTAGTGAACATCATGAGACTCCGGTCCATATTACCATCATTGATCACATCCGCTATTTACTTTTCGCTTTTATTTATTATTGCAATTATATCTATCACTACTATCACTTGCGTTTAATCCTTTGTGAACTACAACGAAGGAGGGATTGACAACCTCTCTGTACTCGTTGGGAGCAAAGTTATTTGTATCTGTGTGCAGGTCCACGTTGATTGCTAATATCTGGCGCCGTAGCAGTTGACACCTTCTTGTTGAACCTAGGAGTCTCTGGGGATTCGATCCTTGGTATCTTTGCCAAGAGAAAAACTTCCGCAACACTACATCTCACACCTTCCACTTGGGGTAACCAACGAGGGGCGAGAAGCCTAGCAGATAGCCAGTAGCTACATCAGATGGGTCTAGCTCTGGTAACCATGCCTTGGCCTGGCTCAAAGCTGTCATGGCACCGGCTCTTGCAGACGACGGCTTCATCTCGTCTATCCTAGAAGGTAGCACAAAAAGTTTTTTCAAGACATCTACCAAGAGAGTAGGTGCCTGATTGGCAGGAGAAATTGTGGCCGGTGCATGCTGAGCTCCAATATATAACTGTTCAACAAGTGTGTACACAGCCTTGAGTTTCACAAGCATATCTTTGTTAAGATTGCTACTCCTGCGACCTGCGTAAGTCATAGATTGGTTAGAGGCGGTTTATACTGTCAGGGAAAAGATTCACTTTTGATGATTAACAAGGCGACCCACCAAAGATAGCAGAAACCATATGGGATACATGGTGTTTTAAACCGGTTAGCTCAGTGGTCACCTCTTGAAGAGCCGCCTCCGCTTTTTCAGCTCGCTACGTCAAAACAGTCCTTTCTTCAGCCCAAGCGTTTTTCTCCGCCTCAAAACTGGTCTTCAGCTTTTCCGTTTCAGCCACGCTAAATCAGAATTTTGACTTAGCTTTCCGGGTCTCAGATTCTTAATTCTTCAGTCGGGTTTTGCATCAGCCAATTGTGATTGAAGTTCAGCAGTGGTATTCTGTACAAACACAAGAGTTGCAAATACATTCATATCCGGGTTACAGGAATGTAAGTCCCAAGCCTTTTGCAAGCAACAACACTTGGCACTTGGGGGCTAATGCATGCCGAAACATTCTTCATATAGCGGCTCATATAAATAAGTCCCAAGCACTTTGCACGCAAGAATACTTGGCACTTGGGGGCTAATGCACATCGATTGTGTCTTCTTACTCCTTTATGATAACCCGGTGGTGCCATCAACAATCACAGCTGGCTTATGGGGGCTATACAGGTAAGCTCTATTTATAAACAATGGTGAACAGGACCGACTCATTCATGCTGATTAAGCCAGCCCTTGGGGACTACGGATGCAATGTTAATTCAAATCCGCTTTAGCTATAATGGTGAAAGACGGCCTTGGAAGGATTTTACTAAAGAAGCTCATGCTTATTCTAAAGTCTACAACATATTCAATTTTATCATACCCAATAGACTTGGGGGCTGGCAGGATGTACATAACTTATTCAAGCAGGAATTCATACCACAAATTTGTGGTGCATTTGCTTCACCATATCAACTTCAAGATCACGGCTGGTATGTACTTGATTGAGGTAACCAGAAAGTATCTCACTACTACTCAATTGCGCATAGTGGGTGACATCAAACCTCACTTTCCGCCTTTCAATGACCTCTTGTTTGGTGGAGTGTTTAGCCAGGACATTTGGATTTCCCGGTTCTTTAAAGCCGGTGCCAGTGATCATCACATCTTCACTATGCTCTTCTGACGGTTTAAGTGGGCTTGATGATTCAGTGTTCAAAGAGTTTATGTTTGTATGGTCAAGGGAGAGGTCAGGAATTTCAGACAGAACATCATGGGAAACTTCTTCTAGTTTTTTTTCAAAAGCATCTGATGCTGGGACTTGCTGCTCCGGTTCAACAACTTTAGGATTTTCAGTTAGCTGGGTCACCTTTGCCTTTTTACTAGGCTTTGCTTGGCCACTGCACATGTTATGACAAATCAGTACTATTACAAAAGCATAAGGGGATTCAAAATAAAAAGTAATTGTTGTTACCCAGGGGCAGTTTTGAAAGCCGGCAGTTGGGTCTGTGACGAGTCACCGGAGGAAGAGCGAGAAACCTCCTGGTAGTTTGAATCGGAGGAATTAAGTGGCTGACGAATGAGACCCGCCATCGGATAAAAAGAGTTTAAGTGCGGAAGGACCTCGTTTTGACGTTTCCGTCAAACTGGAGTATTCGGTAAGCCGGAGGACAATTCTTCACCTCCGATGTTCCGAGTCTGTCGCCAGTAAAGTGAGGATCCAAATGAGCTAAGGGGTGTGAAAAGCTTACTTTCTGGGTTACTCGTCGAATTTTCTGTCTTGGCAAAGGTTCTGAGCCGGAGGAAATAATAATTACCTCTTCTTCAACTGCCTGGCTGGCCCCCGTATCGTCTTGATAATAATCAGTGTCAATAAGATAATTGAAAAAGGAGCCAAGAGAGTCAAGGGCTACCTCCGACTCAGAGCTGTCGTTTAGTTCAAACATATCAGAAGCACTTGGTTTCTTCTTTGTCTTCTTGGCGGTTTTTTTGGCGGCTTTCTTGGCAGCCCTGGCCATTGTGGCAGCTTCATGGTCATATTTTTCTTTCAGAAATCAGATTTAGCATGTGAAAATCAGCAAGGTTGAGTTAATAGAATATTCGAATGATGAAGGAAAAGTAAGGTAAGTTAAGACTTACATCTGGTGGCGGGTCAAGTTTGCAGAAAGGATTCAGACCTACTTTGCTGCAATCTCCCAGGCCTTCATTCAGAAGGGTCTTTGACATTTCAGTGATTGTCTCATTAGTCAAACACAAGGGGCTGTGGCGTAATGGATCCTTTGTACCGCCCGTGTAAGTACACATTAAGCCGGGTCGGAGGCTCAAAGGTATGATTTGCCAAGAGACCCAGCACCGAACCAAATCAATACCACTTAACCCATTTCCCAGCAGAGCCTTGAACTTTGCAATAGTGGGGGCATGCCTTTTACGTTCAGCAGCGGTAAGCTTTTCAGGAAGAGGATGCTTTGTGTCAAGACGCTGTACACGATAACCCGGCAATGGATTCTCATCAGCCGGAGAAGTATCTTTGCAGTAAAACCATGTTTGGTTCCAATACCTGGGGTGACTCGGCAAGCGAGCATAGGGGAAGATGGCATCTCTTCTCCGTTGAATTGAGATTCCGCCAAGTTCCACGTTGGGTCCGTTCATAAACTCGTTTTGGCGGTTTAAATAAAAATATTCCCTAAAGAGCTCGACATTGATCTCCTCTTGAAGGTATACTTCGTAGAAGACTTGGAAGTTGCAGATGTTTGACACGGAATTGGGTCCGATGTCTTGAGGATGGAGTTTAAAGAAGTGCAGAACTTCTCGGAAAAACTTAGAACCGAGTGGTGAGAAGCCTCGATTCATGTGATCAGTAAAAACAATGACTTCGTCATCCTTTGGCTGAGGTCTTTCTTCGCCTGGATTAGGGGCGCGATAATGCAGGACAGTTTTTGCTGGCAAGTACCCGATTCCGACAAAGTCTTTCAGTGTATCCTTTGTGACAACGGAGGGAACCCAATTATATGAAGTGACTGTCTTTGGCGGCATTACGAAGAGAGAAGCCTAAAGGAAAGAAAATTTTTGCCGGTCCAAATTGATTCATTAAGCCGGAAATAAAAAGGTACATTATATATTCAGAATGGCAGCTTAAATGGGGCCTAATGATATATGGATAATTATAAGCCGGTGATATAAGCCACCATGACGAGCACTGGTATTCAAGATTTGACAAGAGCGAATGTTACGAAGTATTGGGCCAAACATATTTCACAGATTGGAGCCATAAGATTGGATCTACAGCAGTTTAGAGAAATGAAATAAAATGTAAACCTAAGGTGGCGGCAGCAGAAAAGTCGGAATGCTCAGATGAGATCTGTTGCATTGATGATATATTCTGATATTAAAAAACAAGTGCTAAACTGCTACCGCACAAGATCCATGTTGTTTTCAGATCAAAACTAGGCAATCTGGGAAGAGAAGGAGGAGCGGTGATGAACACCGACGAACAAGGAAACCCTAAGGCAGATATATTAAGAGGAAATGCGAATGCTTACCGACGCTGATGAACAGCGGAGGGGCGCTGCGATGTTCTGGTCCGTTCAGGGTGATGTAGCGGCCAGAGTTGATGCAGTGGATGAAGATCGACGACGTCAGAGCTCGAGTGCGCTGGAGCATTGCGGGGAAGAAGACGAAGTTGAGAAGGCAAAGAGGGAGAGTGAAAAGGGACCTGTAGCCCTATTTGTAAGACTAGAAGGATAAGTGGCATGTGCGAGAATCGAGGAGACAAGAAAATGGATATGTGACGGCGCGGGCGCCTCGATTTTCGGAGGTTCGGTAAAATGAGGAGATTTGTTGAAGATTTGGGCCATATTTAATATTAATGACATGTGACGTCATGGCGGGTTACCACAATCTCAGGGAATGACATCATGGTGGGTTACAATATCTCACAAGAAGATGAAGATGGATTTTTTGTAAGTATTGAAGATTGACATGAACAAGTTCAAATCAACCAGGGGCCTAATGTTGGGGATATGACTATCGGATATGACCCGTCCAGGAGGGGCCGGGTTATCCCAATGGCAGTTCATGGGCCAAGCCCATAAATGTTGAGGATGGTGGTTCATATAGTAGACTTGTTAAAAGTGTTGGAAATATGCCCTAGAGGCAATAATAAAAGAGTTATTATTATATTTCCTTGTTCATGATAATCGTTTATTATCCATGCTATAATTGTATTGATTGGAAACTTAAATACATGTGTGGATAAATAGACAAACTTTGTGTCCCTAGTAAGCCTCTTCAGGACTAGCTCGTTGATCAAAGATGACCGCGGTTTCCAGGTCATAGACATGAGTTGTCATTTGATAAAGGGATCACATCATTAGGAGAATGATGTGATGGACGAGACCCAAACGTTAAACATAGCTTTTGATCGTATCAGTTATCGCTATAGTTTTCTGCATGTCAAGTATAAGTTCCTATGACCATGAGATCATGTAACTCACTGACACCGTAGGAGTGCCTTGTGTGTGCCAAACGTCGCAACGTAACTGGGTGACTATAAAGGTACTCTACAGGTATCTCCGAAGGTGTCTGTTGAGTTGACATGGATCGAGACTGGGATTTGTCACTCCGTGTGACGGAGAGGTATCTCCGGGCCCACTCGGTAATACGTCATCTCAATGAGCTCAAAGTGACTAAGTAGTTGGTCACGGGATTATGTATTACGGAACGAGTAAAGAGACTTGCCGGTAATGAGATTGAACTAGGTATAGAGATACCGACGATCGAATCTCGGGCAAGTAACATACCGACGAGACAAAGGGAACTGTATACGGGATTGCCTGAATCCTTGACATCGTGGTTCATCCGATGAGATCATCGAGGAACGTGTGGGAACCAATATGGGTATCCAGATCCCGCTATTGGTTATTGACCTGGGAGTGTCTCGGTCATGTCTGCATAGTTTCCGAACCCGCAGGGTCTACACACTTAAGGTTCGGTGACGCTAGGGTTGTTAGTGAGAACAGTGCATGGTAACCGAAGGTTGTTCGGAGTCTCGGATGAGATCCCGGACATGACGAGGGTCTCCGGAATGGTCCGGGGACGAAGATTGATATATGGGATGAGAGTGAACGGAGTCCGGAATTGTTCCGGGGATCATCGGGAAGAAATCGGAGTGCCGAAAGGTGTTTCGGGGGGCACGGTAATTGTTACGGGCCCTATGGGCCATAAGTGGGAGACGCAACAGCCCTCATGGGGCTATGCGCCCCCCCTTGGGCCCTCTCCACCTGCGCATGGGGGCTGGCCCCCCCTAGGGAGCCGCACCCCAGAGTCCTTGGGGGGCAAGGCACCCTGGGGGGGCAAACCCTAGCCCTGGGGGCGCCGCCCCCTTCCCATCTCCCTTGGCCGCCGGCCCCTAGGGGAAACCCTAGGGCGCCTCCTCCCCCCTCTCCCCCCTATATAAAGAGAGGCAGAGGGGAGGGCAGCCACACAAGTTCATGCCTTGGCGCTGCCCTCCCTCCACCGTAGAGATCTTCAACTAGACAGTAGTGCTTGGCGAAGCCCTGCTGGAATTCCTCCACCACCATCTCCACCACGCCGTCGTGTTGCTGGTTTTCTCCGTCAACCTCTCCTTCCCCCTTGCTGGATCAAGAAGGAGGAGACGTCCCCGAGCTGCACGTGTGAAGAACGTGGAGGCACCGTCCGTTCGGTGCTAGGATCTTCGGCGATTTGAATCGCGGCGAGTACGACTCCATCAACCGCGTTCTTGAACGCTTCCGCTTAGCGATCTACAAGGGTATGTGGATCCGACTCTCCCCTCGTAGATGCATCTCCTAGATTGATCTTGGTGAGCGTAGGAAAATTTTTGTTTCCCATGCAACGTTCCCCAACAGTGGTATCAGAGCCAGGTTCTTGCGTAGATGCTTTCACGAGTAGAACACAAAGGGGTTTGTGGGCGTTGATGTTTAGATTGCTTCCCTCCTTGGTCTTTCTTGATTCAGCGGTATTATGGGATGAAGCGGCCCGGACCAACTTTACATGTCCACGTACATGAGACCGGTTCCATCGACAGACATGCGACTTTTGTTGCATAAGATGGCTGGCGGGTGTCTGTCTCTCCTATCTTAGTTGAATCGGATTCGACAAAGGCGGTCCTTGTAGAAGGTTAAATAGCAACTTAAATATCACCGTTGTGGCTTTGCGTAGGTAAGAAGCGTTCTTGCTAGATACCCATAGCAGCCACGTAAAACATGCAACAACAAATTAGAGGACGTCTAACTTGTTTTTGCAGGGTATGTATGTGATATGATATGGCCAAAGACATGATGAGATATATTTGATGTATGAGATGATCATGTTGTAATAGCTAATATCGACTTGCATGTCGATGTATACGGCAACCGGCAGGAGCCATAGGGTTGTCTTTAATTTTTGTATGACCTGCGTGTCAATCATTAAGCGCTATGTAATGCTTTACTTTATCGCTAAACGGTAGCAATAGTAGTAAGAGCATGGTGGGCGCGCGACAACCCCGATGGCGACACGATGATGGAGATCATGATGATGGGGATCATGGTGTTACGCCGGTGACGATGGAGATCATGCCGGTGCTTTGGAGATGGAGATCAAAAGCACGAGTTGATGGCCATATCATGTCACTTATGATTTGCATGTGATGTTAATCCTTTTATGCATCTTATTTTGCTTAGGACGACGGTAGCATTATAAGATGATCCCTCACTAAAATTTCAAGATAAAATTGTGTTCCCCCCGAGTGTGCGCCGTTGCGAAGGTTCGTCGTTTCGAAGCACCACGTGATGATCGGGTGTGATAGACTCTACGTTCGCATACAACGGGTGCAAGTTAGTTTTGCACATGCAGAACACTCGGGTTAGACTTGACGAGCCTAGCATGTACAGACATGGCCTCGGAACACGGAAGACCGAAAGGTCGAGCATGAGTCATATAGTAGATATGATCAACATGAAGATGTTCACCATTGACACCACCTCATCTCACGTGATGATCGGACTTGGGTTGGTGGATTTGGATCATGTCACGCTCGGATGACCAGAGGGATGTCAATTTGAGTGGGAGTTATAAGTAATTTGATTAGTTAAAACTCACTTATCATGAACAATAGTCTAAGATGTCTTTGCAAATCTTTTGTTGTAGATGGCTCCCGCAGTAGTTCCCCTGAATTTTAATGCGTTCCTAGAGAAAACTAAGCTGAAAGATGATGGGAGCAACTTTGTGGACTGGCTCCGCAATCTGAGGATCATCCTCACAGCTGCCCAAAAGGTTTATGTCCTAAATGCACCGCTAGGTGAACCCCCCGCTCCGGCCTCTGTGGACGTTATGAACGCCTGGCAGTCGCGTGCGGATGACTACTCAGTAGTACAGTGTGCCATGTTGTATAGCTTGGAAGGAGGACTTCAAAGGCGTTTTGAACGTCATGGAGCATATGAGATGTTCCAGGAGTTGAAGTTCATCTTTGAGAAGAATGCCAAGATCGAGAGGTATGAGACCACCGATAAATTCTTTGCTTGCAAGATGGAGGAGAATTCGTCTGTCAGTGAGCACTTACTGAAGATGTCTGGGTACTATACCCGCATAGCTGATCTGGGACTTGTGTTCCCGGAGGAGGCTATCATTGACAGAATTCTCCAGTCACTACCACCTAGCTACAAGAGCTTCGTGCAGCAGTATAACATGCAAGGGATGAACAAATCCATCGCCGAGCTGTTTGCGATGCTGAAAGTCGCTGAGTCAGACATCCAGAAGGAGTATCAAGTGTTGATGATCAATAAAACTACCAGTTTCAAGAAGAATGGCAAGGGCAAGAAGGGTAACTCTAAGAAGGGTGGCAAGGCAGTTGCTCATCCAGTGAAGAAACCCAAGGCTGGGCCCAAGCCAGAGACTGAGTGTTTCTATTGCAAGGGGAACGGCCACTGGAAGCGGAACTGCCCCAAGTATCTGGCAGACAAGAAGGGGGCCAACAACAAACAAGGTATATGTGATATACATGTTATTGATGTGTACCTTACCAACTCTCGTTGTAGTGCCTGGGTATTTGATACCGGTTCGGTTGCTCACATTTGCAACTCTAAACAGGAACTACGGAATAAACGGAGGCTGGCGAAGGACGAAGTGACGATGCGCGTGGGAAATGGTTCCAAGGTTGATGTGATCGCCGTCGGCACGCTCGCTCTTCGATTACCATCGGGATTAGTTATGAACCTGAATAATTGTTATTTAGTGCCTGCGTTGAGCATGAACATTATATCTGGATCTTGTTTAATGCGAGACGGTTACTCATTTAAATCAGAGAATAAAGGTTGTTCTATTTATATGGGTAATATCTTTTATGGTCATGCACCCGAAGTAGGGGGTTTATTCTTATTGAATCTCGATAGTGATGATACACATGTTCATAACATTGATGCCAAAATATGTAGAGTTGATAACAATAGTACCACTTTCTTGTGGCACTGCCGTCTGGGTCATATCGGCGTGAAACGCATGAGGAAGCTCCATGCTGATGGACTTTTGGAGTCTCTTGATTTTGAATCACTTGACACATGCGAGCCGTGCCTCATGGGCAAGATGACTAAGACCCCGTTTTCAGGAACAATGGAATGGGCAAGTGACTTATTGGAAATCATACATACTGATGTGTGTGGCCCGATGAGTGTCACGGCGCGCGGTGGATATCGTTATTTTCTCACCTTCACTGACGACTTAAGTAGATATGGGTATATTTACTTGATGAAACATAAGTCTGAAACGTTTGAAAAGTTCAAGCAATTTCAGAGTGAAGTTGAGAATCATCGTAACAAGAAGATCAAGTTCCTACGATCTGATCGAGGGGGAGAGTATCTGAGTTATGAGTTTGGCAATCACTTAAGAAAATGTGGAATTGTTTCACAGTTGACGCCACCTGGAACACCACAGCGTAATGGTGTGTCCGAACGTCGTAATCGAACCCTATTAGATATGGTGCGTTCTATGATGTCTCTTGCCGATTTGCCACTATCATTTTGGGGATATGCGTTAGAGACGGTTGCGTTCACTTTAAATAGGGCTCCATCTAAGTCCGTTGAGACAACACCGTATGAACTGTGGTTTGGTAAGAAACCTAAGTTGTCTTTTCTCAAAGTTTGGGGTTGCGATGCTTATGTCAAAAGGCTTCAGCCAGAAAAGCTCGAACCCAAAGCGGACAAATGTGTCTTCATAGGATACCCAAAAGAGACGGTTGGGTACACCTTCTATCTCAGATCCGAGGGCAAAGTGTTTGTCGCTAAGAACGGGTCCTTTCTCGAGAAAGAGTTTCTCTCGAAAGAATTGAGTGGGAGGAAGGTAGAACTTGATGAGGTTGTTGAACCTCTGCTTCAACCAGAGAGTAGCGCAGCACAGAAAGATGTTTTTGTGGAGCCTGCAACGGTTGAAGAGGAAGCCAATGATGATGATCAAGAAGCTTCTGATCAAGTTACTACCGAACCTCGTAGGTCGACAAGGGTACGCACTGCACCTGAGTGGTATGGTAACCCTGTCTTGGAGGTCATGTTGTTGGACAACAGTGAACCTACGAGCTATGGAGAAGCGATGGTGGGCCCGGATTCCGACAAATGGTTAGAGGCCATGAAATCCGAGATGGGATCCATGTATGAAAACAAAGTATGGACTTTGGAAGCATTACCTGAAGGGCGGAAGGCCATTCAGAATAAATGGATTTTTAAGAGGAAGACGGACGCTGGCGGCAATGTCACCGTGTATAAAGCTCGACTTGTGGCAAAGGGTTTTTCACAAGTTCAAGGAGTTGACTACGATGAGACTTTCTCACCCGTAGCGATGCTTAAATCCGTCCGAATCATGTTAGCAATAGCTGCATATTTCGATTACGAAATTTGGCAGATGGATGTCAAAACAGCGTTCCTTAACGGTTTTCTTAAGGAAGAGTTGTATATGATACAACCGGAAGGTTTTGTCGATCCAGAGAATGCTGACAAAGTTTGCAAACTCCAGCGTTCCATTTATGGGCTGGTGCAAGCATCTCGGAGTTGGAATCTTCGCTTTGATGAGGTGATCAAAGCGTTTGGGTTTGTACAAGTTTACGGAGAAGCTTGTATTTACAAGAAAGTGAGTGGGAGCTCTATAGCGTTTCTAATATTATATGTGGATGACATATTGCTAATTGGAAACGATATAGAACTTTTGGATAGCGTGAAGGGGTATTTGAACAAGAGTTTTTCGATGAAGGACCTCGGTGAAGCTGCTTTCATATTGGGCATCAAGATCTATAGAGATAGATCGAGACGCTTGATAGGACTTTCACAAAGTACATACCTTGATAAAGTTTTGAAGAAGTTCAAAATGGATCAATCCAAGAAGGGGTTCTTGCCGGTATTGCAAGGTACAAAGTTGAGTAAGACTCAATGCCCGGTGACTGCGGAAGATAGAGAAAAGATGAGTGTCATCCCCTATGCTTCAGCCATAGGCTCTATCATGTATGCAATGCTGTGCACAAGACCAGATGTCAGCCTTGCCATAAGTATGGCCAGAAGGTTTCAAAGTAATCCTGGTATGGATCACTGGACAGCGGTCAAGAATATCCTAAAGTACCTGAAAAGGACTAAGGAGATGTTTCTCGTTTATGGAGGTGATCAAGAGCTCGTCGTAAAGGGTTACGTCGATGCAAGCTTTGACACTGATCCGGATGACTCTAAGTCTCAAACCGGATACGTATATATTCTCAACGGGGGAGCGGTAAGCTGGTGCAGTTCCAAGCAAAGCGTGGTAGCCGATTCTACATGCGAAGCGGAGTACATAGCTGCCTCGGAGGCGGCAAAGGAAGGTGTCTGGATGAAGGAGTTCATGACAGATCTTGGAGTTGTGCCTAGTGCATTGAACCCAATGACTCTGTTTTGTGACAACACTGGTGCCATTGCTCTAGCCAAGGAACCAAGGTTTCACAAGAGGACCAGACACATAAAGCGACGCTTCAATTCCATCCGCGATTCAGTCAAGGAGGAGGACATAAGCATTTGCAAAGTACACCCGGATTTGAATGTTGCAGATCCGTTGACTAAGCCTCTTCCACGGGCTAAGCATGATCAACACCAAGACTCTATGGGTGTTAGATTCATTACCTTGTAATGCTAGATTATTGACTCTAGTGCAAGTGGGAGACTGTTGGAAATATGCCCTAGAGGCAATAATAAAAGAGTTATTATTATATTTCCTTGTTCATGATAATCGTTTATTATCCATGCTATAATTGTATTGATTGGAAACTTAAATACATGTGTGGATAAATAGACAAACTTTGTGTCCCTAGTAAGCCTCTTCAGGACTAGCTCGTTGATCAAAGATGACCGCGGTTTCCAGGTCATAGACATGAGTTGTCATTTGATAACGGGATCACATCATTAGGAGAATGATGTGATGGACGAGACCCAAACGTTAAACATAGATTTTGATCGTATCAGTTATCGCTATAGTTTTCTGCATGTCAAGTATAAGTTCCTATGACCATGAGATCATGTAACTCACTGACACCGTAGGAGTGCCTTGTGTGTGCCAAACGTCGCAACGTAACTGGGTGACTATAAAGGTACTCTACAGGTATCTCCGAAGGTGTCTGTTGAGTTGACATGGATCGAGACTGGGATTTGTCACTCCGTGTGACGGAGAGGTATCTCCGGGCCCACTCGGTAATACGTCATCTCAATGAGCTCAAAGTGACTAAGTAGTTGGTCACGGGATTATGTATTACGGAACGAGTAAAGAGACTTGCCGGTAACGAGATTGAACTAGGTATAGAGATACCGACGATCGAATCTCGGGCAAGTAACATACCGACGAGACAAAGGGAACTGTATACGGGATTGCCTGAATCCTTGACATCGTGGTTCATCCGATGAGATCATCGAGGAACGTGTGGGAACCAATATGGGTATCCAGATCCCGCTATTGGTTATTGACCTGGGAGTGTCTCGGTCATGTCTGCATAGTTTCCGAACCCGCAGGGTCTACACACTTAAGGTTCGGTGACGCTAGGGTTGTTAGTGAGAACAGTGCATGGTAATCGAAGGTTGTTCGGAGTCCCGGATGAGATCCCGGACGTGACGAGGGTCTCCGGAATGGTCCGGGGACGAAGATTGATATATGGGATGAGAGTGAACGGAGTCCGGAATTGTTCCGGGGATCATCGGGAAGAAATCGGAGTGCCGAAAGGTGTTTCGGGGGGCACGGTAATTGTTACGGGCCCTATGGGCCATAAGTGGGAGACGCAACAGCCCTCATGGGGCTGTGCGCCCCCCTTTGGGCCCTCTCCACCTGCGCATGGGGGCTGGCCCCCCCTAGGGAGCCGCACCCCAGAGTCCTTGGGGGGCAAGGCACCCTGGGGGGGGCAAACCCTAGCCCTGGGGGCGCCGCCCCCTTCCCATCTCCCTTGGCCGCCGGCCCCTAGGGGAAACCCTAGGGCGCCTCCTCCCCCCTCTCCCCCCTATATAAAGAGAGGCAGAGGGGAGGGCAGCCACACAAGTTCATGCCTTGGCGCTGCCCTCCCTCCACCGTAGAGATCTTCAACTAGACAGTAGTGCTTGGCGAAGCCCTGCTGGAATTCCTCCACCACCATCTCCACCACGCCGTCGTGCTGCTGGTTTTCTCCGTCAACCTCTCCTTCCCCCTTGCTGGATCAAGAAGGAGGAGACGTCCCCGAGCTGCACGTGTGAAGAACGCGGAGGCACCGTCCGTTCGGTGCTAGGATCTTCGGCGATTTGAATCGCGGCGAGTACGACTCCATCAACCGCGTTCTTGAACGCTTCCGCTTAGCGATCTACAAGGGTATGTGGATCCGACTCTCCCCTCGTAGATGCATCTCCTAGATTGATCTTGGTGAGCGTAGGAAAATTTTTGTTTCCCATGCAACGTTCCCCAACAAAAAGGGCCTAAAACCCAAAGCGGCTTAAATCCCATAAGTGTAAACCGCCATGTATGTTTGACTTGTACCGTAAGGCATGTAAGATAAGTCACCGGGCCGGACACATTAGTATGAGCCAGCCGGGACTCTGTAAGCCCCGAGGCGTCAACCCGTGTATATAAGGGGACGACTCGGCAGCGGCTTAGGGCAAGAAACAACAGATCGAAATCTAGGCTAGCGTATTCGCTCCCTGGCAATCGAAACCCCTGCAATACCACCTCAAACTGGATTAGGCTTTTACCTTCACCGCAAGGGGCCGAACCAGTATAAACTCCTCGTGTCCTTTGTCCCGTTTTAACCCCTTTAAGCTAACTACGTCGCAATGGCTCCACAACTAAGTCCTTCCCCTAGGTCATTTGTCGTGACAACTCCACGACAGCTATGGTGTTCTAGGTGGCGTGAACTGTGAAACTATTCCACATTATTTCAAATGAAGACCAAACTCATAACTCAAATATTCGCCTCCACGATCGGATCGTAGAAACTTAATTTTCTTGTTACGATGATTCTCTACTTCACCCTGAAATTCTTTGAACTTTTCAAATGTTTCAGACTTGTGTTTCATCAAGTAGATATACCCATATATACTCAAATCATCTTTGAAGGTGAGAAAATAACGATACCCGCCGCGTGCTTCAACACTCATCGGACTGCATACATCAGTATGTATTATTTCCAATAAGTCATTAGCTTGCTCCATTGTTCCGGAGAACGGATTTTTAGTCATCTTGCCCATGAGACATGGTTCACAAGTATCAAATGATTCATAATCAAGTGATTCCAAAAGTCCATCAGCATGGAGTTTCTTCATGCGCTTTACACCAATATGACCTAAACGGCAGTGCCACAAGTATGTTGCACTACCATTATCAACTTTGCATCTTTTGGGATCAATATTATGAATATGTGTATAACTACAATCAAGATTCAACAATAATAGAACATTCCTCAAGGGTGCATGGCCATAAAAGATATTACTCATATATAGAAATGTATTGGAATGCTATATGAGAATTTTTTAGGTATCAAATTTAGTGATAGAAATTTTTAGTAAGAAAATTTAGGTATAGATTTTTTTTTAGTAATTTTCTTTTTCAATATAGAAATGTATTGGAAAATTAAATTATTTTTATGTCATTATCACTTTGTCATCAAAGAATGCTATATGAGATTTGATGATCTAAATTTTTCACTCGGTGGAATATGTTGGCTTTGTAGTGTCGCGTCTCCCTAGAGTGATCGTCGTCGGAGCTTCCTCTACTTCCTCTACACCCGAGTCGATGAGCCAAAAGTCCACCTCCTCCTTCTCTTCTCCCCGGACATGTGTATGATGATATTTGGACATGTATTGGTTGTCTCTTTGGAAATGTGGCCTATGTTTGCAAGGAACACCTCTGAGTGGCCTATGTTTTGCCGGAATGTTGTTCATTTCTATTTCGGAAATTCCAGGCGTTCGATATGTCCTATTTTAGCAATGGTCATGCCGAATTTTCCATAAATTTTGGAATGACTTGTGCTAGAAACTAGGACATATCAAGTGCCGGTGATTTGCCGAAACGGGAATTAAACGACACTCTGGCGAAACATATGCCATCTTTTATGGCATTACTCCATATATGTAACGGGTTGACTTTCAGTGTGACTTCCTGAGAGGAAGAATCCCGACTATTGTCGTGGGGGTCGCTTCTTATTCTTTTTCGCAAGTGCTAGACATTTTTTCTGTAATGCACTTTCGAAAGAAAGGGGGAGCGACCATCACCGATGGTCGAAATATCTGTGAAGGAGTGTCCACCATATATTGTCAAAATATCAGAGAGGAAGAATCCCGGCTGATGTCGTGGGGGTCGTTTCCTCTCCTTCTTCTCGTGATATACCTTGGTAATGCACGAGAGAAGGAGGGGAAGCGACCAACACTGATGCTCGAAATATATGTGAGGGAGTGTCCACTATATAATATCGAAGTATCAGACAGGAAGAATCCCAATTGTTGTCGTGGGGGTCGCTTCTCCTTCGTTCCCGTGTGCTAGACATTTTTGTGTAATGCACTCGGGAACAAAGGAATGAGCGACCATCACTGATGGTTGAATATGTTAGAGAGGGATTGCCCACCATATACACCACGTGAGATGAGAGTTTTCAAGGAAGATTCGACAAACCAAAAGTCAACCCGTGTTGAATAGTGATATCTGTGTTGACTTCGTGATATTTGCCGTCGATTTATAATCTTTGAATTATGAACACAGGAAATGTCAGGCGATGGTAGGATCCCTAAGTGCGATTACTACAACGACGACCAGTGTATGTGCGACATGCATCATCTGAAAATGGTACGTACTTCACCATCAAGCTGTACGAGACCTTTGATGTTTTTACGGTACGTAACCACGATAAGTATTGACTTGTGCTTCTTTGCATGAATGTGTAATTAAGCATGACTTGTGCTTCTTTTCTTGAGTGTGTAATTTCCATTTTGTTTTTCAATTCAACTAGTGCATCCCATGCGCTATGCAAGACTATTTGTCTTGGAGAAGCTCGGTTTCCAAGAGAGTGACAGTATGGAGACGAAGATAGTTCACCTTAGGACTCGGCATGGTTACACTTTCCGGGTTAAGATCTACAATGCAGTTAATCACTCACATTCTGGTTGCTCAAATTGGAGAGCTCTATGCAAGGCCTATGGATTTGAGGAGGATATGTAAATAACCTTCGATATTCGTCCTGAAGATGATATTGAAGATAATATCAATATTTGGGTGGATGTGGACATGCTTCTAGTTCTACCTCTATGTGAGTTTGTCAAATAAATATAATTAGTAATTTATATTGTTTATTTAAAAATAGTTGATAGCTTATTTCCATTCTTCAAGAAATGTACGGAAGGTAGTAGACAAAAGCTACTACAGTTATGGCTCTGAACTAACTTGCGAGGAGAAAAATCATCTTGTCTCATTTATTAATGATGTTGAGACTTTCAAGAACAATTATAAAATTCCTCCAAATTATGGTCAATACGTGTCACTAGTCCACGTGATGAACTATGGTAACATCCATGGAAATATCATGGTAAGCTTTTTTTTACTATTATGTCACCAATGCATCTTTTGCATACATTCTTTTTAAGCTAAACTACATTGCTAACTATGTTATTATTATGTTCTTCAATAGAAACTCCCGAGGGATTGTGTGCCTCATCTGATGCATATGAAAGGTGACATAGATATTATTACCTTATGTCCAAGTCTGCCTATGACTCACCACAGTGCATACACGATTTCTCGAAGAGGTGAAGACTTCACTATCAAAGGATGAAGAAAAGTTATGAATGCTCGCACGGAACTACTTGGAGGCAACATGGTGCGCAACCCACAAATTAGAGGCAAGTGGATCTCTATTCTCCATAATGGAGATTCAGGAGTTATCCTGTTTTATGTTATTTTACCCAAGAGAGAGTAGCAGGTCCTAGCTAGTACTCATCATGTGCTAAGAATAATTAGCTAGTGTTGGTTATGACTATGATGATGAGAAAGACTTATTATTATCATTATTATTATTATTATTATTATTATTATTATTATTATTATTATTATTATTATTATGAGTTATGTGCTAGAATGATGAGTTGTTATATGACTATGGTGATGATGAGTAGGACTTATTATTATTATTATTATTATTATTATTATTATTATTATTATGATGATGATGATGATGATGATGATGATGATGAGTTTTATTATTGCGATGATGATGAGTTGTTATTATGATCATGATGAGTTAGTATATCAGTGCGAAAAAATGCGGACAAGATTCAAGTTTATGGACCAAAGTGACCAAGTTTGGATTAGTAGAATACTCATCATGATTATAATGATTGCGACGCCCCCAAAGATAATCGTGCACTAAACATACACGCAGCATGCACGATCAAGATTAGTGACTCACGGTATAATATCACAACACAACTCTACGACTCGAATTTAAACAAGGAAAATTAATCATGCACTAAACATCCACGCAACATGCACGATCAAGATCAGTGGCCCACTTCCTCTTTTAAATTTGAGTCGTAGAGTTATGTTGTGATATTATACCATGAGTAACTGATCTTGATCGTGCATGTTGCGTGGATGTTTAGTGCACGATTAATTTCGGAGGCGTCACAATGATATAACAATCTCTTAATTACTACGGTATCAAAACTTGTATAATGGTGTATGAATACATTATAAAAAAGAGAAATAAAATACAGATGAATAGTAGTAGCACGGAGTTAAGGCACATGCTACTGCTATTTAGTAGTAGCGCGGGGACCCGCGCTACTACTAGCCTCTAAACCCGCGCTACTGCTAGCCTCTAAACCCGCGCCACTACTAGTGTTTTCTCTAGTAGTGGCCACTGGCCCATAGATGCGGATGCTCAAATCGGAGGCGGCCGCATCTTCCTCTCGCCAGCACGTGTGGATTGCCAACGGCGGCCAATGCGGAGAAGCAGCTCCTCACGACCGTCCTACGTCACTTGCTGACGACGATAGAGATAGATTCCCGCCGCCTCCGTCGGAGGAACGCCAAGGCGCTTCGGGGTGGCATCGAGCAGTCGGACCGTGAAGCGAAGGAGAAGGTGGCAGCGATAACGAAAGCTGTCTGGCTGGTGAAGCAGCACAACCGCGCCATCCGGAGAATGGACGGCTACATCTCATCCTCCTCCGACAACTCCGAGGTCATAGACGGCTCCGACTTGGCCTCCAATGACCCCCTCCAGTCATCAACGCCTACACCGAGGGCTACAGCCGCTCCGATGACCGCAAGGGCAAAAGACCGGTGAGGAAGTGGTGAATTCCTTGGCCCTCTCTGTCTCCGTTTACATATCTAGTAATTTTAGTTTAAATCTCTATTCGTTTGCAAGCTAAACTGTGATGTTTAAGCTGTGTATTTTGGTTCTATGTTCCGGAGTTTCATTGATGATCACCGGATACAAGGTATACGGCTGTGGGCGTGCGTATTTGAGGATTGACCCGTCACTATCCGCGGACACGCTCGGGTGCCTCCGTGGACATATATGGGGTCGGATTAGCTATGTCTTGCTGTAGATGCTTTTCTAAAATTATTTTGAGTAATTTATTAGTTCAGTTGATTGTACATGTTGTGTGTGTTCTCTTTACTTTTTTATGGATTAGCTGAGTTATATAGTCCAGGATTGCTCACAACCCTTTTAGAGCATCCCTAACCAATCTCTCATAATTTAGAGAAACAAACGGGCCTCCTAACATTTAGAGAAATATATTTGCTCCTCTAATTAAAAAAGTGTGGTTTCTAACCGATCCTTAAACTTGGCTCACTACAAAAAAAAATCATTTATTTTTGGGTTAGCGAGTTAAACTTCACTACTCAAATATTTTATTAAATGACATTTTGGTCACATACTTTATCAGTTCTTCGCTAAGAGAACCAACCTAAAGAAAGCTACAAGAAAATTTATACACTTCAATAGAAGCACCACTTCCTACTGCTCTTACTAGTCCAATCAATGATTTCTTCATCTCTTCATTGTTATTTTTGTCTATTGGCTTCTCGAGCTTGCAGATTTCTTTCTTCTCTGCCACCTCAAATTTGGACATTGCGTCCTCTCTAGTCTCGTCTCCGGCAACTAGTATGCCAATATCTAGCAGATTTCTCACTACAATAGGTCAATGTATTGTTCTTTCCAATACCAAAACTTGCATCCTTTACACATACAATTTTAAACAAACAATGAGTTTCATATTGCGACGAATCTGAAGAACAGCTGTACAAAAATGGCACTCACCCCTTCCTTTTCACACTTGTAGAGAAACCCATCAGGGATGTTTGGGCGTGCTTGAGACGAGGCGCAACACCAGCTGTCAGCAGTGATCACACATGATAATCGGTAGGGCAAGGGTTGAGCCAGGCCGACGAGCATGGTTGTGCCGGCGGTCGGTCAACGGTTGAGATGTAAGCGTTGAGAGGATGAGGACACACTGAGAGGTGGCGCGGAGCACTCGGGGTGGTTGTGTGGTTCGGTCCCCGGCCGTTGACTCCTTTCAAAACGGATGGCGCCAAGGACTAGATGTGTTGAATCCGGCGACGGCGTAGATCCGTTGATTTAGGCATCGGTGATGAGAAGCGAGCGAATCGAGGTGATGGAGGAGTGCGGAGGTGCTACAAGGGGTCGGCCGTGGCGCGTTGTGGCCGACGAAGGCAAGTAGGGCGGCACCGGAGTGGATGTGGCCCGGGGTGAGGAAGGGAAAAAATTACTCTGCAAGTGGGTGGCTGAATTTAAGAGTCAAGGTGCCCGTGGAATAAAACTTTTACTTCCCTAAATATTATAAGTTATACGGGATCGGTTAGATGCAGTTTAGAGGAGAAACACTGACTATTTTTACTCTTCTAAAGCCTTACAAGGGATTGGTTAGAGATTCTCTTAGCCCATAGTGGGCGTTCTCTTTAAGAGTTGTCGTGAGATTCTCTTAGCCCATAGTGGGCGTTTTCTTTAAGAGTTGTCGTTATCCGCGACATACCCTTGATAGTAATTTTTTAGCATGGTGCATTCTTTGTGTTATGCATCAGTGTGTGTTATTGGATGAATATATGTGCTAAATAGAACTCTAGTGTATTTATTCAAAACAAAATCATTTTTTCCCGAGAATTCGAAACAAAGTCTGAATGCACCCATCTCTATTGTACTCCCTCCGTTCCTAAATATAAGTCTTTCTAAATATTACAATAAGAACTACATACAGATGTATATAGACATATTTTAGAGTGTAGATTCATTCGTTTTGCTCCGTATATATAGCCCTTTTTGAAATCTTTAGAAAAAATAATATTTAGAAACGGAGGGAGTACTAATTTTGCATGGAGTCTTGACGATCATCTTGCATAAATTTCACTGGTCATACGCATGAGACTGGCCAAGCCACTGCTCTTCATTTCGTTACACATATACTGTAGTACAAATTAGTGATCCAGCGATCATTGCCTCCATTAAATTTTGTGCGACTTGCAGTTGCAGTGCACCATTGAAGTCGATGCAAAGGCAACGAGCGTGTGACGAGTCCACGTCGCAGCTCCATGCATCCTTTATTTCAGACGGGTCTCCAGTAGGACATACACTGAGTCAAGTTTCTCTACGTGTTATAGCAGTCGAGACCTAAAATGACTGGACCCTTGGCAATCAAATGAAGTGTATACTGCTACTGTGTCCGCGATATCGGTCAATCTGACCACAACAAATGGGCTACCATTATTTCATTCAACGTCTTCACGGTCTTAGAAATACTCCCTCCCTCCGTCTCATAATATAAGATCATTTTTTAACCTAACATAGAGAAACTTGGCTCAGTCCAAACCTCTTCCTCCCCTGTCTGCGACGCGGCAGCCCTCGTCGCTGGGACACCGTGGCCGACCACATATCTCCTGTCTGCTGTCTCGGGCTCAACAACGTCTTACAGTTGCTCTCACGCATGGGAATCTGACTTGAAGTCTTGAACACGCAAAAACTATATTAAAAAATCAGACGACTGATTAATTCAATACACCCTCCGTTTCAGTTTATAAGTCCTGCGCGTATACCTAGGTTGTCAATTTTATCACCATAAAAAAACTATATAACACAAAAATTATACCGTTTGAAAATAGAACATCTAAAGTTTATAATGATATGTTTTTTATAATATATGATTTTTATTAGGTTGATCAAATTGACGACCTAGGGGCACACGCACGCCTTGTAAACCGAGAGAGGGGGAGTAGCAAACATGCAAGGAAAAACCTGACTCGTCGTCACTCGTGAGTGTCCTACTACCGGAGACCTCAAGACCAGCGCCTTCTGTAGTTCTGTGTGAATGTTGGAGAGACGCAATTCCGCATTGATCAGAGGCTGTGTACTACTGCTAGCTTCGTTTGCCATTGCCAGCGGCACCGACGAATTCAGGACGGCCCTAGGTTAGATTACACTACTTCAGCTAGCTGCTGCCTGCTTTGATCCGTATGTGGTCGCTACTCACTCCGATGGATGTCAGGGAGCGTTTGGTTACTGGGTCTATCCGTTGGGAGATGGTAGCTCGGGCTATCTTCAACCGGTTTGGATGGCGGTCATGTAATAGGATAGGAGCTTAGGTCCTGTTTACATTAACGCATCCGAATATGGTGTCCTCGCGTTTTATTCTAGCTCAGTTTGAGCATTTTGTAATTTCGTTCCGCATACTTGAAGACCTTGACTTTGTTTATTAATAAGAAGGCCGCATGCATCATTTTGATGCAGAGGCCGGGGAAAATCCCCTTTTCTAAAAAAAAAAAAAAAACTGCTGCCTGCTGAATGATCGTGCACGTAGACGTAGGCGAGCGTGTGTGAATGCCACAGTACTAGAGACCTTGGCAATGCATGTGCAGAGCCTGCTAATCTCCAGTACCTCGGCCGTGATTCATTGCTCGGGCAATCTTCGTTGAAATTCCTCCTCGCAGGCAAGCTATGCTAGCTACACCTACACCTACACATGGTATTCATGGTGATTAATGGTGCCTTGTGTTTATGGTAATTACTGTACCAATGTGAACATAATTGACCCTAAGTCTTCCCCTTCAGAGCATGGTTAATAATATAGCCAGCTGCTGGCTATATGATGTTGCCATGTCATATATAGCCAAGCTTATAGTCAACAAGTACAATAGCTAGATATAAATATGTACTACTTTGTTGATACATGGCCCACCCCACTCTCTCACAAAGTACCTAGGAGCACGTGCTGCAGCCGGCTGTTAACTAGTAGCCCGTTTCTCTTCTCTCTCTTCCAAGTAAGCAAAAATATAATATTTAATATCTTACAGCCCGCTTACATCACCTTATTGTACTTGCTCTCAGCCAGCTTCAGTCTTCCTGCGTCTTCTGAAGTCATACTTCCATTATATATGCATCCCCTCCTCTCCTCTTCAAATCATCCACACTCTTCTCCTCAATGCCTCCCCTCCACATACTGCTCGGGCTTCTCCTCTTGCTCACTCCTCGTTGGTCCTCCTCTGCAGCTGCAAATGGAGACTAGCTGACGGCAGGTCAAGCGCTCGCTGTTGGCAGCAAGCTCGTCTCCAGAAACGGCAAGTTCGCGCTCGGCTTCTTCCAGCCAGCAGCTGCAGCGGGCAGAATCAGTAAGTCGTCCCACAATGCCACCTCCCCAAGCTCAGGCTGGTACCTCGGCATATGGTTCAATAAGATCCCGGTTTTCACTACCGTGTGGGTCGCTAATAGGGAGGATCCCATCATCCACCACAACCTGAACCTAACACAGCTCAAGATAGCAAGCGATGGCAATCTTGTCATCGTAGTAACCCATGCCAACAACACCGAGTCTGTAGTTTGGTCCACTCACATCGTCAATAATAGGACACAGTCCAACGGGTTAAACACTACCACTAGTGTTGCCCTTCTCTTGAACACTGGAAACCTCGCCCTCACGTCTCAACATAACATGTTGTGGCAGAGCTTTGATTACCCAACAGATCTCTTGCTTCCTACCGCCAAGTTTGGCAGGAACAAGATCACTGGTTTTAGCCACCAGCTCATCTCAAAGAAGAGCCTCATTGATCCCGGTGTAGGCTCATACAGCATTGAACTACAAGACACCAACGGGTTCATCCTCAAGCGTCGCAACAACCCCTCAATGGTGTATTGGCGTTATGCGTCCTCCACAATATCATCCTTGAATCTTTTACCAGTACTCAAGTCACTGCTAGATTTGGATCCTCGAACCAAAGGGTTAGTTCACGACGTAAAATATGTTGACAACAACCAAGAGGAGTACTACATGTACACTTTACGAGGTGAATCATCATCTTCCGCATTCGTCTTGCTAGACATCTCTGGTCAGATAAAGTTGAATCTTTGGTCACAAGCCAGCCAGTCTTGGCAAACCATATATGCCCAACCTGACAATCCTTGTGATCCGCCTGCTACTTGTGGGCCTTTCACAATATGTAGCAGCAAGCCACATCAATCATGTGATTGTATGGAGAACTTCTCTCAGAAGTCACCGTATGATTGGGAGTTTGATGATCGAACCGGAGGATGCATTAGAAATACACCGTTACATTGCACTCATGAGAGAAACACGACAAGTTCGACAGACATATTCCACCCCACAGCTCAAGTTCAATATCCATACAACTCGCAAAGCGTAGTCAGCGCTACCACCCAAAGAAAATGTGAAGAAGCTTGTCTCAGCTCCTGCTCTTGCACTGCTTATTCATATAACAATAGAAGATGTTCTGTTTGGAATGGGGAATTACTTAATGTAATTCTGGCAGAAAACATTGATAACAGTGGAGAACATGTTCTCTACCTTCGCCTTGCCGCCAAAGATTTTCAGTCAAGTTTGAGAAAAAACAAAAGAAAACCAAATGTTGGAGTTGTTATTGCAGCAAGCATTATTGGTTTTGGATTACTAATGTTCATGCTATTGTTACTGATTTGGAGGAACAAATTCAAGCGGTGTAGTCTTCTGTCAATAAGCTATGACAATCAAGGGAGTGTTGGTGGGATTATAGCCTTTAGATACACGGATTTAGTTCGTGCTACTAAGAACTTCTCGAAAAAGCTGGGTGGAGGTGGTTTTGGTTCTGTATACAAGGGATTATTAAGTGACTCAAAGACTCGTGTAGCAGTTAAAAGGCTTGATGTTGCCCATCAAGAAGGAGAGAAGCAATTCAGGGCTGAGGTGAGCTCAATTGGACAGACCCAACACATCAACCTAGTCAAACTTATTGGTTTCTGTTGTGAAGGTGATCATAGGTTACTTGTGTATGAACACATAGTAAACGGATCTCTTGATAGTCATCTTTTTAAGGTGAGCAATAATGGTGATGCTGCTGCCCTAAATTGGAACACCAGATACCAAATAACCCTAGGAGTTGCTAGAGGATTGTCCTACTTGCATCAAAGTTGCCGTGAGTGCATCATACATTGTGATATTAAGCCAGAGAACATACTGGTGGATGGATCATTTCTTCCTAAAGTTGCAGACTTTGGGCTGGCAGCGTGTGTGGGAAGGGACTTTAGCCGAATCCTGACAAGTTTCAGAGGAACCATGGGTTATCTTGCCCCGGAGTGGCTTAGCGGAGTTGCTATCACACCGAAAGTCGATGTTTATGCCTTCGGCATGGTGTTGTTGGAAATCATATCAGGAAGGAGGAATTCAACACATGAAACTTCATACAACACCAGCACCAGTAGTAGTAACCAGCATGTTGAATATTTCCCTGTTCTAGCCATCAACAAGCTTCATAGCGGCGATGTGAAGAGTTTAGTCGATCCACGGCTAAATGGTGAATTCAGTTTGGAAGAAGCTGAAAGGGTTTGCAAAGTTGCTTGTTGGTGCATCCAAGATAATGAGTTTGATCGGCCGACGATGGGTGAAGTGGTACGGGTTCTAGAGGGTCTACAGGAGATTGATGCGCCCTCGATGCCAAGACTACTTGCAGCTATAACAAAACAATCTGGTGTTGCAATTTAATAATAAGATGTTGCCAATATTATTATTTGTCTTTGTTAATTTTAGCAAGTTCTTGAAGTTTTAATGTGGAGATGAAGGGATAAAGGAAGGCAAGCTTGTAGTGTTTTTTTTTGTCATCAGGCAAGCTTGTTGTTGATAATTACTGTCCTCGTATTTAAGTTTTAAATAAAAGTCCAAACATATATGGTAACCAATCATTGTAGCAAAAATACGGCAGATGGTAGAAATACGTGTATGTTTTATTCTTTTCATTTTCAATCATGGGATAGGAACTTCTGAATTTATAGTTACAGTAGAGGGAGAGGAACTTTTGAATTTATAGTTACAGTCCAGGAAGAGGACTTCTGAATTTGTAGTTACAGTCAAGGAAGAGGAACTTGTGAATTTATGGTTACAGTCCAGGAAAAATAGGCTACTGGTAGCATGCTTAAGAAAGATGCCATGTATGGATTAAATAATTGTTTTCAAACTGTACCTAATCAAATTGCAACGGGTGCTATGGTTTTGCCAATAGGAAGTTGTCCTATTTGGAAACTGTTTGTGGCCATATTTTATCAAGAGACTCCCTTTCTGATCATTGCCCTCTGCTGCTCGTCGATGACAGGGGGCCCAAGCGGCCTCGGTCCTTCAAGTTTGAAAACTTCTGGGTATCCTTGCCCGACTTTGATGAGGTGGTCTCGAAGGCTTGGGCTGAGCGGGTGCGACACACTGAGCCGTACCAGATTCTGTATCAAAAGCTCAAGAAAACCGCGTTGCGTCTCTCTGAGTGGAGTAAGAAGCTTTTCTCCAAGGCGAAGGTCCAGTTTCATGCAGCTCAGCTGGTGATCCTTCACCTTGACACTGCGCAGGAGGGAAGACCCCTTTCCCCTGAGGAGCGGGACCTCTGCTCGAGACTGAAGAGAAGGGTTATTAGCTTGTCAGTGCTCCAGAGGGCTCAAAAGAGTCAGTGTGCAAGAATTTGAAAGATGGTGATGCTAACACCAAATTTTTCCATCGACGCATTAATGCTAGGCGGCAAAAGAACCACATTCATCGGATCAAGCACGGGCATGGTTGGGTAACCGAGCACAAGGAAAAAGAGATGATCATTCACGAGAACTTCCATGAGGTGATGGGGAGAAGGGGATCGAGCGACAAGGACTCTAACTGGGAAGAGCTAGGCGTTGAACCCCATGATTTGCACGGCCTCGATGACACTATTTCTGAGGAGGAGGTTTGGGAGGCCATCAAGGACATGCCTTCCGATAAAGTGCCTGGCCCTGACAGCTTCACAGGATTGTTCTTCAAGAGGTGTTGGAGGGTCATCAAGCATACGGTCATGAGGGTGGTCCAATGCTTTGACTCCCTTCAAATCGACGAGCTCCACTGGCTCAACTCTGCCAACGTTGTTCTCTTGCCCAAGAAGGATGGGGCTGAGAGCATTTCTGACTTTAGGCCCATTAGCCTCATTCACTCCATTGCCAAAATAATAGCAAAAGTACTCTCGCTCCGGCTTGCCCCTCTTATGGATGGTCTTGTCTCAAACGCTCAAAGCGCATTCATCAAGCGACGCAGCATTCATGACAACTTCATGTATGTGAGGAACTTCGCGCGGAGGTTACATAAGTGCAAAACTCCTGCCCTACTCTTCAAGCTTGACATTAAGAAGGCTTTTGATTTTGTGAAGTGGGGATATTTCCTGGAGCTTCTTCAACGGCATGGGTTTCCCACCAGATTTCGTGCCTGGGTTGCTGCTTTTCTTTCAACTTCATCCTCCTGCATCCTTCTCAACGGTCTGCCAGGGCCGCCCATCAAGCACGACAACGGGTTTTGGTAGGGGGATCCCCTCTCCCCCCTACTCTTTGTCATTACGATTGACCCGCTTCAGAAAATCCTTGATTTGGCAACAAGGAAAGGTCTCCTTCGCATGGTCCGGGGCAGGGGGCCCAGATGTGGACTTCGCTTTATGCTGATGATGCGGCCGTCTTTGTGGCTCCTTTCAAGCAGGACATTGACAACCTTGCAGTGATCTTGCGAGGCTTTGGCGAGGTTACGGGCCTCTGTTCCAACTTTCAGAAGAGCTTGGTCATGCCAATTAGGTGCACCCACTTTCATCTTGACCACATCCTTGGAAACTTGCCGGCCACCCGTGCGTCCTTCCCGGTCAAATACTTAGGCCTCCCGCTCTCGGTCTGGCAGCTCAAGCGGGATGGATTTCCAGTATCTCGAAGACAAGGCGTCCGGCAAATTGGTTACTTGGGAAGGCCAAAACATCACAACTATGGGGCGCACGGCCCTTGTCAAGTCAGTCCTCTGCTCCCAAGCGGTGTTCTCAATCACGTCGCTCATCGTGCCTCAAAGCACTCTTCATAGTCTGACCAAGATTGAACGGGCTTTCCTCTGGTCAGGTGTTGACAAGACTACGGGTGCCAAGTGCAAAGTGAAGTGGGACACGGTTTGTAGGCCCAAGGAGTATGGTGGACTTGGGGTGCTTAACTCTGAAAATTTTGCATGTGCCCTTCGCCTTAGGTGGCCTTGGTTCGAATGGAAGGAGCCCCACAGATTGTGGGTTGGTTTTGGCAACCCTTGTACGGAGGACGATCTCAACTTCTTTTATGCCTCCACCACCATTACTCTAGGAAAAGGAGCCTAAACGCCTTTCTGGGAATCTCCTTGGCTCCTTGGCCGTAAGCCCAAGGAGATCACACCGCACATCTATGAGGCCTCCAGGAGAAAGAACTGGAAGGTTAGGGAGGCTATTAGAGGGAACGCTTGGATCTTCAAAATCAGCTACAACACCATCGTCACCGGAGACCACATTTGAGAGTTTTTCACTCTTTGGATGCTTTTGGATGACGTCCACCTTGATGACCATCGGGAGGACGACATCACCTGGAAGCATTCCAATGATGGGATGTACTCGGCGGCCAGTGCCTATAAAGCTCAGTTTCTTGGGTTAACTTTGTCCCCAATGGATCGCATGGTTTGGAAAGTTTGGGCTCCTCCGAAGATCAAATTATTTGCTTGGTTGGCTATTCAAGATAGGATATGGACTGCGGACCACCTAGAGAGGCACAGATGGGCCAACTGCGGTCTGTGCCCTCTTTGCTCTAGGGAGCAGGAAACGGGTGCCCATCTTCTCTTCAAGTGTCGCTTCACTATTCGGCTTTGGAGATCTCTCGCGGCCAAGCCCGGCCTTCATCACATTGACACCTCCGAATGGCATCTTCATGACTCCGTCCTGGATTGGTGGGAATATGGTATTGGAAGCCACGTCCCCAACAGAAGTGCCCTGGCCTCCCTCACCCTCCTCGTCTCCTGGACCATCTGGAATGAACGTAATGCTAGGGTGTTCCGACACAAAAGTGCTCTGCCGCCTATTCTACTTAACACAATCCTTGAGGAGGCCAAGCTTTGGGTTACAACTGATGCAAAGAAGCTAGGGTCTATTGTATTTCGTGAGTAGTTCGCATGCCGTGCTTGAGGTGGTCGCTGTAAAACTCTAATCTACTCTCTCTTATTAATAGATGAGGCAAATCTTTTGCCTTCGTTTCAAGAAAAAAACAGACCACATAGGGTCTATATAATTACCTGGTCATTTCAATGTTGTGCTTGTCATTTGTGGGTTGCTAGTCTCTAAGTCCAAACTCCAATCTAAAGCAGATCTTTGTCAGTGTACAGAACTGCCTCTAACACACTACTTCTTGACGATGGCTTGACAGCCAGCAGAAGTGCGGGACGTCTGGGCTCACACAAAGTGTAAACAGCCGCGATGAAGAAGGCAAACATGATTACACGAAAAAGAAAAGGAATCCGATACCTCCCGAACGTTCGGGATTTGAGCATTTCGTCCCGAACATTTTTTACATGGCAACTTTAGTTCATAGAGGATGCCAACTTTAGTTCATAGGGAATGTCAACTTTGTCATTTTTCTATCTTTTATCAGAAAATTGTCATGTTTCCTTAATCTCACGCAAACTAAAGTTACCATTTAAAACGTTCGGGTTGCTATCATCAACTCCCGAACATTCGGGAGATATCATTACCGAAAGAAAATTATCCATTCGTTTGACTTTTTTTGCATGGTAATACGTGTCTTATTTATATCATAAGTATGGCCGGCGTGTGTGCGTTCTCGTGTGGGTTGTCAGATCACCAGCATGCCTTGTTTTTGCGGGCGTGATGTAACGATTTTCGCCTGATTTTCCATTAATCAACCGGGCAACTCTCAAACTTTTTTAATGAATCGGGCCCTATGAAACCATATTTTTAATAAAATAAGGATCATATTACAAGCCACGTACATACCGACAAAAACACTAAAAAAAGTAAAACACTAGCTTTGTACAAAGAAACACCAGTCAAAAAGTAAAAAATACAAACAACACCAAAGAAACCTCCAAGCTGAACACCAACTTCAGCCACTTGCCTCTAGCACCACCACAACAGTCACCTTTCGCTTGACTTTTGACACCCTTTACAGCCGCGGCACAGCCAGAGTACTATTGCAGTTTATTAGAATCGGTTTTTTTTTTTTGAGATTAACAGTACTTCATTGATTACTGAACATCACAGCAAAGGTCGTCCCTGATACAATCCGGAACCACACCAAGATAAAAATGATTAACAGAATGCTCACAACTACGAGCTAGTTTGTGTGCCGCTACATTCATACCACGCCTGGCATGTAAGAAAGAACACTGGGTAAACCCAGACGCAAGAGACTTGATGTCCGAGACAACAGTGCCCACTCTTGATCGATCTTGAGTCGTAGACTTGATTTTGTTCACCATGGAGAGGCAGTCAGATGCCAAAACAATTGACGAATAGCCTTCAGATCGACAAACCTCAAGAGCACGCCGGATAGCAAGCGCCTCAGCCAACTCCGGTTCAGAGAAGCCCTGAAGCTGCTCATTGCCAGCAAACATGCACTCCCCAAGATGATTCCTAGCCACAAAGCCCATGCCCATCCGCCGGACAGAAGGAAACAGCGCCGCATCAACATTCACAGCCACCACACCAGCAGGTGGCGGAGTCCAAATAAGAGTTGAAGAAGAAGACTCACGCCTGGGACCAGGTTTAGGCTTAGGACAATGCTGCAACACCATACGGACATAGGCACGAACTTTTGTAGCAGTTCTAGCAGGATGCACATTAGTACCATTATTACGTACCTCATTTCTAGCTTCCCAGATGTGCCATAGAGTGATAGCCAAGACAGTAGCTTGAAGCTTCGAAGCATGAGCCAGGAAATCGAACATCCATTGACGGCCATTAACCATGTCTTTTCTACACAGCCTGACACTGAACTCCTCTTTAACCCCTTTCCAAACGGAACGGGCGAAGGGACACAGCAGGAAGAGATGCTCCACACGCTCAGTCCGGTTACAGAAGAAACAGCCATCATCAGCTGGAATGTGACGCCTCACCAGCTGGAAACCCGTAGGCAAACAATCATGCACGAAACGCCACAGAACAATCTTCATTTTGTTTGGACAATTGACTGACCAAAGGGCCTTCCACTCCTTTTCTTGCACCTGAATATTGGAAGCCAGACCCTTGCCCTTTCCACTTGTAGAGGAGAAGAAGTTCTCGCTTCGAGTAAGATTATAGCCAGACTTGACCGAGTAGATGCCAAGCTTGTCATGAGGCCACGACAGGAAGTCATCTCCCCCAAGACGACTTATGGGAACTTGCAGAATTTGTTCCGCAATAGGATTAGCAAAGAAGCTTCGCACAAGGTCTTCGTCCCAAGACACCAATGACTCGGCCAACAAGAACTGAACTGAGGTATCAGCCGGAATAGGGAGAATCGAGTTGAAAGTTCCAGGAGGGAAACCTGGAATCCAGTTGTCTTCCATAACCTTGATCCGGGTGCCATTTCCTACACCCCACCGAGCTCCCTTCTGAATCAGTTGACGTCCAAAAAGCAAACTGCGCCAGGTGAAGGAAGACGATCTTGGCTTGGTGGCGGTCCAAAAAGCCCCATCAGGGAAGTAGCGTCCCTTTAAGACCCTTGAACACAAAGAGTCGGGTTCGGTCAGGAGACGCCAACACTGACGCGCTAGCATCGCCTGGTTGAAAAGTACCAAGTCACGGAAGCCCATTCCACCGAGGAACTTTGGGGTAGAAATCCACGCCCAAGAACGCCAATGCATTTTTTGACGGCCGTCTTCGACACCCCACCAGTGGTTGGCGATGTTGGTCTTCATTTGCTCACAAATGGAGACAGGCAATTGGAAGCAACTCATCACATAGTTAGGGATGGCCTGTGCCACAGATTTCAGAAAAATTTCCTTTCCAGCCCGCGACATCGGACTATCATTGCAACCATTGATCCTTTTCCAAACCCGACCTGGTAAGAAACTGAAGGAGTTGGTGGCTGCACGACCAATTTCAGTGGGCATACCGAGATAAGAGTCGTGGAGAATTTCATTGTCTACCCCAAGGCACCCCTTTACAGTTCTCTTGACACCATCAGGGCAGTGCTTCCCAAAGAATCGGTTGATACGTTTACCGATCAGGAAAGTATGCATGACTACGACGGCTCCGTAGTTGTCTCGCCGACGGTGACGCGGCCGCAAATATAATGGCGTGTGGGTATACGGGTCGGTCGATGTGGCCGCCCCGCACGCCATTGTGATGCTGCCTGCTCTTGGCCTATTGCTACATTTTTTTATTTCTTTTGTGAATGGCCTATTTCTACAACTTGCTTCAGAATCTTATTTAGGAGTCCCGTGCAAAGGCACATGCATTGACCTTGACCCGACTCCACAAGTGACGTCTATGTTGGAATTATGTGTCCTACAACTATATTTAAATTACTAGGAGTTAATAATATTCGGAATACCTCATTATGAAATTATACATGTATTTATGCATGGAATTACTTTACATGATTATCATGGAATTATCACTTGTTGGAACGTACTTAAGTTATATGCTTAAGGAAGCTGGTCGATTTTTAGTGGAATATAATATACTATTTATATTGAAAAGACTACCCGGATACAGTGATAATCGGAAGGAGCTAGATCGTATAGTTAGATTACAGCCCTAATATTGATCTACATGATTAGAGGAATTTACACTTTATTATGACGCGCTGCTCACAAGCGCGTGCTCCGGGGACATAACGGGTAGAATCCGTTAACAGACAAATATAATTGTGGTTGATAATTTGATCTGGACTTTATCCCGGAAACTAGTGGAAAAAACTAGGAATCTTATATCGGTATAAGAGGTGGACTCTTTGGAAAAACAATATAAGAAGGTCCCTACCCCCTAGCCTCAGAGATGCGAATTGTGAGCGGCACCACGGATAAGCGCAGAGGAATAGGGGTAGATCGCAAACCCTAAATTTCTAACATTGGCATCTGAGCTAGGTTCGGCCGCCGTCGCTTGAATCCAAATCCGCTGCGTACTCTGTCGCGCTGGTTGTCGCTGCAATCCTCTCGTCTGAGTTGTTCCCCATGTCGCCACCTGGAAGGTTAACTCCAACGATTGCTTAGTGCATCCGCCGACGGGCTGCAGTGTGCCAGTCAATCAAGTAAGAAAATCAAGCGGCAAAAGCGAGTTCACATATGTAGTCTGCTCTTGCGTCTTGCACGTGGATCAATCACACACGTGGCTCAAGGGGGGAGGCATGCATGATTCTTCACGTGAAGGAAGCACTCCATGCCTATTTGATTCACGCACGGAGATCGAAGTTGAAGTTGCTCTGTGACCCCAAGTTCGATCCACCGGAAATTGGAATCCTGCTGCCTCATCGGGTCGAGCTCCCTTGCAAATCACGCCCGGCGCCGTCTCTCAAGCCGGGAGGTCCGCTGCCCAGGGAAGTCATCTGCTCCACCAAGTCCATGAGTCCGCAGTGACGCGAGTCCAGATTCTGCTAGTCCTGCTGCCTCACGAAAGGATGCTGGCCATCAGACGAGGCAGATGCATTAATGCACGAATTAAGGAGGGAATATACTCTCTTGTACTTGTCAAGTTCTTTCTGTACTGGCCGCAATATACTCTCTTGTAGCAGTTTGATTGCTGCAATTAAGGAGGAAATCATTTATTCTAAGGAAGGCACAGGAAGAGTAGAAGTATAATACTTGAATTGCTAGAAGAAGCATGTACGAAACTAGCTGCTGATGTTTGGTGGAAAGCAATCGAGGAATCTGGAAATATTTTTTTTTTTTGTATTTGAAATTTATTGGCTGTAGCTGAACCACCCGGCGGCATACTGAGGAAATAGTGAGAATACATGTTGTAGTGGTCAGACGATGTCGCTGGAAGGAGTGCACAATGAACGAATCTTGCTGGAATACTATGGAACCCGTCGGAATACTACAGACTTTTGGAAGACATACGGATGCCGAGCATTGTTCGTGTTCAGTGGAGGTTTTTCTTTCATATCATCACCGACTTGGAATAATTTCATTACTGCATCGCGGGACGCTGAAAGGAATCATTTTCAGTGGAATCATTTATTTTTTCAGTCTAATCAGTGCAAAATTATTGTTGAAGAAAACTGATATTGTGCGGATAATACGCATAACCTGAAAAGGGAGTTCAGGGAAGTGTTTTTATTGAGCATCACTTACTTAAATGGGAAGATGGGAGTCACTCCAGGAAATTTGCTCTTCATTTATCGGTATGTCTGATGTTAATATTTGCACTATATTTTTATTTGTGGCTATTTTTAAAATAGTTGGATTATGGTGATTGTTTATATACATCATATATTGTTGGAGTACAATAGCAATTTTATTGGCATGCAACAATTCCAAAGGAAAATGATGTACTTCGGAATTAATGCTAAATTTGAGGTGCTTTGCATTGGAAATTATGCCATCGAACTCCTTTTGTGGAGGAAACCTATTATTGTTATAGGACAGGCTATTCAACTTCAATGAGAAGGGATTTAATTTATTGTTCTATCTTGAAATATGTTGACTATGTCATACTATTTGGAAAAGGAAGAGTGGAAATATTGCTCAATGATGAAATCAGTGCATTGCAAAATTTCACACAATGGTCTCATCTTTCATGATGGTCCATTGGAAATTTGCAACCCAAAATTATTTATTTGGTGAAGATAACTCCATAGAGAGGAATACCAACAATGGGAACACATGCTTGGAATCTTATTATCTACATCATCAACGACTTGGTCACATATCTTGGAACAGGATCAAAAGGATTATTGATTCTGGAATTGTAAACTTTAGTGGGAGGACTATGGTACATGTGAAGCATATATGTTTTTTTAATACACCCTCTTTTTATTAAGGTGGAAGGAGATAAAAGGCTTCACATTGTTTCTATTTGATTTACTTATGGCATTTCTTTGGACATCCTCACTAGAGGTCTGATTATTTATGTTATCTCATTCATTGATGATTGATATGGTTATGTTTATCTTTTATTATACAAGTCGGCAGGTTTTATTGTGGTGGTCATAGGTTATACTGAAGTGGAAAATCAATTGATTAAATAATATATTAGTTTTAGCAACTGATTGGTGGGGGAATTACACTTCAGGAATATATCATTTGTTTGTAAGTAGCATGGAACTATTCACCATTGTAATATACCGTGCACTCCACAATTGAATGGAGGAATTGACTGTCTTGTATACTCACTTGTTTCTTTGGAAAGAAGCATTGCATACTATCATTTGTTGATATCATTCTCCATCTAGTACAGTCACTTGACTGGAAGGAAATCTTCTATTTTGGCATGAAATTCACAGTTATTAAAAAACACACACCAGGAATTTTTCATGGTTATTCTAGTGGATCAAAAGGTGTTTCCTTAGTTATCTGGAAAAGGAATACTGGTGGAAAGTAGGAACACAATTATTTTTTATGATCAAGGATGGAATTATTGATAATCATACTGGAATATAATCTCGACCCCACGGAAACTACAAGTGATACTCCCAACATGACATGCTTAGGATAAGTGGGAGGAATTAGCTTGGAATATCATGTTTGGATAATTGTTATGTCTTGTTAGGGCATGTCACTCTAAATTTTAGAGGAATCACTAAATCCTCTTAAGTTTTTTTTAATGTCAACTATGGGTGGAAGAATTGCGCGAAGGAACAAACTCAAATGAGGAAGAGCATAGTTTGGGAACTTAACATCATACCAAATAACCGCAAGCCTATTGTCTGGAAGTGTTTTTTTAAGGATATTTGGCTCACTGGAGTATTATAATGTCACTCTTGTTATTCAAATATTCACGAAGAGGGAAATATACTTTGTGGAAACTCTCTCTCCTGGAATTTTGGGAAAGAGGAACTAAACACATGGTTTGCTAATTGAGTATATTAATGTATGGTCTTATAACAAGCTTCACATCAATGGAATAGCAGGTCATATGGTTTTCTAAATGAAGCAAGGCGGTCATCTACAAATGTAAGTGTATAGTATTTTGCATTATTATTTTATACGTTAATATTGTTTTGTTGTTTGCAATGATAAAGTCACATTGATGGAAATGAAAGCTTGGTCATGTTATAACTTTCATGTGAAAGGAAGGTTTAAAGCTTCCTATGTTTTAGGAGTGGAACTACATAAGGTATGTTTTGGAACGTTTTCTATGGAAGATTGCAAATGTGTTAAAATACCTTGATAAAGGGAATCATACTTAGTGAGGAATTATATTTAAACTCATGAGGAAAATGGAATAATAAATGGTACTGGAATTCGTATGTATCTTCAATATACAATCATACCTTAACTTTCGGAATTTATGCTGCATTCAAGCAGTGGAAGGAAAGACGAGCAGCTAAGTGAATCTCACACATCATATAAGATTGTGGAAAGTGCATCACAACCTATCACTTGTTTTGGAATTTATATATTGAAGGTAAACACATCGAGGAAGCTACTACTGTATCTACGAGTTGAGAAATAAGTCCAGGTACGCATATCCATTTTTTTGAAGTACTAATATGGTGTAGGTTCACTGACCGAAGTCAGGAATTTCTTTCAAAACATGGTTGCTTATGGAGCTTCATTTGCTGGTTGGATTTGATATTTATGTATTTTTGGAAACTTTATTCAAGATGGTTATCTTCTATTTGACTCAATGTGGAATTATTCATATTACTGATATATGTGACTGGAAATAATTGATGCGGAATTTCACTTGAGGAAACAAAATACTTAAGGTGCCTATAAAGGAGGAATTACACTCGAGGAAATAATACTCGAGGCGCCAAGGACATCTCTGCTGGAATAATTAGGCGGAAACTAAAGGTCTCTAGTGATCTTAAGTGTCACAGCAAGGAAACATATTGAGGGAAGGTATCATTATATATTTCTTTGGATTTCAACATAGTGTTAATATGGTTGTTGACCACTTGACTAAGCCTATTAGTCAGGAGGTATTTGGTAAGCATGTTAAGGCTATGGGTTTACGAATATTTGAATGGTCGTTTTGGACAAGTGGGAGATGTTGGAATTATGTGTCCTACAGCTATATTCAAATTACTAGGAGTTAATAATATTCGGAATACCTCATTATGAAATTATACATGTATTTATGCATGGAATTACTTTACATTATTATCATGGAATTATCACTTGTTGGAACGTACTTAAGTTATATGCTTAAGGAAGCTGGTCGATTATTAGTGGAATATAATATACTATTTATATTGAAAAGACTACCCGGATACAGTGATAATCGGAAGGAGCTAGATCGTATAGTTAGATTACAGCCCTAATATTGATCTACATGATTAGAGGAATTTACACTCTATTATGACGCGCTGCTCACAAGCGCGTGCTCCGGGGACATAACCGATAGAATCCGTTAACAGACAAATATGATCGTGGTTGATAATTTGATCTAGACTCTATCCCGCAAACTAGTGGAAAAAACTAGGAATCTTATATCTGTATAAGAGGTGGACTCTTTGGAAAGACAATATAAGAAGGTCCCTACCCCCTAGCCTCGGAGATGCGAATTGTGAGCGGCACCACGGATAAGCGCAGAGAAATAGGGGTAGACCGCAAACCCTAAATTTCTAACAGCCTAGTGTTGCCACAACGGTCACTGTTGTGCGGGACATGCCATTTTTACCTTTCAAAATAGGCTCAAGCACTAGTAGAAAACAGGGCATTGGTCCAGCCCATTAGCCCCGGTTCAATCTAGAACCGGGACCAATGGGGGTACTGGACCCGGTTCGTTAGCCCAGGGGGCCGGCCGGGCCATGTGGGCCATTGGTCCCGGTTCGTCTGGACCTATTGGTCCCGGTTGGAGCTAAAAACCGGGACCAATGGCTCTTGCTCCTGGCCCACCACTATTAGTCCCGGTTTGTTTTATGAACCGGGACCAAAGGCACCCCTTTAGCCCCGGTTTGTAGCACCAACCGGGACCAGTGAGTTGCCTATATAAACCCCCTCACTCAAGAGCAGAGCTCACTGCTCTGTTTTTTTTCTGGCCGAGGGGGAGAGGGGTTAGTGGTGCTCTAGCTCACCTCCTATGCACACAACATGTTCGGTGGAATGCCCGAGCCACACTAGTTAAGCTTTTCTCCTCTCGAAGCTCTATTTTCTCCGAGATTTGTCTAGGTTTAGCGGTCCGTCACGTCCCGTCCCCGTCTTCGCCGCCGTCGATCGCCCCCGCCGATCTCGTCACCGGCACCACCGTGGTGAGCCTCTTGTTATGTCCATGCTTTTATTACTTTTATTATTGCTTTAGATAGATATTTGTCTAATTTTCTTACGTTTATTATTGCTTGTTATTATATAGTGCGATGGTTTTGATATCCGCCCACGTGGGCCCTCGTCCGGTCTACGATTCGGATGTGGTATATTATCTTTAATTTATAACTATTTGTTTTAGTGCTTATGATAGTTATGCCGACCAACCTGACATGCATAGATGTTTTATTATGTCTAGGAGGTAGTTGAACCGGAAATTCCAACCGACCCTCTTGTGGAGAGGTTAAATTTAGTTGAAGAGGAAAACATTTCGTTAAATAAAAAATTGGAAAAAATGGAGGAGGAGAAGATGGAATTGGAGTTGCATGTTGCGGAAGTTATCGATGATCACAAGATCAAGATGGAACCTATTGTCGAGAGGTTAAATTTAGTTGAAGAAGAAAACAAATTCTTGAAGGAAAAAATAAAAAAAATTGTGGACGAGAAGATGATATTGGAGTTGCATGTTGCGGATGTCGTCGATGATCACAAGATCAAGATGGATGCAATGCGGTTGAAGATTAAAAAGATTAGAAAATATGCCATTAATACCGAGGCTTGGTATCATTATGCCGTTGGATCAATTGTTACCTTGGTTGCGATTATGATAGCATTTGTTTTCGCGTTGAAATGTTTTACATAGTTTCGATGTGTATGGAGAGCTATATATGTTGTTAGATGAGAACTATATATGTATGTACTTTGGTTTTAATGTGATGATGAACTTTTATCCATTTGGTCACTTAATTATCTATTTATGATGTTCTGTAATGGTTTTTGACACACTTAATTATATATAAATGCACGCACATGAACCGCCAATGGATGTACGGTGACAGACACACCTCCGAGTACATTAAGGGCGTGCGTGAGTTTCTAAATGTGGCAGAGGCAAACAAGCAGAATGGTTTTATGTGTTGTCCATGCACTCAATGTGTGAATACGATGTCTTACTCTAACCGAAAAATCCTTCACTCCCACCTGCTTTACAAGGGTTTCATGCCACACTATAATGTTTGGACGAGGCACGGTGAAATAGGGGTTATGATGGAAGACGACGAAGAAGAAGAGTACGATGACAACTATGTGCCCCCTGAATACGGTGATGCTGCAATGGGGGGAGCTGGTGAAGATCAAGAGGAACCAGACGATGTGCCCAATGATGCTGCAACGGGTGAAGCTGCTGAAGATCAAGAGGAACCAAATGATGATCTTCGCCGGGTCATTGTCGATGCAAGGACACAATGCGAAAGTCAAAAGGAGAAGCTGAAGTTCGATCGCATGTTAGAGGATCACAAAAAAGGGTTGTACCCCAATTGCGAAGATGGCAACACAAAGCTCGGTACCGTACTGGAATTGCTGCAGTGGAAGGCAGAGAATGCTGTGGCTGACAAAGGATTTGAGAAGCTACTGAAAATATTGAAGAAGAAGCTTCCGAAGGATAACAAATTGCCCGACAGTACATATGCAGCAAAGAAGGTCGTATGCCCTCTAGGATTGGAGGTGCAGAAGATACATGCATGCCCTAATGACTGCATCCTCTACCGCGGTGCATACAACGATCTGAACGCATGCCCGGTATGCGGTGCGTTGCGGTATAAGATCAGACGAGATGACCCTGGTGATGTTGATGGCGAGCCCGCCAGGAAGAGGGTTCCTGCGAAGGTGATGTGGTATGCTCCTATAATACCACGGTTGAAACGTTTGTTTAGAAACAGAGAGCATGCCAAGTTGATGCGATGGCACAGTGAGGACCGTAAGAAAGACGGGAAGTTGAGAGCACCCGCTGACGGGTCGCAATGGAGAAAAATCGAGAGAAAGTACTGGGAGGAGTTTGCAAAGGAAGCAAGGAACGTATGGTTTGCTCTAAGCGCGGATGGCATTAATCCTTTCGGGGAGCAGAGCAGCAATCACAGCACCTGGCCCGTGACTCTATGTATGTATAACCTTCCTCCTTGGATGTGCATGAAGCGGAAGTTCATTATGATGCCAGTTCTCATCCAAGGCCCTAAGCAACCCGGCAACGACATTGATGTGTACCTAAGGCCATTAGTTGAAGAACTTTTACAGCTGTGGAATGGAAACGGTGTACGTGCGTGGGATGAGCACAAACAGGAGGAATTTGACCTAAAGGCGTTGCTGTTCGTGACCATCAACGATTGGCCCGCTCTCAGTAACCTTTCAGGACAGACAAACAAAGGATACCACGCATGCACGCACTGTTTAGATGACACTGAAAGTATATACCTGGACAAGTGCAGGAAGAATGTGTACCTGGGCCATCGTCGATTTCTTCCGACCAACCATCAATGTCGAAAGAAAGGCAAGCATTTCAAAGGCGAGGCAGATCACCGGAAGAAGCCCGCCATGCGTACCGGTGATCACGTACTTGCTATGGTCAATGATTTACACGTAATCTTCGGAAAGGGCCCCGGCGCACTAGCTGTTCCGAATGACGATGAGGGACAGGCACCCATGTGGAAGAAGAAATCTATATTTTGGGACCTACCCTACTGGAAAGACCTAGAGGTCCGCTCTTCAATCGACGTGATGCACGTGACGAAGAACCTTTGCGTGAACCTGCTAGGCTTCTTGGGCGTGTATGGAAAGACAAAAGATACAGCTGAGGCACGGGAGGACCTGCAACGTTTGCACGAAAAAGACGGCATCCCTCCGAAGCAGTATGAAGGTCCTGCCAGCTATGCTCTTACGAAAGAAGAGAAAGAAATCTTCTTTGAATGCCTTCTCAGTATGAAGGTCCCGACTGGCTTCTCGTCGAATATAAAGGGAATAATAAATATGGCAGAGAAAAAGTTCCAGAACCTAAAGTCTCATGACTGCCATGTGATTATGACGCAACTGCTTCCGGTTGCATTGAGGGGGCTTCTACCGGAAAACGTCCGATTAGCCATTGTGAAACTATGTGCATTCCTCAATGCAATCTCTGAGAAGGTGATCGATCCAGAAATCGTACCAAGGCTAAGGAGTGATGTGACGCAATGTCTTGTCAGTTTCGAGCTTGTGTTCCCACCATCCTTCTTCAATATCATGACACACGTCCTAGTTCATCTAGTCGACGAGATTGTCATTCTGGGGCCCGTATTTCTACACAATATGTTCCCGTTTGAGAGGTTCATGGGAGTCCTAAAGAAATATGTCCGTAACCGCGCCAGACCAGAAGGAAGCATCTCCATGGGCCATCAAACAGAGGATGTCATCGGGTTTTGTGTTGACTTCATTCCTGGCCTTAATAAGATAGGTCTCCCTAAATCGCGGTACGAGGGCAGACTGACTGGAAAAGGCACGCTTGGAAGGGACTCAATAATATGCAGGGACGGTTATTCTTGGTCTCAAGCACACTACACAGTTCTACAGAACTCTACATTTGTGACCCCGTATGTCGATGAACACAAGAACAGTCTGCGCTCCAAACACCCGGAGCAGTGCGACGACTGGATTACACGTGAACACATCAGGACTTTCAGCAGTTGGTTGGAAACACGTCTCAGAGGTGACAACACTGTTTGTGATGAGTTGTACTTGTTGTCCAGGGGACCATCTTCGACTGTATTGATTTACAAAGGATACGAGATAAATGGAAATACATTTTACACGATTGTCCAAGATCAAAAGAGCACCAACCAAAACAGCGGTGTCCGTTTTGATGCAACAACCGAGAGGGGAAAGGACACATATTATGGTTACATAGTGGACATATGGGAACTTGACTACGGACATGATTTTAAGGTCCCTTTGTTTAAGTGTAAATGGGTCAATCTGTCAGGAGGCGGGGTACAGGTAGACCCACAGTACGGAATGACAACAGTGAATCTGAAAAATCTTGGATACAATGACGAACCGTTCGTCCTAGCCAATGATGTGGCACAGGTTATCTATGTGAAGGACATGTCTACCAGACCGAGAAAAAGAAAAGATAAGGAAGCGAATACATCATACGATGAGCCAAAGCGCCACATAGTTCTTTCAGGAAAAAGGGACATCCTGGGAGTGGAGGGCAAGACAGACATGTCTGAAGATTATGAAAAGTTTCATGAAATTCCTCCCTTCAAAGTCAAGGCTGACCCAAGCATCCTGATAAACGATGAAAATTATCCATGGTTACGGCGCAATAAGCAAATGACACAAGCGAAGAAAAAGTGAAGAGTTATTTCCGCAACTATTATGATGATACCATGCCAACTTTCTAACAAACGAGTATGATACCATTGTCCGTTTGTACTATTCAAATTTCAATACTACTTGCACTAACAAAACAAAACAAAACAAAACAAACTTGAAAAATAAATAGCAACAATAAGTATTTTGTTGTAAGTATAAACAAAATAAAATAAATAAAGCAACAAAGAAAATAAATAAAGAAAGTAAAATAAATAAAGCAACTCTAAATACAGCAAAAAACAACTTAGAAATAAACAAAGAAAATAAAATAAATAAAGCAACTCTAAATACAGCAAAAAACAACTTAGAAATAAATAGCAACAATAAGTATTTTGTTGTAATTAAGTATAAACAAAATAAAATAAATAAAGCAACAAAGAAAATAAATAAAGGAAGTAAAATAAATAAAGCAACTCTAAATACAGCAAAAAACAACTTAGAAATAAACAAAGAAAATAAAATAAATAAAGCAACTCTAAATACAGCAAAAAACAACTTAGAAATAAATAAAGCAAAAAAGGAAAAAAAAATTGGGCGCTGCCCAGTGAGCCTGCAAGGCCTATAGCACAGGATCCACCTGTAATATAAGGCCCAGCAAGCTCACAGGGCAGCGCGCAGAGTTAGGCCCAGAAGCCTGCATTTGAGAGGAGCTCGAGATGGAGGGAGCAGCAGCCCTTATAAACCACTCTCGAGCTCCCTCAGCTAGCGAGGTGGGACTAAACATCCCACCGCACCCGCGCCAGCACAGGGCCTTTGGTCCCGGTTGGTGGCACCAACCGGGACTAAAGGGAGGCATTAGTCCCGGTTGGTGGCTGAAACCGGGACTAATGACCCCCTTTAGTCCCGGTTGCTGCCACCAACCGGGACTAAAGGCCCCTCCTTCCCGCCCTTTGGGCTGCTGAAAAGGGACCTTTAGTCCCGGTTGGTGGCAGCAACCGGGACTAAAGGGGGCTATTAGTCCCGGTTTGTGCCAAGAACCGGGACTAATACTCCTCCTATATAAGCTACACTTGCGAAAATTTCGTTCAGTTTCTCCTTCTTCCCCGCCCCGACGCCGCCCTCGATCTGCTCCGTCCCCGTCGCCGTCGCCGTCGCCCCCGTCGCCCCCGTCGCCCCGTCGCCGTCGCCCCCGACGCCGCCTCGTCGCTCCGCCCCGCGCCGTCGCCGCGCCCCGCGCCGTCGCCGCGCCCCCCGGCCGGCCCGTCGCCCCGCGCCGCCGCGCGCCCCGCCCCGCCGCCGTCGCGCCGCCGCGCCCCGACGCCGCCTCGTCGCCGCCCCGCCCCGCCGCCGTCGCGCCGCCCAGCCCTGCCGATGTGAGGGCCGGCTCCCTTTTTTTTATATGTTTAATATTGCTGTATATATATATATATATAGTTGCTGTGTATATATATGTATATATGTGTATATTTTTTTTCTTAGGAATTTTCTTAGGAAATTGCAGTATATATAGTTGCTGTATATATAGTTGCTGTATTTATATGTATGTGTATATCTTTTTTTTTCTTAGGAATTTGCTAAATATATATGTTAAATATATATTTATGTGTATATAAATATATTTTTTCTTAGGAAGTTGCTGTATATATGTGATGTGTGTATATGTGATGTATATATATGTGTATGTGGCTATATAGTTTTTTGTTTATATATGCTAAATATATATAGAAAGTTTTATATATGCAAAAGTTACAAATTTAGAAAAAGAAGGATAGGAAAGAAGAAAATAAGAAAGAGGAAAGAAAGAAGAAGAGGAGAGGAAGAAGAGGAGAAATAAATAAGAAGAAGAAAAAAAAGAAAAAAAGAGGAGAAGAAGAAAGGAATAGAGGAGAAGAAGAGAAATTTTCTCTTCTTCTTCCTTTCTTGTCCTCCTTTTTTTTTCTTTTTTTTTCTTCGATCTTCTCCTCTAGCGGTTCCTTTTTTCTTCTTCTTCCTCTTTTTTTATCGGATATGTCTATGTCGATATACACCCTCCCCGATAACTTCGACATTAGGGGGGGGGGGCGGTGTCGAAGGTCGTCGAGGGACCGAGAGGCCGAAGGTCGAGGGGTCGAGGGTCGTCGAGGGACCGAGAGGCCGAAGGGCGAGGGGTCGAGGGTCGTCGAGGGACCGAGAGGCCGAAGGGCGAGGGGTCGAGAGGTTGCCTAGCAGTCGGGGGTCTAGGGTTGTAGATCGCCGAGCAGTCGGGGGTCAAAGTATTGAAGAATTCCATGACTTCATCATTTGCCAGAAGTAACCGGGGCATTTTGGTACAAAGTTATGCAAAGATATTTTGGAACGGAGTTCCTGATAGAATAATCCGTCTTTTGTTACGAATTATCCTATCGGGGACTCCATTCCAAAATAACTTTGGAGAGCTTCGTACCATCATGCTACTGTTACTTTCGCCTAATGATGAAGTATTGGTTTTGTTGAATCCTTTGACACTCGACAAAATGTGACATGAGGGGGTCTAGGGTTGTGGATCGCCGAGCAGTCGGGGGTCGAGGGGTCGAGAGAGGAAGGACCTAATCAACATTCTGAACTGGACGCCTCCGCCTCCTCCTCCTCCTCCGACGAGTGACCATCAGGGCACTCCGGCTCCTTCTCCGGCGCGTGGCGGCACACCGCCTCCTTCGCCGCCGGCGCGTGGCGGCACTCCGCCTCCTTCGCCGCCGGCGCGCCCGAGCAGACAGCCAGCTCCTCCTTCGCCTAATCAGCAAGGGCGGAAGAGACCTGCCGCCGCTCCGGCTGCTCCTGCTCCGGCGCCTAAGCAAGTAAAAAAGACAGCCGCTTCGTCTGGTCCGGCGACGTCTACCAGTACAGCCAGAGGCGGGAGGCGATGCAGATTCGGTCCTTCTCTCACGCCTCTAGAGAAGTTACCGTACGAGAGGTCCGACGAGGAAAACACGAAGATCGCTGAAGGCGAAGTGAAGGACTTTTTTGAAGGGTTGAAAGCACAGAGACATCCACCTCCAGAGGAGAAGATAGATGCGGTGAAAGCAAAGCGCACTCTTGCTGCCCTGAAGCAACCAGCGAAAAGTAAGCCAAAGGGCAACTATGACCGCATTATTCAAAAGACATTTCAAGATGCCAAGCGGTCCGGAAGTACAAAAAGTGATCAGAGGTTAGCAGAAGGGCGAGCTGGGAAACAAATTGCCCAGCTCGGCGAACAAGCGAACCAATCGTGCCCCCCGCTCAAGGTGTCTAGCGACATGGTCGCTAATGATCCGAGGATGGTGCCCGGTTATACCAATCTTGCAGATTACGCGTCCGACGATGTACACTATGATTTCATGGACGTGCAGATAGAAAGATACGAGTACAAAAAGCCTCTCGTAAAAAATGAAAGATCTCTATCAACGAATATGCGAAGATTGCATGATTGGTACATGAAAATCTGCAGAGAGTCTGGGGGGATGAATAACTTGTATTTGAGAGTTAAACCGGAGCATGACCTCGTTGGAATTGACCTGTTGCCTGTTCCATTTGAGGAGTTCTATCAATTTTTCAATCAATTGGCCCTCGATAAAACAACGATCACCTGCTACTGTCTGTAAGTAGTACTACTTCTGTCATTAAGTCTCTCTATATAGCTGATCTTCATTGCATGTATTTATAATTATCCTCACTATATTATGCAGATTGAAGATCGTCGAATTGAAGAAAAGACAAGTAGGTGATATTGGGTTTATTAACACATACCTCATAGATGCAACCGAGGTTAAATTGCGTCCCGGCGATACCGAGACTAACTTGCTACGATCGTTGGTGGTAAATGAAAACAAAGATATAATACTCTTTCCTTACAACTTCAAGTGAGTGTTAATGTCTTGTGCATATTTGGTTTCCCTTATATATATCAGTCAAGTTTATAGTGATGTAATGATCTCATGCATTCGTGCGCAGCTTCCACTATATTCTCTTAGAGATTAAGCTTGAGAAGGGAATAGTAACTGTCTTCGACTCTAAACGTAAAGATCCCGAGGAGTATGCGGACATGACTCAAATGCTAGCCAGGTAAGTTAAATCGATCAATATTATCCACCATGCATATATATCAGCAACTTCATTTCTGATATCAACTAATTGTTTCCTTTGTCTGGCAGGGCTTGGAAAACATTCATCAAAAAAGCTCCGGGACTGCCGAAGAAGCTACAATTTAGATACCCGAAAGTAAGTATTATATAGTAGCATGTTCCGCGCGCGCATCTCCTATATCTTGATTCAAGCGCTAGCTAGTTTCATCAATACCAATTTGGCATTCTTGCTTATCAGTTTGATTGAGCTCTATTTCTTGTAAAGTGGTTGTGGCAGGAACCCGGGAATGATTATTGTGGATACTACATTTGCGAGTCCATCCGCCACACGACCTGTGAGCGGGGCTACACTGATGAACAATTTAAAGTGCGTAAGCAATCAATAATATTCACAAATTTATAGCATCATTTCATGTATTGACCCCCTACTTCAAATTAGATGTTTCGGATGCGGGATGAACTCCTAACTCCAGATCGTCTGCGAGCAATTCAAGAGGAATTGGCGGCATTCTTCCTTGAACACGTGATCGCTGAAGACGGAGAATACTATGTGGACCCTGCATCCATGTGTTAGGAGATTATTTTTGTAAGAGATAATTATTGTATATATGTGCCCGGTAGTGTCGGATAGATATACGAGAACTTGTTGTTCGACCAATCTCTCGGAGAAGGAGAGGTGGTCGATATTATTACTTCTCTCTGTATGCATATATATATATATATATGTTGATTATATATACGAGATCTTCTGTTCCTTCGTTTGCTTAGTAGCTAGCAGCTAGCTAGCTAGCTAGCGTGACTACTCTAGTCCATATATATACGTATGTGTAGTATGTAGCGTCGACCAAAAGCACGGACATAAGAGAGAACACTTCTCTCTATTAATTAGCTAGCTAACACAATATATCAAACACCTAAATTAACCCCCAAAACCTAAAACCCCCCCTCCCCTTTCAAAAAAAAAACAAAAACCACAGCCACAGAAATGCTGACACGTGGATGCCTTTTGGTCCCGGTTGGTACCACCAACCGGGACTAAAGCCCCTCCTGCCTGGACTCGGTGCACAGGCCACGTGGACACCCTTTTGCCCCGGTTCTGGATTGAACCGGGACTAAAGGGTCAGAGCATTAGTACCGACCCTCTTGCCCCGGTTCCAGAACCGGGGCTAAAAGGCCAAATGAACCGGGGCTAAATCCCCTTTATCTACTAGTGCTCATGGGCAAGATGACTAAAACTCCGTTCTCCGGAACAATGGAGCGAGCAACAGATTTGTTGGAGATCATACATACAGATGTATGTGGACCAATGAGTGTTGAAGCTCGCGGCGGGTATCGTTATTTTCTGACCTTCACTGATGATTTGAGCAGATATGGGTATATCTACTTAATGAAGCACAAGTCTAAAACATTTGAAAAGTTCAAAGAAATTCAGAGTGAAGTGGAGAATCATCGTAACAAGAAAATAAGAGTTTCTACGATATGATCGTAGAGGTAAAATATTTGAGTTAGCGAGTTTGGCCTTCAGTAAAAACAATGTGAAATAGTTTCACTACTCACGCCACCTGGAACACCATAGTGTAATGGTGTGTCCGAACGTCATAACCGTACTTTATTAGATATGGTGCGATCGATGATGTCTCTTACCGATCTACCACTATCGCTTTTGGGGTTATGCATTAGAGACAGATACATTCACGTTAAATAGGGCACCATCTAAATCCGTGGAGATGACACCGTATGAACTGTGGTTTGACGAGAAACCTAAGCTGTCATTTCTTTAAGTTTGGGACTGCGATGCTTATGTGAAAAAGTTTCAACATGATAAGCTCGAACCCAAATCGGAGAAGTAAATCTTCATAGGATACCCAAAAGAAACTGTTGGGCACACCTTCTATCACAGATCCGAAGGCAAGGTCTTTGTTGCTAAGAGTGGATCCTTTCTAGAGAAGGAGTTTCTCTCGAAAGAAGTGAGTGGGAGGAAAGTGGAACTTGATGAGGTAATTGTACCTTCTCCCGAATTGGATAGTAGTACATCACAGAAACTGGTTCCAGTGATTCCTACACCAATTAGTGAGGAAGCTAATGATGATGATCATGAAACTTCAGATCAAGTTACTGCTGAACTTCGTAGATCAACCAGAGTACGTTCCGCACCAGAGTGGTACGGCAACCCGGTTCTGGAAGTCATGTTACTGGACCATGATGAACCTACGAACTATGAGGAAGCGATGATGAGCCCAGATTCCGCAAAATGGCTTGAGACCATGAAATCTGAGATGGGATTCATGTATGAGAACAAAGTGTGGACTTTGGTTGACTTGCCCGATGGTCGGCAAGCCATCGAAAATAAATGGATCTTCAAGAGGAAGACTGACGCTGACAGTAATGTTACTGTTTACAAAGCTCGACTTGTTGCGAAAGTTTTTCAACAAGTTCAAGGAGTTGACTACGATGAGACTTTCTCACCCGTAGCGATGCTTAAGTCTGTCCGAATCATGTTAGCAATTGCCGCATTTTATGAAATCTGGCAAATGTATAACAAAACTGCATTCTTTAATGGATTTATTAAAGAAGACTTGTATATGATGCAACCAGAAGGTTTTGTCAATCCTAAAGGTGCTAACAAAATGTGCAAGCTCCAGCGATCCATCTATGGACTGGTGCAAGCATCTCGGAGTTGGAATATACGCTTTGATAAGTTGATCAAAGCATATAGATTTATACAGACTTGCGGTGAAGCCTGTATTTACAAGAAGTGAGTGGGAGCACTACAACCTTTCTGATAAGTATATGTGAATGACATATTGTCGATCGGAAATGATGTAGAATTTTCTAGAAAGCATAAAGGAGTGTTTGAAAGGAGTTTTTCAAAGAAAGACCTTGGTGAAGCTGCTTACATATTGGGCATCAAGATCTATAGAGATAGATCAAGACGCTTGATAAGACTTTCGATGAGTACATACCTTGATAAGATTTTGAAGTAGTTCAAAATGGATCAGTCAAAGAAGAAGTTCTTGCCTGACTTGTAAGGTGTGAAGTTGAGTAAGACTCAAAGCCAGACCACGGCAGAAAAATATAGAGAGAATGAAAGTCATTCCCTATGCCTCAGCCATAGGTTCTATAAAGTATGCCATGCTGTGTACCAAACATGTTGTGTACCTTGCCATGAGTTTGTCAAGGGGGTACAATAGTGATCTAGGAGTAGATCACTGTACAGCGGTCAAAATTATCCTTAGTAACTGGATGACTAAGGAAATGTTTCTCGATTATGGAGGTGATAAAGAGTTCGTCATAAAGGGTTACGCCGATGCAAGCATTGACACTAAATCCAGATGACTCTAAGTATCAATCTGGATGCGTATTGAAAGTGGGAGCAATTAGCTAGAGTAGCTCCATGCAGAGCATTGTAGACATAGAAATTTGTGAAATACATACGAATCTGAATGTGACAGACCCGTTGACTAAACTTCTCTCACAAGAAAAACATGATCACACCTTATTACTCTTGGGTATTAATCACATAGCGATGTGAACTAGATTATTGACTCTAGTAAACCCTTTGGGTGTTGGTCACATGGTGATGTGAACTATGGGTGTTATTCACATAACGATGTGAACTATCGGTATTAAATCACATGGCGATGTGAGCTAGATTATTGACTCTAGTGCAAGTGGGAGACTGAAGGAAATATGCCCTAGAGGCAATAATAAAGTTGCTATTTATATTTCCTTATATCATGATAAATATTTATTATTCATGCTAGAATTGTATTAACCGGAAACTTAGTACATGTGTGAATACATAGACAAAACAGAGTGTCCCTAGTATGCCTCTACTAGACTAGCTCATTGATCAAAGATGGTTATGTTTCCTAACCATAGACATGAGTTGTCATTTGATCAACGGGATCACATCATTAGGAGAATGGTGTGATGGACAAGACCCATCCGTTAGCATAGCACTATGATCGTTTAGTTTTACTGCTATTGCTTTCTTCATGACTTATACATGTTCCTATGACTATGAGATTATGCAACTCCCGAATACCGTAGGAACACCTTGTGTGCTATCAAACGTCACAACGTAACTGGGTGATCATAAAGATGCTCTACAGGTGTCTCCGAAAGTATTCGTGGTGTTGGCATAGATCAAGATTAGGATTTGTCACTCCGAGTGTCGGAGAGGTATCTCTGGGCCCTCTCGGTAATGCACATCATAATAAGCCTTGCAAGCAAAGACTAATGAGTTAGTCACGAGATGATGTATTACGGAACGAGTAAAGAGACTTGCCGGTAACGAGATTGAACTAGGTATTGAGATACCGACGATCGAATCTCGGGCAAGTAACATACCGATGACAAAGGGAACAACGTATGTTGTTATGCGGTTCGACCGATAAAGATCTTCGTAGAATATGTAGGAGCCAATATGGGCATCCAGGTTCCGCTATTGGTTATTGACCGGAGAGATGTCTCGGTCATGTCTACGTAGTTCTCGAACCCGTAGGGTCCGCACGCTTAAACGTTCGTTGACGATATAGTATTTAATGAGTTATGTATGTTGGTGACCGAATGTTATTCGGAGTCCCTGATGTGATCACGGACATGACGAGGAACTCCGGAATGGTCTGGAGATAAAGATTAATATATGAGATAATAGTGTTTGACCTCCGGAAGGGTTCCGGAATTCACCGGAAGGGGTTCTGGATGTTTCCCGAAGTGTTTGGGTACAAGAACACTTTATTTGGGCCAAAAGGGAAAGCACACAAGGTTTTTGGAAGGCGCAAAAGGAAGTTTTGCGGAGTCCAGGGGCCAGACGCCAGGGTCCCTGGCGTCTGGGTCCAGACGCCGGGAACCCTGGCGTCTGGCCCTGGAGTCCGAGAAGGACTCTTGCCTTACGGGTGAAACCGACTTTGTGAAGGCTTTTACTCCAAGTTTCGACCCCTAGGCTCAACATATAAATAGAGGGGTAGGGCTAGCACCCAAGACACATCAAGATACACCAAGCCGTGTGCCGGCTACCCCGACCCTCTAGTTTATCCTCCGTCTAGTTTCTGTAGTGCTTGGCGAAGCCCTGCAGAGATTGTTCTTCATCAACAACCGTCACCACGCCGTCGTGCTGCCGGAACTCATCTACTACTTCGCCCGTCTTGCTGGATCAAGAAGGCGAGGACGTCATCGAGCTGAACGTGTGCTGAACGCGGAGGTGCCGTACGTTCGGTACTAGATCGGGACGGATCGTGAAGGTGCACGACTACATCAACCGCGTTGATAAACGCTTCCGCTTTCGGTCTACGAGGGTACGTAGACACACTCTCCCTCTCGTTGCTATGCATCTAGTAGATAGATCTTGCGTGATCGTAGGAAAATTTTGAAAATACTACGTTCCCCAACAGGTACACCTTCTATCTCAGATCCGAGGGCAAAGTGTTTGTCGCTAAGAACGGGTCCTTTCTCGAGAAAGAGTTTCTCTCGAAAGAATTGAGTGGGAGGAAGGTAGAACTTGATGAGGTTATTGAACCTCTGCTTCAACCAGAAAGTAGCGCAGCACAGAAAGATGTTTTTGAGGAGCCTGCAGAGGTTGAAGAGGAAGCCAATGATGATGATCAAGAAGCTACTGATCAAGTTACTACCGAACCTCGTAGGTCGACAAGGGTGCGCACTGCACCTGAGTGGTATGGTAACCCTGTCTTGGAGGTCATGTTGTTAGACAACGGTGAACCTACGAGCTATGGAGAAGCAATGGTGGGCCCAGATTCCGACAAATGGTTAGAGGCCATGAAATCCGAGATGGGATCCATGTATGAAAACAAAGTATGGACTTTGGAAGTATTACCTGAAGGGCGGAAGGCCATTCAGAATAAATGGATTTTTAAGAGGAAGACGGACGCTGACGGTAATGTCACCGTGTATAAAGCTCGACTTGTGGCAAAGGGTTTTTCACAAGTTCAAGGGATTGACTACGATGAGACTTTCTCACCCGTAGCGATGCTTAAATCCGTCCGAATCATGTTAGCAATAGCTGCATATTTCGATTATGAAATTTGGCAGATGGATGTCAAAACAGCGTTCCTTAACGGTTTTCTTAAGGAAGAGTTGTATATGATGCAACCGGAAGGTTTTGTCGATCCAGAGAATGCTAACAAAGTATGCAGGCTCCAGCGTTCCATTTATGGGCTGGTGCAGGCATCTCGGAGTTGGAATCTTCGCTTTGATGAGGTGATCAAAGCGTTTGGGTTTATACAAGTTTACAATGAAGCTTGTATTTACAAGAAAGTGAGTGGGAGCTCTATAGCGTTTCTAATATTATATGTGGATGACATATTGCTGATTGGAAACAATATAGAATTTTTGGATAGCGTGAAGGGGTATTTGAACAAGAGCTTTTCAATGAAGGATCTCGGTGAAGCTGCTTTCATATTGGGCATCAAGATCTATAGAGATAGATCAAGACGCTTGATAGGACTTTCACAAAGCACATACCTTGATAAAGTTTTGAAGAAGTTCAAAATGGATCAATCCAAGAAGGGGTTCTTGCCGGTATTACAAGGTACAAAGTTGAGTAAGACTCAGTGCCCAGTGACTGCGGAAGATAGAGAAAAGATGAGTGTCGTCCCCTATGCTTCAGCCATAGGCTCTATCATGTATGCAATGCTGTGCACAAGACCAGATGTCAGCCTTGCCATAAGTATGGCCGGAAGGTTTCAAAGTAATCCTGGTATGGATCACTGGACAGCGGTCAAGAATATCCTAAAGTACCTGAAAAGGACTAAGGATATGTTTCTCGTTTATGGAGGTGATCAAGAGCTCGTCGTAAAGGGATACGTCGATGCAAGCTTTGACACTGATCCGGATGACTCTAAGTCTCAAACCGGATACGTATATATTCTCAACGGGGGAGCGGTAAGCTGGTGCAGTTCCAAGCAGAGCGTGGTAGCTGATTCTACATGTGAAGCGGAGTATATAGCTGCCTCGGAGGCGGCAAAGGAAGGTGTCTGGATGAAGGAGTTCATGACAGATCTTGGAGTTGTGCCTAGTGCACTGAACCCAATGACTCTGTTCTGTGACAACACTGGTGCCATTGCTCTAGCCAAGGAACCAAGGTTTCACAAGAGGACCAGACACATAAAGCGACGCTTCAATTCCATCCGCGATTCGGTCAAGGAGGAGGACATAAACATTTGCAAAGTACACACGGATTTGAATGTTGCAGATCCGTTGACTAAGCCTCTTCCACGGGCTAAGCACGATCAACACCAAGACTCTATGGGTGTTAGATTCATTACTTTGTAATGCTAGATTATTGACTCTAGTGCAAGTGGGAGACTGTTGGAAATATGCCCTAGAGGCAATAATAAAAGAGTTATTATTATATTTCCTTGTTCATGATAATCGTTTATTATCCATGCTACAACTGTATTGATTGGAAACTCAAATACACGTGTGGATGAATAGACAGACTTTGTGTCCCTAGTGAGCCTCTACAGGACTAGCTCGTTGATCAAAGATGACCGCGGTTTCCAGGTCATAGACATGAGTTGTCATTTGATAACGGGATCACATCATTAGGAGAATGATGTGATGGACGAGACCCAAACGTAAACATAGCTTTTGATCGTGTCAGTTATCGCTATAGTTTTCTGCGTGTCAAGTATAAGTTCCTATGACCATGAGATCATGTAACTCACTGACACCGTAGGAGTGCTTTGTGTGTGCCAAACGTCACAACGTAACTGGGTGACTATAAAGGTACTCTATAGGTATCTCCGAGGGTGTCTGTTGAGTTGACATGGATCGAGACTGGGATTTGTCACTCCGTATGACGGAGAGGTATCTCCGGGCCCACTCGGTAATACGTCATCTCAATGAGCTCAAAGTGACTAAGTAGTTGGTCACGGGATTATGTATTACGGTAACGAGTAAAGAGACTTGCCGGTAACGAGATTGAACTAGGTATAGAGATACCGACGATCGAATCTCGGGCAAGTAACATACCGACGAGACAAAGGGAACTGTATACGGGATTGCCTGAATCCTTGACATCGTGGTTCATCCGATGAGATCATCGAGAAACATGTGGGAACCAATATGGGTATCCAGATCCCGCTATTGGTTATTGACCTGGGAGTGTCTCGGTCATGTCTACATGGTTTCCGAACCCGCAGGGTCTACACACTTAACGTTCGGTGACGCTAGGGTTGTTAGTGAGAAGAGTGCATGGTTACCGAAGGTTGTTCGGAGTCCCGGATGAGATCCCGGACATGACGGGGGTCTCCGGAATGGTCCGGAGACGAAGATTGATATATAGGATGAAAGGTTTCGGAGTACCGGAAGTGTTCCGGGGAGCATCGGGAAATCGGCGGAGTACCGGAAGGGATTTCGGGGGGTCCGGAAGTTGTTCTGGGCCTATTGAGCCACAAGGGGGGACACCACAGCCCTCAGGGGGCTGTGCGCCCCCCCTGGGCCCTCTCCCCATGCGGCTAAGGGGGTGGGACCCCCTAGGGCTGGCCGCACCCCTTGGCCTTGGGGGGCAAGGCACCTAGGGGGGGAAACCCTAGGGCCTGGCCGCCCCCCCTTGCCCTGGCCGCCGCCCCCTCCCCTTGCCCTGGCCGCCGGCCCCTAGGGGGAAACCCTAGGGCGCCCTAACCTCTCCACCCCCCCTATATATAGTGGGGCAAAGGGAGGGCAGCCAACACAGTTTGTTCCTCGGTGCTGCCCTCCCTCTCCCGTTACATCTTCCTCTCCCGCGGTGCTTAGGCGAAGCCCTGCTGGAGTTCTTCTCCACCATCACCACCACGCCGTCGTGCTGCCGGTTCTCCATCAACCTCTCCTCCACCCCTTGCTGGATCAAGAAGGAGGAGACGACCCCGAGCCGTACGTGTGAAGAACGCGGAGGCACCGTTGCTTCGGTGCTAGGTCTTCGGCGATCTGAATCGCGACGAGTACGACTCCATCATCCGCGTTCATAACGCTTCCGCTTAGCGATCTACAAGGGTACGTAGATCACACTCTCCCCTCGTAGTTGCATCTACTAGATTGATCTTGGTGAACGGTAGGAAAATTTTTGTTTCCCATGCAACGTTCCCCTACACCTGGGCCATCGTCGATTTCTTCCGACCAACCATCAATGTCGAAAGAAAGGCAAGCATTTCAAAGGCGAGGCAGATCACCGGAAGAAGCCCGCCATGCGTACCGGTGATCACGTACTTGCTATGGTCAATGATTTACATGTAATCTTCGGAAAGGGCCCTGGCGCACTAGCTGTTCCGAATGACGATGAGGGACACGCACCCATGTGGAAGAAGAAATCTATATTTTGGGACCTACCCTACTGGAAAGACCTAGAGGTCCGCTCTTCAATCGACGTGATGCACGTGACGAAGAACCTTTGCGTGAACCTGCTAGGCTTCTTGGGCGTGTATGGAAAGACAAAAGATACAGCTGAGGCACGGGAGGACCTGCAACGTTTGCACGAAAAAGACGGCATCCCTCCGAAGCAGTATGAAGGTCCTGCCAGCTATGCTCTTACGAAAGAAGAGAAAGAAATCTTCTTTGAATGCCTTCTCAGTATGAAGGTCCCGACTGGCTTCTCGTCGAATATAAAGGGAATAATAAATATGGCAGAGAAAAAGTTCCAGAACCTAAAGTCTCATGATTGCCATGTGATTATGACGCAACTGCTTCCGGTTGCATTGAGGGGGCTTCTACCGGAAAACGTCCGATTAGCCATTGTGAAACTATGTGCATTCCTCAATGCAATCTCTCAGAAGGTGATCGATCCAGAAATCGTACCAAGGCTAAGGAGTGATGTGGCGCAATGTCTTGTCAGTTTCGAGCTTGTGTTCCCACCATCCTTCTTCAATATCATGACACACGTCCTAGTTCATCTAGTCGACGAGATTGTCATTCTGGGGCCCGTATTTCTACACAATATGTTCCCCTTTGAGAGGTTCATGGGAGTCCTAAAGAAATATGTCCGTAACCGCGCCAGACCAGAAGGAAGCATCTCCATGGGCCATCAAACAGAGGATGTCATCGGGTTTTGTGTTGACTTCATTCCTGGCCTTAATAAGATAGGTCTCCCTAAATCGCGGTACGAGGTCAGACTGACTGGAAAAGGCACGCTTGGAAGGGACTCAATAATATGCAGGGACGGTTATTCTTGGTCTCAAGCACACTACACAGTTCTACAGAACTCTACATTGGTGACCCCGTATGTCGATGAACACAAGAACAGTCTGCGCTCCAAACACCCGGAGCAGTGCGACGACTGGATTACACGTGAACACATCAGGACTTTCAGCAGTTGGTTGGAAACACGTCTCAGAGGTGACAACACTGTTTGTGATGAGTTGTACTTGTTGTCCAGGGGACCATCTTCGACTGTATTGATTTACAAAGGATACGAGATAAATGGGAATACATTTTACACGATTGTCCAAGATCAAAAGAGCACCAACCAAAACAGCGGTGTCCGCTTTGATGCAACAACCGAGAGGGGAAAGGACACATATTATGGTTACATAGTGGACATATGGGAACTTGACTACGGACATGATTTTAAGGTCCCTTTGTTTAAGTGTAAATGGGTCAATCTGTCAAAAGGCGGGGTACAGGTAGACCCACAGTACGGAATGACAACAGTGGATCTGAAAAATCTTGGATACACTGACGAACCGTTCGTCCTAGCCAATGATGTGGCACAGGTTATCTATGTGAAGGACATGTCTACCAGACCGAGAAAAAGAAAAGATAAGGAAGCGAATACATCATACGATGAGCCAAAGCGCCACATAGTTCTTTCAGGAAAAAGGGACATCCTGGGAGTGGAGGGCAAGACAGACATGTCTGAAGATTATGAAAAGTTTCATGAAATTCCTCCCTTCAAAGTCAAGGCTGACCCAAGCATCCTGATAAACGATGAAGATTATCCATGGTTACGGCGCAATAAGCAAATGACACAAGCGAAGAAAAAGTGAAGAGTTATTTCCGCAAGTATTATGATGATACCATGCCAACTTTGTAACAAACGAGTATGATACCATTGTCCGTTTGTACTATTCAAATTTCAATACTACTTGCACTAACAAAACAAAACAAAACAAAACAAACTTGAAAAATAAATAGCAACAATAAGTATTTTGTTGTAAGTATAAACAAAATAAAATAAATAAAGCAACAAAGAAAATAAATAAAGAAAGTAAAATAAATAAAGCAACTCTAAATACAGCAAAAAACAACTTAGAAATAAACAACGAAAATAAAATAAATAAAGCAACTCTAAATACAGCAAAAAACAACTTAGAAATAAATAGCAACAATAAGTATTTTGTTGTAAGTATAAACAAAATAAAATAAATAAAGCAACAAAGAAAATAAATAAAGGAAGTAAAATAAATAAAGCAACTCTAAATACAGCAAAAAACAACTTAGAAATAAACAAAGAAAATAAAATAAATAAAGCAACTCTAAATACAGCAAAAAACAACTTAGAAATAAATAAAGCAAAAAAGGAAAAAAAAATTGGGCGCTGCCCAGTGAGCCTGCAAGGCCTATAGCACAGGATCCACCTGTAATATAAGGCCCAGCAAGCTCACAGGGCAGCGCGCAGAGTTAGGCCCAGAAACCTGCATTTGAGAGGAGCTCGAGAGGGTGGGAGCAGCAGCCCTTATAAACCACTCTCGAGCTCCCTCAGCTAGCGAGGTGGGACTAAACATCCCACCGCACCCGCGCCAGCACAGGGCCTTTGGTCCCGGTTGGTGGCACCAACCGGGACTAAAGGGAGGCATTAGTCCCGGTTGGTGGCTGAAACCGGGACTAATGACCCCCTTTAGTCCCGGTTGCTGCCACCAACCGGGACTAAAGGCCCCTCCTTCCCGCCCTTTGGGCTGCTGAAAAGGGACCTTTAGTCCCGGTTGGTGGCAGCAACCGGGACTAAAGGGTGGCATTAGTCCCGGTTTCAGCCACCAACCGGGACTAATGCCCCTCCTATATAACCAACACTTGCGAAAATTTGGGCAGTTTTCTTCTTCCCCGCCCCGACGCCTCCCTCGATCTGCTCCTTCCCCGTCGCCGTCGCCGTCGCCCCCGTCACCCCGTCGCCGTCGCCGTCGCCGTCGCCACCGTCGCCCCGTCGCCGTCGCCGTCGCCCCCGACGCCGCCTCGTCGCCCCGCCCCGCGCCGTCGCCGCGCCCCGCGCTGTCGCCCCGCCCCGCGCCGTCGCCGCGCCCCGGCCGGCCCATCGCCCCGCGCCGCCGCGCGCCCCGCCCCGCCGCCGTCGCGCCGCCGCGCCCCGACGCCGCCTCGTCGCCGCCCCGCCCCGCCGCCGTCGCGCCGCCCAGCCCTGCCGATGTGAGGGGCTCCCTTTTTTTATGTTTAATATTGTTGTATATATATATAGTTGCTGTGTATATATGTATATATGTATATATAGTTGCTGTATTTATATGTATGTGTATATCTTTTTTTTCTTAGGAATTTGCTAAATATATATGTTAAATATATATTTATGTGTATATAAATATATTTTTTCTTAGGAAGTTGTTGTATATATGTGATGTGTGTATATGTGATGTATATATATATGTGTATGTGGCTATATAGTTTTTTGTTTATATATGCTAAATATATATAGAAAGTTTTATATATGCAAAAGTTACAAATTTAGAAAAAGAAGGATAGGAAAGAAGAAAATAAGAAAGAGGAAAGAAAGAAGAAGAGGAGAGGAAGAAGAGGAGAAATAAATAAGAAGAAGAAAAAAAAGAAAAAAAGAGGAGAAGAAGAAAGGAATAGAGGAGAAGAAGAGAAATTTTCTCTTCTTCTCCTCTATTCCTTTCTTCTTCTCCTTTTTTTTTCTTTTTTTTTCTTCGATCTTCTCCTCTAGCGGTTCCTTTTTTCTTCTTCTTCCTCTTTTTTTATCGGATATGTCTATGTCGATATACACCCTCCCCGATAACTTCGACATTAGGGGGGGCCGGGGTCGAGGGTCGTCGAGGGACCGAGGCCGAAGGTCGAGGGGTCGAGGGTCGTCGAGGGACCGAGAGGCCGAAGGGCGAGGGGTCGAGAGGTTGCCTAGCAGTCGGGGGTCTAGGGTTGTGGATCGCTGAGCAGTCGGGGGTCAAAGTATTGAAGAATTCCATGACTTCATCATTTGCCAGAAGTAACCGGGGCATTTTGGTACAAAGTTATGCAAAGATATTTTGGAACGGAGTTCCTGATAGAATAATCCGTCTTTTGTTACGAATTATCCTATCTGAGACTCCGTTCCAAAATAACTTTGGAGAGCTTCGTACCATCATGCTACTGTTACTTTCGCCTAATGATGAAGTATTGGTTTGTTGAATCCTTTGACACTAGACAAAATGTGACATGAGGGGGTCTAGGGTTGTGGATCGCCGAGAAGTCGGGGGTCGAGGGGTCGAGAGAGGTTGCCTAGCTAGTGTCAAAGTATTGAAGAATTCCATGACTTCATCATTTGCCAGAAGTAACCGGGGCATGTTGGTACGAAGTTATGCAAAGATGTTCTGGAACGGAGTTCCTGATAGGATAATCCGTCTTTTGTTATGGATTATCTTATCTGGGACTTCGTTCCAAAACAACTTTGGAGAGCTTCGTACCATCATGCTACTGTTACTTTCGCCTAATGATGAAGTATTGGTTTTGTTGAATCCTTTGACACTATAGCTAGACAAAATGTGACATGAGGGGGTCTAGGGTTTGTGGATCGCCGAGCAGTCGGGGGTCGAGGGGTCGAGAGAGGTTGCCTAGCTAGTGTCAAAGTATTGAAAAATTCCATGACTTCATCATTTGCCAGAAGTAACCGGGGCATGTTGGTACGAAGTTATGCAAAGATGTTCTGGAACGGAGTTCCTGATAGGTTAATCCGTCTTTTGTTACGGATTATCTTATCTGGGACTCCGTTCCAAAACAACTTTGGAGAGCTTCGTACCATCATTCTACTGTTACTTTTGCCTAATGATGAAGTATTGGTTTTGTTGAATCCTTTGACACTAGCTAGACAAAATGTGACATGAGGGGGTCTAGGTTTTGTGGATCGCCGAGCAGTCGAGGGTTGAAGCTAGTTCTACGTTTGCCATTAATATATCCATCTGTCATGTTTGAATAATAATTGGCATGTTGTAAATATTTGTAGAAACAATGGACGACAACACCCGAGACCTAGCACAAGAAGCGATGTTGATGGACATAATCGCAGACGGACAAAATGCCGTCAGGTCGTTTCTCAACGACACCGATGAGCAGGTCGAACAAGAGCTGCGGCTGGAAGATCTAGGCTATGATATTGATGAATTCGGTGACCCAATGCACATGGAAGAAGTAGACCGTGAGGACGGCTCCGGTGACCCAATGCCGGTGCAAGAAGGAGACCGTGATGCTGGCTCCGGTGACCGAACCGAGTCCGGCCAGGAGGTATATATGTTAGTTAAGCATGTGCTGACTAGTTAATTGATTCATTCATTAACTCTCGTCTTTTTTCCTTTTCTAGCCCTCCGGATCGAGCAAATCTTCGGTAAAGAGACGAGGAGCGAAGAAAAAGTTGAGGCCGGATGAAAAGTTTGAGATCTCAGAAATCTCGCGCTCCGGCGAGCCGATTGCACCCATCCGCACAAAGAACGCATTTGTTAATCAGTGCGGGGTTCTGGTTAGGGACAAGATCCTGATCAGCATCCATCAATGGTTAAAGCCGGCTGCAAACGACGCTCAGGTGACTTATGTCACAGATATGCAGAAAGAAGATCTTTGGACTGAGCTGAAGTCAAACTTCGTCCTACCGCGAGAGGTTGATCCGGCGAAGCCAGTTAAAGAGGACTTAATCAAGTCTTATGCACTTTCGAAGATGGCAGACAAATTCAGGGCATGGAAGAAAAAACTGAATACGTTTGTCAGAGAGAAAACGACTCCAGAATTCGTGGGCATATATGAGAAGATCAAATATGACTGGCCCGCATTTGTGGCCCATAAGAAGTCGGAAAAGAGTCAGAAGATGTCGGAGACAAACCGGATAAATGCTGCAAAGAAGATGCATCACCATCGCACGGGGTCGGGCGGCTACCTCGTAGCCCGGCCTAAGTGGGCCAGGGCTGAGAATGATCTGCTTCAGAAAGGGATCGAACCAGAGACAATGCACTGGCCAGAACGTTGCCGGACTTGGTTCTTCGGGGCTGGCGGATCCTTGGACCCTGTAACAGGGTGGTGCATTTGGACGGACAAGCAATTGGAAACACCACTCAGGAAGATGCGGCAGTATATCAAAGCAGCGCATGCAGGGACGTTCATCCCCGACAGAGAGAACGACGAGCTGACAATGGCCCTCGGGAATCCTGAGCACCCTGGACGGACACGAGGCACGCCAGGCTCCCTTCCGTGGCGTGCTGGGTTTCCGGACGCAGGAGGCTACAAATGCCACGACAGGAGGAAGAAAATGGAGATGACCGAAATCCAGGCGCTGCGGGCCAGAATACAAGCGATAGAGGAACGGGAAGCAGATCGGGAAAGAATTGCCGAAGCTACCCCGCCATCTCAGCGGAGAAGCAGCGTGGCTTCCACCGAGCTGCTTCAGCCAGAGCTTGCCTTGACGGCTACTGCCAGGAATCCTGTGGATGCTATCACGCAGGCACAAAATTGCCACCTTATGGCACAGTGGATGAATCTGAAGGTCAAGGCGGCTGCTGGCTCTGTTTATCCTTCTGGACCAGACGACACTTTTCACTGCCGGCCGATTCCAGAAGGATATGCTAGGGTGATGGTCGACGAAATAACGGAGGGATTTGAGGAGCTCCAGCTTGACCACCCTACCGGTGAAGGGGAGACTCGGCTGGGTTCTTCACTGAAGACTCCATGCCTATGGCGGAAGGACCTAATCAACATTCTGAACTGGACGCCTCCGCCTCCTCCTCCTCCTCCGACGAGTCAGGGCACTCCGCCTCCTCCTCCGGCGAGTGACCATCAGGGCACTCCGGCGAGTGACCATCAGGGCACTCCGGCTCCTTCTCCGGCGCGTGGCGGCACACCGCCTCCTTCGCCGCCGGCGCGCCCGAGCAGACAGCCAGCTCCTCCTTCGCCTAATCAGCAAGGGCGGAAGAGACCTGCCGCCGCTCCGGCTGCTCCTGCTCCGGCGCCTAAGCAAGTAAAAAAGACAGCCGCTTCGTCTGGTCCGGCGACGTCTACCAGTACAGCCAGAGGCGGGAGGCGATGCAGATTCGGTCCTTCTCTCACGCCTCTAGAGAAGTTATCGTACGAGAGGTCCGACGAGGAAAACACGAAGATCGCTGAAGGCGAAGTGAAGGACTTTTTTGAAGGGTTGAAAGCACAGAGACATCCACCTCCGGAGGAGAAGATAGATGCGGTGAAAGCAAAGCGCACTCTTGCTGCCCTGAAGCAACCAGCGAAAAGTAAGCCGAAGGGCAACTATGACCGCATTATTCAAAAGACATTTCAAGATGCCAAGCGGTCCGGAAGTACAAAAAGTGATCAGAGGTTAGAAGAAGGGCGAGCTGGGAAACAAATTGCCCAGCTCGGCGAACAAGCGAACCAATCGTGCCCCCCGCTCAAGGTGTCTAGCGACATGGTCGCTAATGATCCGAGGATGGTGCCCGGTTATACCAATCTTGCAGATTACGCGTCCGACGATGTACACTATGATTTCATGGACGTGCAGATAGAAAGATACGAGTACAAAAAGCCTCTCGTCAAAAATGAAAGATCTCTATCAACGAATATGCGAAGATTGCATGATTGGTACATGAAAATCTACAGAGAGTCTGGGGGGACGAATAACTTGTATTTGAGAGTTAAACCGGAGCATGACCTCGTTGGAATTGACCTGTTGCCTGTTCCATTTGAGGAGTTCTATCAATTTTTCAATCAATTGGCCCTCGATAAAACAACGATCACCTGCTACTGTCTGTAAGTAGTACTACTTCTGTCATTAAGTCTCTCTATATAGCTGATCTTCATTGCATGTATTTATAATTATCCTCACTATATTATGCAGATTGAATATCGTCGAATTGAAGAAAAGACAAGTAGGTGATATTGGGTTTATTAACACATACCTCATAGATGCAACCGAGGTTAAATTGCGTCCCGGCGATACCGAGACCAACTTGCTACGATCGTTGGTGGTAAATGAAAACAAAGATATAATACTCTTTCCTTACAACTTCAAGTGAGTGTTAATGTCTTGTGCATATTTGGTTTCTCTTATATATATCAGTCAAGTTTATAGTGATGTAATGATCTCATGCATTTGTGCGCAGCTTCCACTATATTCTCTTAGAGATTAAGCTTGAGAAGGGAATAGTAACTGTCTTCAACTCTAAACGTAAAGATCCCGAGGAGTATGCGGACATGACTCAAATGCTAGCCAGGTAAGTTAAATCGATCAATATTATCCACCATGCATATATATCAGCAACTTCATTTCTGATATCAACTAATTGTTTCCTTTGTCTGGCAGGGCTTGGAAAACATTCATCAAAAAAGCTCCGGGACTGCCGAAGAAGCTACAATTTAGATACCCGAAAGTAAGTACTATATAGTAGCATGTTCCGCGCGCGCATCTCCTATATCTTGATTCAAGCGCTAGCTAGTTTCATCAATACCAATTTGGCATTCTTGCTTATCAGTTTGATTGAGCTCTATTTCTTGTAAAGTGGTTGTGGCAGGAACCCGGGAATGATTATTGTGGATACTACATTTGCGAGTCCATCCGCCACACGACCTGTGAGCGGGGCTACACTGATGAACAATTTAAAGTGCGTAAGCAATCAATAATATTCACAAATTTATAGCATCATTTCATGTATTGACCCCCTACTTCAAATTAGATGTTTCGGATGCGGGATGAACTCCTAACACCAGATCGTCTGCGAGCAATTCAAGAGGAATTGGCGGCATTCTTCCTTGAACACGTGATCGCTGAAGACGGAGAATACTATGTGGACCCTGCATCCATGTGTTAGGAGATTATTTTTGTAAGAGATAATTATTGTATATATGTTACCGCTAGTGTCGGATAGATATACGAGAACTTGTTGTTCGACCAATCTCTCGGAGAAGAAGAGGTGGTCGATATTATTACTTCTCTCTGTATGCATATATATATATATATATGTTGATTATATATACGAGATCTTCTGTTCCTTCGTTTGCTTAGTAGCTAGCAGCTAGCTAGCTAGCTAGCGTGACTCTAGTCCATATATATACGTATGTGTAGTATGTAGCGTCGACCAAAAGCACGGACATAAGAGAGAACACTTCTCTCTATTAATTAGCTAGCTAACACAATATATCAAACACCTAAATTAACCCCCAAAACCTAAAACCCCCCCTCCCCTTTCAAAAAAAAAAAAACCACAGCTACAGAAATGCTGACACGTGGATGCCTTTTGGTCCCGGTTGGTACCACCAACCGGGACTAAAGCCCCTCCTGCCTGGACTCGGTGCACAGGCCACGTGGACACCCTTTTGCCCCGGTTCTGGATTGAACCGGGACTAAAGGGTCAGAGCATTAGTACCGACCCTGTTGCCCCGGTTCCAGAACCGGGGCTAAAAGGCCAAATGAACCGGGGCTAAATCCCCTTTATCTACTAGTGAAGCCATCAACCTTTTTCTCTTGGCGAGAAAGCAACCATCAACTTTAATCAAGTAGTTCAAGTACGTATGTGTATGCAACAAGAATAAATTAGCGGCAAAACACCGTGTGGCAAACAAAGTACTCTCTCTGCCCCAAAATATAAGACATTTTTGCAGTTCAATTCAAAAACATGTCTTATATTTTGGGTCAGAGATAGTAGTCACTAAGATGTGCTGTCACTTTTTGTAACATCCCAAATTTTCAATTTGGAGTGTTATACATAGATCATATTGCATTGCATGCTCTTTGCATTTTTGTTGTTGCGTTCCTCGAAATTCTAAGCAACTCAAGGACCTACGGAGAGAGTTGGGAATTTTACCGTTTTCGTATTTGAGTTTACTCGAATACCGGTACGAGGACAGTGTGATTTTAATTATTTTTCTCTCCTAAAAATATTTCTAAATACAAAATATGAGCGGAGATAATATGAATTCTCCAAAAGAACAGTAATATTAGAGGAAAAATTTTAAAATCACTTTTGGTATTTTTCTGGATTTATGTGCGATTTTATTTGCATAGGAAAAATGCGCGTTTTCCAAAATTGCATTTAGGTCCGGGAAAAATGTTCACTTTGTCCTAAGGCCTCCTTTGGTTCATAGGATAGGATTATTATCATAGGAATAGGAAATTTGTAGGAAATGAGATGACATGTATCTCAAATCCTATGAGTAGGAATATGAAAAAGATGTCATTTGGTTCACATCAAAGGAATTTTTCCATTGAGTCTAGGCTCATTTTTATTTTTCTATAAAATGTGGAGGATAGGAACCAATCCTATGTAGGAATAGGAATCCATTCCTATGAACCAAAGGGCTCTAAAGAAAAAATTACTATAAGAATCCTATCCTATAGAATTCCTATGAAATTCCTACAAACCAAAGGAGGCCTAAATATTATTAGAGGACGGTGAAAATTTATTTTGGGATTTTTGGAGTCCGTGTAGTATTTCTTTCGTTAGTTTTACTGCGCCAGGACTCTTTTTTTTTAAAAAAAAGTGCAAACCGACTTAGAGTCGTTTAGGACCGGGACTCTGGGCTTTATAAGCCGACCGCCCCGGCCCGCCAGCCCAGCCGCCGCGCCTCCCTGCCCTAGCCCCGCCGCGGCCTGCCCCGCGCCGCCGCCGCACTTCACCGCCGCCGCTGCCGCTTGCCGCGCCGCCGCCCGCCGCTCGCCACCCCGCAGCTCGCCGCCCCGCCGCGCAGCCGCACCGCCCGCCTCGCCTCGCAGCCCCACCGCCGCGCCGCCGGACCGCCGGGATCTTGCCGGAGTTCGTCGTACGAGGTAGTTATCGTTTTTTTAACCGATCGGTTTTCGTAAACCGTAGATCTGTATTTTTATTAGGTTAGATCGGTTCGGTTTTTCTTCGGTTTAGCGATTTAACGGGCGTTCGTCCGTACGTTCGTTTTAACGAACGCTTTTCGTCCGTTAGCCGCAGACAGCGAACGTTCGTTCGTTAGCTTGTTCGTCACTTTTCTTTTTCGGGGTATTTATCCGCGATTATTCCGATCACAATTTCTGCCCTGATTTTGTTTTTCGTTTTTCTTTTCGCTCGAGAGTCGGAATCAGGTGATTCAAAATCCCAAATCTTCGTCTCGATGCCCTCTTTACGTTTAACCAACTTGAACAAAGTTTTGGCTACTGTAGAATTTGACTTTAGGCCAATCAGTAACCGGGGCTCGTTTCTTTCGTAGTTTGAGTTTCGTTGCTTCTTTCGAGTTGTTTGTTTTTGCAAACCGGAGTTCTTAAGTTGAACCTTCTGGTTAGATCTGTTCTTTTGGAGTTTTGTTTGTGCATCTTCGCTTGTTTGCTTATGTATGCTATTGTTTGCTTGCGATAGAATACCCGGACTGTGAAGCGTGCTACTACGAGTCCCTAGGTTTTGCGAATTGTCAGCAAGGCAAGTAACACTTTGATCATACCTTTTATTACCCAGTTTTTTTGCATTCGATCAAACCCTCATACATTGCATGAATAGGATCTCTTAACTTGTGGGACTGGGAAGTAGATTGATGTAGACTCTATTACCTGCATTATTTTCAAACCCTTGGGAGTTACTTCTACGTTTGCTTAGATTGCTATGCTATGCTCGTAGACAGGGGTTTGGGTTTGAGTGAAATCCATGACAGATGTGAGTTGTTAATTAAGGATTCAACTTAAGGTGGCTACTTGAATACACATCTGGGTGGATTGGTTGCAGGGCATCTGGGAACCCAGTGTTGTCCTAGGAAATCCTGGGGTTCCGTGTGATTTTTCCTATGGAATGCCACCCAGGCTCAAAGGGATCATAAAACTATTCATGCTAGAAACTTCCGTGTGCAGCCACATGCCAATATGGGCTCTGGCATAGTTGAGTAAGTTGTGGGAAACCTTTCCGTGATGGGCTAGCATATGTAGAGGGATTGTAGGTGTACCGGCCTATCTATCCGGTTAAGGGGACCTCTTCGGAAAGACTGTGTCTCGGTCATCTGCTTCTTAAACACCATGCAGTGCGAGAAAGCAAACGGAGCCGATCGAGTCTTGTGGGAAAAGTGCACAAACCTCTGCAGAGTGTACAAACTGATCATGATTAGCCGTGTTCCCGGTTATGGACATCTTGAGTATCTGGTATTTGAATTATTGGTTGATCTCATCACTCTATAATTTAATTTGATGGGTTAATGATGAACTTTTAATTTGGGATTGAGTTGGGGGTACCTTCTCAATGATTTTCAACCAACATGATAGTTATAATAAAAATTTATTCCTTTGTTGTGGGGAAAATTGGCTTTACGCAAAAACTTTAACCTTAGAGCCTCCACCAGCCAAATATGAATGTAGTATAGCCTTTATTCTGTTACTTGCATCATTTGTGTTATCTTGCCAGCATATTCCATGTGCTGACCCGTTTTCGGGCTGCAACATATTACGTTGCAGACTTTTCAGACGAGGAATAAGACGTGCTATGTCGTTTGTCATGCACTCAGCTATGCCGTTGGAGTTGATGGACTCACTTATCTTCCAAGCCTTCCGCTGTTATTTTGTTAGATGGCCTTAAGCCATAGACTTTTGTAATAAGTTCTCATGGAAGACATTCGATGTAATAAGTGTGTGATTGCCACTCTGTTATAAATCCTTCAAGTACTATGTGTGTCAGCATTACCGATCCAGGGATGACACAGAACACAGAGACTTCGGTCTATTCGAATCGTGGTCGCTACACTTTTGTGGGTAAGGAGCAGAATATAGTAGCTAACTATATAGTTTTATTATTTTTCTCTCGTCACCCGATTCCGCTTAGGTCACATACCAATCAACACCTATTTGTCAAAGAGATCAAGCACGACACAAATGGCAAAAAGAAGACTATTCAAAGACATGTGCTATATTTGTTGTTTCTCTGGTACTAGCATGGACTAGTTCTCTTACCGACGATTATGTATATATCAATCGATGTCACCGCATGCAAGTGGTTGCTTGCTCTTGGGTATTTTTTTAGGGGTGCCTTCATAGAATTATTATTTAAAATACGCATGAGAGTACGTATCATGTACTCCCTCTGTACCGTTTTATTTGTCCTTGGGAGTTTCTAGTACAAAGTTCAGCACGTACAATTGTTTTTCCTGTTTCCTAAACTACCCTCCCACCTCATTCACTCTGTCGCTCACTCACCCACTCTCTGTCTCGCTCAGCCGAATCCCAAGCTCGCATCGTCGGCGCCTCTCCCTCGCCTGCGTCGCCGGCTCCTCTCCCTAGCTCGCGTTGCCGGCTCCTCTCCCTCCCCCACATCGCCTGCGCCTCTCCCTCCCCCGTGTCGCCGGTGCCTCTCCTTCACCCGCGTGGCCGACGCCTCTCCATTGGCTCCGTCGCCGTCGCCAAGATCTCATTTTTATTCTTCGGCGGCTGATCCCTAGTGCGGAGGCTCGATCTGCAACAGACTTCCTCCACTCCAACGCCGTGCGGTACGTCACACTTTCCTAGCTCCCTCGCTGCTGCTGGTCCGGTCTTCTCCACTGACAGGATATGGACATAGAGGTCCGCCATGGAAGGCATGGAGCTCTTCATGGAGGGTCCCTCCTCTCTCTTCCCCTCCCTCCACTCTGCTGGTTGGTTAGACGGAAGACCATCGCTCGTCCGACTTTGCTTCTTCCACTGCTGCTCCCGTCCCACCATAAATCTAAAACTGCAGAAAACTGCATAAATCTTCAGAGTTCCTTCTTCAGAAATTGTTATTCTGGCGCAGTTTGTACAGATTTGGAAACTGAGATCTGCATGTATTGTCATAATTTTCATTTTGTAAAATTAGAGTACTGCAGAATTTTACTGCCAAAATTGTATCCACTGTAAAAACTGAATTTGAAACTGAAATAAAATAAGCTCTATCACTTTGATGCTTTGACTAAAATAAAATAAAGTTTATCACAATCAAAATTGTCTAAATGGGCATCAAGATAAAACTAAATGTAACCTTTTTCTGTTAATCAAGATATACTGAAATATTTTCCTTTAACACAAGCAAAGTTCAGGAGTAATTATGTCAGTGTAACTGTGTAACTCAAGTTCAGGAGTAATTTTGTCAGTTTAAATGTGTAACTGTGATTTGGATTCTTTCTCTAATTATTGCCGGTCCAAGCAATCAAGACCATCAGAGTCAATAATGGAGACAGTCCAATAGCTATGTTTCTGAGTGAGCAGGCACAAAGGATGCCCAGCTATGTTTATCTGTTGACCACTGTATTAAAACATGTAGGACATCTAGCCTGAAATGTTATGACCAAATGACAAATGCCTGAAACCAAATCTTGATCTTGATACAATCAAGCCGAGAAAATAAATGTGTTGTCCACATGACATTTCACAATTTTATTTCAGTTTCAGAAATACACATTGATGGACTACGTCTAGTGTTTTTGTTTACTGAATTTCGTTTTGCTGTTTTACCGTGTCTCTCATTCTCTTTATCGTGCCGAATGTTCCTTATTTTTATTTTCAGGTTTCTCAAAACTAACATATGTTGCTCTTTAATCAATTAGGAAGATGATGGTGGTAGCTTACAACTCAATTTTTTCTGGGGGAAATATGGACAAGTCTCAGTTTGATGGAGTTTTGAAATCAACCTAATGTATCTCGTTTTGAGGGGAGATCTGGGAGTATTTCCTAAATTGGGTTGACTGAAGATTGCTGCAAAAGCAGTGGGATGACTGAAGATTGGGTTGTGGTTGGAGTGAGTGGTGAGCAGCTGAGCATACAAAGTGATGATTGCTGCATCTGCATCTCCAGTAAAAATATTTCTTTTCAGCTTTCATATACCCCCTCTTCTGTTGTAATGCTGCATGAGAGACAGCGTCAGGGACGCTAGCTGCTTAATCTTGTCTGCTGCATTATCTACTGAAACAGTTTAGCACTCCAGGTTCTTATTGTCATTTCTGCTCTTACTGTACAAGTTATTACAACAATCATGTGCTACTATTACTGTTTACTTCTGTCAAATAAACTATTCCATGTCAATATTGCTAGTGTTTACTCCTGTCAATAAACCTTGCTAGGTGAATCTTCTCCATTAATTAAATTTAACTGAATTTAAAGCACTTAACTGAATTTATATTACTGCACCGTGGAGTAGTTCAATGATCCAATAGTTATTATTGGAGTAGTTCAATGGTACTCATACAGTACTTGGTGTAGCTTGGTGTTAGTACTTGGTCATTGGCATTAGCTTGCAGTATTTGTAGCTACAGTTAACTGAAGAGATTAGTGACATCAGTAGGAGTAGGATTAGTAGGAGTAGGAGTAAAACTAAAAGTTTTTCTTCTCTCTTCTTCCTCTCTTCTCTTATCTTGTCTTCTGAAACTTAAAAGCAGCAGCAGCAACAAGTCCTTTTACTCCAGAATTAAATGAAACCTTTCATTTAATTAATTAAATTGAAACCTTCCCTTACTTAATTAATTAAACCGAAACCTTTCCTTTAATAATTAATTAAACTGAAAACTAAAGAATTAGACATACAAGTCTCACAAAATGGAGAAAATATATATATGGAGTAAAAATGATCACAAAATGGAGTTACACATACAAGTCTCTCAAAATGGAGTATTACACATACAGAGTAATTTTACATGGGATGCACTCCACACAATTCTCATCTCAAGAAACTACACATAGTCCACATATGAACAAGCCTCATGTCAAGCAACTGAACAAGCCTCATCTCAAGCATCTGAACAAGCCTCATCTCAAGCAAATGAACAAGCCTCATCTCAAGCATCTAAACAAGCCTCATCTCAAGCATATGAACAAGCCTCTCAAGCAAATGAACAAGCCTCATCTCAAGCAAATGAACAAGCCTC